>CM053600.1:138525040-138559629 GCA_028646575.1 Pseudocheirus occidentalis
CCCCCATAGTTATATTTTAAAATAAAATTATGTTTTTAAATTTTTATATAAACTTTAAAAAAGTTGTGTTTTAAAATTTCTAAACATTTAAAAATAGAATTCATACTTTAAATGTAATCTTAAATAGGATTGTTTTTTAAAATAAAGTTATATTTAAAAATTTTTAAATGTAAAAAAAACCATTAGCTTTTCAGGTCAGTGATTGGATTTGACCTTTGGACCATAGTTTGTTGACCCCTTAAATAGATAACTTGATTTCATTAAATTAAAAAGCTTTTACATGAAAAAAAATGTAGTTAATTTGCTAAGAGAATCTGTTGATTGGTGAGAATCTTTTCATAGAATAATCCTAATGGTAGGGTCTGATATCCAAGTTATGTAAAAAATTAATTAATAATGATAATAACAAGATTAAGAACAATTCCTGGCAGAGTCAAGATGGTGGTGCAGAAGCAGGAGAACTCTACAACTCCCCCCATAACTACCTCAAATACCTATAAAATATGACTCTAAACAAATTTTAGAGCTCCAGAACCCACAAATTACAGAAAAACACATCTCCCGCTGAAGGCAGCCTGGCATGCAGACAGGAAGGGCTCGTCGCAGCATGCTAGGAGCCAACACCAGTCGGGTCTGAAATTGCAGCTTAGTCCCAGGGCTGTCAGAACAAGCCTTGGCTGGAGCTTTCAGGAGAGTGGATCACCAGCAGCTGTGGCAGTTTCCAGAAATATCAACCCATAAGAAACAAGGACAAAGTGAAAGGTCAGTGGAACTCAGCTAAACTTGGGGGAAAGGAGCGGGTCTGGTCAACTGACCCCAGGGTAAGAAGTGGTGGGACAGCCCTGCAGCCGCCTCCATGTGGCTGCTTCAGAGCTCCTGGCCTTCAGATTGCAAGGGGGTCAAGTGACCAGTCAGAGGCTAGTTGCTCTTGCCTTAGATCTGGATCAGGATTGTGGTCTTGTGTGGTGGTCTGGAGGTGTGTGACCAGTGAGCCAAAGTTGGTGGGGGCTGCAGAGACAGCGGTCTCCTAATAGTTCCTGCAGCTGTGAAAACCCCAGCAATTTGGGACAACGCATTCCCCCCTGGAAGCAGAGATCTACTGTGGCTCAAAAATCAAGTTAATTGACTGGCAACATGAGCAGGAAAAGGAAGCAAACCAAGCTCAGCAATCCAACTTTAGACTCCTATTTTGGGGACAAAAAGGATCAAAGTATGGAACGGGAGGAAGACAACACAGTCAGAACTCCCACACCAAAAGCTTCCAAGAAAGATGAAGACTGCCTACAAATGATAGATCAGCTTAAGAAGGATTTTGAAAACCAAATAAGAGAAGTGGAGGAAAAATTGGGAAGAGAAATGAGGATGATGCAGGAAAATAATGAAATGAAAGTCAACAACCTGACTGAAAATAACATCTTAAAAAATAGATTAACTCAAATGGCAAAAGAGACCCACAAAGCCAATGAGGAGAAGAATACCTTAAAAAGTTGAATTTGCCAGATGGAAAAAGAATCTCAAAAGCTCACTGAAGAGAATAATTCCTTCAGAATTAGAGTGGAGCAAATAGAAGCAAATGACTTTATGAGAAATCAAGAAACTATTATAGAGATCCAAACAAATGAAAAAATTGAAGGCAATGTGAAATAACTCCTTGAAAAACCACTGAGCTGGAAAATAGATCCAGGAGAGACAATTTAAAAATTATTGGACTACCTAAAAGCCATGATCAGAAAAAGAACCTAGAAATCATCCTTCATGAAATTCTCAAGGAAAATTGCCCTGGTAGTTTAGAACCAGAGGGCAAAGTAGAACTTGAAAGAATTCACCAGTCACCTCTTGAAAAAGATCCCCCCCTCCAAAGAATAATTTCCTAATGGATAAAGGCTATAAATAAATAATTTTTTTGTCTTTTAATATTTATTTATTTATAAAAAGTTTTCCCCAGTTACATTATAAAAACAACTTTTAACATTCATTTTTAAAATTTTGAGCTCCAAATTTTTTCCTTCCTTCCTCTCTCCACCCCACATTGAGAAGGCAAGCAGATTGATGTAAGCTACACATTTGTATAAAACATATCCATAATAGTCATGTTGTAAAAGAAAACATAGACCAAAAAAAAACCCCTCAAGAAGAAAGTTTAAAAAAAGACATGCTTCAATCTTTATTCAGACACCATCAGTTTTTTATCTGGGGATGGATAACATTTTTCTTAATAAGTCCTTCAGAGTTATTTTGGTTCACTGTATTACTAAGAATAGCAAAGTCATTCACAGCTGATCGTCTTACAGTAATGCTGTTACTTTGTACACAATGAATTTCACTTTGAATCGGCTCATGCAAGTCTTTCCAGGTTTTCCTGAGAGCATCCTGCTCATCCTTTCCTATAGTACAATAGTGTTCCATCATGATCACTTATCATAATGTGTTCAGTCATTCCTCAATTGATGGGCATCACCCCCATCTCTAATTCTTTGCCTCCAGAAATGAGTTGCACATTAAAAAAATTAATAATTTAAAAATAAATATTTTTGTACATATAGGCCTTTTTCCTGTTTGATTATTTTTCTTTATCTCTTTTGGGATACAGACTAGTAGTGGCATTGCTAAATCAAAGGTTGTATTTATAGATCTTTGCTCTATAGAATTGCTCTATAGAATGGTTGAACTGGTTCACAACTCCACAACAATGCATTAATATATCATTTTCCCCACATCCTCTCCAACATTTGTCAGTTACCTTTTTCTGTCCTATTATCCAATCTAATAAATGTGAGGTAGTACTTCAGATTTGTTTTAATTTGCATTTCTCCAATCAATAGTGAGTTAGAGTATTTTTTCATATAGCTATAGATAGCTTTGATTACTCCACCTGAAAACTGATCATATTTCTTGATCATTTATCAATTGGGGAATGGCTTTCATTTTTATAAATTTGACTCAGTTCTCTATATGTTTGAGAAATGAGGCCTTTATCAGAGAAACTTGCTTCAAATTTTTTTCTTAACTATTGCTAACTGTATTTTCTTCCATCCCATCCCCCCATTCATTCTATTCTCTCTCTCCTTTTACCCTGTCCCTCTTCAAAAGTGAACAAAACACCTGTGAAAATGGACTATGCATGCTCTTTGATCCAACAGTACCACTCCTAGGTCTGCATCTTAAAGAGATGACAAAAAAGGGGAAAGGACTCACACATACAAAAACATCCACAGCAACTCTCTTTGTGGTGGCAAAGAACTAGAAACTGAGAGGATGCCCATCAACTGGGAAATGGCTGAACAAGCCATTGTTCAAGCGGTACATGAATGCAATGGAACACCGCCCTGCTCCAAGAAATAATGAACAGAAGATACTCTCAGGAAAACATATAAAAATTTACATGAACTGATACAAAGTGAAGTGAGCAGAACCAGAACATTGTATATAGCAATAGCAATTTTGTATAAGATCTACCAGGTAGATCTACCTAACCATTCTCAGCAATACAACGATGCTGTAACAAATAATTTTCAAAAGAATTTTGAACAAATAAAGAAATGTTGACCAAATAAATAAATAGAATGAATTAATTTCCAAAGAAACTATTAACCATATGAAAGATTCCAATCTTTGGAACCAAAGGTTCCAAACTAGTGATAAGAAAAATGTAAAATAAAACAAGTCTCAAATTTTGCCTCAGGTACAACAAACTGGCACAGATAAGAAAATTGAGAATAATCCATGTCAAAGGGATTGTAGGAACACGGGTACTGCCGGGCCTCACCTCGTGGCCCTGTACCTGAAAGATTCAGCATCCTCCTTTCCCAGCAGAAAGCTGTTTTCCAATGTGAGGGTGGGAGCCACTTGGGGGCAGTGCAGGGCAGGGTAGGGCTCTAGAAACAGGCAGAAAAAAAAGAAAATGAAAGGAACTGGCAAAAGTGCCCTGTCTCTAGGCAAGTAAGAGATTGGCTCTCAGTTCTTGAGCACAGGAATCTTCTTGGAGAAGAGGCAAGTCATTTTTGTGGGGTATGGACATATGGGTATATTTGGTGTTGGGGGTGTAATAGATATAACAGAGAGCTCCTTCCTCCTTCCCTGCCTCCCCAACCCGATTGGCATACAGTAGTCACAGAATGCCGTCACATATGGATGTGTGACATGCTCGGCAGATAAGGTTTTAATGTGTAAGCAAGGTGTGACATCCAGGAAGAAGGAAGAGAAGGAAAGGGATGGGACGTGAGGGTAGTAGAGAGGAAAAGAAAACCAGTTTGATTCTTCTCTATAGAATCTTGCCAATATCTACCCATTTCATTATTATTACCTAGCATCCCGACTTGCCTAGTTTTGTGAGAAAGAGGGAGTAGAGAGGGAGCCATTTTGATACTTGTGACCACAGTTTGTGGTTCCAGTGAATGGATTTCTTTTCTCACAATTCTGCATCTTGGTTAAAGAGACCACCAGGTAATCCCTGGGCTAGTTTGGAAGAAGGAACAGAGAATTCACATCCTGAGTGAGTACCCCCAGGGAGGGCCATCATAACTTCACACACGTGCTGAAGGTACAAAGTAGTCCTGTGGGAGTTTGTGGTCATTATCATATATTTAATTTCTTAGGGTGTCCCAAATATCTGTTTTTACAAGTGGGCGGCTCAATGTCTCAAGGTGTCAACATTCCGGGAGAGGCTCATTCATTAGAAGTAATAAAAGAAAGGTATCATTCTCTTATTGGTATTAATTTTTTTTACTAGTATTAATTTGAAGAAATTCGTTTCATACAAATAATACTGACCACTTAACCTCTCAAGTGGTATGTAATCTTAAAAAGTCTCTCTCTAATGACAGTTTTCATTCTCCATGACTTTTTATTTTTAGTTTCTTGTGCCTTCTAGTACCCAGTAGGTTCATTAATACTCCTGTCAATCAACTTGCATTTATTAAGCTTTTACTATGTCTCCAGCACTGAGTTAAATGCTGAGACTATAAATAGAAATAGAAAGCAAGCCAGTCTCTCCACCCTCTCCGAGCTTTTGTTCCAGGTGTAAAGTGCAAAGGTACCTCTTCTTAGAATCCATATGGTAGAGGAAAATCCAAGCACAGCCAGGAGAGAAATGAAACAGGGCTGGCATCGTTGCTCTCCTCAGGAGGTTCTGGGAGAGCCATTCAGTTAGGGGGAGAAGATGCTGGACTGAAGGTACTTTCCCTCCTCCCCCCCCCCCACCCAATTTATTTATTTATTTTTAATTTTCAACATTCATTTCCACAAGATTTTGAGTTACAAATTTTTCTCCCCATCTTTCCCCTACTCCCCACCCCAAAATAGCGAGCCTACTTAATACCCCTTCCCCCAATCTGTTCTTTCTTATATCCTCCCTCCTCCCTCCCCCCAAGTTTCTAGTAGGCAAGATGGATTTCTATACCCTTGAAGGTACTTTGAACAAGTGAATTCTGGGGGCTGGTAGAGGAAGTCCAAAGCGTAGCCTGTAGACAAATGGGGAAAGGGAGGGACACTTCTCTACCTCTCATTCCTCTCCTGGCTGTGATTCTGATTCTCTGGGAGTCACTACCCAAGTTTCAGGTGTCTTCTCCCTTAGTCACTTCTTTCTGCACTTATGGTCTTCTCACCCTGAAATATCCCTCCGCTTCTGCAGCCTTTTTCTCCATTGGTGAGCTTCTTTCTGGGCCTTCATTTGGGGGACTAGCCCAGGCTGGTTGCACTTTATTCCAGTACCAGCTCTGGTTTCTGACTCTCCAGGTTCTGCCATCCTCTCTCCTTGCCTAACTAATGTAGTTAGTTTGAGAAGGGACTCTGTTGACTGGTGAAAATCTTTGCATGGAATAATCCTAATGGTAGGATCTGACATCCAAAGTATGTAGAGAATTAACTACTACTGCTACTACTGCTACTACTGCTACTACTGCTACTACTACTACTGCTACTCCTACTACTACTACTCCTACTCCTACTCCTACTCCTACTCCTACTACTACTACTATTACTAACAATAATAATAAGATTAAGAACAATTTCCTAATGGATAAAGGCTATATAAACAAATAATTTTCAAATGAATTTTGAACAAATAAAAAAATGTTGAGCAAATAAATTAATTGAACAAATTAATTTCCAAAGAAACTATTAACAGCCATATGAAAGATTGTTCTAAATCAGTAATAAGAAAGATGTAAAACAAGTCTCACATTTTGCCTCAGGCACAACAAACTGGCAAAGAGAAGAAAGTTGAGAATAATCAATGTCAGAGGGATTGTAGGAACACAAGTACTGACTGCCTACCCCCACCTGAAATATCTAGCATCTTCCTTCTTCCTGGCAGAAAGCTCTGTTTTCCAATGTGAGGGTTGGGACCATTTGGGGGCAGTGCCATCCTCTCCCTGCAGGGGATATGTCTTCCCATGCCTTTGTCAGCTAGCCATTATGTGTCATCTTCTCCCAAGACAATGGAAGTTCTCCGGGTCTTTCTTTTTGCTTATATATGTATCCTTATTAATTAGCACAGTGCCTGGTGTTTAGTAAATGCTTATCGACAGGAGCAAATTAAAAGCCACTAGGCCAACAAGAGGGAAAAAATACTTAGAATCTAGCTTATAGGGAGGGAGCTAGAGGGTGCCATGGATAGAGTATAGCAGTGGTCAAACTCGAATAGAAAGGGATTCCCTGCACATATTACCTTAGAAAACTACAAATGAACATCTTCTGTGCCACATTTTATTTTCATTTATTTGTTAGACATTTCCCAATTGCATTTGAATCTGAATCTTGCAGATACCTAGGGAGTTTCACTGTTGGAGTGTGATATTTCTAGAGCACAGGACTTGAAAGTCAGGATGATCTCAAGTTCCTTACTAGTTGCTTGATCTTGGACAAGTCACATAACCTCTCTATGCCTCCTTTCTTCATCTGTAAAATGGGGATAATCTTAACTCTGACCTCACAGAACTGTTGTGCAGATCAACATACATAAAGCATACATGTATGTATATATGTGTGTTTATGTACATATGTACACACATCACAAATATATTAATTTATGTATAAGTGCTTGCTATTATTATTCTTTAAGTTTAGAGGATTTTTTTCTCCTGCCTGTTTCTGCATATATTTGAGATATCATATGGCCCTGTCTGAATTCTTAGAAGACTTTAGTTCCAATTTCAAACTTCTTTTTAAGGGTACTCATCAAGAATTAATCATGTCAAATGTATTGTTTTAATTAAAGCAGCTGTAAGGGGAAGGCAGGGTTGGACTAGGCAACTGAAGAAAGTTAGAGGCAGAAATGGGGCATGCCAGAAGAGACTCAAATCAGGGACAGGGCTTTTCCCTTCATCTCACCAGGAATCTCTATCAAATGGAACACTTTGATTCCAAGACATGTGACATCCTTCTTTTCCAAGGAACATTTACTTCATTGGGAATTCCCAATACTGGGATTGTTTACTTTGCAATTTCCTTTTTTTCTTTGCTAATTTCAATGAATTTGTCGCTCACATCATTTTAAAGTTCCTTTTTAGTATTTCATAGTTTCTGTTTCCAGCTAAGGAAAAAACGAGGAAAAACGAAAGTAAAAACAAAAAATGAAATGACTCAGCTTTTTTTGTAAAAAGTATCCGAACTCATAAGTTAGTTAAGTACTAGCTCCTTGCTCTTAGACATAGAAGGCAAGCATAATACTTCAAAAGGCCACACCTCAAGGATCTACACTCACGGAGGGGAGTCCTGGCGTGGCGGAGTGAGAAGAAAATGTCTCCTCTGAAAGAGGAAATATTCATCCAAGAAACAGGCTTCTGCATGACCTTCCATTTCCAGTTGGCTCTCTGATGGCTGTTTAGGATTAGGATTTTCCTAGTTTGCATTGAATTCTGAGAGTGGCAACTTCTCACCGTCTTTCTTGTTTCTGGTTTAGTTCCTGCATCTTCCTGGAAAGGACACCTCCAATCTCAGAGGCTTAGGGCCCAAAGTGCCTTATTTTGGAACTGGAAATATAAAAGGAATGCAGTGGACACTTGTGCTGTTTAATAAGAATTACCTTGGAATTTAGGACTGCAGCACCACATTGAGTAAATTCAGTAAATAAGGTATGTGCACGGAGGAATGTGACTGCTTAATTAGGGTTGGAGAACTTTATGCATACTGTATTAGGGTTTTTTTTTCTTCCTACCTTTACTAAAATGCTGGCTGGTTTTGTTCTCTTTCTCTTTACCAATTGTTTTACATGTCATTGAGTGTCCAATCTCCTTAATTTTGCATGGAAGTGAGTTCCTTTTGCCTAGGTAAACTGAATCACATGAAATCTTATGTTGTAACAAACAGGTGAAACATTGAAAATGATTCCATAATTTGTACTCCAGCCAATAGCCATGCAACTTTCTTGAATCAAATTACTTAGTAGCAGCAATCTTTGAGTTGTTATATTGCAAAGTGTGTACTCTTTTAGATACTTGGCTTGTGTGGGCGTCAGGGGTCTGAACCACCACTAGACCTTGCTTTGCTGGTAGATGGTTGTGTGACTTTAGCGTGGATTTGTCTATCCGGTATATCAGATATTTACAATTCATAACAGTACCAAAATTACAGTTATGAAGTAGCAATGAAAATAATTTTATGGTTGGAGAGGTCATCACAACATAAGGAACTGAATTAAAGGGTCGCAGCATTAGGAAGGTTGAGAACCACTGACTTAATCGAATCTTATTTTACATGTAACAGAACTGAATTCGGAGAAAAGTGAAGAGAATAATTCATTGCTTAATTCCTGTAACCATTAAGTTGCAACTCCTGGCTCATTCCAGCACCCTTTTCACTACAAATACTTTCATTCATTCATTCATTCATTCATTCATTCATTCACGCTTTTTGGAGGGCAATTGGGGTTAAGTGACTTGCCCAAAGTCACATGACTAGTACAACGTACTCATTATACAGATGAGAAAACTGAAACACTGGAAGGCTCCATGACTTGGACATGGTCGAATATTAGAGGAGAGAGTTAAATACTGGCCTCCATCTCATTTCAAAGCCAGTGTTCTTTCCACTATATTATTCTGTTTTGTGTTTTTTGTATGTGACACAGGTTTCACCATAAATATCCACTCAGGTTCTAAAGAGCAGCAATGTCATGTGCTGTTTTCTTTTTTTAAATAAGCTTTATTGATAACCGACTTTAGGTTTTTTAAGCTTTTATTTTTTTTCAATTAATAAACATATTTTTACTTTCTTTCCCTCCTTCCCTTCCCCAGAAAAATTAAAAGAAAAACAAGACCCCTGTAACAAATATATATAGTCAAACAAAACAGGTTTCCAAATTGGCTGTCCAAAAATGTGGGTTTCATTCTGGATCTTGAATCTATCACCTCCAGGTCAAGAGATGGTTAAATGCCTCATTATTGGTCCTAAGTCTTTCAAAATTAGCTTGAAAGCTATGACCAACATCAATTTCAGAGGACTAAGCCTGTCCACCTCTTGACAAGGAGGTGATGGGCTCAAGGTACGGAATACTACATTTATTTTTTTTTGGATATGGCTAATGCAGGAATTTGTTTTGCTTAATTATGTGAATTTGTTACAAGGGTTTTGTTTTTCTTTTCTTTTTTTTAATAAGTGGGTGAAAGGGAGAAAAAATGTATTTCTTGGATGAAAAAATTAAATTATAATTGTAAAATTATTTTACTCTAAGAACTGTTTTCTTGGTTCTGCTTGCTTCATGCTCCACCAGTCATGACAGCTCTCCCAGGTTCTTCTGAATCTGTCCCTTTTGTCATTTCTTATGGTGTTTTAGTATTCCATGACTTTCCTATACCATAATTTGTTTAACCATTTACTAATTAATAGACATGCCCTTAATATCCAGTTTTTTCTACTACAATAAGACCTGATGAATATTTATAATGTCATCATTATGTAGCACCAGCAGTTCTTCCCTTTTAATGAAGAAATGGTTTGACAAAACCACACAGTTAGGGAAGGACCCAGTGACCAAGTCTGCAAGTATATATCACATCGTACAACCGTAGTTTCCCCTCCCCCTTACCATTTTATTGGGTGTTTTCTAATCTCCCCTGACTCCAAACCAAAGTGATTCATTAGGGGTTATCTTTTTTTTGCTTTCTCTACATGTAAAGGTAATGACTCCATAAACAGGAAAATGACAGTCCAGGAGGGATCTCACAAGTCAAATGTGCAGAGTAGAGGAAATAGCTCACTCACTCTCAGGGTGGGGTGATTTCCTGTTTCTCACACGTGCTCCTGCTCCACAAAGGTTGGAAGCTGTTTGCTAAGACTGACCCTGATTATTGTTATAGTAATTCTTTTGTGCTGGTAAAAGAAACTTCTGTTGGGGTGACTTTTTGAAAGACTAATGCTTGGGTTTTCTGGTCCTCTTACCCAGTTTCCCATGTTTGAAATCTCTTGTAATTATCAGCTTTGACAGGCAGAAAATAACTGACCTTAATACTTAACAGCAAGAAAGAGGGATTGCTTGACCTTCCCTTTGGGCCCTCCAGAGCCATGGCCATTGTCATTTACCCTGTTGCCGTACCCTAAGGGCCACCAAATCTTTCCATCTTCCCTGTGGTTGAACCCCCCTATAATAATGCTGTTTCCCGTAATTAGAATGTGAATTCCTGGAGAGCAGAGATGGTTTTACTTTTCTATTTGTATATCCATAGCTGAGTCTAATGCTTGGCTCATGGTAAGCACTTAATAAATATTTTTTCATTTATTCATTTCATTCATTCATTTAATTTTATTCATTATTATTCACATATCAAGTCCTGTCAATTTTATATCCGTGGTATTTTTCACTTAAAGAGCTTTTACTATTCCTTCCCCCTGTAGATGGCTTTTGTTTTTGCATCATATTAATTTTCTTCTTTTCCCAGTTCTCCCATGCCTAATAATGTATGTCTCTTTGCATTTTAAGTTTATTATCTCTCTGTAAGGATACTAGTGATTTGCTTCATCTTTAATCTTCTGGAATCCTGGCTCTTCCTTATACTCATCAGAGTTATAAAAAATCTCTCAAAGTTGTTTTTTTTTTTTAATATAATGTTGTTGTTCTTGCATAGATTGTTCTCATAATTCTACTCATTTTACTCTGCAAGAGTGCATAGAGATCTTTCCAATTTCCACTGAAATGGACTGTTTTGTCATTTATTAGGGTACAATAATATTCTGTTACATTCATATGCTATAGTATAGCCATTCCCCAATAGGAAGACATCCCTTTACTTTCCAGTTTTAGGCTACTATGACAAGAGCTGCTATAAATATTTTTGTATATAAATTTTGTCTGGAGGTCTGTTTTCTCTTTCTTTGACCTCATTGATGCGTAGCCCTAGTAGTGGTATGCACAGTTTAGCAAAGTTTGGGGCATGTTGCAGTTCCAAATTGCTTCCCAGAATAGCTAGATCAATTCACAATTCCACCAGCAGTGCACCAGTACATCTGTTTTTGCACAGCCCTTCCATTTGTCATTTTCTTCTTTTGTCACCTTTGTTGGTCTGAAGGGTTTGAGGTAGAACATCAAAGTTGCTTATTTTGCGTGTCTCTAATAATACTGATTTAAAGAATTTTTTAATGTAGTTGTTTTTTGTAGCTTAGATTTCTTTGCAAAATTCCTTTGACCATTTTGTCTTTTGGGGAATGAATAATATTAACTAGCATTTAATTTTTGCAAAGCACTTTACAAATAATATTTCACTGGATCCTTACAATAGCATTGGGAGGTAGGTGATACTATCCCTATTTTATAGATGAGGAAGTGGAAACAGACAGAGGTTAAGGTGACACCCCAGGGTCACTCAGTTACTAAGTGTGTGAAGCTAGATTTTAACTTGAATCTTCCTGACTCCAAGTCCAGGACTCTGTCTGCTACACCACCAAACTGCCTCTAATGTATAAGAAGGACTCTTAGTCTCACACATTTTAATCATTTCTTTATATATCTTAGCTATGAGATCTTTATCAAAGGAATTAGCTGCAAAGATTTCCCCCATTTGTTTCTTTCCCTTCTGATTTGAATACATTAGATTTGTCTGTGTAAAAACTGTAAAATTGTATAAAATCATAAATATTCATTTTCTATTATGTAATGCTCTCCATTGCTGTAGTCACGAACTCTTCCGCACCCATAGATCTGAAAAGTAATTTCTTCTTTGCTGCTCTAATTTGTTTATGATAACATCTTTTATATCATTTGGAATTTATCTTGGTGTGGAGTGTGAATCTAACTCCAATTTCTGCCAGCCCGCTGTCCAGTTTTCCCGGCTGTTTTTGTCACATAGTGAGGCCTTCCCTCGGTAACTGAAATCTTTGGGTTTATCAAATGCTAGGATATTAGGTTCACTTACTTCTGTGTGTTTTGTATCTAATCTGTTCCACTGATTCATCTCTCTGTTTTTCTATCCAGTACTAAATCTTTGATCTATCAATCAATGTTTATTAAGCACCTACTACATACCCAGCACTGTGCTAAACACTGGGGATAAAAAAAAAAAAAAGGTAAAAGTCCCTGCTTTCAAGGAACTCATAATTTAATGAGGAGACAATACGCAAATAAATACACATAGAGAAATTGATATACAAAATATAGAAAACAATTTGAAGAGGGAAAGCACTATAATTAAGAGGGATAAGTTAAGGTAGCACATGGGATTTTAATTGGGACTTAATAGAAGCCAAGTTGGTCAATATTCAGAGTGGAAAGGGATAGCATTCCAGGTATGGGGGATGGCCAGTAAAAATGTTTGGAGCCAAGAGATAGATTGTTTTGTTGGTTGAAAAACCAGGAAGTCAATGTCACTGGAATGAAGAGAATGTGTTGAGAATTAAGGTATAAGAAAACCAGAAAAGGGGGGGGGGTAAGTTATGAAGAGCTTTAAATGCCTAACAGGGCATTTTGTGTTTTCTCCTGGAGGCAATAGGATGCCACTGGAGTTTGTTGAGTGGGTGTGGGTGACTTTATTGGACCTGTGTTTTCAGAAAAATGGCTTAAGTGGTTGAATATAGAATGGATTGGAGTGGGGAGGGATTTGAGGCAGGCAGACCCTCCAACTGGCTATTGCAATAATTGAGGCATGAGGTAATAGAATGGTGGCAGTATCAGAAGAGAAAAGAAATATAGTGCTTTGTAGTACCATTTGAGATCTGGTTTTGATGAACTTCCAGCCTTCCCATTCTTTTTCCATTATTACCGTTGAGATTCTTAACTTTTTATTCCTCCAGATGAAGTTCATTGCTATTTTTGCTAGCTCTATAAAATATTCCTTTGGTAGTTTGATCAGTATAGAATTGTAAAAATGAATCAATGTAGATAGTCTTATTTTTATTATATTAATTTGACCTACTCATGAGCAATTGATATTTTTTCAATTATTTAGGTGTGCCTTTATTTCTGCCAAAAAAAATTTTGTAGTCAGAGTGGAAAGGGATAGCATTCCAGGTATGGGGAACAGCCCTCCATTTCAGTTACTAAGGGAAGGACTCGCTATTTGACAAAAACAGCTGGGAAACTAGACACCAGTCTGGCAGAAATTAGACTTAGATCAGTACTTCATGCCATGCATTAAGATAAATTCCAAATGATGGATTCATATAGTACCTGAGTGCATCTTAGTAGATATATTTCCAACTATTTTATAGTTCTGGTAGCTATCTTAAATGGAATTTCTCTTTCTAGCTCTTCCTCCTAAGTTTTGTTGTAAACATATGGGGATGCTAATGATTTATGTGAATTTATTGTATATCCTGAAATACTGTTGAATTTATTTCAATCTGTTTTTGTCTTTCTCTAGGGTTTTCTAAGTAAATCATCATTTCATCTGTATTAAGTGATAATGTTGTTTCTTTTCTGCCTATGCATATTTCTTCAATTTCTTTTTGTCTTATGACTATGGACAGTATTTCTAGTACTATGTTAAAAAGTAATGGTATCATTACCCTGATCTTATTGGAAAGGCTAACTTTTCTCCATTATACATAATGATTACTTTTCAATTTCAGTAATTATTATTTGCTATATTAAAAAAGATCCATTTCTAATATGGTTTGTAGAGTTTTTAATAGAAATAGGTGATGGATTTTGTCAAAAACCTCAGTCAACTGATATAATCATATAGTTTTTAAACAATTATATTAACTTTTAAAATATTTATTGTTCTCCTTATGTTCAACCAACAATGCATTTTTAGTATGAACCCAACCTAGTAATGGTATATCATTTTTCTAATATGTTGCTATAGCCTACTTGCTAACATTTTAGTTAACACTTTTATATCATTATTCATTGAGGTTACTGGTCTGTAGTTTTCTTTCCCTGCTTTATTTCTCCTTGGTTTAGGTTTTAATACCATGTTTATAACATATACAGAGACTGGAAGGGTGCCACAGGAGGCAGTAGGGGAAATATCATGCATTTCTCCAGTGCACCACATTCATGTAGCTAGGTGGTGCAGTGGATAGAGCACTGAGCCTGGAGTCAGGAAGAGTTCAAATACAGCATTAGACACTTACCTAGCAGTGTGACCTTGGGCAAGTCACTTAGCTCTGTTTGCCTCAATTTCCTCAACTATAAAAATTTTCAGCCTTGGTAACCCTTGAAGACTGTCTCTTTACTAAGTTATAGAGGAATTGTGATATGTAAGTCTTATTTGTCAACATTATTTTCCTTAGTATGTAGCATAGAGCTTTTCCCACACAGTAGGCTACAAGGCTTTAATGTTTTGGTGAAAATGGGAAAATCTCATCGGCTCTCCTCCCTCTCTTTGGTGGGCAAGGAAAGATATATGAAATGTTCCCTGAATGGAAAGCAAGGGAAGTTAGTAATTTATTTATTTATCTTAAAATCATTAAACCTTTTTTAAATTAAATTTTTAAAGAATCAAGTAACATACCAGAATCAAGCAAGAATTTATTAAGTTTCTACCGTATGCTAGGTGCTGGGGATATACAGACAATGATGAATCCATTTCTGCCTACAAAAAGCTCACATTTTATTGGATGAGACAAGGAATATAAAATGTGTGTATACATATATATTTATATACATATAAATTATTATATTTTTTAAAAACACAAGACAATTTAAATAATTCTGGTAATTCTGGAGCCTAGAATATTCAGTTGACCTTGGCTTCCTCTCCATCTAGTCTCTCTTCCAAGAGATGGACAAATATTACATCAGAAAGTCTTCTTTGTTTTTGCTCTCTCCAAAGGTCACTGTTTTGTCTTTAAGTGCCAAGATCTAGCCTCAATATGGAGGATGATGGTAATCTTGAGTTTCACATGAGGCTTCTCTCCATTGATGAAAAACTGGAGCTTGAAGATATGGAGTCCCTTAAGTTTCTCTGCAGTGACTTGATCTCACCTAAGAGCCTTGAGAGCATACAGTCAGCTCACCAACTGTTTCAGAAGTTCATGGATGAAGATTTGATGAATGAAGAAGATTGTTTCCTAGTGGCAGAGATCCTTTTCCTAATTAAGAGACATAATCTACTACAAAACATTGGGTACACAAGGGAAATAGTACAGACAGAACTTTCTACCAAGAGGAGAATCTCCTCATACAGGTAAGGTTTCTGTAATTTGAAGGGAATTTCTTCTTACATTTCCACTCACCTTGGGTTTTTAGCTCTTATCCTTTCCATAGTACCCACAGAAAACTTATTCACAGAGATGTAACTAGGGCAAGATAATAGGAACTTTGTCTCAGGATACTGAAATTAGAGGTCAAGAAATTCAAAATAATGATTTTAAAGTTTGTGCAAAAGCCTATGACTGATTGATTGAATAAAGATATTTAGACTCTGTTCAGACCTAGGTCAAACCTCTTACTGACTGATTGTTTTCACTCAATAAAGGCATCAGGACATAGCATCTTGTCACTTTAAGTAAGGTGGCAGGTAATTGATTGATTGACTTAATGGACTTTCCATCCTTAAACATGTATCCTAACCTTTTTTCACTGTTAGTATATTTATTTGCTACATTGCTGACTGATGTTTTTATATCTTTTGAATTTGAGGGAATAATAAGTACATAAAGCATAGTGAAAAGGGAGAAAAAAGTCTTGTTACTAGGGGAGGAAGGGAACCATCCAGGTACCCTGTCTGCTTTGACACGCTCTTGTACATTCTTTGACAGCTAAATCCAAAGGAGAGTGGGGAAGATGAAAGGGAGGCCTGCCTTAGAACATCCCTCAGCAAATACCATTTTAAATGGCACCATAATGTAGATACCAGGGAAAGTGATGTTTCTCAGCCCTTCATATTCGCCTGAACTGTCAAACTGGAGAATTTTAATTATGACAAAAGACTTAAACACATACTCAGGCATTGTTGTGTGCTTAACTCATGCAATGACTCTCTGGGTTTAAAGAACCTGCGTAATCTATTTTGAAAGTAAATTAAGCAAGCATCTATTAAAGCCACTGTGTACAGAGTACTGGGCCTAGCATGGGTGGGCCCAGGGGTGAGGGGAAAAGAGGATACAAAATTCTGATAAGACTCTGTCTCTGCTTTCATGGAGCTTATAGTCTCCCTGGTCCTACTTACTTCCTGGTTCTTCCTGCAGAGAACTTGGGAGAATGAGCCAGTACTGAAAACTATAGATAAGAATCTTTGGAGTAGACTTGGGCATCTCGTATGTGCTAAGTCAGTCCAGGATCACTTGAACCTCTTTAATCTAGATTATGCCTTTTCTCAATTTCATTTCAGTTGAACCCATTAGCAGGGGCATGAGGGAAATGAAGGGAGATACAAATTAGACTCTGCTCTGTTATGTCTCTGTGCAGTTAGGTGGTGGTATGGTTAGAGCACCATGATTATGGTTAGATAGTTATGGTTAGAGAGTCAGGAAGACTCATCCTTGAGTTCAAATCTGGTCTCAAAGTATGTGACCCTGGGCAAGTCACTTAACCTGGTTTGCCTCAGTTTCCTCATCTGTATAATAGACTGGGGAAGGAAATAGCAAACCACTCCAGTATCTTTGCTAAGAAAATCCTAAATGAGGTCATAGAGTTGGACATGACTGAATAATAACTGAACAAAAACGGTTATGTCTGCAGAGTGTTCATTACTAATGGCATTGAATTCATGTCACAGAGTCATGCTTTACAACCTATCTGAGGAAGTCACTAAAGAAGATTTTGAGTCTATCAAATTTGTCTTACAAAAGGAAATACCAAAGACATTAACGGTGAGTGGAGAAATTGGCCATTTTTCTAGCTCTTTACCATTTCTGTTTCTACTTCTGTAGGCTGTCATTTCATGGGACTCCACTGCAAAGGCTTCTCACCTGCTTTCTTCCTCTCTTTGCCTCTCTAAGGAAAAAAAACCTTGCTCTGCAAACAGAAATATATTGTATAAGCCAGCTTGAAAAATAAAACCAGCCCAGAGGTTTTGACTCTCCTTGTTTTTATCTGCTGCCTGTGTATAGTGTCAGAGTGGCAAAGACAGCATCATTCACTCAGCTGAGCGGCACGGCCTACCTGATTGTGCTAATACTTGTTATGGTCTCCACTACTTCAGCCTTCCACCCAAATTGTGGCATTGTCTCCCATTCTCCTTTTATTGTTTGCCTCATGGTCTAACTGGGAAGCTTGACTAAAATATTCTTAACGTGGTTTTGAGCACTTCCCCATTTCTTTCCCCACATGCTTGTGACCAAAACAGCTAAGATAAAGACAGACCATGATGTAAGTCCATATATTAATGTTGATTCTGTTTCAGTCCTTTTTAAGCCTTGTTAGATATCTGGAGAAAAAAGAAGTTTTAAGTGAGAATAATCTGAAGAAGCTGGAGGAAATATTCACTTCTTTGAAAAGAAATAATTTGATAAAAAAGATCAACCAATACATTCAGGAGAAAAGTAAGTCAGCTACATTTGAGTTTGTAACAGACCATGGGTTTATTCTAAGCAATGAACAGTGTTGTGCATGATATTTTATGTTGTATTGTAGGTAACCTGGGAACCAAGACTTTTGTATTCAGAGGGTCACATAATTTCTCTTATTGCTTATTATTGCTCTTGTTATTCTCTTATTTCTAGGATTTTCAATAGAATCTTGAATAATATTGGTGGCAGTAGACATCCTCATATCATTCCTTATTTTACTGGGAAGGCATCTAGTTTATCACTATTACAAATAATGCTTACTAATGATTTTAGTTAAATCCTTTTTATCAATTTATGGAAAAATCCATTTGTACCAATTTTGTACCAATACTTTCAAATATTTTATAGAAATGATTGTTGAACTTTATCAGAAGCTTTTCCTGCATCTATTGATATAATCATGTTATTTTAAAAAACTTTTATTATTGATGTAATCAGTTATGTTAATGGTTTTCCTTATGTTAAGCCACTCCTGCTTTCCTGATATAAATCTCACTTGATCATAATGTATAATCTGTGTGATATATGGTTGGAATCTAGCATTTCATTTAGAATTTTTTCATCCATATTCATTAATGAAACTGGTCTATAATTTCTTTTCTCTGTTTTTACTCTTCCTAGTTTAATTCTCAATATAATATTTCATAAAAGAAGCTTGGTAGAATCTCTTCTTTACCTATTATCCTCACCTGCTTTTTATTTATTTAATATTGGAATTAGTTGATCTTTAAATGTTTGATAGAATTCACTTGTAAATTCATACAGTCCTGGTGCTTTTCTCTTAGGAAGCTCATTTATGGCCCATTTAATTTCTTTTTCTAAAATAGGTCTATTTAGATATTCTATTTCCTCTTCTGCTAATCTAGGCAATTTTTATTTCTGTAAGTATTCTTCCATTTCACTTAAATTGTTAAATTTATTGGCATATAATTGGACAAAATAACTACTTATAATTGCTTTAATTTCATCTTCATTAGTGATATATACCTTTTTCATTTTTTGATAATAGGGTTCTTTTTTTTCCTCTTTTTAAAAAAAGTCAAGCTAACCAATTGTTTATATGTATTAATTATTCTTTTCCATAAAACCAACTCCTAATTTTATTTATAAATAAAAAAGTGAGTAAAAATAAGATGGAGGGAAATTCACAATGGTAATTATAACTTTGAATGTGAATGGGATAAACTCACCCATAAAATAGAAATGGATAGCAGAATGGAACAAAAATCAGAATCCAACAATATGTTGTTTATCAGAAACATTTAAGAATGATTCACACAGAGTTAAAATGGAGAGTTATAAGGAGGAGAATTTATAATGCTTCAGCTGATGCAAAAAAGGCAAGGGTAGCAATTATGATCTCAGACAAAGTTATAGCTAAAATATATTTAATTAAAAGAGATAAACAGGGTAATTACATTTTGATTAAAAAGTACCTTAGACAATGAAGCAATATCAATGCTGAGCCTATATGCAGCAAATACTATAGCATCTACATTTTTAAAAGAAAAGTTAAATGAATTACAGATGGAGATAGATAGTAGTATTACCATAGTAGGGGACTTTGATCTTCTGTTCTCAAAACTAGATAAATCTAACCAAAAAATAAATAAGAAAGAAGTTAAGGAAGCGAACAGACTTTTAGAAAAACTAGATATGATAGACATATGGTTGAATGGAAGTAGAAAGTCATAGACCTTTTTATCAGCAGTTCATGGCACCTTTACAAAGACTGACCATATATTAGTACATAACAATTTTATAATTAAAAGCAGAAATGTTAAAAGCATTTTTCAGATCATAATGCAATAAAATTATACATAATGAGGGATCAAAGAAGCATAGATTAAAAATTAATTGCTGATTAAACAACCTAATCTTAAAGAATGAGTGGGTTAAAGAACAAATAGTAGAAACAATCCATCATTTCATTAAAGAGAATAACAATAATGAGACAATATATCAAAATCTATAGGATACAACAAAAGCAGTAATTAGAGGAAAATTTATATCCCTAAATGGTAACATCAATAAAACAGAGAAAGAGCAGACTAATGAACTGGCTATGCAATTAAAAAAAATAGAAAAAGAATACATTAAAAATCCCCAATTAAACACTAAATTGGAAATCCTAAAAATTAAAGATGAAATTATTAAAATTGAGAGTAAAAAAACCATTGAATTAATAAATAAAACTAGGAGTTGGTTTTATTAAGAGGGTCACAGAATTTAAGAGGAATTTTACAATAGAGAAAACTGAAGAATTGACATTGAAGTGCCAGAGGATGTGTGAATAGGAAGTGGCAGTACTGTGTCTGCTACATACTAGCTATTTAATAAATGCTGGTTGATTGTTGTTTGAACTTCAGGGGGCCCCCACAATTCCAAATTCAGTCTCCAGTTGTGTTGATTTCTACCTATATGGACCCTAGACTCACTTCCTCCGAAACTATCTTTTCTATTGGGAAGTTCCATCTTGTACAACTGTACAACACTATTTCCTGCTATTGCAGCATAATTAGATAACTCTTGACATGGCAAAGAATAAAAATATGTCTTTGGCACTTGCCACAAAATTGTTTTCCTCTGAGTTCTTTTCTCCATATGTTCCCAAAACGGAGAAAGAAGGAGGGAGAGGAAAGAAGGATCATCAGAAATTTGACATCTGAAAGCTTTTACCTTCCACCCAAAATATTTTAATCTGTTAGTAAATCAAGTAAGGGTGGTGTCAAACTCTAAATTTAAAAGTCAAATGAATTGCAAGTCCCTTCTAAAAAACTTGGTTAGCACCCTTTGAAATAAGCTGGGAGGAGAGGCAGTGTTTTAAACATATTCAGCATCTATATCCAAGGTGCATCTATACTTCAACCTGGATTTAAAAACCCTTCCTCAAACATGCACACTCTTTGTGACCCTGGGCAAATCATGTAATCTTCCTGGACCTTAGTTTCTCCATCTGTAAATTGAGGGGGTTGTACTTCATGACCCCTAGGGTCCTTTCCTGTTTAAAATCTCTGATCCTGTGAATGTAATTCTTAATTGGTATGTAACATATATCCTAAGGTGCTTATTTTTCCTCTACCATTTGGACTGAAAAGATGGGCTCCCAGAATGTGACTATTATGTCTCCTCAGGGAAGAGGGGCTAGGGATGGTATCTTTTCTAGTGCTATAGTTCATGAGCTCTCATTATCCTGTTTTTCCTACCACAATACTGAGTCCGTTATCAGTCAGCAAGCTTGATAATCTAAATGAACTCACAGCTTCTCCATCATTATTCTTTGAAAAGTTTGCTGTTTTCAGAGAGGAGAAAGGGAAGAATTGAGGAAGTCAGTAGTGGTGGTATTTGCAACATTCTGAGGTCATGCATTCACAAAACTATGATTTTCATTCATTAAACTACCATTTATGCCATACACTCCTACTTTGTGTAAAGCATTGTGTTGTGAGAGAAACAAAGATAATTCTGCTAGAAATATGTGGCAGCAGAATAGTGAATTTTACTGAAAGGTTTGTATAGAGGAGAGAAAAAACCACACATGAGATACAGCTGGCTAAAGCCACAAACTAGACAGCTAGAACTTAGCAGAATCTCTGAATAACAGTTTTATGTTACCCTAATTTGATGCAAATAAGCATTTGATTTCTTTTCTATATTCTTTTTCAGAGGAGTCTGAGTGCCTGTTGGAGCAGCATATACCAGAACAATCCTTGTTAACGGCACAAGGTCTTTTAACCGAGCTAAGTTTAGTTCTGAACTGGAGAGGATTAAAAAGAAAAATTTTTTTTAAAGTTGTGGTCTTTTGATGGCTTCCCCTCACCCCTTTATTCCTTACCCTGGTCTAGTATTGACTCTTAAAAAAAATTCACTTTTAGAAAAAAATTTTTGTTTTAATTGGCTAAAATTCACCTTTTCACCCTTATACCCCAACTCTTTCCACTGAGAACATAAGCAAAACAAAACCCATTACATACATGTATTGTCAATCAAAATAACTTTGTATTTTGAGTGTGTTAAAAAAGATATTCTGCATTCTGAGTCCCTTACCTCTCTATCAGAAGCTGAGTAGCATGCTTCATCATGAATCCTCTGAAATCACTAATAAGATTTCAGCACAGAAGTATTGCATCACATTTAGATGTCATAATTTATTCACTGATTCCACAGTTTATGGGCACCCTTCCCTCCAGATTACTGTTCTTTGCCCCTTCAAAAAGAGCTATAAATATTTTTGTACATACTTAGAGTTTATTTTGCTTAGGACTAATTCCTCCTACAATTTACTCTCCTTCTAATTCCCCCTCCTGCTCTTCCCTTTCCCTCTTATTTTTCTGTTGAATGAAATGTATTTCTATATCCAATTCTGTGTGTGTATTCCTCTCTTTTTTGATCAGTTTACAAGAAAGCATTGTTTAAATGTAAGCCTCTCCCCTCTACTGTCTTGTTCGTTTATATAGATGTCTGTTTGTGTACTCTGATTATGTGAGACAATTTTCCCTAGCCTTCCTTTCCCTCTCATCTCCCCACTCCTCTCTTTTTCTTCTTTTCTTCTTTCTTTTTGGTTGATGGGAAGAAGCAATCAGGGTTAAGTGACTTGCCCTGGGTCACACAGCTAGTAAGTTTCTTAGGTCAGATTTGAACTCAGGTCCTCCTGACTCCAGGGCCGGTGCTCTATCGCAGTATTACCTAACTGCCCTCTCATTCCATTCTTTTCTTAAGATTGAGACATAACAGAATTCCTTCCAGACCTCATCTAATTGGACTTCCTCTATTATCCCTAATGATGTTAGGTTTCAGAAGGGACACATGTATCATATTCCAATATTTGAATATAAGCAATTTATCCTTGTTTAGTTCCTTATTATTGTGAAGTTATATTTACCTTTTTACATTTTGCTTAAATCCTGTGTTTGAACTTCAAAGTTTTCTATGCAGTGCTGGTCTTCTCCATAGATATGCTTGGAAGTCCTCTATTGCATTAAAAAAAAATCCATTTTTTTCTCTTTAGTTTTGCTTGGTAAGTTACTGGCTATAAGCCAATATCCTTTGACTTCTAAAATATATTCCAAGCTCTCCATTTCTTTATGATGATGGCTACTAAATCTTGTGTGATCTGACTCTTCAGTACTTGACTTCTTTCTTTTTGGCTCCTTGCAGTATTTTGAGTTGATTTGGAAATTCTTGATTTTGACTATTTTGCTCCTTGAAGTTTTCATTTGCAATTTCTTTCAAGAAGTGACCAGTGGGGACACAGCAGGGGCAGTGCTGGGAGGCCCAGATGACACAGGGGTGGCACTTGGAGACCTGGATGATGCGGAGGCGACGCTTGGAGGCCCAGAGGGAGTGGCACCTGGAAGCCCGGACAACGCAGCAGCAAGTTGATCCACCAACCGCAAGGGCCATTCCCAGGCCTATCACCCCAGGACTGGGATCTGATGGGGCTGTGTAAGAGACAAATGCAGGGCCTGCAGCAGTGGCAACAGTTATTCATGGGACTATCAACCCACACCCTAGAAATTTAAAAAGCACCAACTTGAACTTCCAGAGACCAGGATCGCAGAGTGAACCCGGCTACTCCAATCCCACCCCTCTGACCCTGAAAACAGAAATTATTGCCCTAGAGCAAAATTTTAAAATACTGAAGGCTTGGGAGTCCTAGAGGAAGGTCATAGCTAAGGCCCTGCCTCAAAATGGGTAAAAAACAGATTACAAAGACAGAGACTCTAGAATTCTATTATTTCAAGTGGGAGGAACCCAATTCAGAAGGAGACAGCATTGATTCTGCACCCACAGCTGAAGCTTCAACAGGGAATATGAATTGGTGTCAAGTTCAAAAAGTGTTCTTAGAAGAGTTCAAGAATGGCTTTGGAAACCAAATTAGAGAGGTAGAAGATAAACTTCTTTTAAAATCAAAATTGTGAAAATAGAAAAACATTTAAATGAAGAAAGCAGCTCCTTAAAAAGAAAAATGTGTGAACTAAAAATGAAATCTGAACATATGGAAAAGGAGTTTCAAAAACTGAGGAAAATAGTTTGCTAAAAATTAGAATCAGCCAAACTGAAGCGGATGACTCTATGAGGCACCAAGAATCAGTCAAACAAAACCTCAAGAATGAAAAATTAGAAAAAAGAGGCAAAACATCTCAATGGAAAAATAACTGACCTGAAAACAGATCCAGGAGAGATAATCTATGAATTATTGGTCTACTGGAAAACCATGATGAAAAAATGAGCCTAGACAACATCTTCCAAAAGCTTATCAAGGAAAACTGCCCTGAGATCCTAGAACCAGAGGGTAAAACAGATATCGAAAGATTCCACTAGACACCTCCTGAAAGAGATCCCAAAGTGAAATGTTGTAGCCAAATGCCAGAACTATCAGGTAAAGGAGAAAATACTATAAGCAGCCAGAAATAAACAATTCAAATATTGTGGAACTACAGTGAGGATAGCACAAGATCTGGCAGCTTCTACACTGAAAGAACAGAAAACTGGAATACGATATTTTGTAAGGCAAAAGAGCTCGGGTTACAACCAAGGATCAGCTATCCAACAAAACTGAGCATAATCTTTCAGGCAAGGAGATGGTCATTCAGTGATATAAGGGACTTCTAGACCTTCCTAATGAAAAAACCAGAGCTCAATGGAAAATTCAATCTCCAATTACAAGACTCAAGAGAGACATAGAAAAGTAAATAGGGAAAACACACACACACACACACAAACACACGCATGCATGCACACACACACAACTTGTATTTAATAAGAGGAAACTGTTTACATCCCTATATGGGAAGCTGATATCTATTAATTTTGAGAATTCTCTACGTATTGCAACATTTAAAAGGGATATAGATAAATGGAAGGTGTGGGTGTAAATTAAACAAAATGATGATAAAAAAACCTTATTAAGGGGTGCAAAGGGACTGCAATGGAAGAAGAGGAAAGAATGAAGCAGAAAAGGATAAATTATGCCACAGAAAGAGGCATAAAAACACTATAGTAGAGGAAAAGAAGGGAGGGAGATGAATATTATATGAGCTTCACCCTCATTGGTTCTGGTATAAGGATGGAATAGCATAATCAGTTAAGTATAGGATTCTATTGAGAAGAGACATAAAACCTATCATAATAGAGGGAAAGAGTGGAGGGAGGGGAGCATTGCATGAGATCTATTCTCATCAATCTTGGTTCAAGGAAGAAATAACATACTACATTGAGTATAAAAATCTATTGAGTATAAAAATCTACAGGCAGTAGGAGGGGGGAAAGGCTAAGAAAAGTCGAGGGTAGTTAGAAGGGAGGGAAGAAGTAGTAAGGGGGAAGGGCTATAAACAAGTGCATACCCTTTGACCCTGCAATACCACTTCTAGGGTTGTATCCCAAAGAGACCATAGAAGTGGGAAGAGGACTCATATTTACAAAAATATTTACAGCAGCTCTTTTTGTGGCGGCAAAAAATTGGAAATCAAGGGAATGTCCATCAATTGTGGAATGGCTGAGCAAGTTGTGGTATATGAATGTAATGCAATACTACTGTGCTATAAGAAATGAGGGGCAGATGGACTTCGTAATAACCTGGAGAGACTTATATAAACTGATGTTGAGTAAGAAGAGCAGAACCAGGAGAAATCTGTACACAATGACAGACGCAACATATGTGTGATGACTAACTCTGATAGACTGGGCTCCTCTTAGCAATGAAAGGTTGTAAGACAACTCCAAAAGACTCATGACTGAAAGAGATATCCACATCCAGAGAGAGAGATGTGGAGTCTGAATGCAGATGGAAACAAACTACTTGCTCTCTTTCTTTTTCTTGTTTTGTTTTGTTTCCTCTTTCCCATCGTTCATTCCATTGGTTATAATCCTTTACAGACTGACTAATGATTAATGTGAAGATATTTGTAGATCCTATATTTGAGTGCATGCTGCCATGATGGGGGGGGGGATGGAAACTTAAGGGACTGTGGAACTGAATGTTGTAAACTAAAAGTAAATTAAAAAAATAATTTAAAATTTTTAAAAAACTTCATTAAAAAAAATAAGTGACCAGTGGTTTCTTTTTATTTTTTATTATTTTCCCTTTGGGTCTAAGAGACCTGGGAGTTTTCTTTTAAGATTTCTTTTTTTTTTTTTGCTTTTTTTTTTGGAGGGCAGTTGGGGTCAAGTGACTTGCCCAAGGTCACAGGCTAGTTTTTGTGTTAAGTGTCTGAGGCCAGATTTGAACTCAGGTCCTCCTGACTTCAGGGCCAGTGCTCTATTCACTGCACCACCTAGCCACCCCTCTTTTAAGATTTCTTAAAATAAAATAACAATTTTAAAAAGATTTCTTAAAATTCAGATAGCCCAGGAATTCTTATATATTTTTCTCTTTGATCTCTTTCCTAAGTAAATTTTACTATAAAATACCTTAATTTTCTTCTATTAGACCAGTCTTCTGACTTTAATATTTCTTGTTGCCTCATGGATTCATTGACTTCCATTTGGTCCATTCGCATTTTCAGGGAGTTTGTTACTTGAGTGAGGTTTTGTGCCTCTCATGCAAAGCTGTTAATTCCCTTTCCAATTCTTTCTCTCATACCACCACCCTCCAGTTTTTCCCTCAATCATTCTCATTCTGTTTATAAAAATATTCTAAAACTCTTTTTAAAATTTTTTCTCCATCTCTTCCAGGCATTCTGAGTTTGTGTCCAAGCTGTGCTTTTCTCTGAGGCTTTGCCTGTGGTTTGTAGATGTTTTGGAGTCATTCTCTTCTTCTGGATTTGTGTCTTGAGTTTCCCTGACAGCATAATAGCTCTTTTTGGACGGTAGCTAAGTGGCTCAATAGCTAGAGCATTGGACTTCGTTTTAGGAAGACCTGAGTTCAAATTTGCCTCAGATATCTACTTAGTTGTGTGATTTTGGAAAAGTGACTTAAATTTTCTTTGCCTCTATTTTCTCAACTAAAATGGGAATACAATAACAGCACCTGCTTTTTTTCCAGGATTGTTGTGAGGAACAAATGACATAATATTTATAAAACATTTAACGCAGTTCCTGGCATATAGTAGGCATGATATACATGCTAGCAATGATGAGTATGGTAGAGTTCTTTGTTTGTTTGCCCGTTCTTCCAGTTTCTTTCTTGACTTTGGACTTGATATTAGGGCTGGACTCTGCGGCACTTCTGGAGGGAAAGTCTGTGCTAGTCCTGTTGCTGCTTTCTTAAGATATTGAGTATAATGAGGCTAAGGCTGGTGACCTGCAAGCTTTCAGTGCTCCCCAAGTATTCTGATCCTGGGTAAAGTCTGATTGTTGCCTGAGCTTTGCAAGTCCCTGACCTGGCCTTGGTTCTGAGCACCATTAGGTTGCCGCTAAGCTGACCCTATCAACCAGCTGAAAAACCATTGGTTCCAAGCGGCAGACTGTAGAGTCCCCTTTGGTCTGGGATTCCTGCGCTGGTTATTTTGCTGCAGCTTGGTCGGGTTAGATGCTGGAAATGAAAGCTCTGTTTCAAGCTGAGGTCTGAGTCATGCTACCGATACTGAGCTTCTGCTTCAGCTACTGGCTTCTGAGCTCCCTCCTTGTCTCCATGCATAGCCCAGGGTCTCCGTACTCTGAAGGTCACCACTAACTCTCATCTTCCACCCCCATGGTTAATCTGTTCTGGAGTTACGATTGAACTGAGTTGTTGTCATTCAACAATGTCTGATTTTTCACTTTCATGGGGTTTTCCTTTTCTTTTTTCCTTTTTGGAGGCAATCAGGGTTAAATAACTTGCCCAGGGTCACACAGCTAGTAATCATGGGATTTTCTTGGCAGAGATACTTCAGCATATTACCATTTCCTTCTTCAATGGACTAAGGAAAACAGAATGTAACTGACTTTTCCAGAATTACACAGCTAGTTAAATGTCTTAGAAGATATTTTAAACTTGGGTCTTCTGACTCCAGCCCAGGGCTGTATCCACCAAGCCACCTAGATGCCTCATTTTTAGTGGGCAGTGGCTAGTGGGCAGCAAAGTTGCTGGTGTGCATCTGTCCCAGTCACTGTGCCCCAGAATGGACCTGGTGGAGCCCCAGTTTGGGTGCTGGACCTCTTCTTGGTGTGCAGCCTTTCCTTGGGCCTGTGTATTCCTGAGCCAACCAGATCCTACCGATCCCCAGTGTCCCAAGACCTCTCTGGCTCCCTGTGCGACCTAAACAGAACAAAGCACACCCTGTGAGGTTTCTGGATTTTCCCATCAGGATTTAGGCTGGTGCACTTTCTAGATGTGTTTGGAGGAATTTTGTGGAGGGGAGCTTGCTGTTCTGTTTCCTATAATTCTGTCATCTTGGCCTCTGCCTCCACCTCCCCCTTTACCCTTCCATCTTTCATCTTTCCCCTCCCCTATCCATCTCTTTCCTCATTGATCCATCTTTTTAGACTGATAAGGAGTAAGTGCAGACTCTGAAAGAGCTGGCTTCCCACTAGAACAGAAAGACAAGATTATATTTTGAATTCTAGGGTCCCATATCTATTTGAATACTCTGTCTGACTTGTCATAATAGTCAAGCCCATTAAGAGGGCTGAGTCATCAGGGTTTTGTTCCAGGGAGCTGACAATACCTCTGCTCCTTCAAAATATATAGAGATAATTTAGTTTAGCACCTATTTATTATTAGTCAAATAATTAGTTAGAATCATTTAATAGGGAGCTATCAAATATATTTTATGCTGTTCTTCCTATGGGCAAAAATGTCTGTGGTAATGGTATTTATTTCTAATGCTGGTTGTGATAAAAGGGGTAGACTTGGCGCTGTCGGGGTGGGGAGTGGCTGCTGTATTGTAAAGATCCCTGAGTTTATTGTTGCAAAGAGCCTGCAGTTGCCTGTATAGAAAATAATTATTCTTAATTATAAAATTATATGTATGAAGCATAGTATGCCCTAAGAAGTTCTCATTAAATGATTAAAATAATAATGATAGCTAGTAAGGCAAACAGTTGGCTCAGTGAATAGAGTGTCAGGCCTAGAGTCAGGAAGACTCCTTTTTCTAAGTTCAAATCTGACATCAGACACAAACTAGCTGTGTGACCCGGGGTAAATCACTTAACCCTGTTTGCCTCAGTTTTCTCATCTGTAAAATGAGCTGGAGAAGGAAATGACAAATCACTCCAGCATTTCTGACAAGAGAACCCCAAATGAGGTCGTGAAGAATTGGACGTGACTGAAAGGACTGAGCAACAAAGGATTTATATCGAGCTTTAACGTTTTCAAAGGGTTTAATAAATAACATCCCATTTTATACTGATAACAACCCTTGTTGAGAGGGAGGTGCTATTATTATGCTCATTTTAAGTTAAGGTAATTGAGGCAAACAGAAATAAAATGCCTTTCGCAGCATCATACAGCTAGTAGGTATCTGAAGTTGAATTTGAACTCAGGTCTTCCTGACTCCAGGGCCCAGTGCTCTGTGCACTATGGCACCACCTACCTGCCTCACCAGACACCAAACCCCAAAAGCCAATAGAGTAATTGAAGCATTTCATGTAGAATGTACTTTAGTGCCATTCACAAAAAACCAATCAAACACTCAAAATTTTGTGCTCTTTGCTTTCTAGAGGAGAAAAAGTTAAGTGTTGCATCAGGGACTGCTGAGAGCTCACGGAAGGAATATGCTAAAGAAAACACAGAGGTTTGAATACTTTCTTAAATATTTTCCTAATTTAGTCATTAATGATTTTGAGGCCTCAATCATGATTTTCGCATGTATTCTATTACGTTTTCAACTCATGAATTGATTCTAACCTTTGCATGCCTTTTCTGAAATGAATGAAGAAAAGTTGTGATTGTCCTTGATAGCCCTGAACCTTCAGTAGGATGTGGGCCATCTTTCTAGGCAACTCACCAGGCATTGATTAAATGCCTACTGTGTGCTAGGCACCATGCTAAATGTAGGGGTGTACAAATAAAGGCAAAAAACAGCCCCTGCCCTCCAGGAACTCATGATGAGGGAAACAACACATAATCAGCTGTGCACACACAAGATCTAGGTGTTAAACTGGCAATAATTTCAGAGGGAAGGTATTAGTGTTAAGGGGGTTTGGGAGCTTCTTGCGAAAGGTGGGATTTTATCTGAGACTTGGGGAAAAAAAACCCAAGGAAATCAAGAGATAGAGGTGAGGGAGAGCATTCCGGGCACAGGGAGCAGTCAGTGAAAATAACCAGAGTTGGGAGATGGGGTAAGGAGTAACAAGGAGGACCGTGTTACTGGATTTTGGGAGTACATGGAGGGGAGTAAAGTGCTTATTTTTTTTTTCTGACTGTTCATGACTCCATTTGGGGATTTTCTTGGCAAAGATACTGCAGTGGTTTGCCATTTCCTTCTCCAGCTTATTTTATAGATGAGGAAACTGAGGTAAACAAGATTAAGGGACTTGCCTGGGGTCACACAGTTAGTAAATGTCCAAGGTTGGATTTGAACTCAGAAAGATGATTTTTCCTGACTCCAGGCCCAAGGCTCTTTCCATTGTGCTGCCTAATTGCCTAGTGTGAGAAGACTGGAAAATTAGGAATTGCTTTAAAAGCCTAACAAGAATTGTGTTTTCCAGGAGGGGAAGGAGTTGCTTCTACATCCACATTTTCTTTTTACCTAAGTCCCTTTGTTTATTTCTTATACCATCAAAAATGAATCCACAATTCAACAAACAAACTCATAAGAGCAGGTATAAACTTGTATCAGCAAGCCCTCTAGCACACCCAGGGTGGCTGCTAGCACAGGTTCTTAGATCTGCTTTTCTAAAGGAAAGCAATTCAAAATGGGTTAATAATCTTACTTTAATCAATCGAACATATATCATTTACCTAGTTCAGGGGAAAAAGTCAGCACCCTGAACTTCAGAGAATGCAAACAGAAGTTACAAGCAGACAAAGAAACAGACCAGCAGACAGGGCTTCCAGTAGTCTGACCATTACATCCATACTTAGTTAGTTACCAGAGAGGGAAGCACCAACATCTGGGTTTTCAAAGCCTGGGGGCTCACTGGCTGCCCAGAGTCTCATCTGGCCAAATCACATAACTTCTCAAAGTGAACCCCAAAGTAAAACCTTGCATTAGGGTATACATAGCCTTCTTTTGGATCAGAGAATGTCATAACCCTCTTGACCAATTGCCCAAATACAAAGTAATAAGGCGTAGGCATTCCTGAAGAGCAAGCCTCCCGCCATAGGCTCCATGTGGCCACATTCAGCCCATTAGGGAGCAGAGTATATTTTCAAATCAGGGAAGGTTCTCAGAGCCACTTAAGCCTATCAAAGGGCCAAGGGGCAGGGAAGATCTTAGATTCCCATAACACTATGTGAAGGCAGTTAGGTGGCACAGTGGACAGAATGCTGGGCCTGAAGTCAGGAAGAACCGGTTTCAAATTCAGCCTCTGACACTTATTAGTCGTGTGATCTTGGGCAAGTCAAGTTAACCTCTGTTTGCCTCAGTTTCTGCATCTATAAAATGGGGGTGATAATAACAACACCTCCCTCCCAGGGTTGTTCTAAGGATCAAATGAGATAGTATTTGTAATGTGCTTAGCAAAGTGCCTTGAACATAGCAGATGTTATGTAAATGTTAGTGATTATTATATCATTCGCTGACCTGATCTTGAACTCACAGCCGCGTCTGAATGAAGAGCCCATGATTCTTTTTCTTGGAAACTCAGATGTGTATCTCTTGAACTGTAACTCTGTGTTACGGACATGTTCTCCCCTCTGCCCATGCTCTCTCACGCCTCCCTTCAGCCCTGCCCAGGAGCAAGGACAGGGGGGTCGGATCCATCTAAGGTTCCTTCCCCAGACCATGGACAATCTGTTGGCTGTTGCAGAGGCCTAGGGACAGCATGCCCAGAACAGGAGACTGTGGTGACTGAGGGCAAATGTGACTTTCTTAAGACTGGCTTCCAAACAAAGGAAAGAAAGCAGTGCCTCAGGGAGAGGCTGGGAGCACTTCCCTAGCCCCTTAGAATCTCAGTCAATGCTCCTGAAAAATCCCTGCCCTGGTATTTAAGTGACTTTAGGTCACTTAGGGATGACCTTTAGATTTCAGACCCTTACTAGCTGTGTGATCCTGGGCAAGTCACTTAACCCTGTTTGCATTAGTTTCCTCATCTATAGAATGGGGTGGAAAAGGAAATGACAAAACCACTCCAGTATCTTTGCTAAGAAAATCCCCAAATATTAAAAAAAAATTTTTGTTGTTTTTTACGTAACTGGGAAATAAGATACACAGGCACTGGGGTATAGAAATCCATCTTGTCCTACTAGAAAGTTAGGGGGGTGATGTGGGAGGATATAAGAGAAAACAGATTGGGGGAAGTAGTATTCAGTAGGCTTGCTATTTTGGGGTAGGAGGTAGGGGAAAGATGGGGAGAAAAAACTGTAACTCAAAATTTTGTGGAAATGAATGTTGAAAACAAAATTAATTAATTAATTAAAACCCCAAAATGGGGTCACAAACAGTCAGACATGACTGGAAAAAAAAAGAACAAACACTTTATTCCCATCCATGTACTGTCAGAATCTAGCAACAATGGCTTAAAGTGTGTTTAGGTTAAAAATGACTTGTGTGACCTGTGATTTTCCAGGCAGTGATCTTACTGATATTTCATCTTTTATTTATATATCTCATTTAGCTATATTATAGCAATATAATATATAATATATTATTCTATAGTATGGTATGTTATGTCATGTCATATTACATATGCTATGTTATACTTTTACTGTAGTTATCTATATATATGCCCACTTTAATTCAATACAGTTGTGCATTCTGAATTTTATAGATCTAGGGGAGTGAGTCACTTCCTTGGAGAAGCAGCAGTTCATATATGTTGCAGCACCACATGCTTCTAACCACAGAGAAATGTGGTCAAGGAATGGGAGTTCCCAGGTCCCAGCCTCTTCGAGAGGAGAGGGGGGTTTCTAAGCTATAGCGCTGATGGTTTGCTTCTCTGATAAACCCAAGCTTGAGGGTTTGGGCATCTGCTTTTCTAGTAAGAAATGGGGTAGCCCTACCTTCCCATAGAGAAAAGAGGATTCTAGAACCCTACTTCCTAGAGAGGGGAAGAGTAATTACTGGCAAGTACCACTTATTGGAGAAACAGGAGGTTGCAGATAAATTGCAGAACAGATGCCTATCTGCATTGGTAGAGGGATCTCTTGAATCTTATGAAATTAGCAATCTAGATTTTTAAAAAAGTTTTATTGATAATTCTTTAAAAAGAAAATCATTCCTGACAATTCCAAATCATTCTCCTTGGCCTCTGTTCCTCCAGTAGAATCCTCCCTTGTAACAAAGGAAGGTCAGTTAAGCAAAATGGGTCAACGCATTGGTCAGGTGTGTTGTTGTTCAATCACTTTTCAATCACGTCCAACTCTTTGAGACCTTATTTGGAGTTTTCTTGGCATACTTACTGGAGTGGATTGCCATTTCCTTCTCTAGTTCACTTTACAGATGAGGAAACTGAGGCAAGCAGGGATATGTGACTTGGCCAGGGTCACAAAGCTAGTAACTGTTTGAGGACGTGTTTGAACTCACAGAGTCCAGGCCTGACACTCTATCCATTGTGCTACCTAGCAGCCCTATAGGGATATAATCTTCATTCCACCTCTGTAGTCTGCTACTTAGCTGTTGAGAGAAGGGAGGCGTGCCAGTTATGGTGCTGATCAGAGTTCCTATGTCTTTCAATGTTTTCTCTTACATTGTGGTTTTTAATGTGTACTGTTCTCCTGGTTCTGTTTACTTTACTCTGAATCAGTTCATTCGAGTCTTCCAAATTTGCCTGAATTCTTCATTTCATTGTTTTTTACAGCACAATAATATTCCATTATACTTGTATACCGCAAATTGTTTAGCTCTTCTCCAGGCAGTGAACACTCATTTTATTTTAACCCTTTACTACCCCCCCCCAAAATTGTTGCTACAAATATTTGGATGGACATGGGCCCTTTCCCTCTTTGAGGAAAAGATAGAACGCTTTCTGTCTCTCCATTTTAGGGCTGGGATGAGGACATAAGGTCAAGCTGTGAGTCATCATGATCCTTTTCCTAGCCTCTTCCATCTGAGAAGCATTTGCAAATGCTCGGACCACCATTACATTTAAAGAATACTTCCAGCTATCTGAACTATTCATACACTCTGATTTTGAACTGAGGATTACATTTCTTCAGGGTTTTTTTTTTTGATGCATGTAATGCCCTAGTCCTGGGGTCGGGGGATCAAGGGACCCCATTACTTTGACCAAGAGAGGCAGTGCCCACAGATTAAACAGTAGAACTTTTAAAGTACAGAAGAGGGAAAGAAGTGCCCTGTAAAATTTGAAAATTTGAAATTGCAAAGAGAAAGTAGAAGTGACATTTAGTAAAACTGAATTCTTATCAGTCAGGGTTCTAGGTCTCAAGGCAGTGGTTCTTAGTCTTGTTTGTGCCATGGACCCTTTTGACAGTCTAGTGGAATCTATAGACCCCTTCTCAGAATAATATTTTTTCAGTGACTAAAACAAAATGCATAGAATTACAAAGGAAACCATTTACATTGAAATGCAGTATTCAAAATATTTAAAAACCAACAAATTAAGTTCACAGAACCCTGGTTAAAAATCTTATCCTGTTCTTGATGAAAAAACCAGAACTGAAAAGAAAATTTGACAATCAAACACAAGAAGCATGAGAAGGTAAACATGGGAAAGAA
>CM053600.1:138560129-138570361 GCA_028646575.1 Pseudocheirus occidentalis
TCTAATTGAATTTGGCTTAGGGAAGGAATGACATAAACTCTAAACTGGGTATCATGCCACACAGGAGAGTAAGGGGCATGGGGATGAGAGGGGGATGATGGAGGGAAGGGCAGGGTCTGGGGGAGGGATGCTGGAAGCACACACCTCAGTAAAGGGACAGGGACAGGGTAGAGAACAGAACAAGGGGGGGAAGGGATAGGAAGGAGGGACATATGATCAGACTGTCACAATATGTCCACTGTGAAGAAGTCTTGTGTAATTACACATGCACAGCCTGTATTGAATTGCTTGTCCTTCCAGTGGGGGTGAGTGAGAAGGAAGGAACCGAAAGAATCTAAAATTTAAAGCTCTGCAATACATGCAACTAGGAATTTAGATATACAGGGGCTAGGGTAGGGAGACCCTCCCTGCCCTACCAGAAAGTTAGAGAGCAGATCAGGGGAGGGGCTTTACATTGGGATTGCTGTTTGGGGTTTGGGGTAGGGGAAAGACAGGGAGAAAATTTGTAACTCAAAAATCTCATGGAAATGAATGATGTAAACAAGAAAACAAATAAAAATTTATATTAAAAAAAACTTATCCTTAGAATCACTGATATATGACCTGGTAATTATTTGCCATTAGGATAGACTTTAAAGAACTGTCGATCTCTGCCCATCCTCATTAGGTCTTAGAAACTTAAGAGCCATGCATTAGGTCAGAGGCTTAGGCTAAGGAGGGAAACTATAAAAATTGCAATGGGAAGGTTGGCTAGGTGGCACAGTGAATAGAGTACCAGCCCTGGAGTCAGGAGGACCCAAGTTCAAATCCAGCCTCATACTCTTTAACACTTACTAGCCATGTGACCTTGGGCAAATCACTTCACCTCAATTGCCCTACTTTCCCCCCTCCAAAAAACAAAATAAAATAAAATTGCAGTGGGGAACTGCTGCCCTCCTCCTCTCTTGCCCCAGTTTACCCTTCTCCATTAAGGTGCCTGAACCATAGGGGTAGGTGTTTAGGAACTACATTGTGATCCTTTTAATGGCAGCGTGGATTTCCATAATGCTTTGTTATGTTTCTTTTCCCAAGGAAGGAGTACGATATATGATGGATCATAGACACAGAGGTCACTGCATCATTTTCAACAACTTTAAATTTCAGACTGAGACCTTCAGGGAAGGAAGCGATAAAGATGTAGGTAAGGAATTTGGGTGGTGTTGATCGAATGGAAGCCAATGGATTTTGAAAAGGGTATTGTTTGTCTAATTTCAATAGTTCCATTCAGCGTACAGGTTTGCTATATGCCAGGCACTGTGAAAAACAAGGGATAGGGAATTTAAAAAAATCAAAACCATGCTTGTTCTCAAGGAGAGTACCTTCTGAGTTCTACATTTTCTTTCTGTATTTTGTAATAATGACTGGTATTTATACGTTCCTTTTTTTGCTTTTTGGAGGGCAATTGAGATTAAGTGGCTTACCCAAAGTCACACGGCTAGTTTTTGTGTCAAGTGTCTGAGGCTGGATTTAAACTCAAATCTTCCTGACTCCAGGGCCGGTGCTCTACTCACTGTGCCACCTCGCTGCCCTTATACATTACTTTAAAGTTTGTATCTACATCACCTCGTTAAGGCCTCACAATACCTTCTATGAGACAGGAACTCTCATCTCTGTTTTACAGAGCTGGAAACTGAGGCTTGGTAAATTGAAGGTGGCTTCCTCGTGATCATGACTCATTAAGTATCTGAAGCAAGATTGGAACCTAGTTCTTCTTACTCCAAGTCTGACACTTTTTCAGTACTATACAATGATGCCTCCCAAAGGTTTTCAGTTAAATATGAACTTGAGAAAATCACTGAATCTTCTGGGCTTCTTTTTCCTCATATGTAACTAGATTAGACAGCTTCAAAAATCCTTTATTGCTCTAGTCTATAAAATGCTAGTATGGCGACATAAAGTAAAAGGTTGTGTAGTAGATAGACTCTGGTCCTGGAGTCAGGAAGACCCAAGTTCAAATCTGGCCTCAGACACTTACTAGCTGTGTGACCCTGGGCAAGCCACTTAACCCTTGATTTGCCTCAGTTCTTCATCTGTAAAGGAGAAGGAAATGGCAAACCACTCCAGTATCTTTGTCAAGGAAACCACATGGAAAAAGTCCATAGGATCACAAAGTTGGACACAACTTTGTGTACAACACAATAAAGGCTAGGCAATTTTCCTTTTTTTCCCCCTTAATGAGATATTGCTGATAGGTCACACATGACAAAATCTTGAGGCACATAGGAAGCGTGTGTGTGAGAATACGTGGGGTAATTTCCAGCATCAGCAGTGATCACCAGCCCTCTCTAGGGCTGTATAAGTCCTTGGCAATTACTTCAGGTGCCTAGCAGCACAAGGCTAATTAAGCACCAGGGTTGTGGTTTGAATCTAGGTCTTTCTAACTCTAAGGACTCTGAGGCAGTTAGTGGTGGTAAACTGGGTCTGGATTCAGGAAGACCTGAGTTCAAGCTGTGTGACCCTGGGTAAGTCACTTAATCTCTGTTTGCCTCAACTTCTAAAATGTGGTTAATAATAATAGCATCTGTCTCATAGTGTTGATAATGAGATGATGTTTGTAAAGTACTTAACGCAAGGCTTGGCACAAAGTAGCCACTATATAAATTATTATTAGCATTAGCATCTTTCTGACTCTGAGCCCAGTGTTCTACCCATTACCTTGGGTGGGAGTAGGGGTTCTATAGGGACATATAAGAGTGAAAATTCCATGCTTTGGGGGGACTCATTCTGGAATTTTGTTAAAAATCTTTTAACAGCTGAACTGACGAGTGTTTTCAAGTGGCTTGGATTCACAGTGACAATTCATGAAAACACAACAAAAGAAAAAATGGAACAGATTCTGACTCTGTGTAGAACCAACCCAGAGCATCAAGACAGTGACTGCTTTGTGTGCTTTGTCCTCACCCATGGCGAGTCTGGTTCTGTGTTCTGCTCGGATGAAAAGAGCATAGCCATTCTTGACCTCACATCCCACTTCATGGCCCACCAATGCCCAGGCCTGAAAAATAAACCCAAGCTCTTTTTCTTCCAAGCCTGTCAAGGCAAGGATATACAAGAAGGTGTGCCTCTTGAAGCAGATGCTAGGAATGTCTCACTTCCTGCCCCCAGGAAGGTCCGTCCAAGGTGCATTCCAAAGGAAGCAGATTTCCTCCTTGGCATGGCCACCGTGGATGGCTGTTGTGCCATTCGAAATAGAATAAAAGGCTCCTGGTATATTCAAGCCCTCTGCTATCAACTGAAATGCTTGGTACCAAGGTACTCTCTCTGATTTGACTGATGATTTTAGTTGTTGTTCTGGGTTGAGAATAGTGGGTAACCCCTAGGCATGATGGGGAATCAATAAACATCCATTAGATCAATAATCAAATCAGTATTGCCATTGCTTTTGGAAAGATATGACAATCTACTGCCCTGTGCTCTAGCTTGAGAGGCAAATAGGATAGAGTGCTGGACTTGAAATCAAATCCTGCCTTGGGCATTTATTACCCGTGGCAAACCCAGACAAGTCACTCAATATCCTCCTGCCTCAGTTTATTATCTGTAAAATGGGGATAATAATAGCATCTAATTCTATAGGGTTGTTGTGAGAATAACACGAAATAATATTTATCGAGTTCTTTGCAAACCTTAAAGGGCTTAAATAATAACAAATGTGTTATTATTTAAAAATAATGTTATTAAAATAATATTAATATTAAAATAACGAAACATTAAAATAATATTAATGAAACATTAAAATAATGTTATTATTTAAAAATAATAACAAATATGTTATTATTATTGTTATTACTCATAATTCCTGTGACCAACTAGCCAGAGGGGTCTTCTCAGGGGTTTTGTGGATGGGAAAAATTATATCTTTATTTTCTCGAACTTTTAATTGAAATTTAGTTTTTCCTTCAATTGTGAATGTAGGCAACAAAACATTATGGTGAGAGGTAGTCCATAAGTTTTACCAGTTTGCTGAAGGGATACATGGTGCAAAAAAGGTCAACCCTTCTTGGTCTAGCCCAAAGAGCTCTTGGGCTGGCCACTACGGCCTGATACGTGTTGTTTCTCTGTTATAGAATGGAAGACCCTTGTGGTGGTGACTGTTTTACGTTATCTTTGTAGTCCTGGCACCCAGAAGAGTGCCTGGCAGCACAGTAGGCAATTAATGAATGCTTATTGTTTGAATGATTGATAGAAAGTTTATAGAGCATACAGCATTCACCCAGAATGATACATGAGAATATTCATTCGTGTCTGTGACCAGGAACAGAATAATAAGCAACCTTTGCTAAACAAGCATCACTGTAAAAAGCTAAATTTGAGTTATGGAACAATAGAGATACCTGTGATACTACAAAGACCACTGGATGAAATGGAGTTGAGACCAGGATTCTGTTCCTGTCAAGTTATATGGTCTTGATCAAGACACAACCTCACTTTCCAGATCTATAAAATGGGTATAATCCTATCTACAGTATCATACTCTAAGAATATGATTTGTCAGACTACTCTACTGAAATTGTGCTTTTAGAGGTTACCAGTTGTCTTCTAATAGGAGATCCAATTATTTTTTTACCTCTTAGACCTTTCTTGATTTCTCTATGACACATGCCACTGTTGCCTCAATAATCGTTCCTGTCCTAGATTCCCTAACATACTCTACGTGCTCCTGGTTCTCCTACCTATCTGACTCATCTTTCTCATGGATCCCCTTTCTGCTGCCTTCTCTGCCTCAATATAGGTATCCCCAAGGCTCTCACCTTGGTGACACTCTCTATCCATTTTCTTCCTTGGATAACTCATCCTTTTGCAAGGTTTTAACTCTCTGTCTCTATTTAGATGATGACTCTCTCATCTATATATATAGTCCTGATGATGTATTCTTGCTTGAGTATATGTGTGTGTGTGTATGTATATATGTATATATATACATACATATACATATATACATACATATACATATATACATACATATACATATATACATACATATACATATATATACATATATATATATATATATATATGTAAAACCCCACTTGAGCCTTATGACAACTCTGTAATTTGGACATTAGGCATCTCCATTTTATAGATAGAACTGAGCCTCATTTAAGCGACTTGCTCAGACTCATATAGTAAGTGTCACAGTCAAGATTGGAACCTGGGTCTCACCTGACTCAGGGTCCATGACTCTTTCCATTACAATACAATGCTTTTCCTTTGGAAAACCTCATATGTGTTCTCTGCCTTCTCACTAATGCTTTCCCCCCCCTTTATGGCTGCAGACAAGAAGACATCCTTACCATCCTGACAGCAGTCAACAATGTCGTGAGCGAACTGGCTGACCTGGAGGGAAAAATAAAACAGATGCCCCAGCCGGCTTTTACCCTACGAAAAAAAGTTATATTCCCAGTGCCACTTGACCCTCCTCCACCATCAGAAGAGAATGCTTTTTTTCCTTTAGAATGATACAGTCTCAAAGAAGAAAGTAACTCAAGAGTTCATCTAGAGAAGTCCAACCAATAAGGAATCTTCTTTACAATATGATGACGGACGGTCACCGAGCCTCTACTTGAAGTGATTATCAGAGCCTCATTGATTTGTGAAGCATCTTATTCTCTTTTGGGATAATTCTGATTGGTAGGAAGCTCTATCTTGTAGTGAGCTAAATTAATGCCAACACCCAGTGGCATTAATTCATTTCTTTGGATTGGCATGACTTATATCTAATCCCTTTTCCATAAGGGTAGGGGTACTTTTCAGATACTGGAGGATGGCAGTCCTCTCTTTTCCAGTTCTGCTGAGAGAGAAATCTGTGACATTTAGTAGCTGTTGTTCTTTCTTTCTTGGTGGAAAGATAGCCTCTTGTTATTACTGAAATCCTCTGAATGGCTAGGGGTGTATCATTGGTTGAGATGGGAATAGTTTTGTTATGTTTGAATCATAGTATTATAAATATGATAGAGCACTAGCCTTGGAGTTAACTGAGACCTAGATTCCAGTACAGCCTTTGACACTTACTAGCTATATAGCCACAGGTTAGCCACTTAACCCTTGTGAACCTCAGTCATTACATTTGTAAAATGGTGATAATATCATCTGCTTTACTGAAAGGACCAAATGAGACAGAGAGGGACCTGACACGTACTGTCATTGACATAAAGAACTCCCAGGTAAGGACATTCCCTCCACTAATGTAGACCAGTACCTTCTCTGTAACTTTTTGGATCTGGTTCAGGCCCTGAAATATTAAGTAAGTGACTTGCTCAGGGAAATGATTAGAAAGATACTCAGGAGCATATAATCTGGTATGTGGAATTTAACCCCAACCTTTCTAACTCTGAAGCTGGCTCTCTAACCACTATTCAACATCGGTTCATGTAAAGGGTAGAACTTAGAACAATTAATAAATGCCAGCTATCATTGTTATTATATTAAGATTATGTGAAAGGCTGGCTTTTCTAAGTTCTACTATATTAGTGAGGCTGGAGTAAAAACACTTGGTTGGGGAAGGGTGCTCCTCAGCTGATAATTTCTGGCCTTATGAGAATTCTGCCTTTTAACTGGAAAATATATAAGGAAACTCTTTCTAAAACTTAGTATAACCTAAAATAGAAAAGATTACCTCACAAAATAGTGAGTTTCTAGCCCCCACCCCCAAAGATTCCTAGTAAGCAATAATAGCATTCATTTTGACTCATTTGGAAAACAATTTTCCTAATCTGCTCCTCACTGCCAATTTCTGGACAACTTCCCCAGGAAAAAGAGCAGCCCACAACTCTGAGCCTTGACATCCTTAGCCGATTTCCAGCAGTGTATAATTAATAGTCACTATAGCCAAAAAAACACTGGGAGTTAGATTTTTACATTTGGTCAGAGAATAAAAAATGAGGATTTTAATGGAAACAGAGAAGCATGGGAAGATGTATGATCTAGTTCAAGAGGAAATGAGCAGAACTAGGAAAACAACATACAAAGTAATTGCAACAATATAGATGGAAAGAATAGTAACAAGACCGTGAGAATGTGTCCTGCAAAATTATGATGGCCAAGCGTGGCACCAAAGAAAAGATATTGGAGGCCGCCTTCCCTCTCTAATAGGCCTGGCCTGCCTCAGGACAGTCCTCTGGTCATTTAGGCTTGATATTGGAGTCAAATGAAGCACCTGTAGGATATAAAAGAGGTTTACTTAAAGGATATTCTACAAGGAGACAGCATATGGATCTGGAATGGCTGTACTTGTTTACCAGACTCCATATAGGAAGGTCTCTTTTGTCCCCTTATGTTTAAATATCAGAGAACATTTCAATATCTTTTAAGGAAAAACTAGTCTAATTTACATTGGACAAGGTCCCAAGAAAAGCAAGTCTAACCCCTATGACTTGGGGACTGTTAAGGTAACATTGCTCCTACCATATCCTGCTTCTTTGTAGAGGTTGGAGACTATGGGTAGGATACTGTAACTTGTCAACATTTTCAACATGTTGGTTAGTTTTGCCAAAACATTTTTTCTCTTTTTTATATTTTGCTACAAAGGGTGGTTTTCTGGGAAAGGACAAGAGGAAGTATTGGGAAATGTAGGTGACGTAAAAATAAAAATTATCGATACAATTTTGATTTTTAAAATATTTAGTAGGAGAGGTAAGGGAATGGTAGATAGACATCGGGTCTCAAAGATGGGAGGCCTGGGATTTAATTCCCTGCCTCTGTTACGTACTAGCTTAGACAAGTCTCTTAGCTTCTCAGGGCTGTAGGCAACAACTGTCTAAGATTATAATTTTCTTAATTTTTTTTTGTCTTTTTGGAGGGGGAAGGCAGGGCAATTGAGGTTAAGTGACTTACTCAAGGTCACACAGTAAGTGCTAATCTCTGAGGCTGGATTTGAACTCAGGTCCTCCTGACTCCACAGCCAATGCTCTATTCACTGCACTGCACTACCTAGCTACTGCTAAGATTATAATTTTCAAGAAAGATAAATCTGTACTGAGAGAAGTACCTTGCTGGGAGCTCTCTATACTAATAAAATCACAGTTCAGTCCAAAAACATAACAAAAAACCAAAAACAAAGTCCTCGTAGAACTTCATGTATAACTTGGAACTCTATAATGGTTTCACACAAGTTTATTTTAGTTAATCATTGCTGGAAATGCAGTCATGGTGGAACTATTTTCTCCTGGGACCTTAAGGGTTTCTGCATCCACATTTATATCTTTCAGACATTCATGGGAGCAGGCAGATATCCTCAGAAGCTCAATGTCCTGACTATTATGTAAACGTTTTGCATGCTTACACATGTGTAACCTATATCAAATTAATAAAGGGAGGTGGGGAGGGAGGGAGAGAATTTGGAACTCAAAGTTTTAAAATAATTTGCTTTAAGTTTTAAAAAAGTTTTTAAAATGAATGTTAAAAATTGTTTTTACATGTAACTGGGGAAAAATAAAATTCTAAATCAAAGTAGGGGAAACTAGGTGACACATTGGATAGAGTTAGGAGATTCTGAGTTCAAATTCAATCCCAGACAATTATTAGCTGTGTGACTCCTCTGGGTAAGTCACTTAACCCTGATTGCTTCCAATATTAAACAACAACAACAACAACAACAACAACAACAACAACGCTCAATGTCCTCCTTTCCCATGTACAATGATACCTAGGATTTAAAAGTAGAAAAGGACCTGAAAACTCATCTTGTTCAACTTCTTCATTTTATTGATGGGGAAACTGAGGTTCAGGAAAGTGAACTTGATTATTGACTAGTCCAGTCAGTATTTGAACCCAGATCCTCTTATGTCAAAACCAGTACATGCTCCTGTCACATAGAAAGCACTTAGTAAATGCTTGTTGACTTGCCTTTACATTCATATGTATACATATATGTGCATGCACATATAAACACATGCACATAATTAAAACACAAAGAGAAGAACATCTGGTCACAGCTGGGAGTATATCATTTGTATGACTCAGGACACTTTATATGCTGATTTATTTTTACATATACTCAGCTTTTGACAGACTATTAGGGGGGCGTGGGCAGGACCCCATTACTCTCATATCTGCCCAGAAATTCTAGTACCCTCCTCACCTGTCTACAGCAGGCTCTTTTACAGACTTATTTGGCTGCTATTACTTGAGGGTGATACCTCCTTAAGGTCCTTCTTTTGTGCCTATCTGCTTCTGTAGCCCAGGGAATCCTGGGGGCCAGTGGTAGGGGTTGGTGTTGCTGGGCTAGCCTTCACCATGAATTTGAATGTAGTGGTGAAGTCTCTGCCCAAAGCACAGAAACACAAGTTTACCTCATTTTATGCCTTAGAGGTGCTCATGAGAAATTATGTGTTAATGAGATTTTAGCACTGGGACAGAACTTAACAACAGTCTTAATGAACCAGTGAATGGGGAATCATAGAATCTATAATCTGTGGCTGTTTTTAAAAAATATTTTGATAACTATTTCAATATAATTGGTTTCCTATGTTATCCTATATAGATTCTACTATGTATTTAAAAACATGGTTCTGAGAAAGACTTTGCAGGCTTTACCACAGAGCTGAAGGAGATGACACCAAAAGGTTAAAGAACCTGACAAATAATCCTTCACTGTGAAGTTTTCCTTCATCTCATTAGTTGAAAGTCGTCTCTCTTTTTTCAAAATTTTTAGAGTATGTTGTTCCAATTACTTGCCTCCTTATATTACCATATTTGTGTGTGTATGCATTATGTCTCTCCATGACCTTGTATAGAAGAAAATGCTCAATCACAATTTTTTGTTGTCATGGTGATCCTTTAGTAACTTTGTTAGAGTTTAAGAGTATTAAAGGTTAGTCTTCCTCATAAGAAATCCTTACTTGTGTGTGGGGTAAGAGAATCCACTCACCCAATTAAAAGGCTTAGAGGAAGTCTTCTGGTGAACAGGAATATCTTTATCTGGCAGTTCCCGGGACCTGGAGCCCCTCCCGCTAAGCAGTGCAGGAGAAAGCCGGAGCCCCAGGCTAGGCTCAGACTATTATACCCCGGGTTTCGGGTTTCGTCAGATTACGTTCTCTTGGCATTTTCGATTCCTGTTGGTTGTCGCTCTCAGCCCAGGAGAGGGACAAAGGACAATGCAAGCCTCATCCCTGCCCCATCCATTCCTATTGGAGGGAGGGCGCGGGACACATTTTGGGCACATTTTGGGCGCGAACTCTAACAAAGAAACACTCCTC
>CM053600.1:138577180-138600495 GCA_028646575.1 Pseudocheirus occidentalis
GAAGAGCCCCGCCTGCTGTGCTGCCTGTAGCAACAGATGTGCCTTCTGTCTTGTGGAGAGTTTTGGCGCTTGAAAATCTGTTTTAAAGTCCCATTTTATGAGTTTTTTAGCGTGTTTGTGTGGGAGCTGTGGTGCTTTGCTGCTTCTACGCCGCCATCTTGGCTCCGCCCCCCGAGCTGCTTTATTTGTAATAGCAAAAAGCTGGAAACAACTTATATATTCAGTGATTGCTGAACACGTTACATTATATTTTCAAGGTGTAAAATTGAAAATGGATTTTTAAAAATTGCTAAGACTTAATCAAGCTTGATTTTTTTTAATTAAAAATTTTTTTTTGCCATTCCATCCCTTTGTAAACTTTAACCATCACCCACCGTCCAGAGAAACTTACTGGAAGCTCAAGCTTTTGTCTTGTAATGCTCTCCACCTTTAATTGTGCTCACCCACTTTCCAACGAAACTTGATTAACCTAAAAGGTCAAATCTCAACAATTTAAATGTTCTGTGACTCATGTTCTTGTCCTGTCTTGGCTGTGGTTAACGGGGAAGATTGAAATGATGAAATCTCAGTTCTGCCTATGCATGTACAGCCAGTCAGGAGAATACACAGCTATGTTGTTTGATATTTTGCCATCATCTTAATTGTTATAAAAGAGCCTGTCAGCCCTCACCCAAGCCCTTGGTTACTGCTAGTCTAATAGGTTGATTCTGATTGGAATTCTGTGTCTCAGTTTACCTTCATTTTCAAATGTAACGAAAGTACTGCCTATTCTTTCTGATTTGTGTATATGCGTGTGTGTGTGTGTGTGTGTGTGTGTATTCACATAAAACTTATGGCTCACAAACTCTGGAGGGCTGCCAGAACCAGATAAAAATGTAACTGGAAAATGTTTAACAAATAATACAACAGACTATGTTAATTTGTGGTTTTCTAAGTTGCCACTATGTGACTCCTATGGACCAGTTACTATTTGAGTTTGATGCTACTAACCTGGACTATTGCAAAGGTCTGCTGATTGGGTCGGTCTCCTGCTATAATCCCTACCCACTCCTGTCCATCCTGTACTCATGTGTCAAACTAATCTTCCTAAAGTGCACATCACCTCCATTTTTCAATAAACTCTATTTTACAAGATGGGAGCCCAGCTTGACTAGTAAATGAAGGCACAAATAGGAGACAGTAAAGCAGATTTATAGGTGGATAAAACAAAAAAACCCCATAAAAACAAAAACCAAAAGAGCTGAACACTTTTTTTACTTAGGAACAAATATACAATCCTATTTGGCATTCAAAGCCTTTCCTAACCTGTCCCCTTCTCCTTGAACCTTCTCAGTCTTTGTACACTTTACTCTCCTACTCTGTGACATTGGCCTCTTTGCTGTTCTTTGCACACCACACCCCATCTCTAGACTGGGCACTCTCAAAGGCTGTCTTTTCATGCCTGGAATTTTGTCCCTCCTCATGGCTCCCTCCTGGCTTCCCTTGGCTTCAAGTCACAGCCCAAGTTCCACCTTAATGCTAATGCCTTTCCTCTGAGATTATTTTCAATTTATCCTGTATATATTTTATTTAGAGACAGCTGCTGCATGTTGTCTCTCTCATCAGACTGTGAGCTCCTTGAGGGTAGAGATTACTTTTGCTTCTTTTTGTAACCTCCAGCACTCAAAGGAAAGTGCCTGGCATGAACTGAGTGTTTAGTAAACTTAAAATAAAAAAAAAAGAAAGCCTACTGGCTTGATCTGTACTGTATCCTTATTTTTGTGGATGGTTATTAAACTTAAAACAAAAAAAATAAGACTGAGCACTAGGAGTCAGAGGCTCTTGGCTCAAATTCCACTTTTGTTACTTATTACCTATAGGTCTTTAGGCAAATCACTCAATTAAAGAAATATTTATTAAGCACTTACAACATACAAGGAACTATATGCTATGTGCAAGGTATAAAAAGACAAAAACGAAAGTCCTGTACTTCAATGAGTTTAAATTTTATTGGGGGTAGATACAATGTAAACACAGAAAAATAAGAACAATATTATTTAAAGTTAAACAAGGGAATTTCAGGAGCATTAACAATTGAGGGGATGAAGAAAGGATTCATACAGCACCTGAGCTATGCTTAGAAGGAATTCTAAGAGGTAGATGGGAGGAGGAGGAGGGAAGGAAGGAAGGCTGACCTATGCAGAAACATTGAGATGGAAGATGGAAAGAACCTGGACCACAGAGTAAATGGAGTAATATGAAATGACTGGAAAAGTGGATGGGAGCCAGAATGTGGTTTTAAACACCAGGCTGAGGAGTTTGTACTTTATTCCAAGGCAACAGGAGACCACTGAGGATTTTTGAGGAGAGACATGAGAGAGATCTACATTTTAGGACTAATGATTTGGCAGAGAGTGGATAGGAAAGGAGAGCAAATGGAAGCAGAAAGGACATTAGGTAGACTAATACAATAGGCTGGGGAAGAAATGGTGACCCTATTCTATTTTTCATGGTTATTAGAAAGTAGTTTGAAAATACAGTAATTAGTAATGATTTCTTCTTGGCATTTTCTGAATAAAGTTGTATCTGCACGTGTGTGTGTGTGTGTGTGTGTGTATGTGTGTGTAGAAGGGTTTAAAATAAACATATTTTATAATACTATTATTTTGGACTTTTGGATCTATGATTTCATTGGCATAGGAAATTCCCAGTATGGAAACTCATTTGCAATTTAATCATCTTGGTACTTAAAACCTGGAGCACTTAGAAGTTAATAACTCACCTATGTTCACAGTCACTATATGTCAGAGGCAGGACCTGAATCCTGATCTCTCTGACTCCAAGGCTGGCCCTCTACCCACCATGCTGCAATGGAAAGAAAAGGAGGGCACAAAGGGATTTAGAAAGATTAAGGAGGGCTGGAAATTTCTTCCAGTTGGAGGTAGAGGGCAAAATTATATCAGGCCTACTCAGTTAATCTTGGAACTAAATATAATTTAGCCCTCTAATGATGACTTTGACAGGAGATGGGTGTGGGAGGACTCATACTCTTTTCCCTTGGGAAGGATGAGTCAAAAGATGGGCCCAGTTAAGGCTGCTGGAAATTTTGTAGAAGAAAGATAAGGACAATAATGATAATAGCTAACATTCAGACAGTACTAATGCTTGCAAAATTTTTTACTACCTTATTTGGTTCCTAAAATAATCCTGTATGGAAGGTATTATACTAAGCATACTAGGTAAGATGTTGGTAGATTTAGTTCTGATAAAAATCACCATTTCCCCAGTCCCTGCATACCCCTAGGACTTGGAACTTTTCTTGAGCGCCCTGTAGGCAACTTCTCTCCAAGTCCTAATTTATACTAATGGAAGCCTAACTCTCTACTAGGATACATATTCTACATTTTCTGGAAAGACAATGATTGTTTCCGTGACTTCAATTATTTTGCTTTCATCACTTCACCTAATCAGTCCTCAACATCCTCTAAAATTCTATTTTTTTTTGTAAGAAAGCATCTGAAAAAGATATGTTACTAGGTTGTGCCCTTTTCATGAATAGAACTACCAACTACATTCTGGATTTCTGACGCACTAATTGTTCTCCATTATCTCATGACCTTGTTCAAGACTGTTCAATGCAATAAAAAAAAAAAGGAAAATACATAAAACAGACCCTGTGCCTTTATTTCAACATATGTTCCTTTGGAATGAACCCTGACATAAGATGCAGTATATGGAATTCAAGGAGATTACATGTACAACTAAAACTGACTTTTGCAAAACAAATCCGGCACTTACATGAACACAATTACCAAACACTTTTCGCACAAATAAAATCCGATCTAAATAACTGGAAAAACGTCAGTTGTTTGTGGCTAGGTCAAGCTAAGAAAAATGACAATTTTACCTAAATTAAATTACATATTTAGTGCCATACCAATCATCTACCAAAAAAATTATCTTGGAGAGCTAGAAAAAATAGTAACAAAATTCATCTGGAAGAACAAAAGGTCCAGAATATCAAAGGAATTAATGAAAAGAAATGCTAGGGAAGGAGGCCTAGCCTTACCAGATTTCAATCTGCATTATAAAAGCAGCAGTTACCAAAACTACTTGGTACTGGCTGAGAAATAGAGTAGTGGATCTGTGGAATAGAGTAAGTACACGAGACACAGGAGTCAACAATTATAATAATGTACTGGGTGATAAACCCGAAGACCCCAGCTTCTGGAACAAGAACTCATTATTTGACAAAAAAAAAAAAAACAGTATGGAAGAAACTGGGTATAGATGAGCATCTTACACTGTATACCAAAATCAAATCTAAATGGGTGCATGATCTAGATTTGAATGCTGACACTGTAAGGAATCTAGGAAAGCAAGGAACAGTTTACCTGTTGGACTTATGGAGAAGGGAAGATTTTATGACCAAGCAAGAGGCAGAGAGCATGATGAAATGCAAAATGGATAATTTTGATTACATTAAATTGAAAAGTTTTTGTACAAAAAAAGTCAATGTAAACAAGATTAGGAGGGAAGTGGGAAATTGGGAATTTTTATAATCAGTGTTTCTGATGAAGGCCTCATTTCTAAAATATACAGAGAACTGAGTCAAATCTATAAGAATACAAGTCATTCCCCAATCAACAAATGGTCAAAAGATATGGATAATTTTCAGAGGAAGACATTAAAGACATTTATAAGCATATGAAAAATGCTCTGAATCATATAGAGAAATGCAAATCAAAACAACTCTGAGGTACCACATCTTGCCAGTCAGATTGGCTAAGACGACAAACAGGAAAATGATAAATGCTGGAGAGGATGTGGAAAATTGGAACACTAATGCACTGTTGGTGGAGTTGTGAACTAATCCAACCATTCTCGAGAGCAATTTGGAACTATGCCCAAAGGGTTATAAATAAGTACATACCCTTTGACCCAGCAATACAATTTCTGAGGCTGTATCCCAAAGAAATCACAGAAGTGGGAAAAAGACCTGTATGTACAAAAATAACTATAGCCGCTCTTTTTGTGGTGGCAAAGAATTGGAAGTCAAGGGGATGCCCATCGATTGGGGAATAGCTAAACAGGTTGCGGTATATGAATGTAATGGAATACTATTGTGCTATAAGAAATGGGGAGGAGATGGACTTCATAACTTGGAGAGACTGCTATAAATTGATGCTGACTGAGGAGAGCAGAACCAGGAGAAGTTTGTACACAATTACAGACACATTGTATGTGTGATGCCTGACTTTGATGGACTAGGCTCCTTTCAGCAATATGAAGTTAGAAGACAGGGGACTCATGATGGAGGGGGATATCCATGGCCAGAGAAAGAACTGCAGTCTGCGGATTGAAGCAAACTATTTGGTTTCTCTCGTTTGTATTTTGTTTTGTTTTATCCCTTCTTTTTCATTGTTCAGCCCGTTGGTTATAATCCTTTATGACATGACTAACGTTCAATGTGAAGGTATTTGTAGAACTTATATTTGATTACATGCTGATATGAGGAGGAGGGGGAGAAATTTGAAACTTAAGAGACTCTGGAACTGAATGTTGTAAACTAAAAGTAAACAAAAAGACATCAACAAAACCAAAAGAAAAATCAACTTTACTTTTTTCCATGTAAATTCCACTCCTATCTCTCCAAATTTCTCTATCAATTTCTGCCATCACTTCCATTTTTCAGTTTCCTTTTATGTTGTTTTTTTTTTTTTCTGTTAGCTTCTTGAGGACAGGGGACTATCTTTCTTTTTCCTTCTATTTGTATTCCCAGTGCTTAGTACATTTCTTGTCAGGGAAGTCCTTAATAAATGTTTGTTGTTTTAACTTGACAACATATTCTTCTCCCTCATGCTACTGCCGTCTAGGGGTGCTGGGAACCCTGAAACTCAAGGACAAAAAGATGCAGGTCTGCTTCAATAGAATTTGACTCAAGCTTTCTTTTTTTTTTTTTGGAGGGCAGTTGGAGTTAAGTGACTTGCCCAAGGTCACACGGCTAGTTTTTTGTGTTAAGTGTCTGAGGCCAGATTTGAACTCAGGTACTCCTGAATCCAGGGCTGGTGTTCTATTCACTGCGCCACCTAGCCGCCCTCAAGTCTTCTTTCAGTCTGAGACAACTTTTATTGTAACGCCAATACAAGCGGGCCAGATTCTTAAAGAATCTGTTTCTCATTTACTTTCTGTACTAACGGCTTAAAAAAAAATAGCTACGTTAAGGGCCTAACAAATGAGGCTAATTTACTTAAGTGATAAAATTAACTGTCAGCACCACTAAGAACATACAGGGACACAGGCTGACAAGATCTTTTTTCTCCTATCCTAACTCCAAATGAATTTGCAAGACCAAACTGTGACATGTTGTATTTCACTGAGACCCAAATTTTGGCACAAATACAGGTATTTTCACTGATATATGTATGTGTATACACACACACACACACACACAAATACTACGAATGTGCTAAGTTCCTTCCCCTCTTCCCAAGGGTTTTCATTTTATTTTCACAAAATTTTTACCAAGTAGGCAGGAGATGTTAATTCCAGTTTACAGGTTTCTAGTTCATAGAGGCACAGACACGGAATGATTTGTCCAACATCATCTAATGATTCATTGTTGGCAGGGGCAGCAGAACTTCTATGAATCCAAAGGTTTTCTGCATGATCATTTTCCCCCCAAACTCTGTAGCTTACGTGGAGGTAGGAGGGACTAAGTGCAACAAATAGAAATGGGGAGAAAAAGTTTAGTATCCAACCCAATCATAAACAGAAAGGCAAAGATCTGAGACAAAACCAGAGCAGAACAAGTGAATTTAAAAATGAAGTTGTTTATTATCTTTTTTCCATGCCATAAATAATCAAGTGCACAAAGCTGTCTAACAGAAGCCCATATTCCCCAACATCAGACAATGTTGTCAGCCACACTCTAGGCTGCAGTCATGCCTGCATACACAAATGCTGTGCTCTGTTGTGCTGTGCTGGATCCGGGGAGTATGTGGCTATGTTTGACACGCAAGGAGAAAGGTCAGATTTTAAGACCAGGCCCAAAGAATGCACATATACTTTCATTTGTCAGAACTACTAATACTTTAATATTGCATCAAGCACAGATTACAGGGAGTCAGTTGTCAGTTTTCAGTAAGCCTCTTCTAATGTTTCTCCTTTCCAACTGGCACCTCAATGCCAGATTTGTGTTGGAATGCACAGCAGTTAAACCAGGTGCTAGTGCTGCTCCAATATTATCATTAACTTTTCTCCAGAAGCTTTAAAGGTGGGAGAGGCTACTTTTTATTTTGAGTTTAGTTAGTTAGCCTGTTAACAGGAACTACTTCTACAGGAGAGAGGTACAGACAGAAAACCTCCTCAAAGGCTAGAAAGAAAGAAAAGTTTGGTTTTTTTATATCGGTCTTCAAGTCCAACATGGAAGTTGTAAAGACTGCAAAATATATATGAATGGAAAGAGGAGCATGATGGGTAAGTCTAGGAGGCTTTCTTGTCACTGAAAACTCATAACAAAATCCTGATTCGGTGCAGATTCTCAGATTGTGTGTACCATGAAATATTTGACTGGCTCTTGCAATTTTTCTGTGTGACTTCTTACACAGACCCACTTCTTCATCACCAACATGGACTGGTACTTGACCCTCTGGCTTTTGGCTCAGTCTGTCTTTAACCAAACCTTTGCTTACCTGGCCGCTAATTAAGCTAATTGTTAACTACTATCTAGAGATCATTACAGGACTAATGGGATGTGGGGAGGGGGGAGGAGGTAAAGGTACATATAAATTAAAATTTCCTCAATATAGAACACTTCAAAATCTAGTTTAGTCTATAGATACTTACATAATAGACTACAGAAACCTGACATTTGACACTTTGTGGAGTTTTCTGGATCCCATACCACGCTAGTCTGCTGCCAGTTCACTTCTTGATGCCTCTCAGAAACCATAAATATCCTAGCAAAAGGACACACTAGAAATCTGGTTCATTTGAGGGAAAAGGAAAAAAAAAATCTAACTAAAAGCAAAAAGCCTACATAGTTACTATGAGTAAAACAAATTCAAAAGCCCTTTTTAAAAAATGGAGGGTTTGGGGGTTGGTTTTTCTTCCTGTAATAATAAGCAACTGGGATTTTTCTTTTGGCATTCTTCACAGTTAGGGGACATGCTTACATCAGTTTATTTATGCCCATGTTTTTGATTCCTCTTTGAATGTGACCCCACTCTTTAGGCACAAGATGGAAGAGGAAGTTGTCTTAATCTTTTTTTAAAGTATCATTTAGAAAATCTGAAGTTATATCAAAATATACCACAAAAATACTAAAAGGATCAAAAACTCATGCCTGACAATGTGCAAGCATTAGCTGATTTTTTTCCCCCCGCCCTACATTATCTTGAGATTTTTACACTTGTGGCTGAGTCCACAGCTCCTCAAAGGTTGGGAAGGACACTTTGGCAGCCAAAGGGTTGAAGAATCTGCTGCTGATAATCAAGTTAATTACAGGAGCCATGGGCAGCATCATTATTCTAGGCAAAAAGCGTACCCACAGAAGTCCTCTTTCCTCTAAATCAGGGTCATGGACAAAAGCTAACCCACATAAAAGAGGCAAAGTGCTAAGACTCATGCAAGTCAGCACCAAAGAGATTTATGCTTTTCCCATTGCCCGAAAAGAGGGGCAATAACTCACTTTTGCTCATCTTTTTTTATCAACCATGTTTCTTAGGTGATTCCATTTATTTTCAAACTGTCCTATTCAAATGATACTACTATAATATATGGAGGTGCAGACGTCATTCGGTGGGCCTGGGAAAATCTGCTTCTTCCTGTCACAACTCTGCATTCCATTTTGGTACTTGAAAGCTAATATCAAAGGGTCTGCTGATGCCAACAGATATAAAGGGAACCCATTTGGAAGAGCAAAGGCAACCTGCCTCAGCTGGCTTCATTTGATCTACTCTTTAAGAAGCTTATTTTTAGAGAAAGGGCTAGGTATCACCAAGCAGTCACAGTAGAACAACTCCCTGTTTGGTCTTTATTTTGTGTTATAATTTTCATTCAGATTTAATAAAATCAAAATACAATGCCAAAGTAAGCACCTGGGTATTTCTTCAGTTTCTAATAATTCAATGAGCCTGAGAATTTCTTTGTGCAAATACAGGTATTCTACCATTAAAAAATATGCATAGCCCGCTCTGGAAAGATTCCTTTCCAAAGTTGTGACAAACTTTTAGTTAAAAAAAAAAAATTACAACATCCCCCAATTCCTATGGATTGCACTTCTTCTTTATCCTATTCCCAGCTTCCAAGGAGACCTGAGACACACATAATTATGTCCATATGTCTTGACCATTGCACTCCTCCAAAAGGAAATTCTGATAATAAATTTCATTGGCTCCAGTTCACTAAGCTTGCTAAAGTAGAAAAAGAAAACAATACAGAAATCCCTAAGAGCGTTGGTTTTTTTGCATAGTACAAAAATACAAAATTTTCTAAAATTGTAGAGGTGGTTGCAAATACAAAAGGAATTCAAATAGTGCTTGTGCTCAGTGTAATTCTCCTATTTGCTTGGTGGATGTGAGGCAGAAAGAAACATGGGCTTCTTCTGATCTGACAAAAAGGTAAAATTCCTAGTTTTTATTTTTTGGTGTTGTTGTTTCAACTGTGAAAATAGCAGGTGACAGACATGCTTATAACTAAATAGCAAATGGGAAAAATGTATAAAATTTATCATTGTTTCTAAGTAACAGCCTGGACTTAGACTTTAATCCCAGGCTTAGGCACCAGCCTTGAAAAAAAGAATGGATTTCCAAATGACAATGGAAGTTGCTCTCATTCTCTGCCTCTATAATTGGACTTCTCCCTGCTTGTGACTCTTAGCCAGAAAGGGACGAAAATACAAGTCCACAATGTATTTTGGACATGCTCTATTATGAAAGAATTTTACTTTTGCTTTGCCTTATTTTTTTGGTTCAAGTCAAGAAATCCTGAGGCTCCAGGAGTGTTCTGTCTCTTCCTTCCTAATACCGGAAACCATCCCTTTTGCCTATATATTTCTCAGTTATTAGTGCTCATACTCTGGACCTTTTCACCACACTCATCTTCACACTTTTTCTTTCTCACATCCACAACCCTTCTGCAACTTTCTTTTTCCTTCATAATAGACTACTTTGATCACTACAAGTTTATCCTTCATATTCAAATTCAGTCTTCTTTCAAGACAGCCATTTTAGGGGAAGATGTGCAAACTGGGGCTCCAAAGCTACCCATCATGACTGGAAGACTCTGGTTCCGCCTGAGTCCACCCAACAGATTGCTACTTGCATTTAAAAAGGCAGCAGAGCCTGGTCTTCGCAGGCCAATTTCTGTCCCTTGGCTTTTTCCATTTTCCTTCATCTCAGGGGTCTTGATGACCCTGGCTATTCCAAGTCTCTTTAGTCTGTCCACCAGGTTCATCTTCAACTGGCCAATATCTGGAGGGTTTTTGGAAGGTCTCAAACCATACATCTCCTGTAGGAATGTTTCAGCTGGTCGAGACGCAAGAAAGTTTTCAGAGAGAGATGCTCGGGGTTCAAAAGGCAAAGGAGATGAACAGGGTGAATGGTATGGAGAATTCGGTGGGGTGGAGGGAATGGCTGGGACTTTTGGTAGGATGAGCGGGTACTCTGAAATAGGGCTATGGTATACTTTAGCAGAGATGCCTCGTTCTTGCAGAAGTCTGGCCAGACCCATGGTGCTGCTGCAGGTGGTTGTAGAGTCCCGTCGGCTGCTGATGGCTTCCCCGATGCTGAGCCTGTAGGACAGGGCAGGGGAATTCATTGCTGTACTAGGGGTACTGCTACCAGTACTTCCACAGGATAATGATGGGAACTTGGAGCTAAAAACAAACACATATGATTGGCAGCATAATCATAATTACTGTCAACATTTAGCATGACTTTTTTACAGGTGCATTTCAGTTAAAACATATCTTTTAAGTGCAAAAATATATACTTGTAAAAACAATCACACTAATTCTCTAAGCTCTAAATGGCCCGCTAGACAATTCCTTTCCTATGAGTCTAGCTACAAAGGAATATAGGTAGGCATTGATATGATACTTTAAAGTCTAGTACTGCATATAAATATCATGTATGTTAATATAAGAATATTATATATACTATATGGTTTCTTAATAATTAAATTCTTTCAGTTAAAATTTTAAGTTCAGTTCAATATTTAAGTTCAAAAAATTTTACCTTATTTTTTAAAACTTTAAAAAAATCTGGACTTAAACACCAAATAAAATGATCACTTCCATATAAACAGAATAGAAAAAGAAGATTTCCATAAAATTGTGAATTTATGTACAGCTTGCTTTTCTCTTTAAGTATAAAATTAATTTAACATGTAACTTTCAAAGCTATCCTGCTTTTCTGAGACTTCTTCCGATTTTCCTTCTGTTTTCCCTGTTGCATTAAGGAAAAGAATGACTCTCTTTTTTGGGGAAGGGAGCAAGCTCACATTATACTTTGGGAAGAAATGTGAAATAGATTAAAGTATAGTTATGTAGAGGACTGGATTTAGTTGAATGGCTGGGCCCAAAGGTGCTCTAAGAATTGTCTCTTAAGGGATTCTATATTTTTAACATTTTTATCAATCACTTCAATAAAGGTATGGCATATTTATCAAGTTTACTGATGATTTGTAACTTAGGACAGTAGGTTTACTGGATGACAGAATCAGGATCCAAAAAGATCAACAAGCTGGAAGACCAGGTTGAAACTGATATGAATTTTAATTAGGAAAAATGTTAAGTCGTAGCCTTAGTTTCCAAAAATCAACTTTACAAATAGAAGATGAGGCAGTCATGATTAGACAGCCATGTGTCTGAAAAATATCTGGGGGTTTTAGTAGACTGCAAATTGGATGTGAGCCAGCCACGTAATATATTAGCCACAAGTGATCTAAGGCTACATGAAGAGAGGCAGGGTGACCAAGTGAGGCGTCATTCTTCTCTGTCCTGTTCAGACAACAGCTGGAGTACTGTGTTCAGTTCTAGGTGCCATGCTTTAGGAAGGTCATTAATGGGCTGGAGTAAGTTCAACGGAGGCCAATATCTCATATGAGGATTACTGAAGGTCTGGGGGATGGTTAACATGTAAAGAAGACTGGATGGTAACATCATAGCAGTCTTCAAGTACCTAAAAGGGTATCGTGTGGAAATGGGGGAAAAACACCTAATAATGTGAACTATCCATGTGGAACAAACTGGTTAGGAGGTAATGGTTTTTCCCTTCACTAGAAGCCTTAAATAAATCCTGGATAATCACTTGTAGACATGTCATAGAAGGAATTCTTGTTTAGGCACTGGTTGTATTGGATGGTCAAGATCAGGTGCTCCTAATCTGGGGTTTGTGTACATTTAAATTCCTTTTGGATAACTGAATTTCAATATAATTGATTTCCTTTTTAATCCTATGTTATTCTTCTATGCATTTTAAAACGTTATTTAGAGAAGGAGTCCATAATCTTTACCAGGCTGTCAAGGGGTTTTATGATACAAAAACAAAGTTAAAGAGCCCTTGGCCTAGAGAATACCCTCTAACTTTGAGGCAGCTAGGTGGTGCCGTAAATAGAATGCCAGGCCTGGGTCAAACCTGAGTTCAAATTCAGTCTCAGACACTTTCTAGCTGTGTGAACCTAGGCAAGTCATTTAATCTTTTCAATCGCTTTCCTTAGCATCTATATCCCAGGGTAGTTGTGAAGATTAAATGAGATAATAATTCTAAAGTACTTGGCATAGCGCCCAGCAGGCAGTAAGTGCCATGTAAATGTTAATTTATTACTAATTAATATCATCTCTCTAGTGATTTGGTTATTTTGTAAAAATCCATTTTATATTTACTATACCAAGAGTGGGATTTTTAGCCTATTGGGGTAGAAGTTCTTTCTACGGGAGTATCTTTCTAATTTTATAATAAAAAAAAAAATCAGTGGACAAATAATTTGCTTTGTGGAAATTCACTATACTTTTCAAAGAACATTTGTATTCTATAAATGAAATATATCGATAAAATAAATTTTGCCAACTTTCAATGAATATTTGTATTCTATAAATGAAATACAATAATAGATAAAATACGGTTTGATTATTTTTATACCTTTTATATAGCATCTTCCCTTTTTAAACAAACATTAAATAAAAAACAAACCTCTATCCCTTCCTGGAGAAGGAATGTGTGTTTTTAATGACCTCCTCGGTAACACCGAGTGACCATTCTACTATTCTACTAACAACTTAGTGGGATTTCCTCCCAGAAATACAGAACCCAAATTTATACATGTCCTTAAACTATATCACTCAGAGGTAGTTTAAGTATCCCTCTATGGATGTATTTTTCAACTCTGACCCTAGAACTCTGATCCCTGTGATAGTGTAGGGAATTAAGCTCAACCTTTGGTCTCTGGACAATAGTAAGAAAAAAAAAAAAGACAATGAGAAAAAACAGCAATAAACTTACCAATCGTTACAATTCTCCTTTTTTCCCCAACATTTACTGGCCAGAAAAATGTTAGAAGAAATATGTCTATATATATATTTATATGCACTGTCAAATAATTATGCTATTTAATATTTCTCTACTGTGTCCTTGACCAAAGGCATAAGAATCTTAGTAAGATTCTGTCTTGGACCAATGTGAAGCTCAAAAAGGCTATCAGGAAAGAAAATCATTTTTTTTTTTTTGCCAATGTATTGGAATTATAAAAGGTAAATTCTTAGTTGAACTTAAAATAGCATATTGTCATATCATATAACAATTTCAAATCAGAGATCAAAATTAGCAAAGGAATATATACATCAGATAGGTGTGGGGAAAAATAGGACTGTCTTTGAGGTTAGTTTCACTTTCCTGACTGCAAAACACACTTAAGATTTTGAATAATTCTGATCTTTTAGAAATAAACTAACAAAGAACAATTATCCAAAATCTGGCATCAAGATAGAAGATTCTAAAGCAAAATCTTTACCTACTAAATAATTAAGACCATTATGGACTATTTACATAAATCATAAATGTTTCTAATCCTCACAGACAAGCATAATTTCATTAATCAATATTTAGAAGTCTCCCTTTAATCATCTTAGAATACTTCATAAATAAACCAAAGATAAAGTCAAAATTAAGAGCAACTTCTCTCTCTAGTACAGTAATTTGCTAGTTTACACTGCCTTTAAAATGAAACAAACATTTTCGTTTCACCCTTTTGATAACAAACTTAGGTACATATGTCCTCTATCTTCTATTCCCCCACCTCTTCAAAGATTACAATGGAAGGAAAAGTTGGTGATGATTCAATTAGGATCCATCAGATATTAAGCATAAATCAATGAAAAAAAAAAGGGGGAATACGAGAAGCCAAAGTTCATTCCATTCTAAACACCACTATTCTGATATATATTAGTATTGATTGTATCATCCTGACAACAGCATTCTCACAGAAACTGTCAAGAGTTAGAAGCCGGACATGTTGAAAAAGAAGAATTAAAAAGGAGTAAAAAAGTGTTAACAGTACAGGGAAAACAGAATTTCCTTCCAATCAAAATACTGTGGATTGAAACCTTGGATGCAAGTAGTGAGGAAATTATCAAACAGTTGGGAAGACCTGGTGGACTCTAGCTAGGGTGGTCAGAGGTCTGTCTGTGGGACAGACACATTGGAGATTACTCAGAGTGTCTTGTAAATCAAAAAGGGATCGAAAGTACACTATTAAACGCGAAGCAGTTGGCTAGAATTGTGCTGATTTCTTTTTCAATTACTTCTGAATTTCTGGGTCAGAGTCTTTAAGATATAGAATGTAATCCCTTAATGAAAAAAAAAAATTTATCACAGATTATTGAAATACTCTTACCTTGGGGTAACCTGAGTGATATCAGAAGGATGTAATATCCTACAGGTGGTGAAGGTAAATGTGGAGTTTGTGGACGACAGACATTTTCCTGGATTTGAGGCTGCAATGTGGGCAAAAATGCAGATTAGGCTACCAAATGGGAAGCCAAAATATACTAGTTTAGTTACACAAAGAGCACAAAGTTACTTTTATTTTTTCTCATAATGGCTTGTGCCTCTTAAGTTTACATGCCAAAAGACTACAGAAACTTAATATACATGAAATGTTATGTATGTATTACAATATTGACTGGCTAGTGTACAGCTATATCATGGAACAATTTTTAACTTGAAATCAAAGCTAGATTAGTCTTATCATTTTATGAGGTAGCCAAAGTGAACATAGTTGTCTTAGAAATTATTCCTCTAACTGTGGGAAGAGTCACTCTGTACGTTAAATCTTCCTGGATCAAGATTTGTTTTGGTCTTTTACAAAATATTATAGATTAGTAAACATAAAATTCATATTGAAACATAATAGTCACTAAAAACAATAGCTCTAGTGGTCAAATTACCAACTCTATGGCTTCCATCACTTCATACCTAAACAGATCTATCAATATCTAGTGAAATTTTGACAAAGAAAATGAATCAAGCACCCAGAAAGTCAAGCACTCTGCAATGAAGGCTGATGGCTTAGGCCTTCTAAGAATAATTATATTCAGCCCAAAGCTATAATGTTACCTGTAAGTGGCACACTTGCTGAAGTAAGAAGTGGTAGGAAGATACTGGGTACTGGCTTAGACAGTGAAGATTTCCCTTCCTCCTGAAAAGACTGATGAACCTGAAATGTTATGCCTCCATCTTCATCTTCTTCTAAATCAGAAAGGTGATAAATAGCATCTTCTGGCAATAAAGTAAAGCCTTTTGTAATGACACCTGGCCGTGGGTCGAGAATGGTTCCCAGGTTTGGTTGTGCAAGTTGCTGCCAATGATGTAGAGTCTGAGATCCTGAGTGGGAAAGGAGAAGCTTTTAGAGAAGTCAGTATCTTTTACTTTGGAAGAGAAGCCTGTAGTAAAACCAAACAAATATGGAATAATGAAATTAGCTACTTTAGTGTTGAGTATCATAAAATTCTTTTTTTTTTCTTTTTGCCTTTTTTTGGAGGGCAGTTGGGGTTAAGTGACATGCCCAAGGTCACACGGCTAGTTTTTGTGTTAAGTGTCTGAGGCGGATTTGGACTCAGGTCCTCCTGACTCCAGGGCTGGTGCTCTACTCACTGAGCCACCTAGCCGCCCGGAGTATCATAAAATTCTTAAAAATGAAGCAGAATTATGAGAGTGTGAAGAAAATGGTTTAGTAGTCTATTTCTACAGTCACCTTTTGAAATCTGAAGATGCAGGCAAAAAAAAAATACTCTTAAATGTATGAGACTCAACTCATTGAAGGAAAGTGTGGGCAACCAGGGGTGGGGAATATGGGCCTAGAATTTCTGGTCTTTAATTAAGCCTAAGTACTTGTAAGCCCCAAACCTGTCAGTACATCTCTAACCTGGATGTCTGAGTGTATAAGAGGCAATGAGGTTCAATGGGGGAGAATACATCCTCCGTATTCTTATCTCAATACCCAATGGTGAAGTATAATTCTGGGAACGCTGGCATCATCTCACTTCATTCCATTCTAAACACAACTATTCTGATATATATATCAGTACTGATCATATGTAGGCAAAACAGAATCAGAGTTGGAAGGGATCTTATCTACTGGGTTATCTACTTTTTTTTCATTGAATGAAGGAATCCCTTTTATATCAATAGTGCAGAAGATTTCAGGATAGTGTCTATGCTACGAAAATTAGAAATTAATTAATTCTGAATGACAAATACATTTTCCTGTGAACTTATAGAATTCTCTAATAGTTTGGCAATGTAATATAATGTAACTAAGATTTTATAATAACATAATTAAGAAAATTATAGTACATGGTTTAAAGAAACCCTTGCAAGGAATTTGACCAGTTTCAAGGATAGAGGCAGAGGTCATTTTTGCTGAATCTTCATCCAAGTCACATCTACTAACTACAGGTATCCCCTATGGCTCCTTCCTGGGTCCTCTTCTCTTCAATTATTTTGCTTGATGACCTCATTAGTTCCTATGGATTCACCTATCATCTTTAAGCATATGATTCTCAGATCTCTTTATCCAGGTCTAACTTCTCTCCTGACACTGCATCTTGCATTTCCAAATGCCTACTGGATATCTTGAACCGGATGTCTTATGGCCATCTTAAACTCAACATGCTCAAAACTGAACTTGTTGTCTCCTCACCCAAACTTCCCTCTTGATGAGAATTTCTGGGAAAACTAGAAAGCAACATGGCAAAATTTGGTTTAGAGCAACAACTTAAACAGTCAACCACATTATGTTCAGAGAGGATACAACTGCATAGTAAAGGTCACACAAGAAAAAAAATTGGAAGAAGACCAATTCAGGTACTTTTGACAGCTATGGCTAGGGGAGAAGACTTTTATCAAACAAGGGACAGGGGCAATAACAAAAGATAAAATAGGTAACTTTGGTTAATGAAACTGAAAGCTTTTTAGCATGTACAACACGAATGCAACTTAGGTTAAGATGAGAAGTCACTGACTGGGGAAAAAATATGGGACTGATATCCAAGATATATGGGGAACTACACAAATGCATAAAACTAAGAGTCATTCTCCCAAGAGTAAGTTGTTAAAGCATGTGAACAAATAGGTCTCAAAGAACTACAAATTACGAACAACCATATGAAAGACTCCTCCAAATTGCTGACAACAGAAATTTAAATAAAAATAATTCTGAGGTTCCACTTCACCCATTGAATTGGCAAAAATCTCTTAACTGGAAAACTGAAGGACCTGCTCTCAGTCTTTATCCTTCTGTGGCATCTGATGCTCCTTCGGTTTTTGTGACATTATTTGCTTTTGGTTGCCTCCCTACAGGTCTGATTGCTTCTTTGACTGGTTCTCTTGCTGAACTACCATCCATAGCAATCATATCTCTTAATTGTGAGTGTACCCCCAAATCTCCTAGGCCCTCTATTTTTTTTCTCTCTTTTCTCTCACTTAGTGTCTGCATCAGCTCCCAGTGGTTTAATTATCATCTCTATACAGGTAATTTATAGATCAACAGAGTCAGCCCTAATCTTGAGCTCAATTTCCATACCATCAACTACCTATTCCATATTTCAAACTGGATGTCCTGGATGTAGGCATCTCAAAACAAAAGTCACTGTGTTTCCTCTCCTTCTCCCAAACCCAACTTTCTTTCAAAACCACCTTTTACTATCAAGGACACTACCATCGTTTCAGTCATCCAGATTTGCAATGTTTATTGCATGTTTATGATGCCATGTTTAATTCACTATCATCCAGCAGACTCATCCACTCAAGTGCCATATCTTGCCATTTCTACCCCATGCTATCTCTCACATCTATCCCCTTTTTTCCACCCATATGGCCACCACCCTGATTCAGTACTTCGTTACCTCTTGCCCGGACGAATGTAATAGCCTTCTAATTGGTCTCCCTGCCCTAAGTCTCTTCGTGCTCTACTATATCCTTCACAGAGTCATAAAAGTGATTTTGCTACCGATGTTCTTCAATTTTAGTGGCTTCTTCTCAACCCTTAGGATCAAATATAAACTTTCTTAGTGTTCAAATCTCTTCATATGTTAGCCCGAACTTACCTTCCTGGTCTTATTTTATTTTACAGCCTGTTCTTATACTCTCTGGTCTTTTTATTCTTAAAAGCAATTTAGAATTATGTACATACCCTTTGAGTCAGAGTTCACATTGCTAGGCATAAACCCAAGGAGATGAAAGGTCCTATGCAAACTAAATATTCACAGAATATTTTGTGGTGGCAAACAACTGGAAACAAAGTAGATGCTGATTTTGAGGAATAATTCAACAAACTAATACACAAACACAACAGAATAGCAATGTGCCATAAGAAATGATGAGTATTAAGAATTCAGAAAAGCATGGCAAGACATATGAACTCATGGGAAGTGAAGCAAACAGAACCAAATACAACATATGCAATGACCACAATAATGTAAATGCAAAGAACTTCTCCCCCTCCCCCAGAAAAAACAAACAAACAAACCCAAATGCTGTCAAATGCTGTCAGATTATGACAACCAAGTTTGGTCCAGTAGGAGAATGAGGAAATGCACCTCCATGCTTTCTTTGTAGACATGGCAGACTAAGGGGATATAATACTACACATGTTAGATTTGGTTGACGTTAATTTTGAAGAACACTTCCCTCCCTTAATTTTTTTTTCTTCTGTTACAAGGGATGATCTCTGGCTAGGGAAGGGGAAAGGATATATTAAAAAAGGAGGGTGATGTAAAAACAAAAACCATCAATGAAGATCAATAAAGAACACCTTAGCAAAGGATAAGAACAGAATATCTGCTGCCATCCACATGTATACTTTAAACAGAAGCAGAACAAGAGAACTGATCTTCAACAAGTCTCAAACAAGGGCTTGACTCAAGGGCTCTTTTTCAGGAAGAGTTCCTTTAACAGCAATGACTAAACCACAGCATCAATTCCTAGAGAAGAAAACAATCAAAAACACAGAGCTCAGGAAGGTTTCTTCTTGCATTATGGACTGCTCACCTTCCAGGGGTTTGACAATCTGCAGCTTCTCTGGCATAAAAGCCCGAATGCAGCTGGTACTGGTGCTGAGGTCTGTGACCTCAGACTGGTTGGTACAGAGAGAGGCAAAGCTCCCTGTGGGTGTGCTGCAGCCACTGGCCTCTTCTTTCTCATCAGCCAACACAAGCATCTTACGTTCCCGTTCCTCAGCAAAGAACCGTTGCTCACTTAAGTAGTTCAGCTGGCGCAGATGAAGGCGGTGCAAGGCTGTAGTTAAGTCACTGTCTCCAGAGGTGTCTGGCAGCCTCACATTCTGAGAGTCCCTGTGGGAAATGACAACACTACCACTAGTGGCAACACTGGACGCTTGTCATTAAAAAGTGCTTTCACATGCATTACCGGATTCAGTGAGGATTAGATTTGGAGGACTTCGGTGAGCATATTTTGTATTTCTCATTTCCACAGTGTAGGCTGTGGAAGGAGAGATACTAAGGAATAGAATACTTGTTATTTTTTTTTAAAGATATAAATTTGTTAAAAAGAAAGAAGCGTATCCCCTTAAATATAGCTTTAAATAATTCTGTGCACATAGGACAGCACTTCTTTACGTAACAGTAGCTAATTTCTATAGTGCTTACAACATGTCCAGCACTATGCTAAGCACTTTACACTTATCATCTCAGCTGATTCTCACAACAACCCTGAAGGTAAGGGCTATTATTTCCCCATTTTATAGATGAGGAAACTAAGGAAACAGGATAAGTGACTCGTCAAATATCACACAAATAATAAGAGTCTAAGCCTAGATTGGAACGCACGTTTTCCTAATTCCAGGCTTAGCACTCTATCCACTGTGCCACCTAGCTGCTCCCTAAAAGAGATAATTATCTTTAATCACATTTATGGCTCCAGTTGAATAACATACCTTCTCTTTACCTCCATAACCTTTTGGGGTGAGATCTGCAGTTTCAAGGATATAGGGAATTGTCTCCAAAGGTAACTCCTCTTCTCAGTGTAGAATAGGACCTACTCTACTTTTAGAATCTTAAAGACTGCCTGGGCAAAGTGGGGTTACCTTGCGATGGGTCCCACAAGCAATATTGTCATAAGCTGGACTTGAACCTAGGTCTTCTGGACTCCTATGTTGGTTTCCCATCTCCTACGTCATGCTGCCTCTCAAATACATAAAATTAGGAGTGCAGACCTCTATTATCCAGTTCCATTAGCTGGTAAGTTCTATTAAGTGTGAAATCAACCAATAAAGCATCAACTCTTGGGCCATAATCTTCTGTGGATACATTAGGATATTAAGAAGAAAAATTTTTAAATAAAATCATATGAACAAATGCAGTGATGGTTTTGAAATGATCATGGAAACCTGCCTATTTCTATGATATTGTTCCTGGAACAATGTTATCAGACTGCTTGGTTCTGAATTCATGAAGGTGGCCATGGAAATGCCACAAGAAAAGCAGAAAGCAAAGCAACAAATTAAACTCCTTACTTAGATGTATCATCCATGCTGTTCCTTGGGCTCAGGTGCGTTCTGCTCTCCAGATACTGAATCCCAGACTGGAACGGCTTTGCCGTCATTATGACACTTGAACGGTTGGAGCCCGGAATTGGAAGCAGGGCAGGAAATGAGGCTGAACGGCAGCGCACATCATTAGCCATCTTGACAGTGTCAAATACTCGCTTCTGCTGCTCTCTGTCAAAGAAGAGAATGAATGGCATCTGCCTCTGGTGGAAGGACACAAGTTAAGAGGGCCATGTCTTTTTCAAGCAGGCAATTTACAAAGGAAAAGCCTGAAATTTTTTTGGGAAAAAAAAGTTGCCCTAATTTTACACTTTTCTGGATGTGATTGTGGTCAAGACACATCACGAGCCAAGCAACTGCTAGAATTAAAGCTAGAATTAATTGAAAAAGAAGACTTCAGAACACACTCAGTTGTGTTTATTTAATTAAACGTAGAGTTATCTAAGGCGGGATAGTCTCTCAAGTTTTAAATGCCACAGAAGAGGACATGTTTACTAGTTTAAAATATTCATAAATTTCAGAATTAGGAAGATGAGGAAAGCTATTAAAAAAGGAAAGCTACCAAGGAAAAGTATAAACTGCAGACTGATTTTATAACTTAGTCTCACAAATACCTGTTACTTTGGGCCACAGCCAAGAAACTCCCCAGAAACACTTTTTTTCTCTTTATTCTGGTGCTTTGGTCACACAGGAGACTAACTGTACTTACTTTTGTTTGCAGAGAGAAGATTCCTCATCCAAACTCAGTTCTTTACGCATGGTTCCCTCAATTTCGGCTGCTAGAGATTCCTGAACAAAATAGTTTAGGTTTAAGAATATTTTGTTAAAATAAAAGGAAAGAAAACCAAAAAAAGGCCAGTAAAAACAATCAAGGACTCTGCTATCTGTACACAAATGCACTGAGTAATTATGTACAAATTTATGTATAAATGAAGTAAGTTGTGACCTCATTAGCATCATTACAACTTCCTGGGAGATGACTCACAAAAGGATCCTGGCAATGTAAACAAATACCTTATTTAGAAGGAAGAGATCAGATAAGGTGGCAGTGAGATTTCCACCTGTGAGGCAACTCACAAACCAGATGGGGGTAAACGTGGTAGAGAACACCGGGAGTAAGAAATAAAAATGGCAAACAGTAAAAATACCATGACGATGAGATTTGGAAGGCCACAAATTGGGTACAGAGGCATGACAGAGTAGTGGTAGGGCTCTTCAAATGGCTAGACGTTTGCTACAGCTCTCTCTCCTTCTCCCTTTCTACCCTCACAATTGCTAGTTGTTGGAAGCCACACCTGGCTTCCAAAGCAGAAATAACAGCTTGGAACCTTGGAAGGAAGTGATTATCCAGCTCAGAGCTTGGGAACACAAGGAAAGAGAAATCCAGGAATGTTGAGACATGTATCCTAGATTTGGGAAGTTGCCCAAATCACTGCCCATTTTAATGATACTTATGAGGTCAGAAGTGACTTTTCAAAAGAGTTTTGAGAGAGCATAAGAAGCTTGCTACATCCTATATGATTATGACTAGGAACAAAAGGAGAATTAGTTTAAAGAAAGTAATGTGGCTGCTGAGGAAGCTCTGATTTCTGAAAGACATGCACAAAAAATGTCCAAAAAGCATGTCTCAATCTGCACCCTGAATCCGTCATTCCTCTGTCAGGAGGTGAGGGGGATGCTTTCAATATTGGTAATGAATGGCCACTGAATTGATCAGAGTTCCTAAGTCTTTCAAAGTTGTTTGTCTTTAAGATGTTAATGTATAACCTTATCTTCTGGTTCCGCTCACCTCACTCTGCATCAGTTCACAAGCTTTCCCAGGTTTTTCTGATAGTACCATAACTTGTTCATCCATTCTCCAATAGATGGGCACTCTATCCTCCCCTCCCTTAATTTCCAGTTGTTACTAGAAAGAGCTGCTATAAATGTTTTTTATACATATAGGACCTTTTCTGTCTTCTCTGATCTCTAGCAGTTTTATTTCAGGGTCAAAGGGTATGCAGTATTTAGTGACTTTATGGACATAGATAGTTCCAACTTGCTCTCCAGAATGGCAGGACCAATTCACAGCTCCTATTGGTAATCTTTGAAAAAGTGCCTAAATAAGAGATAACTATTACAGTTTTACTTTCAATTATTCTCATTGAATTTGGCTTAGGGAAGAAATGGCATAAACTCTAAACTGGGCATTATGCCACACAAGAGAGTAGAGGGCATGGGGATGAGAGGAGGGATAACGGAGGGGAGGGCAGGGTCTGGGGGAGGGAAGC
>CM053600.1:138600995-138619672 GCA_028646575.1 Pseudocheirus occidentalis
TGGGACTCAGTGTTATGGTTTCTGAATAAAGACCTTGGTTCTGCCTTCCATGTGGAGAGTTTGCTATATTTTGTGATCCAAAACTACACCAACATATTCATAACCATCATGGGTGTTGTGAATATCTCATTATTGATACAGCATATTTAGCAGACTGGCTCATTATGAAGGACCTAAGAAAATCAGATGGGTTTTTAACTGTTTTGCCTAAATATCTGATCCTCTGGGCAGCCCTCTGAGATGACAAAATGCAAGGAGAGTTGCCATCTGCTTTGATAGAGGGCAATTCCGTGGGGAATTCCTGGTGAAATCACAGGTCTGAACAAAGAAACCAACACAATGCATACATGAAATTTTGGAGAACATGGGATCTAAAAAACATTCTTTCTGATCACATGAAGATATTTGTAAGGCAGCGTCTTTAAAGCAGATCATCTGAGAGAAGGAATACGATCACCTCTATTTCACTAGACTAATCCTTTCTCAAACTCACACGTGGAAAAGTCCACATATTTTATATTATTAAGTTTTACAAAAGCTTAATGCTTCATGTCTCGCCTCCCTACCTCACATATCTGTGAAGGGAAACATCAATCCCTTCCTTCCTCTCTCTTCCAACACTGAAGGGTCCTTCAGTTGTTAATTAAAATAGCACTAATCTTTAACCTCATTACTGGTGATTCCACCGATATATCATAGTTAGTTATTCATGGCTGAAAAGTATGGATTAAAGCATTACATGTGATGATCCCTGTTCTTCTGTTCTCTCTCCCCTTTTTTTTTTTTTGGAGGGGGAAAGGCAGGGCAATTGGGTCTAAGTGACTTGCCCAAAGTCACACAGCTAGCAAGAGTCAAGTATCTGAGGTCATATTTGAACTCAGGTCCTCCTGACTCCAGGGTTAGTGCTCTATTCACTGTGCCACCTAGCCGCCTATAATCCCTGTTCTCTTAAAAGTCATCTTGATCTTTTAAGTATTTTGTTTGTTAAAAGAATGCTTAGTTATTTAAACAAAGCTGATTTTGAAATAAATGTCAATCTCAACTTTCAGCACACTGTATTCATACATTTGTCTGTCCTTTCCTGTTTTTTTTTTTGTAATAATTAGTTAACATTTATGTGGTATGTTAAAAGTTTGTAAAACACTGCACATATTTTATTTCACTGGACTCTTACAACAGCCCTGGGGGTGGGGTGTGTGCTGTTGTTATCCCCATTTTTCAAATGAGCAAACTGAGGCTGGAAGAGGTTACATGACTTGCTTAGGGTCACACAGTTAGCAAATGTCTGAGGTAGGATCTGAACTCAGGCCTTCCTGACTCCCTGTGCAGCACTCTTACCCACTGTGCCACCTTGCTGCTTTGAAATACTTCAATGGATTTTTGATGTCACATAATACCAGAAGTGAGCTGCTCATACTCGCTCTTCCCACAAGATATTCCCATTCCTCCATGTCCTCCTACAAGTCAGCCACTCCCCATGCCCGAGTCCTTCTTATGTGGTTCTGACTCTGGGAGGAAACCAATGGAACACCAGGGAGCAGCCATACCCTTTTTCACAGGGTCACAGGCAGGACACCACTGAATCCTTCATTTCTGTGAGTGACTTCCAACTTGTGAGGGTGTGTGGTAGTTTTGCTTTTTTGAAGTAGTATGTTGATAAGCTAGGATCTTTTATGACAATAAACTCTGCCATTCTCATTTGAGATTATCAATCCTATGTAAAAGGAACTATCCTGTTAGTAGTCATTTGAGTTAGACTGAAAAATCTGTTTTTGCTGAAGAATTCTACAGAATTCAAAATTTTTAGTTGTTCATAGAACATGATGATAATAGTCGATAGATGCCTCCTGATTAAATAAAAAAAATCATTGCTTTTCTCCATTTCCTCAAGTTATATAATTCTTCATAAAGACCACTGAAGAATTAGTGAATCCTCCATTCACTAGAAAAAGAGAGACACAAAAAAGACAAGAAAACAAATTACCTCCATTGTCAGCTGTCTCTGGGCATCTTTGGAAGCTTGTAGGTGAAGTCTCAGTTCCTCCTTTTCAATCACATGCTAGTGCCATGTTAAAAAGAAATACTTAAAATTTTAAGCATATAACACAGTTATTCTTTTTTGTGAAGAAAGCATATATCATAAGAAACTCTGACATGAAGAAACTTTATAAAATCCTAATTATAACATTAGACTCATAATTATAAAATAACTGTAAAAGTCTAACACGGACAAAAACTATTTCACCTCCAAACTGTCCAGAGAACCAAAAGGATTATTTACTAATGGTCACATGGCAGCCAACTGAGTTAGGGGAATAGTAACTCTGTTTTTCAGAGACAGACTCAGAAGTGGAGATAGAGGTGGGGAGCTGTATTCCAGACAGAGGCAACAGTAATGTTGAGACAGAAAAGCATATTTGGGGGATCACAAGTATTCCAGTTTGACTGAAGAAGAAAGTATATGACAGGAGTTATGTGAGACAGGCTGAAGGCAGACTGGAGTCAGTCTGTCTAGGTCTCAAGCTCTAGGCTAAGTAGACATAAGTATTTGATAAACTATGAAGAACCAGGCCAGTTTTCAAGTAGGGACGTGAATGGATCAGAAATGTGTATTATGATGACTGAACTGGCAGTGGTACATTGGACAGATGAGGAAGGGATGGTGACAGCCCGGTTGACAGTCAAAGACCTGTCCTATTACTGCAGGTGGCATGGTGCACTAACAGAACGGATGGGGTGGGTGTGAAAGAAACTGCACAGACAGGCTAACATCTATTTAGAATATTCTGTGGCCTAACGACTGGGCATGAAAACAACTTGTGCCTCTGAACCTACCTCTTTAAGTTTGTGCTGAAGATCCAGGATCTGCGACAAGAGGGAGGAGATCTTTTCCTGGTACTCAATCAGTTCATCGCTCTTGCCAGATAACTCCTCTGTCATCCTGGACATCTGTGCATTTGTCTCACCTGAGAGATAAATGGGTTTAAAAGAACGATTCTTATAACTCTAAGGCCACAAAGGGAACAAACAGTGGTATTTCTCTGCCTACAGTGATCTGAACAAGATCACCCAGCTATAGAGCCATAGCCAGGGTCCGTAACTCAGATCCCTGACTACTTTTCAGTAGGTTGCTGGCAATGCCAATCACTATAAATGATAACACTGCTAAACAACAACTTTCTCAAATCCAGCTGGTTTATGAATCTAGGATCTGCCTTAAAAAATTTACACTATGGAGTATGAATTTCTCTCATGGTATAGTAAAAGATCAAAGACCATCATAACCAAGGGCAAACACCGGTTAAAGGTGACATCCAGTGTCCAAGCTCAAACAAGATGAAGACTTCTAGAACGGCTGTAAAATGGGCTGGAGAAGGAAATGGCAAACCACTCCAGTATCTCTGCAAAGAAAACCCCAAATGGGTTCACAAGGAATTGGACATGACTGAAACAACTGAACAACAATAAAAGAATTAGTCAAGTTAAGCAAATTTTGAACAGAGTAGCAATTTGAATATAATTGTTTTTAAACAAAATGTATTTTATTTTAAAAGAACATTAAAAATGCTGATGTTTTTCAAATCTATACAACATTGTCTTTGAAACATAGTTAATCATTACTTTTCAAGCACTTTTCTTTGAAGAAAATACTTAGTTTTGACCCCAGTATGTCTCCCCAAAAGGTATGCATGGTATGTTCACCTAATTGTGAATAAAACATTTATTTTGTTTTTTTCCTGTCACATTTTAAGTAGTATTATACTTAATATGTAAGGCTAAATATATATAGTAACTAAAGTTTGCCATCCTACACAATAGGCAGGAACTGCCCTCTTTCAAAAATGTAAACAACTATGCTTTTGGTTACTTTCTTTTTCTTTTTTTTGCTTTTTGGAGGGCAGTTGGGGTTAAGTGACTTGCCCAAGGTCACATGGCTAGTTTTTCGTCTTAAGTGTCTGAGGCCGGATTTGGACTCAGGTACTCCTGACTCCAGGGCCGGTGCTCTATTCACTGCACCACCTAACTGCCCCTGGTTACTTTCTATTAAACGAGGACTGAGGAGTAGAGGGAGAGAAAAAAGCCAACCTCATGAAGAAAACAGTCATTTATACAAATTAAGGCATTTAAATCAAAATATCAACTGAAGCACATAGAAAGAACTTTACATTTAGTTCTAATACGGGTATAATTTCTTTAAGATATTTTTGGGAGGGTGGGATATTTGGCCCATGACTCAAAAACAGCTCTCATCAGGACAATAGGTAAGAAAGACATAATAGTCATGTTTAAGGTGTTAAAATGTAATCCTAGGCATAGGTAATTAGCATTTTCTTAACCTAGCAGGGTTAAAAATAGAGCTAAAAATAATAAAGATAACACATGATCCACTTAGAAGAAAAAAAACACTCAAAACCCAATCTTTTACACGTAGCCCACTTCATTCCTCAAAGGTTTTTCACTGAGTTTTCCCTGGGGAGAATGGTCATGATCATCTGATCATCTGTAGTATCACCTAATTAATCTTAAAAAACAAAAGATTTGAAAAAATCTGAAAAATGAAAGAAATGACAGCTTGTTTACTGAGAAGGGAGGTAATTCTCATCACTCAAAAGACAAGCAAGTAGCCTTTCCAAGTCAGATTTTTAGGCAAGTTAGCAAAATGCTCAACATTTTTAGGGGAAATTTCTAAAACCTCTGTCATTCTTTCACCCATGTTAAGCTACGAGGATTCCAAGGGAAAGTAAATATTTATTTAAAAAATAAACTTTAAAATTTAGAGGAAAGAACAGCCCACCAAAACACAAAAAAATCAGACCCTTCCTCCTCACTCCTCTCAGCTGTTTCTCAGTTCAGAAAAGACTTTCAAATTGGTGGAGAGTTAATTAGACTTCCAGGAGGGTAATGAAATAAACAGAAAGCAAGCTTTGCAATTTAGCAGCTCTGTGAAGTCCTTTCATCTCTTTGAGATTATTTCTTCATCTGTAAAAGGAGAGATTTGATTTTTAAGGTTTCTTACAGCATGAAAATTCTGGGATAACTTAATCTATAGATGCCTGTAGCCTAAATGAATGGGAAGGACTAATAGCCACACTCATATAAGCTACAGCCGCCTTCTCTCCTTTGGTGTCTTTTTCTCTCTCTTCTTCCCTTCCCTTGTCCCACCTTTTTTCCTTGGGAAGTTACAAGGATAGACCACCGGGCCTAGAGTAACAAAGACCTGAGTTCAAATCCAATCTCAGACACTCACCAGCTATGTAAGTCACTTAACCTGATAACTGCTTGCTTCAGTGTTCTCATCTGTGAAATGGGGGTAATAATAGCACTTACCTCCCAAGGCTGTTGTGAGGAACAAATGAGATGTCACGCACAGTGCCTACACACAGTAGGCACTATATAAATGCTAGCTATTATTATTATTATTAACTATTATTTCTTCCTGGTTGTTAATTGATGTAGTACTAAAAACATTTTTTTTAATTGTTCGAATGCACTGAACAGAACTGCATTTCCTATCTTTAGTTTAAAATTAGCCTGGCACAACATTTTATCCTTTCTCTCAAAACATTTTTTGACCTAAAAGCTAAACTGAATTTTCATTTATGTTGTTACTGATCAATAGTTTTGGGTTCTTTACAGAAAGGGCTCCCTTAACCCTCTTTTAGGTGACATACTCTCTGTCTTTTCCCACATCTTTTCAGTTGTTGTACTCTGGCATTATGGATAACAACATAAGTCTGATATAACAATTAGGGGCAGGGGAAGCAAAATGTTCAAAAATTAAATCTGGTGCTTTATTTGACGTTATGGATCTTTATGGTCACAGAAACATAAGAACCTTGGCTATCACCCTAGTCCACCTTTCTCCTTTAATTAAGAAGGCTCTCTGAGGCTACATACAAAGATATTAAAATGTACTTCTTCAAACTGCTGTTTGGAATATTCTTAGGGAAGTCTTCAATTTGATTTTTAAATAGAAATTTAGTTAACTGCAAACTTGAAGTTTACGAAACACATAATCTAAGTTAAGTTACTTCATTTTTGTCTCCATAACCCTTATACTCAATTCACCGTCTTGCACATAGCAGGTGCTTAAAGAATGAGAAATAAGTTGTTTTATTGTCAGGCCCTTAAATATTGTAGACTTAGATGTTCACCTAATAATAACAAAAAAATTAAGCATTGCTAAGCTTGAAAAAAAGGCCACTCTAGAACTGTCTACACCTGAGTTCCTATGACAGAATGGAATCGAATACTCACGGAGTTCTTTAACACAGTCATTGACAAGCTGCTGCTCCTTCTCTTCATAGGTAATTGTTTCAGTCTTTATGTGACAAGCCTTTAATAGAAAAAAGAGTGATTGCAGAGTGTTCTGTAATAGTAGTACATTTTAAATTCTTTAATAATGAGTTATGAGTAACCGAAATAACATCTGGGATATGAGGATACTCAACTTCATGAAGATGCATCCATACAACTATGCGTCGGTATGCTGTCAATAGCAAAATGAGGGATTTCATAATGATACTTCCATAGAACTTTGTCACAGTGAACGAAGAATAACCTTGACACTTTCTACGCAAGCACTAACACACTAACAGGTGAATTGCAAGCCCAAGGGCACTTTAAATATATATGTACACACCCCCCAAGGATACAATAAACTTTTTTGTAATTACAAGTAGGCAAGGGAGAAAGGTGGATGAGGAAATGATAGCGTCATGATGACTATCAGGACTCTACAGATAACAGAGCATGCTGGACTTTAGAGAGATAAAAACCAAGACAGTATTTGCTGCAACAGTATTACTCTAGTTTCTTAGAAGGAAAGAGAATGCAAAAAATTGTCACAAAGGAATTTTTATCACAGTCTTTTGTGAGCAGCTGATTAGCAAGTTGGCAGGAAATAGAAAGCAAAGCACAACTGTCTATGGAGTGAACCAGACCAGGTCTGGGACCCAAACCTCTGGGTGAAAGCTTAGACCATTAACCAGTGCATTAATATGCCAGGTCACAGACTACAGACACACCTTGCTATCGCCCACCGCCCTCTCTGACTCTTGTCTTTGACAAAGATTTTCTCTTCACCAAGGTCTACCCTTGATGTCCTTGGATCTCACCTTTCAGCAGTTTATTCTGTCATCCACTGTCACCCCTCCCCGCTCTATTCCTTAATGTCTCTCTTTATCAAAACCTTCACTCTGCCCCTACCATCCTCTCAAGCTGGCATCCTTTCACAACCAAACTCTTAGAAAGACTGTCTTCACTTCCTTTCCTTTCACTCATTCCTCAATCCATTCCTATATTGTCTATGACCTCAACACTCAGCTGAAATTACCTTCTTCAAGGCTGCTAACTGCTAAACCAGAGGTATTATTCTTAATTTCATTCTTCTCTGCAGCACTGATAATTGCTCTCTCCTCCTTGGGTTTTGGTGACCCCTTTCTCTCCCCCTTCTTCTCAGTCTCTTTTACTGGTCCATCACCCATGGCCCACCCCCTAAAGAAAACTCTCTTTCCTTGTTCTTATCAGCTACTACACATTTAATGATCATCACTATACAGATGAATCCTAGATTGACAAATCCAGCTCTAGTCCATATCCTAAGCTTTGGTCCTGCTACGCCAACTGCCAATAGTAATATTTCCAACTGCAGATGGGGCCTTAAACTTGACACGTCTAAACAGAACTCATTATCTTTTCTCCTAAGACCCACCCATCCTTCTTCCTAACTTCCCTATTTCCTTTGAGGAAACCACTATCCTTCACATCACCTGGCTCAGCAGTCTTCATCACCCTCTCCTATTCACTGTCCCTCACCACACATATCCAGTCAGTTGCTACATTTTGTCAATTGTATTTCCCTGGCATATTGCCTCATCTGCTCTTTTTTCTTATCAACTCTCCCCTAAACGATAGCCACAGCCTTTTAATTGGTCTCCCTGTCTCCAGGTATTATCCAATATGTATTATCCAATACATTCTTCACAGAGCTTCCACAATGATATTCCTAAAGTATTTAATCACTAACCAATGAGTGGTATGGAAAAAGCAATCTCTGTGAATTGATGTGTTCTGTGTATACTCAAGACTTAAGTTAGAGTTCATATTTTTGAAATAGTCTACTAAAGATGGGGGTAGGCAGTGTTTAATCACTTTAGGAAGAAGACTGAGTAGCGCCCTACTGCCTTTATAATTGAGCATACTCCTCTGGCTGACAGTTAAAAGTCCTTCATGGCTTGGTTCTACCCTAACTTCCTAAGCTGATCTCACATGTATGGCCCTCCCTTGTTAACCCTGTGGTCCAGCTTGAAAAAACTTACTTATCAATGCACCCTATGTTATGTTTTATCTCCTGCCTCCATGAACTGTCTAAGCTGTCCCCTACAAACAGAATGCATTCCCTTCACACATCTACCTCTCCAAAAGACCATGTCCAAGGCTCAGCCCAAATGCTGCCTTCTACGAGAGGCCCGTCCAGATTTCCCCAGTTATTTCTCTCTTTCTCCCCTTCCCCCAAACCCAGGGCTTTGTATTTCTTTATCTTGTATATCTTTTGCATTGGCTAACTGATGCATGTGTTGTTTTCCCACAGTAAAACATAAATTCTTTGAGGGCAAGACCTGTTTTTTTTTTTGCCATTCAACAGACATTTATTTAGTACACAATATGCTCCAGACACTCTTCTAAGTGTTGAGGATAAAAAGCAAGGCAAACATATGGTTGTCAACTAAAATCAACAAGCATTAATTTTTGTTGTTGTTCAGTCATTTCATTTGTGTCTGACTCTCCATGACCTCATCCGGGGTTTTCTTGGCAGAGATACTGGAGTGGTTTTGCCATTTCCTTCTCCCGCTCATTTTATAAATGAGGAAACTGAGGCAAAGAGATTTAAATGACTTGCCCAGGGTCAAACTACTAGAAAGTGGCCTCTGCACCTGGATTTGAACTCAGATCTTTCGGGTCCTGCACTCTACCCACTGGGTCACTTAGTGGCTTGCTTTGCTCTGCTCTCTTTTCCACTGCAGAGCAGGCTGCTTCTTCCATAGCTGGTTTCCTTTTCCAAACCCAGATATCATATTCTTTGAAATATGTCCTATGGTTACCTAGGGAGAATTTTTCTATTTTTTTTTTTTTTGGCAAGACCTGTTTTATTTTTGTCTTTGTATCCATAGCATCTACTGCTGTGTCTGCTACATAACTGCCATTGAGTAAATGCCTGCTGAGCAAATGATTAAAATTCAACACACATCTAAGCACCTACTGCGTGAAGAGCCCCTGTGCTAGACACTGAGGGAGATGGGAGATGCCACGTTTAGATAAGATGCAGCTGATCTGCTGCAGGGCATGGGGGTAGGAAATGGAGGACTCTAATTTGGAAGAAAAGTTAAGGCAGGCTTGGGATGTGTACTCAGGTGCCACCTGCCAAGAATTGATAAGCTGAGGCCACGGGAGTGGGATGCTGAGCTCCCCAAGGGAGGGAAAGGGTAAGGCTCTTATATAGCATCTACCTCCCTTTAGGGAATGAAAGGAGGAAGAGAAGTCAGTGAAGAACAATCACAAGATTCTCTACCCAAGAAGGATGATGGAATCATAGACTTAGAAGCTGAAAGGGAACTGATACATCAACTGACATATCATAGCCCAGCCCTCTCACTTGACAGACAAGGGACTGAGTGAGACTCAGGGAGATGAAGAGGCCTACCCAGGGTGATACAGGTAGGAAGAGGCAGGACAGGGATTCCCACTGGCATCCCCTGACTCCTCACTGAGACCTCTTTTCACTGTAGCATCCCACTTTCCATTATGACCCAAGGGAATAAATCCCAACATACTGAAAACTCTATTTAGGTTAGATACTCTGGATGGAGAAGAAACGGTTAAGGACACAATCTCACATATACCAACCACAGAGCGGTGTGGAAAAAAGCAATCTCTGAATAGATGTGTTTTGTGTATATTCAAGACTATAGTTATGGTTCATACTTCTGAAGTTGATTTGGGTGAAGTAGTTTACCAAAAGAATATTAGAGAATTTTCTAAACTTCCTTTTCTTGCAAAGTTCAACACCCTCTCCCTTTTAAAGTATGTAAATTTAGGACCATAGGAATGCAGACAGGCATAAATGGTGTAACCTAAAGGAAATCTTGAGCAATCTCTAAATCAGGAGTTCTTAACTTTTTTTTTTAAGTCATGGATCCCCTTTGGAAGTCTGGTGAAGCTTACGTGCCCTTCTCAGAACAATCTTTTTAAATGAATGAGTAAAATGAAACATATAGGATTAAGAAGGAAACCAATTAATTATACAGCTATCAAAATATTTTACAAGTAATTTTTTAAAAAACAAGCTTACGGACCCTAGATTAAGGAAACCTTGCTCTAAACATACTAGATCTTCCTTTCCACCCCACCCTACCTCTAACCCCCTAACTTTAACATGCACTGGGAAGTAAGAGAGAAGATTAGGATTAGGTTACCTTAGATCGGAGAGCCAAATTCTCTTCCTCCAGTTCCTTGAGTTTTTCTTGTAGCATGTCCAGCTGTAAAAGACCTTGAGAAAGACTGAAAGACTCATTGAATCTAAGTGGTGTGGAACAGCTGGAGTCAGTTTCACTCTCTTCTGAAGCAAAGGAAACAACTCGAAGTAATGCATCTTTCTTTGACAACTCGTGCTGCAGCTGATTAACCTAAAGACAAAAGGTACCTGATTTACCAGATGTGTTTCCTATTTCATACTTTATATAGCAGACAATATGGCCTCTGGATTCAGAGAATTGTACCACAGTTTAAACTAAGACAACAACTCTAAAAGTAACATTTTCCTGACCAACATGAAAGATAGGAAAAGATGAAAAAACTTCACTCAGTCTTCCTCAAGCTACAAATTGAGGACATTTTTGCTACAATGCAGCTTTGAAGTTTTAATAATATAAGCATTCTGATAAGTTAAGTTTCAAAAGAAATAAACTCAAACGAACAAATTTATTGTTAGGAGGCAAGCCACATTTTCTATTTAAGTTGTGAATAATGGTGACTAAAGGTATCAAAGGAAAGTAAAGCCTTCCTCTGTTTCAAGAAGTCACAGAAAGGACTCTAGGATGTCAAAGGATATGCTAGTAGAAGGCAAACAGTGGCAGAGCCTACACCAAGTAGTCAAAGCTTTGGGTTTGGGGCCGCCACCCTGTCCACAAACCAACCAAGTTAAGTTCAGAAAGACCATCTACTAAGTGCTATAACACAGGTTGTGATCAATATTGGTGATGGGAGGAACAGCATCACTGATCAAATTACAGATCCCTTAAGTAATGATGGATCTTTAATGTAAATTCAAGATGAAGTATCATAAAACATAAATAGCATGGCTAAAACAGGGGTAAAATAGAGTATTATTGCACAAGTATTAAGTTGCTTTCACATGATTAATAACAGCATAATCACATAATAAATGACCTTCAAAACATCTCCTTCCACCATTGTGTTCACTGTAATGGCAGTCAAACTACTACACCTGACAGAATGGCCTTATGTGATGGAGTCATTTCAGAGAATCCACCATAGTAGATAACTCTGCTCTCTTAAGGCCTCTATCCTTCAGGAAAACCACTCACCTGATCAAAGACTTGACCCAACTGCTCTTCCAGGGCTTCATTCTGTTCAGATAGAACATGGTTCCTCTTCAAGAGAGCTTGTCCAATTCGAGCTGCTAGCTCAAGGTCCCGATCTCTCTGCTCAAACATCAAACAGAGTTTTCACTTGACTGTAAGTAAAGTGCTACTTAGTCCAAAACCTCCAGGAATTCTAGTTACAAATGCAAATTCCTAGAAAGTGTCAAATTCCATTTTAATTTCAGAGAAAAGGAGGAAAATTTTTCAGCCAAAATTTTTCAACTCAGTGCTAAATGCAAATCAATATCTAATTTTTCATATTGAGAGTTATTGCTCATTATCTTGTACAAGGGTCTTGAAGCCTTCAAGGCTGTGGAGCACTAGAGAATACATGTGAATGTGACCCTTAGAGGTAGGGCCAGAAGATACAATTATTAAGTAGTGTAATCAAAAACGGGCATTGAAATGAACTGCCAGTGGTTAGATGTGTTGGGACCAGCTCTATAGCTGGGTATGGAGATGCAAGACTGTATGAGCCCTGTTCCTGAGAGAGGCTGAGGCTGGGGGAATCACTGGAGTTTGAGAGCTCTGAAATGTAGTAGGACTAAATCAAACTGATTTGGTTTGCATCTGAGGGGCATCTGAGATGAAGTCAAGCACCAACAGCGTAAGCCCCCAGGAGTAGAGGGCACTGGCTGGCCATACTGAAAAAACAGAGCAGGGGGTGAGCAGTATTGGGATCAAGCCCGTGACTGGCTGCTGCACTCCCAGATTGGGTACAATGGAGAGGAGAAAAAGAAAAAGGAAAGGAAAGAAAGAGGCTCTATACAAGCTAAGTTTCTAGAAGACAGGGACAATGTTATTTCACAGAGTAGGATCATAAGACGGTTAAAGGTGGAAGAAATTTAATAAAATAATTATCTATTCTAACTGCCTCATGTTACAGATGGTGAAAATGAGACCCAGAGAGATGCAAAAAGACCAAGAGTTTTGAGGCTCAAAGTCTAGATAGACATGGAGGAAGAGAATAAGTATTCAGGGATAGGTAGTAACAGACCTATATGCTTAATTGGGTTAAAGTAAGAAAGTTTTCAACACATTACTCTGCACCTGAATTTTAATATCTAATCAGATCCAAATAAATACAGACTCAGAGGGGCAGCTATTGCTGGAGGGGACCTTCTGCTCTTTTGGTTTTCCAAGTATTTAAGTTACAGAAACCCCTGATAAGACAAGCCAAATAATTAATTTCCTTATTGCTGCTAAAAAAAAACCTATCATTTGAACTGAAGTTATTAATCTTTACTCAAGGGGAAGATCTGATCCTACCTCAGCCAGAAGGTGTGTGACCACGTCAATGTCGTTGTAAGTTCTGGTCATCTGTTCCACCCTGTCTGTTCCCAGAACTACGGGAAAAAAAAATCAAAACCAATGTTAATTATTTCAGATACAATCAGAAAGGCCAAATATAAGCATTTAGAAGAACTAAAAGATTAACTTGTTAAAAAAGAATATATGGCTGTGATGAAAAAGCCATGTTAGTAATTAAAGGAGTTCCACAGAATGCAAAATTTGGAAGGCCAGATGGATGTGCTCTATTTTCCCACCAAAAGCCAACTAGGTAACTTTCAACTAACACAGATGAAATACTTTTCCATAATGATGATATGGATTTCTTTACTTTCATACTTTTTGAGTTTGCTGGATTTTAAGTTTACAAATTATTTTTCTAATCTTAAAAGGTTATCGTCTGCAGCACTGTGTGACGATCAACTATGATAGACTCAGCTCTTCTCAGCAATGCAATGATCCAAGACAATTCCAAAAGACTCACGATGGAAAATGGTCCATATCCAGAGAAAGAACTTTGGAGTCTGAATGCAGATTAAAGCATACTATTTTCACTGGTTTTTTTGTTTTTTTTTTTCTTTCTTGTGGCTTTTCCCTTTTATTCTGATTCTTTTTTCACTAATGTGGAAATGTGTTTAACATGATTGCACATATATAACCTATAATAGACTGCCTGCTGTCTTGGGCAAGGGGAAAGGAGGGAGAGAGAAAAATCTGGAAGTCAAAATCTTATAAAAAATGAATATTGAAAACTATCATTACAAGTAATTGGAAAAAATGAAATTCTATTTACAAAAAAGAAAAAAGTCATAGTAAATGAAAAATCTTCTAATTATTAACAATTAAGTTTATATGTGAAGGTAGTTATGTTATGGTCTATTAAATGTGGGTGAATGTCAGAAAACATGAAAATTTACTAATTAGATATCTATCTGTAGCTCTTTTCTGAAATATAATCATTAATGCCGTTTAATTAAAACCCTGAGTCAGGGTGAAAAGCTATCATTAAAAAACACTGCATCACACTAGGCCTATATGTAGTATTGCATATTCTACAACTGTGTGACATTCCAGCACATTATGTTTCACTAAGTTAGTAGTAATTACTGATCCTTAATAAACAAAGGAGACTTTAGTTTAAAAACATTTTATGATGAGAACAATAAATATGACCTAAAATTAATGAAATACTAGTGGATTTTCTCAATTTGTGTCTTACACCAGATACAATCTCAAGTCTTCATGCTATTAGTGCAGATAATCCCAACAGTGGGAAATCTGCCTTGGTAACATATTGAATTCCTTTTTTCTTAGCCAATTTATAAATGATTTGCACTGATCAGCACTAATCAGTCAAGCGGTGGTATAAAATGTTCTGGGACTGTTACCTCTTTGGCATGGCAGGGGACATGATCGTCGACTGTTTTCTACTTTTAGTCACTAAGGAAGAGAACTACTGATGATTATTATTTAGCCTTTTTGGTTTCTTAATCCCTTGAGATTTGTAAGGAAGGCATTCGATTACATTTTATTTTTGATTATCTGAAAACATAGGTCTGATGTTATTCCTCTATTAAACATACTCTAAGGCTTCCCAACTCATGCCGATTGGTTTACTTTTGACAGCCTTTCACAATCTGCCTCTAGCATATCTTTCTAATCACACTGCATATTATTCCCCTTCTAGTATTCTCTGGCCAGTTAAATGGGCCTACTTGCTGGCATTCATAAATGACATTTAATCTATTTTTGCACCTGTACACTGGATTTATAGAGGTGGAATGCATTCCCACCTGATCTCTGCCTGTTACAGGCCACTGTTTCCTTCAAAACTCAACTCAAATGGTACCTTCTAAATGAAGCCTTTTCCTGATTTCCCCAGTTTACTAGTGCTCTTCCTCAAAAAATTTTTTTCAAGCTTGTATAAATTTTGTACAAACTCATTTATGAAGATGTCTGCCCTGAGAGAACATAATCTCTGTGAAGGCAGGCACTGTTTAATTTAATGGTATTCCCAGCACTTAACACAGTACAGGTTATATAATTGGTATTTAGTAAATGCTTGTTGACTGTCATTCTTTGTGTCTTTCTCCTCTTTCTGTCTGCTATTTGACCATTTCACTGCTCTTTGGTATCTTATCAGAGATAAAGTAAATCAAAACTTAAATCAGTTTTGTTTTCTGTATGTTAGCAATTCAGACAAAAGACTTGGTAAGGAAGAAGGTAGATGCTCAAGGTAAAAAAAATGAAGTCTAAATATCAATTATTGATTTGAACAACCTGCTAATAATCTCCATTCCTTATTAATTATCACAGATTTTAAAAAAAAGAATCATAGTTAGGACGATGGTATTTGAGGATATCTGAAGAAGTTCAAACTTTAAAACAGAAAGATTCTTCATTTTAATAGTCATGAAATTGGAAAAAAGAAAACCAGAAAGAAAAAAAATCGAAAATAACGAGTATTTGTAAGAAAAGTTTTTGTCCCCTCAGATTTCTATTGTGTCTCAATCATTTAACCACATTAATATGACTGAAGATACACTTTTAATAATCTGGAACCAGGGGTTAGCCAAGTAATTTTCTCAGCCTAAGATACAGTCATTTCTCTGACTGACTCTTTAATAGAATCAGAGAAAATCAAAGGTGAGGAATTTAGCCCTCTAACTTGGAGAATCTTTTTGAGTGGTGATCTGGGATCCTCTTAGCATGATGGCATTTCCTCACAGTCCCCTTTTTTCAAATGAGTGAAATAGTGCTGTTAAATCTTATATAGGTCAGACAACTAAAAGAAAAAAAAGAAGAATCATGGATATTCTTGTTGAAAATTATTTTGAATCTATTGAGAGGCAAAATTGCTCTATTTAAGAAAGTATATGCAATCTTAAAAAAAAAAAGACATGCAACCTTAATTCCACAAATACTGCCACAAAGAGTTAAGGCATATTTACATTTAAAGTAAAATTATCTGAAACCTGCATTAAGTATACTAAAATACTAATTTTCAAATACCATTAGCACAAATTCAATATGTCCTAAGGACAGTAACAAGTCTTGTTTTCCTACGGTGATTATACAAAGTTTATATGTAACAAAAAAAAATTTTATAACACAAATAGCTAGCTAAAGTTGAAGATGACATGGGCAAATAAGCTAATGATTAACCTAACATAAAACAATTAAGAATAGGTCAAGAATGTAAAAACCTTAAGTTGTGTGTCAGAAGTCGTATACAGTGATGAAAACAGGACAATAAAGGAATTAAAAAGATGCAAGTAATTATATGAGCTTAATTTTCAAAAAAGTATTTGAAATTTGAAGTATATCTATTTTCTATAAATGATCGTCATTTTTAAAAGACTGTGGTCTTTTAACATCATTACTCCTCCAACATGGAGAGATTATCTATCCACTCATCCTAGAGGCCTAAGAGAAGGCCCCAGATTACCTGAACTGTTTATCTTGTCTAATGCTCAGTTTACCATTTTTGTTTTATATGGTCCCAAGGGCCTCCTCACAAGTAGTCTAGCATATAGCAAGTATTTTTTTAAATGAATAAACAAATGAATGTGGTTATGGATCATTCAACATAAAATGTTTTATTATGTCCATGTCTCTGAGTTCAGTTATGGGTATTCATAATATTACTGAGGTAAATGCAAGGGCTATTAAAAATTTAAAGGAAGAAATAGGAATTTCAAAATTCTAACATATTTATTCTGGTAGAGAACATTAAGTATGTGAGGTATAAACTAAATAGCCCATCTGCCTACTTTTTGTACCAAAAAAAAAAGCCTACACTAGAGATCCCTTATGCTCAGAGACTTGCAGCAACCATAGCGACTGAACAACGCAGGCACCCAACTACTATATCAGATAGTCATAAAGCAGACAGGAAAACAACAAATCCCTCTAACTTGTCCTTTAACACATGATGCTAATATAAAGACATGTTGCTAGGGATACTTCCAAAAGCACTTAGAAAAAAGCTATTAAAATACTGTGGTTAACTTAAAATTCCATCATTCAATTCTTTCTGTTAAGATGGATAGAGGACAGCCGTCCTCTAAGTACTCTGGGCTTTAAATACAATCAGTTTTACTAAATGCAATTTTCCTGGTAAATCTACATGTCTCTTAATTCTAAAAAAGAATAAGTGGTACAGAAATATATCCAGCACTTGATGCCAAGTATTAAATACTGTAGAACAGTGGTTTTCAACCTGTGGGTTATGTTCAATTTGTAACAATGAAAATACATCCTGCATATCAGATATTTACAACAGTAGCAAAATTACAGTTATGAAGTAGCAATGACAATAATTTTATGGTTGGGGGGTCACCACAACATGAGGACCTGTACTAAAGGGTCACGGCATTAGGAAGGTTGAGAAACACTGCTCTAGAAAAAGCCCTAAACAATATTAGGATGGACAAACTAGTAATATTTTCAAGGATCAATTTGGTTTATACAAAAGTATAATTTTCTTGGTGCACCATTTCTGTTGCTTATATCTTCTTGAAGGAATAGACAATTTCTATAACTTCCTTGAATCTATGTTAAGAGATCTTGGGGGGCAGAGTCAAGATGGTGGCGTAAAAGCAGGAAAACTCAGTGGCTCCACCCATAACCACCTCAAATACCCCTAAAATATGACTCTAAACAAATTTTAGAGCTCCAGAACCCACACAGTTTCAGAGAAACAAAGCTCCTGGTGAACGCAGCCCAACAGGCGGACAAGAAGGGTTCATCACAGTGTCCTGGGAGCCAAACACAGCCCTGTGGTTTTAGCTCCAGGGTGGTTTGACCAGCCCAGCTGGAGCATCTGGGAGAGTGGATCACTGGCAGCTGTGGTAATTTCCAGAATTACCAACCCATAAATGCCAAAGACAAAGTGAAAGGTCAGTGGAACTTGCTTGAATTTGGGTGGGATAGAGCAGGTCTGGCCCTCTGCCTCCAGAGCCAGAAGTGGGGGGAAGTGATCCCTGCAGCCACCTCCCCATGTGGCTGCTTTAAATCTCCCAGCCTGCTGATTGCAGGGGGGCCAAGTGACCATTCAAAGGGTAAGTACTCTTGCCTTAACCTGCCTGGATCAGGATTGTGGTCTTAGGTGGTGGTCCTGAGGTATGACACCAGTGAGCCAAAGCTGGTGGGGGCTGTAGAGATGACAGCCTCCTAATAGGTCTGGCAGCTGCAAAAACCCCAGCAATCTGGGAAAAAGCTCTCCCTTCTGGAAGCAGAGTTCTACTGTGGCAAAGAGTTCAAAAGTCAAGTAATTGACTGGCAACATGAGCCTGCAAAGGAAGCAAAGCAAGCACAGTCATCCAACTTTAGATTTCCTTTTTGGGGACAAAAAGGATCAAAGCACGGAATGGGAGGAAGACAACACAGTCAGAGCTCCTGCACCAAAACCTCCCAAGAAAAATGTAAACTAGTTACAAGCCATAGAGGAGCTTAAGAAGGATTTTGAAAACCAAGTAAGAGAAGTAGAGGGAAAATTGGGAAGAGAAATGAGGATGATGCAGGAAAATAATGAAATGAGAGTCAACAAATTGACTGAAAATAACACCTTAAAAAATAGATTAAATCAAATGGCAAAAGAGGCCCAAAAAGCCAATGAGGAGAAGAATGCCTTAAAAAGTCAAATTTGCGGGGTGACTAGGTGGTGCAGTGAATAGAGCACCAGCCCTGGAGTCAGGAGTACCTGAGTTCAAATCCGGCCTC
>CM053600.1:138619772-138667765 GCA_028646575.1 Pseudocheirus occidentalis
ATTTGCGGGGTGACTAGGTGGTGCAGTGAATAGAGCACCAGCCCTGGAGTCAGGAGTACCTGAGTTCAAATCGGGCCTCAGACACTTAACACAAAAAACTAGCCGTGTGACCTTGGGCAAGTCACTTAAGCCCAAGTGCCTGCCCCCCCCAAAAAAAAATCAAATTTGCCAGATGGAAAAAGAATCTCAAAAGCTCACTGAAGAGAATAATTCTTTCAGAATTAGATTGGGGCAAATGGAAGTGAATGACTAAACAGATCCAAACAAATGAAAAAATAGAAGGCAATGTGAAATATCTCATTGAAAAAAAAAATCACTGACCTGGAAAATAGATCCAGGAGAGACAATTTAAAAATTACTGGATTACCTGAAAGCCATGATCAAAAAAAGTACCTAGAAATCATCCTTCAAGAAATTCTTAAGGAAAATTGCCCTGATATTTTAAAACCAGAGGTTGAAAGAATTCACCAGTCACCTCTTGAAAAAGATCCCCAAACGAAAACTCCTAGGAATGTTATAGGCAGGTTCTGGAGTTTCCAGATCTCTCCCAGAAGGAGAAAATATTACAAGCTGCTAAGAAGAAATAATTTGAATATTGTGGAAACACAATAAGGATAACACAGGATCTCACAGCTTCTACATTAAGGGATCAAAGGGCCTGGAATATGATATTCTGGAGATCAAAGGAGCTAGGATTAAAAGCAAGAATCACCTACCCAGCAAAATGAGTATAATGTTTCAGGGGAAAATATGGTCATTCGATGAGGTGGAGGACTTTCAAGCATTCTTGATGAAAAAACCAGAGCTGAATAGAAAATTTGACATTTGGATACAAGAAGCATGAGAAGGTAAACATGGAAAAGAATTCATAAGAACTCATCAAAGTTGAACTAGTTACATGCCTACATGGAAAAACGATAATTATTATTATTATTTACATGCAACTGGGAAATAAGATATACAGGCACAGGGTAGGGAGATTCATCTTGCCCTACCGGAAAGTCAGAGGGGTGAAGGGAGAGGATATAGGAGAGAGTAGATAGGGAGGGCATATACAGTGGGATCGCTGTTTTGGGGTGGTCAGTAGGGGAAAGACAGGGAAAAATTTGTACTCAAAATCTTGTGGAAATGAATGATGTAAACTAAAAATAAACAAAAGTTAATTAAAAAAAAAGATCTTCATACATTCTACTTATATAACTATGAAGTGAAGATAAGAAGGTAGATAATAAATCAAAAACAATGAATGTTATTCTCTCCTCTGTACCTTCCTACCCCATCCCAGCCACCCACCCCCCAACAAGGAGACTCTTCTGCCACAGTTACCTAATTCCACAAAAACATCAAACCGTCTCCCCATATCCTGCTAGACATAAACCACACACATGTCCCCTCACCACGCAAAGTAAAGGCTGTAAGGAGCTCCTCATTATAATTTATGTTATTGTTATTGAGGGCCATCTTGTGGGTCTTCATTCATATCCTCTGGGTATTCCTAAGGACGCTCCAGGTCAGAGATGTACGTTGGCACAATCTTTCTAACCCTGTGTGTCAGTTCTCCAGTATGCACTTAATGTTATGGCCTTCTTTTAGACACGCATTCAGAGAGTTGGAAAAAAAAAAGGAGGAGCTTAATGATAACATGGAGAGAAATTACAGATCTATTGACTTCTATGAACTGGCCCAATGCTTAGCAAGCAATACGGAAGTCAATGCTGCCCCACCCTCCCCAGGAGGCTGAGCATGGGAAAATTAGAGATAAGCCCACCAGGGGCAATGAACTTTACAAGGCTATTACTCCTCCACATTACAGGGCTCTGTTCTTTATGATCTGTCACAACCTAGCTTGTTTACTGTTTTAACTGCTTAAGCAGAATCTGTCTTATTCCCACTTTGTCTCTTAAGGAATACAACAATTGAGTCCTCATTCCCCAAAAGGATGATATACCATGAAAGGCAGATCAGTTTTGTTTATCCTATCCTTTATTATCAAATGAATATACTATGCCACTTTGTATGGAATAAGTAAAAATAAATAGAATCAGGAAGGTCCTAAGGGGATCTGCTACTCCTGGAAAATATTCTTTCAGTATTTTAGCATTTCCCTACCTGTTGCCATAGTACAGCAAAGAGAACACAAACGTTTCTCGAGACTTCTCAGATTTGAGAGGCAGTGCAATAAAATGGATAGGACCTCTAAAGACCTGAGCTCTAATCCTACGAGATTTCTCTCCTCTCTGACTTAGTTATATGACCAGAGGTATTATCTAGATTCTTCAAGACTCCATTTCCTCATCTGTGAAATGGGGATAATGGTAACACCTGCAAATACCTACTTTACAGAATCACTGTGTGTAGAGCACTTGGCAAGCTTCAAGCGTTATCAGATGTCAGTGATCAATAGTAAAAACAAGTTCTTCTTTAAAGAATCATTCCATTCACTGCCATAACCTTGAGACATTTTTGTCTGTCATTAGACATTGTACTTTATTAGTTCAAACAAAGTTTGAAGTTCAAAAGTTCCTGTTTCCTCTCTTTTCCTGCCATCTGTCTTGTATAATACCTGGGTGTGTTATAATCAAGTGTTTTTCAGTGCCTACTGAGAGACCCACCTAGACTGGTTCAAACCCAAGCCACAATAAAGCATTGTTCATATTGTATCTGTAAATGCACTGAATAAATGCATATGTAAGAATTTACAGTTTGGTATCTTATTCTAACCTTTCAAACTAAAAATCTCATAGTAACAAGAGAACTGAATGAATTGGATTTTCTTCATAACAGAAGAATCCTTTCTAAAAACCTTGTGTTCAAGAAAGATTTCACACAAACAAATTAGAAAAATCTGGATAATCAAACTAGAAAATCAATTTTATATTCACTTAATGTTTAGAGAAATGGAGAGAATGAAAATTTAGTTAGGACTCTTGACTATTCCAAAAAGTTCTTTTTTAAAAAAAGATGTTTTATTTTAAACTTCAAACACCCCCCTCAAAAAAAGAAAACAATTCCTTAACAATAGCATTTCCATCTAAATATACATATATATGTATATATATATATATATATGCAGTGGAACAACAAAAAAAGAGGATCTTATCTGAAACCTAAAACACCAAAAGAGAATTTCCATACATGTAGCAGAACACAGAGAGAATACTCAATGAAACCACCAATCTTCACTTCACATGATTTTTTTTAAAGCACATAAAACTCCTACTCACTATCCTGCTTCCATGGTTCTTTCTGAACAGCCTTATGTTTTCTTCTGTGCATAATTTTTTTTGCAATGGCCCCCTTTTTATTGGTATCACTATTGTTAACCCTTCCTTTCAATTAAAAATCGCTGTAATAAGCAAAGTCAAAACAAAATCAGATCTACCTAGCTGCCATGCCCAGAAGCATTTGAGTCTTTCTCCACTGTGTCCATCACCTGTCCGTCAAGTGGGCAATGGGAAACAGGTTTATCATAGGTCCTGTGGACACCTGGCTGTTCATTGCATTGTTGTTTTTCTTCATAGAATTGCTGTCCTCATATAAACTGTTCTCCTGGTTTTGTTGACTTCATTCTGGATCTGTTTACACTACTTAGAATTCCCTGAAATCACCTCTTTTGTCATTTTTTTATGGAACAATAATATTCTATCACATTCATATACCACAATTTGTTGAGCTATTCTCTAAATGTTTAAGAAGTGATTTAAATCACGGATAGGGAATCTGAAGCCTCGAGGCCACATGTGGCCTTCTAGGTCCTTGGGTGTAGCCTTTTGACTGAATCCAAATTTTACAGAACAAATCTTTTTATTAAATTATCTTTTATTAGATTCTAGTTTTTTTTGTTTTTGTTTTTTTGCTTTTTGGAGGGCAATTGGGGTTAAGTGACTTGCCCAAAGTCACATGGCTAGTAAGTGTTAAGTGTCTGAGATCACATTTGAACTCAGGTCCTCCTGACTTCAGGGCCGGTGCTCTATTTGCTGTACCACTGAGCCGCTCTCCCCCCTTTTTCTTTTTTTTAATTCCTCACTTCAGTATTATTCTTCCTCCTAACTCTTTCTCCCATCCCTGCTTTACCTTGCCCCCTGTAACTGATCTTGGCAGTTTTCATTTACAGTTTACTGAAATGTAGTTTCCAGGCTGTGATTTTTTTTTAATTATGGTTTTCAGGGAGTCTGATGCTTCTTAAATTGTCTCTTCACCTATTTTCAGGTCAGTTTTTTTGTATCAGATCTATTAGATTTTGTTTCTTTCCACCTTCCATATTTTGAGTTTGTTCTAATATCTCTTATTAGCCTCATGAAATCATTCCAATCTTCCATTCCAAAATTATTCCAATCCAGTTTTTCTTTTTTTTTTTGTATAAATGGCTTGCTCTCCCATCTTGTACTTTGCACACAACCTTCCCTTCCATTCCAGCCCCTGCCCTCATCCTCCCATCTCTCCCTGGGCCTCATTCCTTTTAGACCTGTTATTTGTCCTCAACAGATCTCTAGCCCTCTTATTCTTGCTCTGGCTCTGCTTTCTTCCCTTCATAGTCCTGAACCTATAACTGACAAGTTCAAATATATTTTGTCTTGCACCCATGTCTCCCTTAGCCCCTTGTCCCACTATATCAAACCACATCAAACCACAACCCTGAGTGGGTTTTCCTGCTTTCACTCTGCTGGAAGTCATGCAATGCCAACAACCACAAGCACTACAAATTCATGTCATCTAATCTCATCTGGACTCTTGATGGGGAATAGCGATCACTCCTTCTCTTTGAATACAGTTTCCTATTTTACTGAGAAAATGGTGGCCATCTGCTGTAAGCACCCTCTCCCCGTAGTCCCTAAATCCTACCACAATAGCCCCAAGGGCACCTCCGTACATGAAAACCTAGAATGGCTCTCTTGTAGTTCAGGCTAAAATACAAATGCTAGGACTTTGCCCTTAAAACCCAGTTCCACTGTGCCTTCTTTTCCAGACTTACTTCATATTTCCCCCTCTAAGCTCTCCATATTCCAGCTAAATGGGACTACCAGCTGTTCCCTGAGGAGAGGATTCTACCTCTTACCTTGGTGCCCTCACATAAACATCCCATGCCTGAGATGGGATCCCTCCTCCTCTGCTTTCTTCTTCAAAACTCAGCCATACAGAGCTCATGCCCCCAATTTCCTCCCCCAAGTGTAGGTGTTCTCTCCCTACTCAAGTTACCTTGTATTTGCTTCCCTTCTCCTGCCCCCAGGATGGATGGACATTCCTGATGGAGGGTGACAAACCAAAATGCATACAAATTAAATGAATATACATGTAATAATCACAGGTCTAAGAAATAAAAACAACCGATTCAGCTCCTAGTCCTAAGTGCCAGCCTGGCCTTCAACACTGAAGCTGATGCCTTCCATGCAGGTCAGGGTCAGATTTCTTCCCCCCAATCCCAAATCACCAAATGATATTTATGTCCAAATCTCATCTCCACTCCCCTTCCCAACCTTGCCAGGGCCATTACATTTTACAGTCTCTCTTCTTCCCCTAATCCCACCTTAGTTATTCAGTCAGGAGTACACAGCACAAAAATTTCATTCTGTCTCAATGAGCCTCTCTCCTTGTTACACAAAAACCTTTGGCTTCCAGTGGTTCTTCCTTCTCTGGAATTAGTAATCTATATTTCTGTACAAGCCAGTAAGGGGAAGGGGTGGCAGGAATAAGAGAAATAGGGTTTCCAGGAACTATTTTCATGGGACCCCAAATGCACTACCAGCTTCTCTTTTGCATAGACTTGGACTTAAGGGTGTTTTTGGCACACACAGCTCTTCTGGAGGCCTGCTACAAGTTTTCAGAGGAAGAAGGGTCACTGATAGCTGGCTGCTGAGTGATATCAATGGTGGCAACTCCTTCCAATAAGCCAAGCTATTTCTCAGCATACCCAGATAGATGCTGTATTGTTTTTCTCCTGTGTATTCATGCAGCTTGATGCCTTCCTGCTTTAAGCCCCTTCACCCCGTGCCATGGAGCTCTCTAGGGATGTATCAATGGCATTACTGGCTGTCTTGTTGAAAATGGAGAAAAACACGGCCTGCTCCTTTACGTAGGGTGCAGGCAGGCAGGCTAAGACAGTTCTACTGAGGGTTGCTATGGGAGGGGGGTGAAGGGACCCTGCCTCTGGGATCCAGAAGTAGTCTCCATTTCTTTTGGCTACAGTAGCACCCTAGGGCCAGGGCTAGCTCTGCGTATTCAAACTAAGGAAGTCAGTGCCTGACCTTCCTATCACACGGGTCATAATTATGGTCCACGTGTTCCCACCAGCCTCTGTTCTTGCCATAGTCGGGCTTTGCAGTTTATCTGTTTATCACATGAACACAGATCTAGAGGGAGAGACCTCAGAGGCCATCTAATTTGACCCCATTATACAGATAAGGAAACTGATGTCTGAGAAGGCTAATGGATTTACCCAAGGATGGACAGGTGGTTAAGAGACAGTTAGGCAGTAATGGAGTGGTCAGTGCTGAACTTGTAGACAAGAAAGCCTGAGTGTACAGCACTACTTCATTTGCAAAACAGGAACAACTGCTACCAACAAAGCTGCTGTGAGCATTGGAAGAAATAATACAACAACAGCATGATGCAAACCTTAAAGTGCTCTGTCAGTTATCATTTAATTATTAGAATTGGAGTTGGGATTTGAATCCAGGCCCACAAATGCCAGAGTTGGTGGTCTTTCTACTGCACCATACCCCGTGCCTCCCAGTGAACAGGCTCCAGGTACACAGTAGAAAAGAAGCCCACAGAAGACAAGGACTTGGTCCTTTGTGTCTCTATATCCCTCTCCCCCCAGTATTTACTGATCCCAGTACGGGGTCTTATTGTTGACTTGAACTGCCTGTTGGTCACACCTGTTGCTGGGAGCTCCTGAGCAAAGGCTACCTATTTATAATAGGCTTTCTCCCTTTTCTCTTGAGATAAGGCCAATTTGCTCAATTGCCTTTAATTGGGAATTGTTTGGCTTCCTCCTAAAGCCCCAAAGCAAAGGGAACCTGCCCAAAGCAGCTGTCTGAGGGAGGGTCTCCAACACAGCCAACTACTATCTGATCAATATCTATTCCTACCTCCTCTCTCCAACTGACCAGGTCTTAGAAAGTCCTCCTAGGTTGCTGCTTATCTGTCATTACTCCCATATGGATCTATGAAGTCCTATTTTATCATAATTGCTAAAACAACAATATAAGAAATAACTGGATATTAAAAACAAAACTTGACTTTGTGTAAAAAATTTTGGTTTGAGTCAGGTATCAGATATGACCGAATGCCCGTTTCTGGGAATCACTGTCCTATGTGAAATTTAGGGTACTGGGGCTACTAGCATCTTAGCAGAGCAAGCATGATTTAGCATGTCTTCTAAATACTTCCCATGTATCCCTACATAGGATGGTTTCAATTAAAATGGGATAAATTTGTATTCATTTTTCTTTGGCACTATTGTAACAGCTGTGCCTCTAAGTACCAAAATTCTTCATAACTTTCTGCAGTAGTATTCTGGAAGGTTGGTGAAACAGAAACTGAGAATACTGATGTAGGGGCATTAAATATGGGGACTGGCAGGTCAACTTGCTTTAATCACCACAAATAGAAACAATAAGTTTCTTTCACTTCCGTTCCATTCAATCTAGAGGGAAATCAGGAACATGAGAAGGAAATGAAAAGGAAGGGAAAACTAGCCCTTCCTGCCCTACATATGCAAAATGACTTGGGCTTTCTGGAACCAAACTTTAATGTTTCAAATGAGAACATTTTCTACCTGTTATCTGCGGTCATGCTAGGCAGTAAAATTTCTGTATGCTTAAAAAAACCCACCATCATATCTACAACACATATACAACAATAATAGCCTAATGAGGTTTCTAAATATGTGATACTTACTCATATAACGGAAAGTCTCTTCAGCAAGGACTGGAGAGATGGCATCAGAGTCATATTGATTCTGATGAGAAGACTGAGTCCAGTCTTGATTCTCATATAAGAAGAGGGAATCCACTCGTAGCTTGTATTGGGGAAGCTGTTCTTCTAGCAGGCTCACCAACTCAACTTCAGGGAGATCCTCATTGGAGCAAACATCTTATGAAAAAAAGACACCATGTCAATCTGATGTATGTTCATATTATGCTACAAAGAAAAACGGAGTAATCATTTCTGATGAGTGGCAGTGTAGCAACGTGGATGGGAATAACCTCGGGGAGTTAGGAAGACCTGGGCTCAAGCCCCGTATCTGACACGCACTGGCCGGGTATGTCGCTGTACTCCTTAGTGTCTAATCTGCTCTTAAAGACTCAATGTTGCTGAGAAGATATAAATGGACCTGTGCATTTCCTCAAAGAGAGTTCTCTACACCAAAGAGAGCACAAATAGAAACACCCTGCCCCCACCCCATGACAAGATAAACAGCATTCATGGTGGAACTCTAAAGCTTTCTCGAGGTTACTTTGGCTCTGGGATGTGGATTTAAGAGCCAATGACTCCTTCTTCATCTTCGTGTCTGGAATTCCTTTGGAGAACAAAATAAAATATATTCAAAGTCCATAGCAAATAATGCCCAACTCAAGGCAAACTATTAAGTTGATAAGAATGTTAAACTACTCATGCTTAGGATTAAATTAACCCAAAGACATAGTAAAAAATGTGCCACATTTTTGACTATCGTTCCAATTTTTCTCCTTACCTAACCTACAAAGGCTAATATTATCAAAGAGTTAAACAGTTCACAATTTTTTAAGAACTCTAGTCTATCCTTAATCCTTAATAATATTTCTTTAAGGTGGGTTAGGTAGGAACCAAAAATGCAACCAAGACCTATCAGTCAAATTCCATTATAAATAATCTCCATGAGATTGTCCAGTTTGCTGCTGTTTTGCTGTTGATACAGAAATATATAAAAAACTGCTTGAAATACGTTTGTCATTCAAATTTTTCACAGAAATGTATGTTTAAAAAAAATTTGACCCATGCTTGTGCATAGCTCACTATATGGCTTAGAATAGGTTAGCAAGTGCTTTATAAATGATAATGAACAAATGCCGCATTTGTTTAAAACTGATGCCATTTCTTGGGTGTTTCCTTCTGATATGCATAATTGAAAAGGACTGTGAGAACTCATCAATGTTTGAAGTTGCAAAAAATAATTTTACCCATTTGGGTCTAGCTAGAATTTAAACATATCAACTCACCAGTGATGCTCTCGGAGTCTCTGTGATTGCTATTCATGAGGTTTTCTTCATGTATCAGTGAATCAGAGATGGCATTCCAAGGCAGCGTCATCCACAGTCCTTTTTGGTGTCAGTAGAGAACAACTACTTTGGTTTGAGTCAGAGAAGAAAGCCATCAAACCATCCAGGAAAGAAAGTGTTCTAGTGACCTTACTTCCACACCCACAGGTCAGATCACAACTGTTAAAAAGCTGGATGCTTCTAAATGGTCAAATGCTACATCTGTTGCACTTTACATGGTCTCACATGGCTATATCTCTTTGGCCAGCCATCACCTAAAACCAAACATATGTTAAAGATGTCACTATATCATGGCAAGTTGGATCAAATGAAAAGGCTGGTTGAGTGAATAAGAAGAATTAGAGCAAGGGAAGGTCCTATAAAACGAAGGTGTCAATGTTACTTTAGTGAAGCTGGACCAGGTTAGGATCCTAATTCGGAAATGTTTAACAACAGAAATAAAAACACAACAAATATTGCTCATTTGTGGGTTTTTTAAAGTCAAAAGCTGCCTGCAAGAATCCTTTTCTATATGAGTTTGACACTACTGCCATAGGGAGGGTCAGCTGAGATAAACTCGTCCAGCATAATAGTCCTTTCTGCTAGGTAGGAAAGACTCCCTACATTAGCTGAGACAACCATATATGAGGTATGTCTATAAATTAAAAAAAAAAAGCCACAAGAGTGGTACCAACACAGGTTACACGGTAACAGGTGAACAGTAAAGGCATCCCAAGGAGATAGCATTTTGGCTGGGTCTTGTTGGATAAAGGTGAAAACTAGGGATTAGAGTGGGAGAAAGGATGTTAACAAGTTCTAGGCAGATAAAATGGCATAAACAATGGTACTGAGGGGAGGCACAATGTATTTGGGACTTCTACTTAATCAGACTGAGCATAATGTAGGTTATGTATTATGGAAAGAAAGGCCAGAATGGCAGGCTGTGGTCAGATTGTAAAAGGCCAGGAAAATTGCATATTCTGAATCTGGTGATTTTGAAAAGTGCTTTCAAAGGATCAGTTTGGTATAGATGATACAATTTTAATCAAATATTAATCTGAATTCCCCAAATGACAAATGGTCAAAGGATATGAACAAGCAGTTTTCAGATTAAGAAATCAAAGCTATCTTTAGTCATATAAAAATGCTTTAAATCACAATTGAGAAAGACAAATTAAAACAATTCTGATGTACCACCTCACACCTATCAGAAATGACAAATGCTAGAGGGGATGAGGGATAAATAGGCACACTAATGAACTGTTGGTGAACAAGTAATCCGGTCTAATCATTACTGAGAACAATTTGGAAATAGGCCCAATGGACTATAAAACTACACATTATGCATACCCTTTTATTCAACAATACTCAAAAAGATTTTTTTAAAAAGGGAAAAGGATCTATTAGAACAAAAACAGTTATAGCAGCTTTCTGTAGTGGCAAAGAATTGGAAATTGAGAAAATGCCCATCAATTGGGGAATGGCTGAACAAGTTGTGGCATATGATTGTGATAGAATACTGTTGTGCTACAAGAGACGAGCAGGCTGATTTCAGAAAAACCTGGAAAGACTTATGGGAACTGATGAAAAGTGAAGTGAGCAGAATCAGGAGAACATTGTTCATAGTAACAGCAATACATAATTATCAACTGTAAATGACTTAGCTATTCTCAGCAATACGATGACCCAAGACAATTCCAAAGGACTCATGATGAAAAATTCTATCCACCTCCAGAGAAAGAACTGATGGAGTCTGAATGCAGATGGAAGCATAATATTTTTAATTTTTTTCCATTCTTTTTCCCTTTCTATTCTCTTTAATAACATGAATTTTCATGATATGACTAATAAGGAAATGTTTTGCATGGTTGCACATGTATGACCTATATCAAATTGCTTAGTGTCTCGGTGAAGGAGAAAAATCTGAAACTCAAAATTTTTTAAAATGACTGTTAAAATTGTCTTTATATGTAACTGTAGAAAAAATACTCAAATTTTAAAAAATGAAATATTAGTCAAAGAAAGGTTATTTAAGAAACAGAGGGACCTCTGCTGTCAATGGGAAGATTATAATGGATGATTTAAAAAAAAATTCTTTACTATTTTACCTTTGTTTTCTTTAACCAAAAGAACTATCTTCTAACTAGAAAGTCAAAATCAGAGATTACTTATCTGCCCTCAATGAGTTCAGGCTAACTGCCTTGGATAATGTATGTTCCAGAGTATGAGAACAACTTCCAAATTTCAGTTTAATAAATTCAGATCAGTGTCCAGCCCAGTGTCCCAGGAAAGAGTTTTGACTCCTTCCCTCTGTCTCTGGAGTGTTCCCTCTGAAACAGATAAGGGAGTGATTTTCTGCCACCTAGTGGACGTAAAGAAGGGTGAGGAGACAACATTTAAGCAGTTCCCTCAGTAATGATGCCAGTACAAGGGAGTAATGCCAGGGAGTACAAAGAGCAACGAGCCCTAAATCCACAGAGCTGGGGTCTCACACTTGCTAGCCCTAAGTCTCAATTTTCTTATTTACTAAGCAGCTGGGTGGTGCAGCTGAAAGAACTCTCTGGACCTGGAGTCAGGAAGACCCAAGTTCAAACTGAACTCTGACACTTACTAGCAGTGTGACCCTGGACAAGTCTCTTTATCTCTGCCAGCCTCAGTTCCCTCTATAAAATGGAGATAATAACAGCACCTAATTCCCAGGGTGACTGTGAAGACAAAACAAGATATGAAGCACATTAAAGTGCTCTTTTAGTCTTTGCTGCCTGAGGAAAGTGCTCTGGAAGAGGCAGGACATAATGGCCTGAGAGCCTGGGGGAGAGTCAGCAGGGGCACCGAGCTCGGGTGAGATCCAATAAGCATATGAATGCTCTTCACCAGCGCTGGCTGGCGCTGGCTGGCACTGTGCTGGGTGCTGGAGAGGATACAGGGACCAAAGTGAAAGTTTTCTTGATCTCATAAGGCTTATATTCTATTGGAGATGGATGGAATACAATATTTACACATATAAATCAATACAAAGTAATTGCAAGAGGGAGAGAGCATCCTTCTTTTGAGATAAGTAGAGTAAAGACTCACATGCATTTTGTGAGAAGGATGTAGTGACAAGTATATATTTGGGAAAGGTCAGATAACCTGAACTGGAAGACCTTTAAATGGTCAGATAGAAAAGAGATCATTTTCTAGGAGGAAGGAAAGTTAGGTTGGGCCTGAGAGAACTGAACAAAATGAGAAGCGTGGAGGGAATTCATGAGAATAAGAGTAGGGGTGTTCCTCTACCCAACACAATGTTGCTTGTCTCCAAATGTGTGTGTGACCTAAAGTTTTTATGTAAGAGAAGCCACCATTGGCAGGACATGCCCACTGGGACATAAAGGATTCTGAGTCCTTCTGGTTACCCAGACTAAGGTTAAGAGTATACTAACTGACCCACTGAGAATTGCCTCTATATCCTCAACTCTGTCTAGTGCTCTAAGGAAGTGATCTAATCAGACACAGACACTGCTTATGAAATATGCAACATTCCTTCCCCATCTTCCACCCCCCATGCCAAGGCTGGAACTCAGCTCTGTGGCTAGGTTGTATCCCAGATGATTAACATCTCGGGAGAGAAGAAAAAAAGGATAAACCGTAACCTCATCTCTCCCTAGCTCTCCCAAAGACAATAGCTCTACAGATCAGTCTCTGCCTTTATTACTAAGTGCATGAATTCAGTGACTGACATAAAAAGTAACTGAAATTGCCTTGTAAATCAGAAGAACAAATCACAAATATGTGGGAGAGTCATTTATGGGGTGCAGTAAAACTCCAGTACTAAGGAAGTCTCGTAATACTTACTAAATAGAGTTGATCCAGAGCTTTCAGATAAAACTGTGTGGACCTAAATTTTCTAAAGTAGTTTTTTAAAGAGCTCAGTAGTCTCTAGTAGCAACTAGTAGCAATCAATCTAAAATATATATGTGCCTATTAAGTACAAAGGAATATATTCAGTAAAAAAAACCAAACCTATATCATGCAATTACCATTCATAATGAAGCCCACTGTCATGTGAATTCTAATTTATTTGCTGCCAATGAAAACAGCAATTACATGAAAAAAAACTTAATTATTTAAAATTCTAGTTTTACACTCTTTTTTTTGCTTATACTTTCTAAATTCATAGGTGGATTAAATAAGGGAGAAACTGATTTTGATTCATTCAAACAATATTTATTAAGTGTTCACTATGTGTAAGACTATATAGGCACTGAAGGAGGCTGTCTTTCATACTCAAAGAGGATCAAAATGACATCACTAAGTCAGGGTCAATGCACACGTCTGACTGTGGCTGATCAGACCAATATGAGATGCAAGTGTAAGTAAGACATGGTTCTTGCCCTCAAAGAGATTACAATGGGATTAAATAGGTTTTTGTATGCTGGCTCAAGAGCCTGTACACCACTTGCAACATTTCCACTGGACAAATGCTGTCAAGGTTCAGATTTTGGCTCTTCCAATTACTTACTACCTGTGTGACTTGGGCCAAGTCATTTGTCTTTTGGACTTCAGTTCTGTATTTGTAAAATGAAAGAGTGAAATCAGATAATCACAGAAGTCCCTTTCAACTCGAAATCTATTTTACAATAGGATCACAGAACTTCCATGGCAAGAATTTCAATTGGAGGCTATTTAGGTTAACTTCTACCAGAGGAATATGAGTCTTCTCCAAAACATCTTTGCCCAAAACAACCCAAACCAAACCAAAACAAAAAAACCATCCACCCTCTGCTAAAAACTCACTCCCTAATAAATACTTTGTGATATAGATAGTTTAAATATGATCCTTTTATCATATGAATGAGGAAATGAACTCAGAGAATGTCAATAAATCATTCAGGATCACATAGCTAATAAGAGTTCAAGTTAGGACTGAAGCTTAGAGCTCCTCATTCCCAGATTAGCATTCTTTCCCTTATTCCTGATCCCCTTTATAAGGCAGGAAGGTGAGAAAGAGAGGTACAAGTCAAAGCAGAGAAGGGAGGATATGAAAGTGACAAAACAAAATTTAGAAACACATTTCTAGAAATCCTTTTTTAAAAAATTCAGATGTTTATAAAAGCATAGGAAAAATTTCAGATAGCCCATAAAATAATTAAGAAAATAAAAGGTTTTTTTAAGTAAAGCTATGGGTTTTCCAAAGACCCCATTTTTCAATGATAAAAATATGTCTTTTTTTAGTCTTTTACCATTTAATTGACAGAAAAAGAGCAGACCACATATAAAAGGGACCTTAGAGTTTATCTAATCTAATTCTCTCATTTTTATAGATGAGAAAACTGAAGCCCACAGAGGTTAAGTGACTTGACCAATGTCACCTAAGTAAAATGAGGCAAAGTTGGAGTTTGAGCCCAGATCTTCTCACTCCAAATCCAGCAGTCTTTCTACCTCACCAATTTACTTCCCACAAGCTCTTCCTTGAGTCCAATAGCAACCACAAATACATGAAACTGTTTTTAAATTTTATGTTCACTTGGAGTTTCCCAGTCTTGTACTTCCCATTACGAAGTTACAGTAAGCCAACATTTTCACAAGGTTAATACTTTGGATATACCCAAAAGGGCTTAGAATGTAAACTCATCTATAAAACTATATGGAGAATGACTGTGTAAGATTATAAGCAGTATCATTTCATAAAATAGCTTAAAGTCTGAGGGAAAACCCAGTTAAAAAAAAATTTGGTAAGAGACTCAACTCATCCTGAGGGTATTTAAGGATGAAATGGGAAAGACAACAAAAGAGATGGAAAAGATGGCAAAGATTTTTATAACAAACTTATTTTCTCCATCAAGAACAGAGCTGCCTTTGGTTCGGTTTACATATGTACTACATATGGATTTTAACAACATAGTCCTGAGTCATAGAATCAATCAATAAGCATTGATTGAGCACCTACTGTGTGCCAGACACTGCACTGAGCCCTCAGGGAACACAAAGAGGCAAAAGACAGGCCCTGCTTCAAAGGGCTTCTGATTTTGTCGGGGAGACCACATGCAAACAAATATATACAAAGCAAACTATACACAGGATGAATAGGAAATAATTTTTAAAAATTAAAGGCATAGAATTAAAACGGGTTGGGAAAGATCTCCTGTAAAAGATGCAGTTTTAGTTTGCAATGAAAGGAAGCCAGGGAAGGCAGCAGGAGGAGGGACTGAGCAGGCAGCACCATGTTACACACAAGAAATTGCAAAGCAGAAGCCGTGTAAACAATGTTATCAAAGAAATGTATGATTAAGATGGGCTGGTCACTTTGTATTAATGATGGATGAGTGATGCCTAAGTGATCCATTAGTTTAAGGTCAAAAGAACTAAAGGAAGGTTCACAACAGAAAACTTATGGAAGAACATGGTCATAAATTGCAAAGGCTAAGTCATGAATAGTAAGTCATGTCTTCGGCACTACTGGAATACTCACAGGGATGAATCCATAGACAGAGTACCAAAGCACTTAGCTATGACAAACTGATAATAATTTCTATCTGCATAAGAAACAAATTAACTTGGTACATTAAAGTCTACTCTGTTACACTGGATGGGAAGGAAATGCTACAATAAGCCAGAAGTTTTTGGTTTTGTTTTGTTCCTTTGTGTATGTGATTTTTTCAGTTAAAAAACTCCTGGAATAGAGGCTTCTAATACATCACCTAAGGGCAGGTGGGTGGAGCAGCAGATAGACTTGAGTTCAAACCTAGCCTCAGACACTTATTAACTGCGTGATCCTGGGGAAGTCACTTAACACTGTTTGCTTCAGTTTCCCCATTTATAAAATGAGCTGGAGAAGGGAATGGCAAACCACTCTAGTATCTCTGCCAAGAAACCTCAAATGGGGTCACAGAGAGTCAGACGTGACTGTAAAACAACAACAACATACCACCTTCACCACTGAAAATCCAACTGGCAAGCATTTTACTTCAAAATCTTAAAAATCTGCATGAAGATTTGAGAGGCCAAGCGACTGGCCCACAGTGACTATTTGGAAGAAGCAGGATGTAAATCCAGATCTTCCTATCTCCTTTATCCTCTATGGTAGGCTGCTTCTTTGGAAATTATCTCATAAAAGTACTGTGCAAATATTTATGACAACAGCCATTACCAATTTTCAAAAGAGCCTCCAAAAAGACTGACTCAGCTCCTCCCTCAGAGTTAGCCAAACCATTAGCCCAGGAGGTATCTTACATTGTGGCAGTAAATGGATAGGTGATTTAATGCCTATACAGAATAAAGTCCTTACATTTTAATCTATTTCAGCTCTGTGTCCTTTTATTTAGTTTCAATGTTCTGTTGTTTCTCCGGCTAATGAAGAACATGGTTTTCTAACAGGCTTCAACTCCTGATATACCTGTGATTTTCTAAGGCATCATGCCCATAGAGGGCATTCTCACCTGCCACTTCTAAACCCTTGCACAAATGCCAGCTACTGTCTATTCTGGTTATTGTCATGGGAGTACAATGGAAAGGACACTAAGTCTGAACTCCAAAGACTTGGGTTTGATTCCTGGTTCTACTACTGACTTTTGCCTCTTTCCCTTGGGCAAGGCTCTTTTCCCTGGATCTCAGGCTTCTCTAGAATGAAGGAGAAGACTAGGTGACTTCTGACGTTCCTTCCAGCTCTAAACCTATAATTCTATTATTTTTCCTTTCAAGTAAAAAACACTAACAAAAATTGATGAGGTAAGAAAATACAGTAAGTCAAAATATTTCAGAGGTTCACTTTGGAAAAGGGTTAATTCAAGCATGGTTCCAATGAGGGCAAGAATCTTCATACACATCAGTTAACCAGCTGTGTGGGTGAGGGATGGGGCTTTTGGTCACAAATAAATCTGAGGACATATGTAGGCATGAGCCAATTAAATGGCCTATCACAGATGAGGTGGAAGTGGGAAGCCGGAGACCTGCAGTGCCACCTTTGTATAAGAAGGCCATTACGTTAGAGTGTGGTTGTACTCCATACCACAGGCTATTTATATTCTAATAAAACTAGAAAATTTTATAACTGGAAGGGGCATTGGGGGTCATCTCATCCACTTTACAGATGAGTAAAAGGAGGCACAGAGAGACGTGATTTGTCTTGTTATAATCAGCCTCGTAGTTCGTGAACCTGGGACTCACTCAAGTTTACTTAATTCAGAATAAGATATTCTTTCCCAGCTCTTGTCACTGTCAAATTTAGCCCTCTGAGTTGTGGCAAACTCCAGAGTTACCTGACCTAACAGTACAAATATAAGAGTCAAATGCAGGATTTGACCCTTTGAGCTAAAGATTTTATCAAAGTACTCCTGGGTTGCAGGGCTCCTTTTCCCTTTCTTGAGGGGTTTAGCTGTAGGATATACACCCTAGGAATATACCAGCCAAGCTTACTGCAATTCCACCGCATAATCTGGCAAATGGATTTGTGCTCCTCAATGGAAAAAAGAAAGCCTGGGAAGAAAATAAAAAGTTCTTTCAAGATGGTTGTTAGCCCACAAAATTAGAAAGTTTCAGGGGAAATAATTTTTTTTCTTGCCTGAAATTTGTGGGCCTCTGTAGTCTTCCCCCTGCTCTAACCAGGGGCCCAAAAGACTATCCCTTAGTTAGCCATTGGATAGACACCTACTGTACCCTCGAGAATTCTTAAATCACCATTTCTTTTAATGCTGTGGTACTAGTTAGTAGGCTCATAATGGGCATTTAACAAATACTTGCTGACAATGTCTATGCTCAATACAAGATCATAGATTTAGATCAGAAAAGACCTTGGAGACTTCTCAATCCAACCTGGACATTGTACAAAGGAGGAGGGGGAGGGCATTGCCCTGGGGTGCTACTTTTACAATGCATTGAGAATTTACGAGATCCTTAGAGGAGTCTCTTGTCTTCTTGTCTTCAAATCCAGTGCCCTAGCCAGGACAACAAACTGACCGGCATGACACCTCACGTTAGGTAGTGCCTTAGGATTTACAAAGCTCTTTACATTTATCATGTCATTTGAGTCCTATGATAATAAACCTCATGAGTACTCAGGATAAACCCTTTCCAATGTAGAATGAAAGTGTCTGTGTGTTTTCTGTCCCAGACTCCACTCTCTCCAGTGAGCACTTTGTTACTTTTCATTTAAAACAATCAACCAAGCGCATGGAATTTGGGGGGAAACTTTGGAATTCAACAGCATGTAGGAGAAAATAAAATGAGGAGGGCCGGTGATTTCTTTATTCAGAGTAAGATTTAAGTCAAACCACAATGGCATGACATCAAAATAAATATTACTAGCAGGAAATAGCAGGGTTAATCACATGAACAATTTTGGACCAGCCATGGAATTAAAGGCTCACTCTGTCACCATGGGGACCTAAAGATAGATAGGGTCCAAGCATGTGAGTCCCTAGGTTGTTGGAATCTCCAGAAGCCTAAAAAAAATAGGACTCTCCAGCCTCTTCCCTCCAACATCTAATCTTGGCAGAAGCTGTTTCATAAGGGAGAGTGAAGCCTAGGGCAGCTTCACTGTTGTCCTCAATGAGCTGCTGTTGTAGTTGGTGCTGCACAGACAAAGGAGTGAGCTAAAGCTTTTACCAAAGCACTCCTGGGTTGCCAGGCTCCTTTTCCCTTTCTTGAGGGGTTTAGCTGTAGGATATACACCCTAGGAATATACCAGCCAACCTTACAGCAATGTAACTAGGTTCTGGGTAATTCAATTCTAAAAGCAATCACTTAAGAGCCCTGCAATGATTTTTTAGTGCTTTCTCAAATGCAAATTTCTGCCCAGGGCTGATCTTCCCATTGCAGATGCACTTCCCTACACTCTATGGGCAGGCAAGGCTATGCCCTCATTCCTCCTCATTCTACTGGCATAGCTTGGAAGAACCCACTCTGGGATGAGAGAGAGGAAGCTTAGCAGAGCTTTTAGTTTAACAGAATTTTAGTATCACCAATAACAATATGAGCTAAATAAATCCGAGGGAACATTTCACTCTGAGACATCTTGTATTTTTTTCCTTTTTTCTATCCTCTGATACTATCATCAAAGTAGAAAACATCACAACAAAAACATAGCTATAGTTATGAAAGGGTTTGACTGTAACTGTAATTAATAAAAGCTTTTTAAGGATTGCAAAGTACTTTACTAATATTTTTTCATTTGACCCCCACAACAACTCTGGGAAATTCAGACTATTATTATCTTTATTTTACAGATCAGAAAACAGAGGCAGACAGAGGTTAAGTAACTGATCCAGGATCACAATGAGGCTGGATTTGAACTCAAGTGGTCTTCCAGACTCCAGTTCAAGCATTTTATTCACCCAGTAGGTCACCTGAGTGGGATTATAAGGAAGAGCCTGGGGCACTCAGGTACAATTTTGTTTGTTTATTACTATTCCCGTGACAAAGTAATGAATGAGGCAGCTAGACGGTGTAGCAAATAGAAGTCAGGAAGGCTCATCTTTCTGAGGTCAAATCCAGACTTAGATATGTAGTAGCTACATGACCCTGGGCAAGTCACTTCACCCTGTCTGCCTCAGTTTTTCATCTGTAAAAAGAGCTGGAGAAGGAACTGGCAAAGCACTCCAGTATCTTTGCCAAGAAAATCCCAAATGGGGTCACAAAGAGTCAGGTGCTCAATAAATGTTTGAATTGACCTGAACACAGCCTTCCTTTGATAGAAACTTATTTGGATCCTCATTCATTTTCACAGATCCAACAAGTTTTGTACCTAGTTTAAAAGATAATTTTCCTTGACAAGCTCAGTCTCTGCTGTCTAAGATGGGTTCTAAAGCTATGCCAACAGTAGATGTTAATTTCACTTTAAAAAGCTATACTCAAAACTAACCTATGATATACACAACCACAGAGACTTTATTTCTTTGTGAAAAAAGAAATGTTTTCAGTGAATTCGATATACACTGATTCATTATACACACACAATCACTAACTTTCAAACATAAGTCAGTTGTCTGGTACAAAGAAAATATTTCCCTGAAGGAATAATGTGATATATAAAAAGAAGTTAGGCTGCCAGACTAGTCCACAAAACATTCATTTAACATAGAATGTACCTGAAGGATGGTACATTTGCCAGGAAAAATAAAAGAAAATATTGCAATGCTTGTAAGAAAGGGCAGGATAACTCAAGAGTGAGGTCTAGAGTCCAGAGCCCTGGGTTTGAATCTTACTTCACTTACTGTTTATTGGGGTGATCATGGTCAAGCCAGTTAACTTCTCAGACTTCCTCTTTCCTCATCTGTAAAATGGGAATAATACTTATATTACTTAAATAATAGGTTTGTTGGGAAAAAAAGAGTGTTGTAAAACTTAGAGCTCTTGATAAATATGAGTTATTATTAACAAAAACAAAAAGCAACTTCTTTTTTAGGGCTTAATCTTGAACGTAAGTGCTTAATCAGAGGAGACCATAATAAGGAGATGGAGGTGGGATTCTGCAGGAAACCAGGAAAAGCAAGGGGGAAAAAGGAAGAAAGGAGAAGGAGGAGATTTTTTTATGGCACACATATTGGACAAGGATCAGATTAACAGTAGAAGCAGATGGGGAACAGCAGGTAGGAGGAGCAGACCCTCTTAAGAGTAGAGGAAAGAAAAGATAAGAAAAGCTTTGAGGAGTAGGCAAGAGTCATTTAGTGTCAGCAGGTCTTCAGTTGGAAGATTTCCTAAACTCATTCAGAAACAAAGTACTTTCTGGCTTGACTATGTTATGGAACCCTGAGTGGTCATGGACAGGAGAAGGAAGTTAGACATCTGGGGCAATGGGGGTACTACATCAGATGAAGAGGAGCTTGGGAAATTTTGAGGAAAAACTTAAGCCAAATTTCATAGTGACAAATAGTATGCCTAACTATTCTCGAAATATAATTTCATACTGAACCTTTTAAAAGGAAAAATATTGCATCTAAAATATTATTTTTTTTTACAAAATCTCTATTCTTAATTTGTTGGGATACCAGGTTCCTTGGATAAAAGAGATTTGCTTTAAAGACATAAATATACTATATTGAAGGCACATTAATCACAGGTCAGCTATTCTTTTGCTAATAACTGCATACTTTAAGCCAGGGAAGAAAGGTTAGTATCTGTTAAGATTTTTAACATCTTCCTGCCTGTGAATGAATCCTCATTAATGCCTCTACATATCTGAATACTCTGAAGAATTAGAGGCAGTGTGGTAAAGTGGATAGAGAGCTGGCTTTAGAGTCTAGAAGACCAGGATGATTCAATTCCACCTGTTCCAGGTAAGTCACTTAAACTCTCAGGGCCACCCACCCTGCTACCTCCACTCCCCACCCCTCACCCCTCACCTTTCCCCAGGCAACTCTCTAAGAAGGTCAATGGCAAAGCAGCTGCAGATTTACTTAGAGAAGCCTGTTCTACCAAAAGCTCACAGGTTCCACTCAAAACAAAAGACACAGTATAAGAGAGGGTAAACTTTTCAGGCAGGCACTAGACAAAACTATAATCTAAAAGATGATTGGAAATAGGGAGGAGATAAGGAAAGAAGCATTTATCAAGCAGGTCAGGCAGACACTACACTAAATGCTTCACCAGCATCACCTCATCTGATCCTCACTACAATTCAGGAACATGGCTATCATCATCACCCCCATTTTATCATTGAGGAGATAGGCAAAGAATTAGGAATGGAAAATGACACCTACAATGTGAGCCTGGGGGACTGCAAGGGCAGTGATACCCTAGAAAGAAGAAAGTTAGGAGGGCTTTGAGCTTGAACTTAGAGGTCAAACCCGACCACAGAATCCTTCTCTGGATACCTTGGGCTCCTCCAGGTAAGACATTATCAAGCGTAAAGCCTTCAAAGAAAAAGTTGTCAAGGTATATTTCAGATTCTTACTGAAACATACTGAAATTAAAACTTAATGGTAAGAATATGTTAAAGCTAAAAAGCAATTAGCTTTAACATGTATTTTTGGAACTGCAAAATGAACACCAAAACAAATTTGCAAAGTCAACACATTAACAAAGCCTAAGGTCTACCACTGTAGGCAGTTATCACTTTGTCTTCATGGAAAAGGAGAAATAGGATTGATGAATAGTCTTAGATACCTGATAATCAGATTAAACACTTACGGTAATAAATTTGGAACAAATAGCAGGAGGCTGATAATAGGTTCAAGCCCCTGGCTTGGTAGACTAAATCTCAAAGTAGTTTATCTACAGACAAAGCCTAAGAAATCAACCAACATTAATTAGGTGGTTACAAAGAAAAGGCAAGAACAATCTCTGCCCTGAAGGATCTAACATTCTAAGTGCCTTCTTGGTCTCTCCCCAGCACACTGTCTCTCAATCCCATAATAAATGAGGGCATTAAATTAGATGACTGGTCTTTTCTGGGCAATTATTATTATTATTAAAATAGCCATAGTGCTTCAGATTTCATGGCAGGAAAGTGTGAAACTAAACGAAATTAATCAGCATAGGTATACTCAATATAGAGACAAATGTTTTTCTTTATTCTGCATTCTGATTTTCAGATGTTTGGATCATTTGATGATGTATTTGGTTCGGTGGTGGAAGAGGGCAAAATGAGGCAGAATTCAAGTTCAAGAATGTTATGGTTTTGAAATGTGGCCCCAAACTGTCAGCACTCTTATCAATAATTTTTCTCTATTACATTAATTACAAACTATGCAGGAAATTTCCAACCAGGCTCCTAGGAACTGAATTACCATTCATTGAAATTTGTTATATAAATTCTATGAATCCAAACAAACCCAAGAACTAGATAATGGCCAAAAAATGTTTTTTTTATTAAAAGACTCCAAATGCTTGCAAAAAATGTGATAAATTAAAGAACTTGTAAATAGTTCAAATAAAAAAAATCCTGTGATCAGAGTTCTCTACATTATCTCAAAGGGATACTGTAAAGCATGAAAAATTAAAAAAACAAGTGTGATCAAAATATGAAGTATCATTCAACTATATATTTCCAACACTTCAAATCATTTGGGAAATTTTAGTTATACTACTTTTCCACCCCACCTTTCTCCAAGTGGTTTTTCTACTCATTTCATCACAAGGTTGCAATAACAGTGAAATAAAAAAAACCAAACTATTCTTTGGCAGTGGAAACCAAGTCACATGGTTGTTAGCAGAAGGAAATAAGAGCTAACATAGACCAATTACTGCAGTATCAGTCACAAAGGAAGACTACAGTATCAAATTCACATGATAGCCCTTAACTGATTTCTCAGGAGAAAGGAGGCAATCTGGCTCAAAGACTTTACTTGAAACTTATTTTACGAGACAATAAGCTCTTGATTGTAAGTAGACTCTCTGAACTACTAAGAAAAAGTCGACTGTTTCTCTTTAGTTTTCATTCTATTATGCCTGGTGCATTATCATAATTTAAAAACGATTATATTCAAATTTGATAAATTAGATTATAGGCAGAAGGCACCCCTCAAATAGTCATTAGGTAATATTTTTAACTGAGCGTGTGCACTACATTGTACAAGGCTAATCTCTGCCCTGAGAGGCCTCCCTCAACCAGGCCTGCCTTGAACATATGTTCCAAGAAAGTATTACCAACAAAACAGATGTAACGTTAAAAAAATTTTTTTCGACCTTATAAACCCAGACTTTTGTAAGTATACAAAAGGCCACAGAAAGAGAAGTTGAACAAAGATTGATACAAATGAAGATTTTTTTAAAAAACCCAATATTAACAATATTTTCCAAAAGGTTCTTATTTCTCTCAGTGGGGTTAAAAATCCTTAAAATCTTCATATCTTAAAGCAACAGATTTATGGACACACTGAAACATTAATGTGATATATTTTTAGAATTAGACAAACTAATTCTTTAAAACATCTATAAACATTTTACTCTAATGCTGACTGGCAAAAATTAGATATGAAATCAAATAAAAAAGAACAATCAACTGTAAGCCATAAAAGCATGGATAAATCAAGAAATAAAATACTGCACAAATATAGCTAGGTTGGGAAATTTACATATTGTTGTTTTATAATTTTAGGTTTAGAGTGTTATTTGTGGTTTGACTGCTATTAAGATAATAATGTAAGAACCATTTATTTTCCTGTGGCAAGGAGAAAAAAAATTCTAAAAATAGCAATAGTTCAAAAACCAGAGGCTAGAAATTCCTAGGACTACTGCTTTACTTCCCTTAATACAATATAATGTAAACAGACTCCTGATGAGCTTTATATGGTCCTAAATCTTTTAGTTTTTTAAATTTTGCACTTAAATCCATAAAGAAGTATTTTAAAAGTAGGAATTATAAAATTATTTGTTCTACAAGGAAATAGCCTTTCACCTTTAAGCAATGTGGTTCTAAAACATAAATAATTTACCAGGACCACTTATTTTACCATCTTTGCTATATCTAGTGCAGGCTAAATGTACTGATGGGTTATTTTGTGCAAGTATAAAGCAGAGATAGCTTATAATACCTTATTGTACTCATTTAAGCCTTATTTAATGTTTAGAAAGAATTAAATGGTTACAAATCACATTAAAATCATGTATAGGTTGCCTATCACATTACAAACAAGGAATTATGTTGGAGTCATGATGCAAAGAATGTCATCAATAAGTGTGACTGAAAAAGGAGACAGGCCAGTCACATACCCACAGCACGGCATAGCCCATGGGACAGCCTCCGACCGATGGGACATGTTCTCCTTGTGTCTTTACCATGCTATACTGAGGAGATTCTCTGTAGCTAGTATAGACACACACATGAAGGACAGTCATGAATGGCCTGGAATCTTTGAGATTGGAAGAAATACAATAATGAATGAAACCACCACCCTAGTAAGAGTGAAAGTGACAGGGAAAGGTTGTGACCCTTATCTAAGATGGGAAAGATCACCAGTTTTTAAAAACTTAGTGTTAAGACAATGTAATAATGGAAAGTAAACAAAAAGTTTTGGAAAAAGCTCAGGTTTCATGTGAAGTATAATTTATGAAATTTTGATGACGTGTTTGAACTGACTAAAAATAGCACCAATTGAAACTGTTTTTAAGTTATATTAGATATGTTTTTGAGAGATATTGCTTATCTGTGAGAGCTATGTTGTGAGTCATGTCAGCACTTCAATGGTACCATCAAAGATTATTTTAGAAGTACATAAATATCATTTTTTTCCTTTAAGATTGGGTCTCCCCATCACACTCTGGGTGGAAGTGCAGTGCCCACTCACTGATCTGATCCCAACACTCATTTAACCAGTTGTTTTTTTTCACTCAGGGAATATCTTTCTTCTTTCCATTAGTGATGGATTACTGAATCTGCCTTTATTTTCTCTCTAGTCACTGAATTGAATAACTATATATAAGACTTCTATTAGAAATGGAGGAATAATGAATTCATTATCTTTTTAAAGAAATCTTTTATCTGGGGGGGAGATTTGTTTAAATGTATATATAATTTTTCAGCTGCAAATTCTGTAGACACACAGACATGGTTTGAGTTTGTGCCACAAACAAAATTGTGCTTTCAAAAGCAAAGAAAGAATTCTCTCTCTATATATTTTTAAAGCACTATGTTTCTTGGAATATTGTCCTTTCATAGTCTTTTACTTGAAATTTTCAAGTAAATGAGAGATATAAGAGTAAGATTTTTCTGTTGGGACTTTTAACATTAGATCATAGATTTAGGGCTGGAAAGGACCCTAAACACCTTTTAATCTAATCCTCTCATTTTAGGGTAGAGGAAACTGAGGCCTAAATAGTAAAGTCACAGGATCATATAACCAATAAACACATGTGAAGGTGTCTCTGATGTGCCAGGCATGGTGCTAAGCATTGGAGATACAGAGAAAGGCAAAAAGCTGTCCCTACTCTCATGGAGCTTACAGTTCAAATGGGGGAGAAAACGTGCAAGACAAGACAGGATACATTGGAGATAACATGAGGAAGATACCGGCATTAAGGGGCATTGCTTTTGAAAAGGCTTCTAGTAGAAGGTGATATTTTAGCTGGAACTTGAAGGAAGCTAGGAAGTGGAGATGAGAGAGAACATTCTAGATATAGGGAATAGCCAGTGAAAAATGCACAGCCAGGAGATGGTAGTGTCTTGTTCAAGGAACGGAAAGAAGCCAGTATCAATGGATTGAGCAATGTTGTAAGGTATTAGGTCAGATCTGAAATCTAGATCCTAGTACTCTGAGTCCTGTGCTCATGTTATAATACCAAGATTCTATAAGTTTTTTTCTAGAATTAGTTTCACACTATTTGTCAGAGTACCAAAACTGGAAGCAAAACTGGTCTGTTTTGTACCACCAGAGAATATTTATTCTACTCAGGCTTGTGATCAACAAGCATCCATTAGGTGTTTACTATGTGCCAGGAACTGTGTTAAGCATTTGAGAATACAAAGAAAGGCAAAAAACCCCCAAACAAACAATTCCTGGTCTCAAGGGACTCACAGTCTAATGGGGTGATTTCGTAAGAATGGTGCGAGCAACTGGAGCCCAAGGACAAGAATGAGGTGGAGCTTCCTCCCGAGGTAGCACTTGAGCTGGGCTGTGAAAGGAGCTCAGGATTCATTCTATGAGGCTATTCTTCACGTTCTTTTTAGAACTGAAAGCATAACTTGGAATAAATGTATAACTCCCCAAGGTTAGAACTTTCTACATTTGTTTCAAGCCAAGCTTTTACTGCTCAAAACATATTCAGAAAACTTCTTCTGCCGCTGCCTCTAGAGCTGTTTTATGAGCCATACAAGAAGAATATGGACAGCTTATTAAAAAGCAGAACTATCACTTTGCTGACAAAGGCCCACATCGTCAAAGCTTTGGTTTTTCCAGTAGTAACATATGACTGAGGGTTGGATTGCAAGGAAAGTTGAGCACTGCAGAATTAACACTTTCAAACTGTGGTGCTGGAGAAGACTTTGGAGAGTCTCTCGGACAGCAGAGATCAAATCAGTCAATACTTAAAGAAATTAATTCAGGCTATTCACAGGAAGGTCACATACTGAAGCTGAAGCTTAACTACTCTGGCTAGACAATGAGAACCTGTGATAAATTCTTCTGTAACATGAACGGTGACCTCCTATACTGGCAGCCATATGACAGCATACTGGAATTTCTTAAGAGTGAAACACTGCTGTCCTGTCATTCATTGTTTCCTCTTGCACAACAAACTGTCAGAAAAGTTGCTTGACTTGTACACGGTATGTTTCCAAGCTTCCTCAAAGCACAGCATGTGAGGTTTTGGCAAGCACCAAAACATGTGGCTTTAAAACTTCTTGTTAATCATTTCCCCTTCCAAAAAGTATGATCCAACAACCTCAAAGCCCTTGACAAATACTAATTAGTTCCACCTCACTGCTATTAGGCAAGCATTTTATGTTCATTTTCTGGCCTGCGTTAAGCACAACAAAGGTAGAACAAGGGATTTCTCCAAGGTCAAACTGTGAGTCAACTGATAACAGTTGGGAATAAAACTAGATTATTATTCCATTCATTTACAATGACTATAGTCCTTCCTCAGGCCCTTCACCCTAATTATCTACTAATTTCTAAACTAATATTAAGGAACCAGGCAATCTTTTTAAATTAAAAATATCCATAGCAACTATTAACAAATATTTATAGAATGCCTATGTACAAGTAATTTACAAACAAGATGGAGAGATAATAAATATAAATATGGGGGAAAAAAACCATTTCAACTTGATTACTGGATGAGGGGAGATGGAAGAATCACTCCTTCAATGTGGTTCAAACTTTTCGTTATAAAAGAGTCAATCAAAAAGGATGATAAAGAGGCTTTGGTATAAAGAGCCCATGACACCCAAAATACCATGGTGTACTCTGGAAGAGAAAAATGAAAACATTCTCTGCCCCACAAGGCTGACATTTTACTGGGGAGAAGAAGCATATAGGGAGATAACAAGGTACATTAAAAAAATAGCCTGACACTTAATTTTGATTCAAAGAGCAGTGCCTACCATAATGCTCTTGCATGGAAATGCTAACCAAGTCCTCAATAAACTCCAGACAGTCCGCTTTTACCCAGGACTGGACAGCCTGCCAAGGTGGTAAGAACAGAGGAGGAAGAATGTATTTCCATTTCCCACTGCTACTTCCTTCCTAGCAGTATGCCTTTGGGCAGGTCACAGCTGTGTGGTCCTCCATTCCTCACCTGAAGAATGTGAATGTTAAGCAATGACCTCCGTGGTTGAAATTAATGTTCATACAAGCTATACAGCACCTCACAGCTCTAAAAACGCCAGGCTTCTGTGGAGCAGCGAGTGCACAGCAGCAGAGAGCTTTTTAACATAAGGACACTATCTAAAGTCCTTCACTTGGTGATGGAGACAAAGTCACACAATCCACACGTGCCCCTTGTGCTCTGTCCTTCCATCATCACCGTGTTCCTTAAAGCTCTTTATTCAAGGATTTAAGAAGCATCACTGCCCATGGATCCAGATGGGGAACCTCTCCCTCACCCCTCTGGTATCTCTCCCCTTTATTGGAATCCATCCAGCCTTCTCTAACTCACACAGCAAACACCCTAATTCGGATCCCCTTCACCTCTCTCCAGGACTTGTTCAGCGTCCCTCTTTAAAGACTCTCCTTGATCCAATTCATTCTGTCTGCTGCTGCCAAGGTGATGTCCCTAAGATTCAGGACCTGGCCCCACCCTGCCTTTCCAGTCTTCTTAGGCTTTACTCCTCTCTTCACTCTCTACAGTCCTCAGTGTCCTGCTTACTCTTTCCCATACATGATGCCCTCTCTCTCACTTCAGTGTCTTTTGTGCCAGTTGTCCCCCTCACTCTGTCTTTTGGTAGAGAATGCACTCCCCCTTCATTTCTATCTGTAGGATCCCCGTTTTCCTTCCAGATTCTGCTTATATACCATCTTCTCCACTAAGCCTTTCTTCATTCCCCCAGCTGCTAGGACGTACCCTTCCAAAACAACTTAATATTTACTTAGTACGTATTCTGTACATGTGTGTATAGGTACACGTTGTCTCTTCTATTAGAATGTAAGCTCCTCAAGGGCAAGGCTTGTCTTTATATCCCCACTACTTAGCAAGTGTCTGGCACAGAGAAAGCATTTAATAAATGCTTATAGACTGATTGATTAAACAGTCCTAGGTCTAAGCCCTATCCATTCATTTGAGACAGCTGGATGGCTCAGTGGACAGCACTGGGCCTAAGTCAGAAAGACCTGAGTTCAAATGGGACCTCAGACACTTACTAGCTGTGTGACCCTGGGCAAGTGACTTAACTTCTTTTTTACCTTTATCCACTGGTGAAGGAAATGGCAAACCACTCCAGTATCTTTTACTGAAAAACCCATGGACAGCATGGTCCAAGGGGTCATTTAGAGTCAGACATGGCTGAAAGACAAGTTCTAAGCCCTGTCCAGCCTGCTCACACCCAAAGCTCTTTCCCTTCTTATTTCTTCTCACCTAACAGTTATACCAGTTGGTAGCAGAGAAAAGGGACAAGGAAACCCTTTAAATAGAGTTGGCTGACAAATATTTGTAGTGTCTGAACAAAACTTGCTTTCCCAGCTTTTTTATTAAAAAAGGAATTACATACCAAATGGAAATGTCTATTTTTGCACCATAATATCATTGTTTTGTATCTTTTGTCTTAATATTACTTGCACTTCCGAATAGGTCACTCTCTTAAACTCCCCATAGAATAATGTCATCTCTTATAACAATTAGAAGAAGAAAAATGAGGAAAAATAGCTGATCAGCAAACAAGGCCTGCCAAACCTAACAGAATCTATGCTGTTCCACACCCACAGTCACTAGCCTGTGCAAAGGTACCCTGGACAGAGGTGCCCTTTCTCACTTCTTTGGAGTCAGGTATGGGGAGCGCTACTTATTTGACAACTACAATGCTTCTCCAAAATACTTCCCAAGAGTTGTCCTGCTGTGGATTTTAAAGGGGCTTCCATGACAAGATCTAGTATAGGAAGTGTGATGTTAGCCAGATTGTAAAACCCCGCGTCTGAAACGGCAAATAACATGGAAACAAAATTTGGTGAGCACAGATGAATTATAGTCTTTTTAAAGTTCCTTCTGGCTCAATATATTCCATGACTCCACTTTTTAAACGATTTACTTGGTGCAGAAGGTAAATAAGAGTTTATTTCTGTCCTAATTCTGAACCTTAAAACTCGCCTTCTCTTTCTGGGATACCTTTATTTTTACATTTTCTTTCTGGGGGGTAGTTTGTCCTTATGTTTAGTTTTCATGTTTAGAAAACCCATCTCCATTTTTAAAAGGATACTGCCATACATTAACCTTTCAGCACTTTGGTATGCAGTATAAATGACAGATCTTGAGTCTTAACTGCTTAAGACTACATAATTATGGGGTTTGTGGGCAGAAAAATAGCATGTATTAACTTAATTCCTCATAAGAGTGGGGAAAATTACCAAATATTATTTTCCTCACATATTTGACCAACCATTAGGATAAAATCCTGGCAAGGTCATTCTGCATGGTTAAAAACTAAATTCCTCCTAAATTATTAATCATGCATCCTTTCACAGTTTTCTTCGTATTAACAACAGAATTTTTGTTTTAATCTGTAATCCAAAATTATCATTAAAAAGAATGGCTGTGTGGCACATAACTAGGAAATGTGGCTAAATTTTAATTATAACTTAGTCACTCACTTAAACTTGAGAAAATTATCTCAATGACTCAGTTTTTCTCACCTACTAAGTGAGGGCAGTATCCAATGGAAGCATTTACTGCTGGAAACAAGCAAACAATACATAAAAATAAAATGTCGTGTACCAACTGTAAATGATCAAGACGAACTGCTATTTTCTTAATATTGTCATTATTCCAATTCCTTGCAACAGTAGCTAACATTTTGAGTACCCTGAATATTTAGGGGGAAAAACCCCTTAAAACTAACTACAGAATAAACCTATCTACAGTAGAAAGTGAGCTACTTAGGCTTTAGTCTGACCTACAGAATCAGAATTTCAAAGCTGAGTCATCTGAGGTCATAAGTTCCAACCCCTCAATTTACAGACAAGGCACTGAAACCCAAATAGGTTAAGTGACTTGCCCAAGGTCACACTGCTAGTTCATGGCAGAGTTCACAGAAATCACTTCCTTTGTTTACATGTCCCTGCCATTTTTATTCACAATAGAGTTCCTTTTATCCCTTTTCAACTGCTTTTTAAGGTTTAGTAAAATACCGATCATTTGTGAAGCTGGGATAAGCTTCTTGATTTGTAGGTAAAAAATTGGTATAAGCTAGGAATTGACTGAGTTTACAAAATAATATTGATAATAATATATAATAATCAAAACCAAATATTATTGGTTTTGATCCATCATTAACAGTAGAAGTCACAAAGTTCTCTTATGTCTATCATCTTCCCACCACGAGACATGGAATGATCTCAATTTGTTCTGCCGATGTCGCTATCCCTCTAAATAGCTGTTTTTTAGTTCTGTCACTCAGACTTCCAAGTCAGCGCCCTAGCAGACTCTGAAGGCCTACTGGGAGAAAATTAAATGGCTTGTAGAGAGCCAAACCTATCTCCCTATGTTTCTGTTAATTCAGAGTTCATCCTCAATGTATTGATTAAGAAAAAAGCACTTAAACTCTTCCTAAGAGAACTCAAATTTGAGAAGAGCAATATGTTTAGTATTTTTATGGTAATAAAGTATCTTGTTTACCAATCAGCAGGTCTATTAATTTAATCAATTCTACAAGGGGGGGGCAAAGGACTAGGTTAGAACCAGTTGACACCAAAACCAAAGCAGTCCCAGAACTACAATAGCTTACATTCTATTGGACTGTCTATTTAATCAGACATGAAACAGTCCATCTTTTTTTTTAAACCAATCAATCAATCAATTAATCAAACATTTATTAAATACCAGGCAGTGATAGATACTCAAGATACCAAGAATAAAACAATATCTAGTCCAAAAACCAACAAACATTTATTAAAGCTCCTCCTACAGGGCAGCTAGGCGGCATAATGGACAGGGCAGGGCGCTGGGTCTGAGTTCAAAACTGATCTCAGACACTAGCTGTGTGACCTTGGGTGAGTCACTTCACCCTGTTTGCCTCAGTTTCTTCATCTGTAAAATGAAATGGAGAAGGACATGGCAAACCGCTCCACTTTCTCTGCCGAGAAAAACCCTAAATGGGGTCACACGGAGCCAAACTGAACGGAACAACAATATGTGCCAGGCCCTAGGGATATATACATAAGGGATATATACATAAGGAATGAAAGAATTCCAACCCTGAGGGAGTTTACGTTCTAATGGAAAACGGGAGAAAAAATATATAAATGTATATATGTGTGTGTATATATATATTATATGTACATATATACATACATATATATAAAATACACACACACATATCTATGCAGAATAAATGAGAATTTCCGGGTAGTCTGGGAGGCACGACACCAGCAGGAGGGAGAACAAGGACTCTGAGCCGAAAGGGGATGGATGCTTGAAAATGCTAACCAGCCTAAAAGCAGAAGCAGCCTCACTCCCTCCCCCCCACCCCGGGCGTGTCACCCCTAACCAGAAGGTCGGAGATAAGTGACCTCGCCCAGGTGGCCCAACGGCATCTCTTGGGAATGCGATGTGGCACCAGTCCTTCCTCCCTGGCTCCTGCGGCCACCCCTCTATACCCACTCAGACACCTAGGGGGCAGCCTGAGGGCTGGCCTGGAGAAGTGTCGGAGCCCGGGGGGCGCGCCTGGCACTTCTCCCTCGCCCGTGACCTCGGGGGACCCCAGGCTTAGGCAAGGGCGGGGGGACGGGGAAGAGATGGTCAACCGGCCAGTGGTCCGGAGGCTGGCGGGAGCCAAGAGGGGCAAGAGGTCACTCACCGACGAGGTCCCGGCCTCCAAGGCTCGCAGACAGCGCAAGCCTCGGAAGGGTCCCAACAAAAGCTGGCCGAAGAAGCCACCGCCGCAGCTCCGGAGTACCCCAGGGGCGGAAAAGACTGTCACTCGGCTTCAGAGCGTGAGCGTCATCACCTAGCGACTCGCTCGCGCTGGCGACCTCTCCCATCCAGAGCAGTGAGACGCCCGGCCTACGGAGAGCCGGTCTGGGAGGCTGTGACGCAGGGGTCACTGGGAATTGGAGTTCTGGCTCCGCCTCTGCTCCCTCTCCCGGGGGCCCCTCCTCCCGCCTGCTCCGCCCCGCCCCGCCCCGATTTCGCGCTAGCCTGGCTGCTCGCTAACAGCTGGCTGCCGGCGGCTTGGCTGAGGCGGGGTAGAGGCGCCGGCTCGAGCGGCTGGGGGAGGAGCCGGGGCGAGAATAGTCCGGGCCCCCGGGGTCGGCAATGGGGCTGACTGGGTTCTGGGGAAAGGTCCCGGCCTAACGCGCCTCTCCCCTCTTCTCCCCGGCCCGGTTCGAGGGGGGCGTGTCTGAGTGTCTTCGCCCTCAACCCTCCGCCCAGACTGGGCTCCGGGCTCTCCGGTCTTTTCGAGGAGGAGCCGCCGGGCTGGGGCCAGGGCCGCGCCGCCGCTTGCAGGGTGAGCGAGGGGTGATGTGGGGAGGAGACTGGAGACTGAGCTGGGAGGGGCGTCAAGGCCGGGCGCTTGCCTTGGGGGGAGCAGGGAATGGCGGCTCTGGCAGAACCTACCCTCCTAGCAGCCTGGGGCCGGGGCGTGGGGGTGGGGCTGGGGGGCCGAGGAATGCGGCCCGGAGGATGCTGCCCCTCCCCCATGGAGCCCCGGGAGTCGCCGCGAACCTGCCTGCCTGCCATCCTTCCTCTCTTCCTGCCTTCCACCTTGTCACCCTGACTGCCTGTCACTTTGTCACTCCCACCCTGCCTCCTACCTGCTTGCCACCCTTCTTTGCTCCCTGCCACCCTACCTTCCTTTCACCTTGGTAACCTGTCACTCTGCCTGCCACTCTTTGTCTTCCTGTTATTCTGTCTCCCTGCCTGCCTGTCACTGTCATTCTGCCTCTAACCTTATCTGCCTGCTTGTCACACTATCACCCTGTCTTCCTGTCACTCTGCCTGTCACCCTGTCTGCTTGTCACTATCATTCTGCCTCTTACTTAATCTCCCTGCTTGTCACACTCCATCTACCTGCTGCCCTGTCCCCTGCTACTGCAGCTGAACCGGGTAGGGGCATGGGAAGAGAGGCAATAAGAAAGGAACTTTAATTTTCTGAATGAGTTTTAACCTTGTACGCTGCCAAATGCTCTAAATGGAGCTTTAAATTACAAGCGGTCCCTTGTCTTTTATTTTGCTCTTTTCTAGTCCAGGAGGTCTTTGAGGTTTTGGTTTTTTAAGAAAGACTTCGCAAAACTAAAACCTTGATCTGTTTTTTTTTTTTTTACAAAGCAGCAAAAAGTGTCTGTTTTTAGTTTGCTTTTGACTTTCTCCACCCATCTCCCTTGAATTTGTGTCCATCCAGTAAATAGTTGGTCATGAGTCAGATCCCTGGAGTTGTAGTTCCTTTCAAGCATTCAGTCAACAAATATTTATTTCCCACTTGCTATGTTCTAGCTACACCTTGAGGATACAAAAAAGGGCAAAAACACTGGTGCTATCCAAAAGGAGCTAACATTCTTACCAGGGAAACAGTGTGCCAACAACTATAAATACAGGATGTACCTACGCCCACAATAGATAGACACTTTTTACTGCTTTGTAAAAAAAAACCAAAACCACAAACAAAAAATGGATTAAAGTTTTAGTTCTGTGAAGCTTTCTTTAAAAAAAATACAGCACAATTACTCTCATTGAATTTAGCTTAAGGAGGAAATAATATACACACTCAATTGGGTATCTTACCCTACCAGAAAGTAGAGGGGAAGGGGATAAGAAAGGGATGGTAGAAGGGAGGGCAGACAGGGAGAGAGGGTAGTTAGAAGCAAACACTTTTGAAAAGGGACAGGGTCAAAGTAGAAAATAGATTAAGTGGGGGACGGGATAGGATGGAGGGAAATATAGTTAGTCTTTCACAATATAACTACTGTGGAAACATTTTGCATAGCTACACATGTACAACCTATATTGAATTGCATGTCCTCCCAATGGGGGTGGGTGAGGAGGGAAAGAATTGGGAAATCAAAGTTTTAAAAACATGTTTTAAAAAAATTGTTTTTTACATGCAACTGGGAAATAAGATATATAGGCACTAGGGTATAGAAATCCATCTTGCCCTACTAGAAAGTTAGTGGGGTGTGGGGGAGGATATAAGAAAGAGCAGATTGGGAGAAAGGATATTCAGAAGGCTTGTTATCTTGGGGTGGGAGGGGTATGGGAAAGATGGGGAGAAAATTTGTAACTCAAAATCTTGTGGAAATGAATGTTGAAAACTAAAAATAAATAAATAAATTGGAAAAAAAATGTGCACCAAAAAACCCCAAACCAAACAACCTCATGGACCACTATAGGTAGAAATAAATAATAAAACTATAATAAAGGGAGACTTCAAACTTCCTCTCTCAAAACTAGATAAATCTAAACAGAAATAAAACTAAAAAGAAGTCATGGAGACAAACAGAATATTTGATAAGCTGGATTTAATAGATACCTGAAAATAACTGAATGGGAATAGAAAGGAATATACTTTTTTTTCTAGCAGTTTACAGTACCTTTACAAAAACTGACTGTATATTAGGGTATAAAAACTACAGTTAAATGCTGAAAAGTAGAAATGTTATCTATTTCTACCTATAATCTATTTAGCTTTTCCTTTAAAAATTTGGATGCTATGGAATTTGGTTCACATAGTTTTAGTACTGCTATTCATTATTTGTGGTATCTTTTATCATAATGTAGTTTTACTTTTGTCTCTTTTAATTAAGTCTATTTTAGTTTTAACTTTGAGATCGATTGCTATATCTGCTTTTTTTTGTATTAGCTGAAGCATAATAAATTCTATTCCAGCCCTTTATTTTTACTGTATGTGTATCTTACATTTTTAAATGTTTCTTACAAACAGCAACCATATTGTTGGATTCTAGTTTTTATTCTGTTCTGCTGTTATGTTTCCATTTTATGGGTGAGTTCATCCCATTTACACTGAAAGTTATAATTACTAGTTATATATTTCCCTCCATTCTATTTTTCCTTACTGTTTATCCTTCTTTTCCTCTCTTTTTACTCTCTCTCCTCAGATATCTAATTTACTTCTGACTACTGCCTCCTTAATCTGCACCCCTTCTAAGAATCCCTCTCTTATCCTCTCCCCTTGCTTTCCTGTGCCTTAATTTAAAAACCCTTCTAAGAGTCCCTCCCTTATCCTATCCCCTCACCCTCTTAATTTCTTTGTAAGTTAAGAAGACTTTTGTAGTCTTCTAAATGTATTTTATTTCCTCTTTAAGCCAGTTTGTTGACAATAAGGTTCTATAACTAACAGCCCTCCACCCCCTCCTGCCTTCCACTATAACAGTTCTTCTATTCACACTTCATTTGGAACTCTTAAGTTACAGATAATGCTCTCCTATATAAGAAGTAAACAGTTTGACCTCATTAAATCCCTTATAACCAGTCTTTTATGTTTACTTTCTTATGTTACTCCTGATTCTTGGAGGCCATATTTTCCTTCAGTTCTGGACTTTTCCTCATGAATACCTGAAAGTCCTTTAATTAGTTAAATATCCATTTTTCCCCCATGTAGGATTACGTGCAGCTTTGCTGGGGTAAATTATTCTTGGTTGCAAATCAAGATCCTTAGCTCTTTGGAATATCTTGTTCCATGCCCTTCAGTCTTTTTATGTAGAAGTTGCTACATCTTGTGTTATCCTGACTGTAACTCCACAGTATTTATAATGTTTCTTTCTAGTTGTTTATATTATTTTCTCCTTCAACTGGGAGCCATTTGATGTTCCTGTGAGTTCTCATCTTAGGATCTCTTTCAGGGGGTAATTGATGGATTTTTTTCAATTTCATTTCTACCTTCTAGTTGTAAAACTTTAGGGTAATTTTCCTTAATTTCTTGAAGTATAAGTGTGTAGACAGTTTTTAAAATAACTTTCATCATATTTACATTGTCTCTCCTTTATCTGTTTTCTAGGTTTATTGTTTTTCTCATGAGTTTCAATTCTCTTCTATTTTTTCATTTGGTTTTATTATTTCTTGTGGTCTTATGAAGTCATTGTCTTTGCTTTGCCCAATTCTAATTTTTAAGGAGTTATTTTCTTCCATAAGTTTTTAAATGCCTTTTTCCAGTTGATTCACTTCCTTTTCATGATTTTCTTTCATTACTCTTATTTTTTTCCCTACCTTTTCCTCAACCTCTCTTATTTGATTTTTTAAAGTCTTTTTTAAGCTCTTTAAGGACACTTTTGGGGCTTGTGGCCATTTGACATTTTTCTTTGAAGTAGAAGTAGCTATTTTGACTTCACTGTCTTCTTCTGAGTTTGAACCCAGATTCTCTTTATCACCATATTAGCTATCTATGATCGAGTTTTCTCTTTTGCTTACTCATTTTTTAGTGCCTTATTTCTTGACAGTTGACTTTATGTTAGAGTTGGTCTCTAGTCCTGATGTGTAGGGAATAATGTTTCAAGCTTCAGGTTTTTCATGCTGTTGTTTTCTGAGATCTGACTAGGGGCCTGACCTTAGGTACTCCTCTCTACCCTGAGACGTGACCAAGGCCCACAGGAAGGCTATTACTGCACATACTTTTAACTCCTTGTAGTCCCTCCACTTCAACTCCCCCCGTCACCTGGAACCAAAACCAGACACTCCATTCTCTTGCAAGTAATGATAGCCAGCAGGGCTCTGCCCCTCTGGGACTGCACTCACTGGCATGTGCTTGCTCCCAGCCACAATCTGGAACTGTATGTGTTCATTGTACCTAGGTTCCTTGTCCAGTACTAGCAGTCTTTCTCTGATCAGCGGTGTGACACCCCAAGTATCTGTGGAGCAAAAATTCCTAAAGCTGAGGTTGCCTCTCAGGCTGGTTGGTTGTTCATTTGATGGTATCTGCCTGGCAGTATCTGTGTTTTAATCAGGCCAGATCACTACTCTGGGAGGTCATGTTTTTCCTAAGATCCTTTCAAGTTATCTTAGGCTAGACAACTGCTTTACCCCAACTCTTAATATTTCTGATACTGTAAATTTCACTTTGAGGCATTATTTTAAATTGTTTGTGCATCAGTTTGGGAAATCCAGGTAATTCCCTGCCTTATTTGACCATTTTCCCAGAATCCTCTTTGGTATGTTTTATTAAATTTAAATCTCTGAGAGAGGATTCTGGGAAGATGGCAGAGTAAGTCAGAACACTTTCAGCTCTCCAAATTTCTTCTGCTAAAAGAGAACATCACCTCAGAGGAAATGTAGGGTAGTAGAAATAAACAAACAGTTGTTCTCCTAAGACAGCTTGAGAAGAGGCTGGGAAAGACCGAGCCTGCAGGACAGAGGCCTGAGTGAAGTACAGATACCTCCAGGCCCATGCTGTGGAATCAACAAACAAGTCCTAAGGATAGCCTGAACCTTAGAAATGTTCATCTCACTGACAATGGTGGGGGAGTGGTTTGCAATGTAGGGATCTAATGGTTGAGTAGAAGATTGAAGGACCTTCTACTGTCAAGGGTCACCAACCACAGCTGTGCTGACAACACTCATCCTGGGCTGTGGCTGTGGGGGAGGTGCTAGCATACACCTGGTGAGTGTAGTAGCAGAGGATCAGGGCTGGCTGTGGGCACTTGGAGGAGAACAGAGTCCTGGTTTCAGTTCCAGGACAGAGAGGACCGCTGTACTTTGCAGCCACTGGAGGGCCCACAGGGAGCAAGATCGTTAACTGTCATGGTGATACAATAAGGATTACACAGGATTTAGCAGCTACTACATTGAAGGACTATAGGTTTTAGAATACTATATTTTGTAGAGCAAAAGAGCTGAGGTTATAACCAAGGGTGACTTACTCAGCATAGTTAGGTATAATCCTTAGTGAAAAAAGTTAATATTTAACAAATTAAAAGATCTTTACATATGTGTGACAAAAATATCAGAACTTAATAAAAAATTCAACATATAATATCCAGGAGAAATATAAGATAAACATTACAGACCGATTATAAGGAACTCAGTAAGGTCAAATTGTTTACTTCTCATATATGAAAATATTATCAGTACTCTAATGACTGTCATCATTATTTGGGTAGTTTGAAAGGTAATTGTATAAGAATGGTTTAGGTAATCAGTTATCAAGCATCTATTAAGCTCATTCTATATGCCAGACATTGTGTTCAATTCTGGTGATACAAAAGATAGGAACTAGATTTCTTTCATATAGGGAACTCCCTGAATGAGGAAACTCCCACTACCAACGTAGGCCGGTACTTTATTTGCAACCTATAGTCTTAGAATTGTCCCAGAATACTGAGAACTTAATTCCAGAGTCACAGAATGTACATGTCAAAAGCAAGACTGGAACCAAGATCTTCCAGGTTCTAAGACTGACTCTGTATCTACTACTCCATACTGCCGTTTTATAAAGAGAGGCCTCAGAGAAAAGGAAACAGCATTTCCTGTCCACCATGTGCTTATTTCCTAACCAGGGAACAAAATGTATATGAAGAGGTGTATATAAGATGAATATAGAGTAGAAAGAAGTAACCTTAGTGGAGAAGGCACTGGGGTTATTCCCTAGTATGTCCCAGCTGAATGAACAAGTGAAAAGTGATCTATTGATCAGGAGGTACTGGGCATTGTGCTAAACACTGGGGTTATAAGTACAAAAATGAAACAATTTCTGTGTTTTTTAGAGGAGACAGTAGATATGTGGGAATGATGACTTGGGAGGGCAATTTTAGTTTAGAAAGTTGAGGTTAGGGTCGTGATCAGAGCCCTAGGGCTTCAGATTGATTTACCCTTTCTAGAGGTAATAATGGTAATCGTGATTTGATTTTTAGCAGGCAGGTGAGAGAGAAGAGAAAGGGCAACTTGCTGCAGGCAGTAAGGTGGCAGGAGTGAAAAACTGCCTAGACTATTAGAGAGAAACATTTCTTAAACAAAATCCCAGTAGCCCAAGTGTTAAATTCTTTTTGGGGGGCTTTATCCTAAGTGCTTGTCTCTGTGCTGATTAACATTTTTTATCAGTATTTCCAAGTGACAGAGAGATGAGAGGGATAGCTAACATAGATGATGGGATCCCAAAAGACCTTGACAGACTAGAACACGGGGTTGAATCTGAGTGGCTGAAGTTTAATAGGCATGAATGTAAAGTTCTGTGCTTTCAAAAGTTCAGTCTTATAAGTCAGAGAGGCATGATTTCATAGCAGCAATATTACTAGTACTAGCAGATAGCTAGATGGCATGTCTCAATAGCAATAGTGAATAGCAGTAGAAAAAAAGTAGAATATGAATTGTTTTTTGTTCTTCTCACATGATGCTCCAGCTTCTGTCTCCATGCCTTTGCATTGGTTATCCCCATGCCTGGATTGTTCTGCCAAATCTATGCCTCACAGAATCTCTGACTTTAAGTATATGCTTGAGCCATACATCTTAAAGGAGGCTTTTAAAATCCAATTCAAGAAGCATTCATTAAACATTTACTATGTGCTGGGCACTGTACCAAGTGCTGAGAATGAAAATAAAAGCAGAAAGAGTGACAGTCTCTGCCCTCAAGAATTTTAATGAGGGAATACTAAATATATAAAATAAAGAGTGCGTGTTCATGTGTCCTGTGTGTGTGTGTGTGTGTGTGTGTGTGTGTGTGTGTGTGTGTGTGTGTGTGTAGGGGGGAATAGTGGATAGGAGAATGGCAAGGTAAATCCAGTTACTCAGGTAAGCAGCCTGCAGAGAAATGAAGATCTGCTTGGGGGAAGGGGGGAGGAGGAAGAGGGGCCAGCCTCCCTAAAATCAAGATTGTAGGAGGAGTTGGGCAGTTAGACAGAGGCTGTGGAAGTGGAGAGTACTCGCACTCTGAGAAGTCCAGGGACAGAATGAGCTTCCACAGTGAAGAGATTTCCATGGCATTGAGAAGAAACTCTGGAGAGTCAGGAATATAGCCTCTCCTGATATCACAAGTTAGCTGGTAGGACGTCCCCCTTGAAGACTGATTTCTCTTTACCCTTTACCTAGAATGTACTCATTGTTGAAGCTTCTTTAGGGCAGAGAGAGGTTTTACTTTTTTTTTGTATCTCCAGAGATTAACACAAGTACTAGCATATAGTAAATATTTAATAAATGTCTTCTGATTGTTTGAAGGTAGGGGTTATCTAATTTTTTGCATTTGTATCCCCAGCCTTTGGTGTGGTGCTTTGTACATACTGGGTGCTTAATAAATGTTTCTTGGATTTATTTGGAGATTTTAATAAACTGCAAATTGAGTATGACCCAATAATGTAGTATGGCAAAAAAAAATTAATACAAACTTAGGCTCCATTAAGTGAGGTATATATACAATGTCAGGAATACTGGAAATCATAGTCACACTGAATAGGCAGATTACAACTTAATTATGATTTCAGTTCTGGGTACCTCTTTTTTATTAAGAATATTGATAAGCTGGAGACTGTCCAGGGGACGGGTAATGAGATTATGCCGTATAATGAATGTTTAGATAGATAAAATATTTATTAATTGCTTACTCTGTGTCAGGCATTTTGTTAAGTGCAGGGAATACAAATACACACACAAAAAAAGAGAAACAGTCCCTGCCCTCAAGAAGCTTTCATTCTAATGTGGGGAAACTATTCATAAAAAAGGAACTGAAATGCAGAGCATGAGGCATGTTTTTGAGGTCCTAGGAGACACTATATTTGAAGAAGGAAAGATCTGAGAGAGGTATGAAAGCTGTCTTCAGTTATTTAAATTATTTATTATGTGAAAGGAGCGGTAGGCTGTTTCTCTTTGGCCTCAGAGGGCAGCTAGGGGTCAAAATAGATAAAGCACCAAGCCTGGAGTTAGAAAGACTCATCTTTCTGAATCTGAATCTGGCATCAGACACTTACTAGTAGTGTGACCCTGAGCAAGTCACTTGACCCTGTTTGCCTCAGTTCCTTATCTGTACAATGAGCTGGAGAAGGAAATGGCAGTCTTCTCCAGTATCATTGCCAAGAATATCCCACTAAGGTGTCACATGGATACAACTGAACAACAAACAACAACTTGGCCTCAGAAGGTAGAGCTGGAGGCTACTGGTAGGAATTGAGGGAAAATGTCCTCATTGCCTTGGATGGGTGTGGCTCACATCCCTCTCTTGTGAGACTGGTGAGAAATAGCTGGATTACTTTGTCTAGTTATGGCTGGGGGATTCCCAGTCCTGGTTTAGGTTGGACCTTACCTTCATTTCCCCTGTGATTCCATGATTGGCCATGAACTTTTTAGAAGAGTCCTTTTACAGGATATGGAGAGCAAAAACAAAGCAGATCGGTTGAGGAAAAAAGTTGTCAGACCGCATTTCAACTTTTATTTTGGTGGACCCATAAGTGCTAGTGCCTCTGTGGTATTTGGGACTGTTAGCCCCTTAGTACTCTGAGTGTGTGTGTGTGTGTGTGTGTGTGTGTGTTACGTTTCTGTCCAGGTATTCATAGCACTACTGATAGATCAGTAGCCCTTTAAGATCTAAAATGACTTTTTAGATCAAACTTTGCCAAAATGAAGCTATAAAGTGTGGTGGAAAGCCCCTGGGCACAGTCACAAGACTTTCGTTTGAGTGTCAACTCTGCTGCTGGATTCCTGTATAAGGCTGGATGAACTCTCAACCTCCCTGGACCTTACAGTGTACTCATCTATTATTTAAAGGAGTTACACTGAATTATTTTTTAGGTCCTCTCCTGAATTCTCTGGTTCACAAAGACTGTGTTCTGTCTAGGGAAGCAAACATTAAGCACCTATTATATTCTGGGCACTTATTCACAATGATTATAACTCTAGATCAGAGGTGGGGAACCTGCAGCCTCCAGGCCACATGTAGCCCTCTAGGTCCTCAAGTGTGACCCTTTGATGGAATCCAAACTTCACAGAACAAATGCTGTAGAAAAAGTCAGAAGGAATTTCAGGTCGTCTGGTCCATCCCTCCTCCCCATTTTACAAATAAGGAAATGGAATTTCAAGGACAGTTTTGGAAACTGCTGTTATCAGTGTTTCTTTGTTGAAGACTTTTTTCCTTTTCATTTTTACATAGATATCACAAGGGCCTTCAACCTTTTTTGAGGATTTCTGAGAATGAAATATCTAAGAAGCAATGATGGAGATAATGTTGGTAGGTGGAAAGAAACCTCTGGTGGTGGCAGAGGTAGAGTGTGTATACTCTTATTTTTCATAATCCGAATCTAGAAACATTGGGTTTTTTCCTGGTTCTCTTTGGATCAAAAGACAGATATTTTATCTTATACCTCTTTGATGTGGAAATCATGCAGTTTTTTGTTTTAGGATTTTTTATCAGTTTTGGGAGGGGCAGCTAGGTGACACAGTGGATAGAATGCTGGACCTGGAGTCATCTTCCTGAGTTCAAATATGGCCTCAAAAACTGACTAGCTGTATGACCCAGGCCATGTCACTTAACCCATTTGCCTCATTTCCTCATCTGTAAAATGAACTGAAGAAGGAAATGGCAAACCACTGTAGTATCTATGCCAAGAAAATCCCAGATGGGGGTCATGGAGAGTTAGACATGTTTAAAAAAACCAACAAAATCAGTTTGGGGATTCATGCTGTACTGAAGTTCATCAGGAGTTGCGTACAAACCAATATATAGTTTCCTCAAATATCTGTCAGAAAATACCAAGAAGATAGGAATTTGGATTGTTGAAAAAGTTGAAAACTTTTCTTGACTGCTGGGAAATGAAATAATAGTTGCTCTCCTGGCTTTCTATCACACAGGATTATAGGATGATAGGTTTTAGAACTGGAAGGGATTGTAGAGAACATCAAATCCAACCCTCTCATTTTACAGATGAGAAACTGAGACCAACATAGGTTAAGTGACTTGCCCAGGTTACACAACCAGTAAGTGTCTGAGGTAGGATGTGAACCTGGGTCTTCCTGATTCTGAGAAAGAAAAATGAACCCACAAAAAAAATTTCCCCTAAAGACTAGAAAAAAAATATCCTTGTAGTTGTATTTCCAGTCATGACAGCAACATGAAAACATTACCAGTATATAACCTACACTAATCTTAGCTGCCCTTAATATTTGATTGCAAAATCCTACCGTAATTTAATGAGCTGTTAGCTCATAGATCAGGTATCTTTTTGCTACAGATAAAATAGATTTCCTTTACACAAAGTTAAAGAATATAATGAAATATTTCCAGACACTTGTACTGTAGGACTTAGAGCTGGTGGGGAAGGAGTAGCCTATAGGTCTGCTAGTCTGACACCCTCTTTTCCAGACAAGGAACCAGCTGCAGAGAGAGTGGTAAACAGGTGGCATATAAAAGTATTATTATTTTATAATTATTACATAATCATATAAAGATATAAATGTAAACAAAATTTCTTTGTTTTGTAACAGGAGAGTTCTGCTTCCTGTGAAAGGAAATGAAGATAAAATTGAAATTCTTCATTTTAAATTAGATGGATTTATGTTATTTTCTGTGAACTGAAGTGATTCAATGTCTCTTCTGGTAAGCTCTGATTTACTTTGGATTTTATTTCATGCCTTTTATAGTTGTTCAAGCAATCCCTGACATATCAAATAGAGGTACCTTTTTTAAACCCTTTAGATAAGCAGATTTAGAGTAGATAGGACTCATTTAAAATTATTATGTTAATTTTGGAATATAGATAGCTGCTATCAAAATATTTGAAAACCATGTCTTTAAACATATTAAGAATATGATGCCAATGCCACCATTAAATACACACAATTTTCTTTGTCCTAATTGGTTGTTAATCAAATCCTTTTTTCTATCTTCAGCTTGCCATAGGTTGAAAATCTCATATTCAGAATCAGTGATCATTTAAATTAATAAGGGATTCTTATGAGGTATATCATGCAGCAAGAGAGAAACAAATTGGGTCTTGGATGAAGCAAATAGGATAGTGAGCAGATCCCTCTGGAAAAAAACCAACCAAAGAGCCCCTTTCCATACATAGCTCCAATGAAGTCTTAAGTAATGAATGAGAATTTGTGAATCTCCCAGAGAAAAAGGCATAAATTGTTGGATAATGTAAATTAGAGGCCTTCTACTAACATAATTTAAAATATACTTCAAGTTAGAATGTACCAATGTATCTGGCTGTGAGGCAGTGAGGTGATGCAAGAGGTGGAATGCTGGAGCACTCTGGGTTAGGAAGATCTGTATCCAGATTTCAACTCAGATACTTACTAGCTGTGTGAGGCAGGGCAGGTGATTTAACTTCTACCCATCTCAGTTTACTCATCTGTAAAGTGGGGATAATAATGACACCTTCCTCCCTCCCAGGGTTGTTGTCAGGAAAAAATCTTAAACTGCTATATAAATACTGGTTATTGTGATGATAATCTTTAAAAGCACAAATGGTTCAAGAGAAAAAGGAGATTATATACATAAGTATATGATAGTAAACTCAAAGAAAAAGCACAAACTACCTGAGAATAATAAGCAGAAAAATATCTAGCTGTTCAACTCAAATAGAGCCATTCTGAATGGAGTAGAGTAGAAGGTGATGATGAAAGACATAAATAGAACACAGGACCAGGCAGTCCATAGACGGGAAGAGAAGGTGCAGGGCCTAGTCATAATAATGGCAATACCTTTGCTTACCTAATTCCACCTCATACCTTCATTTTGAGGCTTGTATTTAATTTCCCAGTGTCTTAAGGCCTGACTTCCATTGCAAAGTGCCCTCAGTTGTAGTCATGCTATTCCTCTACTGTCCCACCCCACTGTTTATTAATATAATCCTGGTTTTTTAAGGGTTGTTTCTGTACCTCACGGACACAAGTTGAATCAATCAGACCCGAAAAACAGTCTGAAACCAGCATCCACCAATACATGGTAAGAATAATTATTTGTACTATATTAGGATTAAAATGAATTATTCATATGTTTGGATCTAAAAGTATCCCTATACTTTCTTTCCTTAATCTTTAATGTACAAATTTATCTATGTAATGAAAAATGTCACACAAATATCTTTTTTTACTATCAGAATAAATTTTATTATGTAGGTCTTGTCTTCTGTCTGTGGCTTGCTCTTCTTTTGCTTTTTTCATTGTTTGTGAGAAAATATAATAAAGTTTTATTAGTATGTGTCCTGCTTTATGATAATTTACAATATAACTTACTGTAACTTTGGATCCCTCGCCTTCCATTTTTATTATAGCCTTTAGATTTATATAGCCTCTTATGTGGCAAGTTCCTTCTGCTCTTCCCAGTGCAAACTCTTATTAAATGTGAAGCATGTCACAGGTTCTTTCTCAGTTCTAACTAGAACGATGCTATATTTCAACAAGTTGAGCTTTCTGTTTTCATCTGCAAAGCCAAACTAAGGAAGATAGTGCTTTACTTTACACTTACTTATGACATCATCAGACTCTCTTACAGAAAGCTGTACAGTGTGCCTCGTTTATGTGAGTTATTGTAGAGCAGGAAGCAGCATATAATGCTTAGAATAGCCCTGATACTCCCTGATTCACATTTGATGAAGTGTTATCTTATGTCTTTTATAAGAACAGCATTTAGCAGAGTCTGACTTGTATGGCAAACCTATAACTTGGACCTTAAAAATGGCACTGCATAGTTTTGAAGCATATAGCCTGTTTTCATGGAGTGGGTTGAGAAGTAGGTGAGATTTAAGTATAAATTGTTTTTTGTTATTTGATGACAACTCTGTATTGTTCTTTACATATGGCTCACTTGTATCAGCTTACCTCTGGTCCCAGAGAGATTCAATTAGCTATGAATCCTCCTTTTAGGATTTTTGTTCACTTGCAGGTTCCTTTTCTAAAAGGATATCATGAAAGTTTTAAAGAACCTTTCTAAAAATCAAAATAATTGACCAATCATTGTCATTATTTGGTCCCGCCAAAATTTATATTCTAAGAGCTTTAACACTTGATCCTTAGAGGAACCTGAGATTATAAGAAAAGACAGTACAAGAGATTTGGACTGTGTGGGAAGACTTTGATATCCCTAATGGAATAGAATTATAAAGACCTGATGCATGATTAATCTAAGGAGACTCTTTTCCTCAATGCCTAGCAACATCAACTGGAACAGAATTTTAGCAGTAGACGATATTGTCCGATGTAGAATATTTATATCTGTCAGATGTCTTAAGCCTTAGGGTGCTGGGGGCTACTTTTATCTATCAGAAACTTGGTGACTTAGGGTGTCAAAGGTATTAATCAAGTGCTTGCTCTACATTTTAGTATCTTGTGAGTATTTCTCTCCACTACCAGTTTGGGTTGAAGCTTAGGAGCTGGCACTGTGTGTGTTACTCTAGCCCCTAAGGACCCAGTCTCCAGCCTCAGAATCATAAAAGATCTGGAGAAACTCAGAGAGGCAGAAGCAGTGGAGGGCTGTAAAGCCAATCAGCAGTAGATTCCTGAGAGAATGCTACTGTGAACAGCCTTTAAGATTGGGATTACACAGTATTAGTGAACACTCTGTTTATTCCATTACAAAATCAGATTCAGTACTATGTTCACAGTTTCAACAGTTCACAATATTATGTACAATCTTCAGAACAAAGAAAGTCTCAATATTATATCTTATTACAGAAAGGAACAAGGAACAAGAGAAGAATCAGCTGATTTCCCTAAGGGAGAAACCAGCTTCAAATTTTAAGATTCAATCAATCAATTAACAAAAGGAATGACCTAGTTTCCCTAAGAGGGAGTTGAATCAATCAACAATTCACAATATACTGATCT
>CM053600.1:138668265-138683275 GCA_028646575.1 Pseudocheirus occidentalis
CTGAAAGATTGCTTATATACCTTTTACATACGTGAGAAAATGCATGATTTTGCGTAGGCTATACAGGAGAAACAGATGGTCTTACAAAAGCACAGAAATCAGCAAAATTCATATCTATAGGCCTTTGTCTGGTCAGGCTGCCCTGTTCTGTTTGATGTATCTACTTTCCTGCCTTTGTACATACCATTCGTGGTCTTATGACCTCTCATTATCTATAGCCAGCCTTAGCTAGGCTCCACGAAGTCTCATGGTCCTAAGTTGTTACTCTTATAACCTTGAGCTGTTTTTCTGCAGGTGTTAGCTGGGGCCTATTCTCATGATCTCATTTTGACCAAGAGCTTTTCTTAACTTTATAATGCCATGTCACTTGATACCTTTTCTTCCTTTGGATTCCATGATAGTGTTCTCTCATAGTTCTTTTTCTACCTCTCTGACTGCTCCTCATCTTCTTCTAACCCAGCGGTTCTCAACCTGTGGGTCGCAACCCCTTTGGGGGTCGAATGACCCTTTCACAGGGGTTGCCTAAGACTGTCAGAAAACACATATTTCAGATGGTCTTAGGCACCGAGACACTGCTCCTCTATCTGTCTCCAGGCGGGTCCGCCCACATGCAGATATACCCACAAAGGAGTATTAAAATATTAAAGGGTGGTGGTGTTAGAAAGGTTGAGAACCACTATTCTAACCCCTTAAATATGGGATCTACTACTTTCTCCATTAGTGCTCTCTTCCAATCTGATAGCTTCATTGGATATACTGATGATGCCACAAATGACTCCAAAATCTTTCTCTGCCTGTAACCTCTCCTCGGAGGTCTAGGCCCATATTTTCTTTTTTCTCTTTTCCCTTTGTTAATGTTTTGGGCTTTTTGTTTGTTTGCAGAAAGTATTTTATTTTTTCCAGTTATGTGTAAAGTAGTTTTCAACATCCATTTTTTATAAGATTTTGTGTTCCAAATTTTTCTCCTTCCCTACAACAGGCAAGCAATTGATATAGTTTATAAGTGTCACGACAATATTTTCAGTTGCTGGTTAGATATCTCTGCCTTGACATTCCACTGATATCTCAAACTGAATTTCTGCAAAATTGAACTCATTATCTTATTCCTTCAAACTATCCTTTTCTTTAACTTCTCTATTTCTGTTTGTAGCATCCCTCCAATTACCCAACCTTCTAAGTGGTCATTTTTTACTTTACTTTCTTATTCAGTTCTCCTCACCCCCAAAACACACACCCAATTAATTACCAAGTCATGTCATTGCCATGTCTCTTAGGTTATCCCCTGCTCTCCACAACTGTAGTTCAGGCCTTCATCTTTTTTCATTTACGCTATGCAGTATCCTTTCAATTAGTCTTTCTTCTTTTGGTCTGTCCTCTTTCCGGTTCATCTTGAGCATAAAAGTTGTGCAGTTTTCTTAATGTAAGTGCCTTCATTATGCTCCCCCTTTATCCAGAAGCCTTCAGTAGCTTACCATTGCCTATCAAATATAAACTCCTGGTTCTGGCATGCCACTCCTCAACAGTCTGGTTCATTCCAACTATCTTATCTCCTACTATTACTGCCCCTCACGTATTCTGTGTTCTAGCAAAACTGGATTATTCTCCATCCTGCCCTCTTTCATCTCTGTGTCTTTACTCATGATGTCCTACAAGGAATGGATTACTTCCTCATTTCCGTTGGCTGAAGCTTCTCTCCTTTGAGACCTCAGTTAGATGCCCTCTCCTTTTCTCCCTCCTCCTCCATGAAGCATCCTCTGACCCTTTTCTTCTGTCAGGGAAAAGTGATCTCACCTTCCACTGCCTGAACATGTCCTTTGCATTGAACTCAAGTTCCCTTCTATCATCATTATTTCTTTCTCCCTGACATTTAATAGTATTTTCTTTTTTCCATTTATATGTGAGGAAAGTTTTCAGCATTCACTTTTATAAGATTTTGAGTTCCAAATTCTTTAGCCCCACCAAGATGAGAAGCAATCTGATATAGACTATATATGTACAGTCATATGAAACATGTTTGCACATTAGTCATATCATCATTATTTCTGGAGAAGACTGACAGTAAATACTTGTGAATTGAAACCTGACCTTTGGGAAGAAGATTAGAAAATATATTTTCCTAAGGTAGTCTGTTTTTTACTTAAAACTTTAAAATTTTCATCATTTTCCTTACAATTATTCATTTTGATATGAATTCATAGATGTAGGTAGGGATAGTGATTTTGTTTAGTCTTGGCTGATGCATTATATACCTACTGTTTATAAATTCAAAGGAGACAGCATCTTTTCTGGTTATTCATATAATCTTCTTCCCTTAAAAGGGAGTCACCAGCCAGCCTTGACTACTGGTGTCTTTCTCTTAGTGGTACCAAGAGGATTCCTTTTATATGCAAATGACTTCAATACCTCTTTACCCTGTGGTGCTTTGCATAGGGGGTGCTTCTTCAGAATGTGTCTAATTATCCTTCATGGAAAGTGCCTTAAATTTGTTGTATAGCTCAAAAAGTACAGTTTCTTCTCTCTCTGTCTCTCCATAATGTCGTTACCATGGTCCTGCCTCTTGACTTCCAATTCCCACTGCCTCCTTAGACTGTCATTTTTGTCTTAATGATTTATTCTTCCTGACTAAAATCTTTGTCCTTTTTAATAAATTATAACAGAGACTGTCTCAAGCTCTAAAGAAGAAGCATAAACATACCATGTAGCTGGCAGGCCTCTATAGCAGCTTCTTTGAAGTCTGCATTATCTGCTGTTAACTGGCAGGCGTTGGCTTCCCTGGATACCCTTTTAGTAAATTAAAAAGAACTCTTCCTTTCTAATTTATTAACTTCCAAACCTTTGTTGATAGTTGATGATTTGTAGTAAGTTGATATCTCCCCTCCCTTTCATAATACACTCAGGACTTTTACTTTGAAGCCAGATTTTTCATGATTTATATAATCTAGTGTGTGTTTTAATACATCTCAGTGACATAAATAAAGAATCAAGTCCATTTATCATTTTTTAAAAATCTTTTTTGTTTAGGTAGATGAACCAACCTTCTCTTGGGTGCCTTCCTCTCCTGGAGGCAATGAAATGCCATTATGCACTTCTAATGTTTCTCATTATGAACTCCAAGTAGAAATAGGTAATAACTCTCAATCTGAGTGAATTTATCTATTAAAATGTTATGCAAAATTTATTAAGTGCCTGCTATAAGTTAGCATTCAATTCATAGAGGAACACAAAGATGAAAATGCCACAGCTTCAGTCTTCAGGTGTTCAGCAGTCTAATGGTATTGTATTAATGACTAAATATATACAGTAAAGCATCCAAGTAAATATGAGAGATGAAAAGTGCTATCAAAGTTCAAAGGCAGAGGGTACCATGCAAGACTTCATGGAAAATGTAGCAGGTTAAGCTCAGTTGAGCTGTAGTGGGGGGCATTGCTAGTTGTAAGGAACAGTATGCAGTGTTTTCAAAGAACAGAGTAGTGTGACTTGATTGGAGCAAAGGTTATATGAAAGGAAATAGAATAAAATAAGTTTGAAAACGTGGGAGCCATATTTTAAAGGGTTTTAAATCCAACTATGGCATAATAAATAGAAGGCTGGCCCCAAAGCCAGGAAGACTTAGATTGAAGTTCACATATTTACAGGGTGACAGTGATCAAGTCACTTCAACCTCTCAGTGTCCCAGGCAACTCTAATATCATAAATTGTAGAGTAGTTGCCATTCTGCAGTGGTAGAGGGGATCCCCTCACTTGTGCGTGCCCCATAGCAGTGAAAACATAAATTTGGGTTAACCCCCTTCCCACTTTCCAAAAAATACAAGAAAATATATATTTTGCACTTTTAGGAAAAGTTATCCAAGAAATAACATTTTATGGCAGAAATTGTATTCAGCATATTTTATTTTCGTATCATAATCATTCCCAAATATGTCTTCCCTCTTCTCTCTACCTAATGAGCCCTCCCTTTTAATAATATTCAAAAAATAATCCAGCAAAAAAACAACACAATGACCTTATCTGAAAGTATATATAGTATTTCACATCTGTTGTCTCCCACCTCTACAATGAAGAGAGAAAGATACCTTTTCTCAACTCTTTTCAGAACCTCAGTATTATTTGATAAATCATTAAGGAATTAGTCAGCAAAATATTTCTTCTTTTGAATCATTTGTTGATTGAATTTGACTATAGAAGCAAATGTTTTACTTTGTTATCAGGTGAAGTAGACCTCAGCAGTTTTAGATGTGGTCATATGATCAGGAAAAAGTTTTAGAGGAAATGGGTTTTCTTGGCAAAGATAATGGATTGATTTGCCGTTTCCTCCTGCAGCTTATTTTACAGACGAGGATACTGAGGTAAACAATATTAAGTGACTTGCCCAGGGTCACACAGCTAGTGTCTTTAGGCCACATTTGAACTCAGGAAAATGTCCAGTACTCTATGTACTGCACCACCTAGCTGTCCTAAAAATGGACTTTAGAGAATACTTTATGTTTTCATTAAATGAATTAAAACATCAGTTATTATGTATGGTTACAGGAAAGGGCTTTGACAATTTAACTTCAGTCTACCTCGCACGGCATACTCCCAGTGGAACATTAGTAACTATAAAAATTACAGACCTGGAAAATTGCTCTGAAGAACATTTGGAAGCTTTGCAGGTAAAACACCAAATTTCAAAGCTGATACACTTATAAGGTCTATCTGAAGAGACGTTTAGGAGTAGGATTTGTTGGGGGGGGGGGTTAGATGTTCTCATTAGTTTTGGGAACTCCCACTGAGGAAAGTCCCAACTACTTCAGCTCTACAACTTATAGTCTGGGCACTGAGTCACTGGTTGATTTGCCCAAGCTCATATAACCAGTATGTTTCAGAGAAAGGACTTGACCTGTACTCACACTAGGTACAAGTACAAATTTATGTATAAGAGAATAACAAAAACAAAAAGTGGAGAGTTTCTTACTAGTTCAACAAAACTGCCTTCTGTATCAGTAAGTTTTATTAGTGCTACACTGTGGGAATGGGATCATTTTTTTGTAGTATAATTAATAATAAACTTTCCAAAATTTAAATTCTCCCCCTCCTTTTCGTTGTTATTATTAAATCACCTAGAATGAAGTGACACTCTCCCACTTTTTCCGGCACCCGAACATTACAACATACTGGACAGTGTTTACAGCTGGCAGCTGGCTTTGGGTCATCTCTCCATTTATGGCTTATGGTAAGGATAGTGAGATGAGGGAACAAGAGAACTTATTATTTACAGTCAGCTCTTTAATTATGTAAGAATAAGAAACATTTTGTATTTGTGACTTTTGTTGTTGTTCAAACATTTTTCTGTTGTGTCTGACTCTCTGTGACCTCATTTGGGGTTTTCTTGGTAAAGATACTGGAGTGGTTTGCTATTTCCTATTTCCTTAAGTTCATTTTACAGATGGGGAAACTGAGGCAAACAGGCTTAAGTCACAGAATCACACAGCTAGTAAGTGTCCAGTGTCAGATTTGAATTCAGGATGAGTCTTCCTGACTTAAGTCCCAGCTCTCTGCTACTGTGTCACCCAGCTGCCCCATTTGTGATTTAACCTGTACTATTTTGTAGTCATAATTTTTTTTAGTCATAATGTTTTTGGATATATAGTAGACTGTTGAGTTTTGTCCATTGAACAAGAATTTTGGTGTGGTCATCAGTGAAAATTAGGTTGAAGTCTAGTCAGAAACTGCAGAGGTTTTTCTCTAAGTGGGGGCTACAATTATATATTAGCTTTGGACAAAAGAATTGTAGCCCTTTTCCAATAATGCTGATCATTTTCCTGCTCATCCATCAGAGTAGTTGTGTATCAGTAACGAAAGAAAATTCTGTTTAGAGAGTTTTATTTTTTGAAAATTAACTTTTGTTTATTTTTAGTCTATATAATTCATTTTCCACGAGATTTTGAGGTACAAATTTTCTCTCCATCTTTCCCCTACCTACCACCCCAAAACAGCAATCCAACTGTATACTCCCTCCCCCAATCAGCTCTCTCCTATATCCTCCCCGATCACCCCTCTGACTTTCTGGTAGGGCAAGATGGATCTCCCTACCCCAGTGCCTGTATATCTTCTTACCCAGCTGCATGTAAATAACAATAATAATAATAATTACACACACACACACACACACACATATATATTTTTTTTAACATTTGATTTTAGAACTTTAAATTCTAGATTCTTTCCCTTCCTCCCTCATTACCCACCCCCACTGGAAAGACAAGCAATTCAATACAGGCCGTACATGTGTAGTTTTGCAGAACATTTCCACAGTGGGCATATTGTGAGAGACTGATTATATGTCCCTTCTTCCTATCCTGCCCCTCCCACCCCGTTCTATTCTCTACCCTGTCCCTGTCTCTTTACAGAAATGTGTGTTTCCAGCAACCCTCCCCCCCAACCCTGCCCTCCCCTCTGTTATCCCACCTCTCATCCCCTTCCCCCCTTCTCTCCTGTGTGGCAAGACACCCAGTTTAGGGTTTATGTCATTCCTTCCTTAAGCCAAACTCAATGAGAGTAAGGTTGACCCTTTCCCTTTTGCCTTCCTGTTCCTCCCTTTCATTTGTTTAGAGAGTTTTAAAGGCAATTTTTCTTTGATTAGGAATTTCTGGACCTTGAAGAATAGCAAAACTTTTTATGGTTGATATATGTTTACCTTTCAAATATTTACCTAAATAAAGATTTGGGGGGCTTCTTTCAGGTTCTGCAAGTCAACTCTTGAGGACTCACTTTCCTGAAGGAATGAGTGAAACTTTAATAGGAAACATTCTCTTCGGAGCAGTGAGAGGGTTAAACTATCTGCACCAAAATGGCTGTATTCACAGGTATTTTTACTCATTTGTATTTTACAGAAAACTTAGGAGATAAACAACTAGTAAAGCCTTTTGGATGGAGAGAATGAGAATAGGAAGGAGGGGCAGGAGACCAGGTAAATGGGAAGAGGGGGAGGGGTCCAGAATTGCAATGGATGATCAATGTATTGCTATATGGATGACTATTATATAATAAAACCTATGCGTATACTGGTACTAGGGCTCTTCCCCAAGGAGATCAAATAAGGAGAAAATGGATCCTTATAATAAAAAAATATTTATAGCAACTGTTTTTTAATGGCAAAGAATTGGAAACTGAAGGGATGCTTATCATTTGGGGAATGGCTGAAAAAGTTATGGTATATAAATGTGATGAAATTCTATTGTTCTGTAAGAAATGATGAAGGAGATGGTTTCAGAAAAGCTGGGAAAGCCTGTATAAACTAGTGCAAAATGAAGTGAACAAAGCCAGAACAGTTTTCATAGTAGTAGCGATATTGTAAAGATAATCAACTTTGAAAATCTTTATGATTTTGAGCAATACAATGACTCACCACAGTTCCAAAGAACTAATGATGAATATGTTATTTACTTCCAGATAGAGAACTGATGGACTCAGAGTACAGACTGAATCATTTTTTTTCCTTGCTTTTATTTTGGGAGTGGAAAAGCAGAATAGGGGAAGATTTGGCTAATACAGAAATTTATTTTGTGTGACTATACATATTTTAATAGGTTTCTTTTTTCTTGCCTTCTCATTCAGTGGGGAGGGTAGAGGAGGAAGGAGAGAAATTGGAACTGGAAAAAAAAAAAGAATAAAGTTTCTGTGCTTTCCTTAAAAAACAATAACGACAAAAAACCCTTTATGCATTAACCAGAATGTCCAAGAAAGTGTTCCAATGAATTGAATTTTTCTATTTAATAGTGTTTCTCAGCTATTTATGGTAATCATTGCCTTCCTTTCTCAATGGTGATCTGTTGAAGAGGGCTTTAAATTACAATAGAAAGTGAGAGGGGAAAAAACTGTCAAATCTATCTGCTAAGCCAGATATGGAGATCAACAGATATGATGTAGAAAAATGGCAGTAGGGCTATAATAATACTTATGGTCTGAGATGTTTATATAGAAACCAAATGTAAATTTAACTTTGTAGGTGTCAGTGAGACTTGGTGATATGTGACTCAGGAATGGAATATTGCAGCAGGAAGTTTATCCTTGAATTAAAAAAAAATAGATATAAAGCATAATGGTTTAATTCACTTAAATTCTGAAGATCCATATTCAAAATCTGGTTCTGCTTAATCACACCTGTATAACTTTGGTATCATGGAATATAGATAATAATGTAATTTAATTTAACAAACCTTTATTAAATGCCTGCTGTATGGGAAGTCACTGTGCTAGACCCTAGAACAGTGGTTTTCAACCTTCCTAATACTTCGACCCTTTAATACTCGGGTGTGGGTGGACCTGCCTGGAGACAGATAGAGAAGCTGTGTTTCGGTTCCTAAGACCATCAGAAATATGTGTTTTCCGATGGTCTTAGGTGACCCCTTTTGACCCCCAAAGGGGTCATGACCCATAGGTTGAGAACTGTTGCCCTAGAGAGACAGAGACAAAAAGGAATTTATGTTATGCTAGATGTCACTGGGCTTGATTTCTGTAAAAATAAAGGAATTGAATCAGTGTAAAATTCTACAGTTCTGCTACATTAGATAAGAAATAATAATATATATGAAAACAATACAGTACTTTGAGGAAATCTACAAATTAGACTGGACAAACATGATGGAGAACTTTTGAAAGAGATCAGTGGGAAGAGAAACAAAGAATTCTAATGTATTCTATTTTCTGCTTGGCTAAAAGGAAATAGGTGATGTATTCTGGAAGCAGAGCACAAGCTCTCATGAAGAGCTGATTTATATCGTAATATTGATGGGGAGACTTGAATTGTCTAGCTATCTGCTGGAATGCTCTTCTAGAGGCAGAGCAGGTGAAAAAATCTTTTTGAGGGGAGTTGATATTTTTTTCTTCAAAAGATAGCAAGAGCAGTAAAGGGAACTGCTGGTCTGAAATGATCCCTAGATTTTTAGAACAGATTTGAAAGGTTGAGTAAAATAATAGAAAGACTCCAGTAGCCTAAATTCTATACGAGAAGGCTCAAGATGGATGACCCATTTTCAAGAACAATACTCTGATGAAACAGAAGTAATTCTGAAGCCCAAGGAAAGAAGAAACTACCAATGTAGTTTTACATCAACCAACTTAGATTTTTAAAAAGACATGGACAAAATATAAAAATCTAAGTGTAACTGAGGACTGGCATAAGACAGTAACAGTCTCAGACCACACCAAGAGGGTAAAAGCCAGCGCCAATAGGAATCTGGCAATGAATGCTAAGAGCCATGAAAAGGAGAAAGATCAGTTCTTAGGAGTGGATGAGATGGTGGTAACAGATAAGAGGAGGAAAACAGAACTACTCAATTCCTATTTTCCTTCTGTTTTCTCTGTCATTGAGAATGACCTTCAGACTGGGTAATATATATTTTTTAAACTGATTAAGGAGAATTTAAATCCATGTTCAGTGAGAAGGAGGAGAAAGTACCTTTCGGCCTTAAGTGAATTCAAGTCAACATCCCCAGACAAACTACATCTCAGTTACTGGGAATAGTAAGCACACTCCCCACCCCCAGTCAATATACTCCAGTGTCTCTCTGTTACCTCCAGCATAAAATATGTGTTCAAAGTCTTTTATAACATGCATCTGTCCCCTACTTCCCTTTCCTCCACACCCTACCCATGCACATCTTTTCAGTCTTTTTACACCTTACCCCTTTCCATGTATTGTGCAGTCCCCAGTGACACTGGCCTCCTGGCTATTCCTTGAGCAACACACTTCATCTCCTGACTTCAGGGCCTTTTCACTAGCCATTCCCACCATCCCTAGAACACTAAAGTATACCCTAGATTTTGGTAGAGTGAATTTCAAAGATTTTCAAAGGAAGGTTGAGATAGGATCACATGAACTATCACTGTCAGAGGAGTCAGCCCAGGAAAGATAGGAAGCTCCCAAGAATGAAATTCTGAAGACATAAAAAGAAATAATTCCCATGAAGAAGTAAGAGGCCAATGTGGTTGTCTGTGGGACTCACCAACCCAGACTTTTAAAAAAGTATACAGAAGATGGAAGGAAAGAGAGAGAATAACAAAAGGAAATACCTGTCAAATGAGGAAGTGTCAGAAGTGCTGCAGCAGAGAATATTAAAACAAGCAAAGCTGGAAACAAAATGGGGCAGGTTTTTATTTGGCTTCTCTTTTCTCTATCAAGAAAAGGATGGCAAATATGGATAATAGGGAATTGTTACCCAGGATAAGTAACAATAAAATAAGAGGTCATACTCAATAACAGATACAAAGAGACTAACTTTCTCTCCTCTTTGGGTTTTCTTGACATTGTTCTTTCTTGGTTTTTCTACCTGTCCTATCATTCCTTCTCAGTCTCCTTTAATGGTTTGTAATCTATATCATGTCCCCTCATGTGAAGGTACCCCATGGCCCTATGCTGGGCCCTTTTCTATTCTCTGTAGACAATTACATGTATGCTGATGACTCACAGATAGATACTCACACATCTCCAACTGCCTATATTTGCAGCTACATGTCTTTGAAACAACATGTTTAAAACTGAACTTGTTAGCTTTCATTCCATAAAAGACTTCCCTTCTAATCTTTCTTATTTCTTTCAATGTTAATATCATCCTTAAAGTTACCCAGGTTCAAAATCTTGAGTTTGTCCTTAATGTCTCGGTCTCCCTCACACCACATATCCAAGCCCTTGCCAAATCACATCCTTTCTGCCTCTACATTATCATTTGTATCCCTTCTCTTCTTTCTACTTACATAGCCACAACTCTAGACCCTCATCACTTCTTGCCTGGAATAGTATAATCACATTTTAATTGGTCTCCTTGCCTCTCATTTCTAATCATCCTCCACACTGCTGCCAGAGTGATTATCCTAAAGCTGTTGTTCCTCTTCCTTCCCTCCAGTTCCTCTTCTCCTCTCCCCCACTCCTTTTGCTCTTCTTTTCCCAAAGAAGAGCATAAGAAGAGCATATCTGACTGCGTCCTTTCTCTATTGCTTAGTAAACTACAGTGACTCTCTTTTGCTTCTAGGATCAAATATAAGCTTCTCTTTTAGCTTTTAAAACTCTTCACAATCTGGCCTCAGCCTACCTTTTTCTTTTCTTTTCTTTCTTTCTTTCTTTTTTTTTTTACAGTTTATTCTTCTTACTTTACTTTATGGTCCAATGAACTGTCTTAGCCTTCTTTCTATCCCTGGCATGGCACTCCATCTCCTTTCTCCAGACTTTTGCATTGGTTGTCCACCATGCCTAGAATACCATTTTGCCTCACCTCTGTCTGTTAAAATCTCTTGTTTGCTTCAGAACTCTGATCAAATGATACTTTCTTACATGAAACTTTTCTTGACCTCTCAGCTGCACATACCATACAGCACCCTAAAATTTATCTTGTATTTCTTTTGTACATACTTATATACATATTGTCTCTAGATAGAAGGTAAGCTCCTTGAGTTCAACAACAACAGAGAGACATACTAGCTAACCAGAAAATTACCTGTGGATCAAGAGTCATTGCTGTAAGACTTCAAGAAGCTGTAGTATGTGCAGTGGCCACACCCCAGTAGAATGATCTCAGCAGATGACTAGACCAGATTGAGGGTAACTGACAGGCCTCAAACCCGTTGGTGAGTTGGGGGTGTCTACCCCAAGCATGTGAAGACTTTCCCCAGTGGAATGGGTGGATGAGAACAATTTGTTCCCATGGCCATGAAGGTGACTGAAGTAGGAGCTGTGGAGCACTTAGAGCTAAGTCAGATACCTAAGACACATAGGTCATCCACTGCATCCTGGGCCATCACCAATCATCCTGATTTTTATCTTGCCACTGGACTTTGATGACTCAAGAATAGAGAATGAGACTGATGATTCTGTGCAACTCTGCCTCACAAATTTAATTCATGTACAAGTAAAAATGTCACTCTGTAATATCATTGATCTCCTTCGAAAATGAAGGACAAAAAACAGTAAGCTCCTTGGCAGTAGGAATTATTTCATTTTTGTTTTTCTATACCTAATACCTTGAACAGTGGTAGGTATTTAATAAATGATTTTTTGATTTATCTGTTAAGGAGAGATTTTATACAAGAGAATCTTCTTTGATTTAGAAAGCAAATTAGGAGGGGCTTTAAGTATATGAAAAAAATTGTAGAATTTTTTTTGAACCTTAATTGCCACAAATAACATTTTATTTTAAAAAAGAAGTTTTTTTTTAGCTTTTTCTACAAACTATTTTTGCTGGTATCCTGAACAATAAAAACAGTAATTTTACTTCATTATTTGGTTGTATAAAAATCATTAAATCTCAGACTTCTTTTAATATATGTGACATTGTTATTATATAATAAACTAGATGTAAGAATTTAGAAATAATTTGTTATTTATGTGTGTTTATGTATTTGTAGCATCGTACTGCAATTCCCTGTAGACTTTAATTTCTAAGCACATGTAAATAACTTTTACTGACTAATGTAGTTTCTTGGAGGATTAAGAATTTAATAGTATCAGTTATTGATTAGAGCATTTACCCACATAAGCAGCATGCATAAATTAACAAAAATAAAATCTAGTATCCAAACTTGAATGAAAGATGCCTTTCGAGTTACATTAAAGCTATAATACAGTAACTAATTTTATTCCCTTTGGCAATTTATTCATATTTATTATTGGCACATTTTTGTTTTAGGAGTATTAAAGCCAGTCACATCTTGATTTCTGGAGATGGCCTTGTATGTCTCTCTGGTCTGTCCCGTCTCTACAGTTTGGTTAACCATGGGCAAAGATCTAAAGCTGTGTATGATTTTCCCCAGTTCAGTACATCAGTTCATCCTTGGCTGAGTCCAGAACTACTAAGACAGGTCAGAAATAACTATTTCAAATTTATTATCCACATTTCTTTTAACATTTTAGTTTCTACAGAGGAAGATTATACTCTTATAAACTAGATCAGCTGTCATTTTTCCTTTTAAAAAATGCTGTATCATAATAATATATTTAAAATTTGTTGTTCAGTTGTTTTCAGTCATGTCCAACTCTTCATGATCCCATTTGGGGTTTTCTTTTTTTTAACTAACTTTTGTTTATTTTTAGTTTACATCATCCATTTCCAAGAGATTTTAAGTTACAAATTTTTTCCCCATCTTTCCCCTACCCACCACCCCAAAACAGCGATACCACTGTATACCCCCTCCCCCAATCTGTTCTCTCCTATGTCCTTCCACATCACCCCTCTAACTTTCTGGTAGGGCAAGATGGATCTGCCTACCAGTGCCTGTATATCTTAATCTCCAGTTGCATGTAATTAATAATTATACACACACACACACACACATATATATGTATATACAAACGCACATATGTATATTTAACATTTGATTAAAGAACTTTAAATTTTAGATTCTTTCCCTTCCTCCCTCATCACCCACCCCCACTGGAAAGACAAGCAATTCAGTACAGGCTATACATGTGTAATTACACAGAACATCTCCACAATGGACATATTGTGAAAGACTGACTATATTTTCATCCTTTCTATCCCACCCTTCCCTTGTTCTGTTCTTTACTTTGTCCCCGTTCCTTTACAGAAATGTGTGCTTCTAACAACCCTCCCCTGCATTATCCTCCTCTCATCCCCATCCCCCTTACTCTCCTGTAGGGCAAGATACCTAGTTTAGAGTGTATGTTATTCCTTGCCTAAGCCAAATTCAATGAGAGTAAGGTTGGCCCATTCCCTTTTGCCTTCCTGTTCCTCCCATCCATTGTAATAGTTATCCCTTGCCTCTTCTATATGAGATGATTAACCCCATTCTGTCTCTCCCTGTCTCCTCTCATTCTATTTCTTTCCCACCTCTCAATTTCACCTTTTAAAATATCATCCCTTGGGGGAGGAGCCAAGATGGTGGGGTAGAAGCCAGAAAATGCTGCAGCTTGCACATAGCCGCCTCAAATACCCATAAAATATGACTAAACAAATTTTAGGGCTCCAAAACTCACACAGAAATAGAGAACAACACATCTCCTGCTGAAGGCAGCTAGGCAGGAAGGGCTCATCACAGCACGCTGGGAGTGAAAACCAGCCCAGCCTGAAACTGCAGCTTGGCCCCAGGGTAGCCAAGACAAGCCGCAGCTAGAGCCTTCAGGAGAGTGGATCAGTGCCAGCTGTGGCAGTTTCCAGAATTATCAAGCCATAAAAAATAAAGACAAAGTGAAAGGTCAGTGGAACTCAGCTAAATTTGGGGGAGAAAAGTGGTCTGGCTGAACTGCCTCCAGGGCAAGGAAGCAGCAGAAGCTGCGGCCCTGCAGCTGCCTCCACATGGTGCTTCAGAGCTCCTGGCCTGCAGACTACAGGGGGGCCAAGCGATCATTCAGAGGCTAAGTGCTCTTGTATTGAGCAGCCAGGATCTGGATCATGGTCTTGGGTGGTGGTCCTTGGGTACATTTTCAGTGGCCAAAGCCGGTGGGAGCTTCAGCAGCCTCCTAATAGCTTCAGCAGCTATGAAAACCCCAGTGATTTGGGACAGAGCTTTCCCATCTGGAAGCAGAGTTCCACAGAGCTAAAAAGACAAATCATTCACTGGCAACATGAGCAGGCAAAGGAAGCAAAGTAAGAACAGCAATCGAACTCTAAAATCCTTTTTGGGGGACAAAAAGGATCAAAGCATGGAACAGGAGGAAAACAACAGTCAGAACTCATACACCAAAAGCTTCCAAGAAACATGTAGACTGTCTACAAGCCATAGAGCAGCTTAAGAAGGATTTTGAAAACCAAATAAGAGAAGTGGAGGAAAAATTGGGATGAGAAATGAGAATGATGCAAGAAAATCAGGAAAAGAGAGTCAACAACCTGACTGAAGAAAAAACATCCTAAAAAATAGATTAACTCAAATGGCAAAAGAGGCCCAAAAAGGCAATGAGGAGAAGAATGCCTTAAAAAAGTCAAATTTGCCAGATGGAAAAAGAATCTCAAAAGCTTTCTGAAGGGGGGCCGGAGCCAAGATGGCAGCGTAGAAGCAGCAAAGCACCACAGCTCCCACACAA
>CM053600.1:138683775-138708996 GCA_028646575.1 Pseudocheirus occidentalis
GGTCAGTGGTTTTTTCAGTGAGATATTTCCCATTGCCTTCTATTTTTTCATTTGTTTGGGTGTGTTTAATACTATCTTGATTTCTCATAAAGTTTTTTCCTTCCATTTGCTCCACTCTAATTCTGAAGGAATTATTCTCTTCAGGAAGCTTTTGAGATTCTTTTTCCATCAGGCAAATTTGACTTTTTAAGGCATTCTTCTCCTCATTGGCTTTTTAGGCCTCTTTTGCTATTTGAGTTAATCTGTTTTTTAAGGTGTTATTTTCTTCAGTCAGGTTGTTGACTATCTTTTTATAATTTTCTTGCATCATTCTCATTTCTCATCCCAATTTTTCTTCTACTTCTCTCATTTGGTTTTCAAAATCCTTCTTAAGCTCCTCTATGACCTCAATCAGTTTACATTTTTCTTGAAAGCTTTTGGTGTAGGAGTTCTTATTGTGTTGTCTTCCTCCCATTCCATGCTTTGATCCTTTTTGTCCCCAAGAAAGAAATCTAAAGTTGGATTGCTGAGCTTGGTTTGCTTCCTTTGTCTGCTCATGTTGCCAGTCAATTAACTTGATTTTTGAGCCATAGTAGGTCTCTTTTTACTGGAGGAAGAGCTTTGTCCCAAATTGCTGGAGTTTTCGAAGCTGGCAGAGCTCTGAAGCAGCCACTTCTGTTGCTTTCTTGCCCTGGGAGCTGGCGGCTGACCCGCTTTTCTCCCCCACATTTAGCCAACTTCCACTGACCTTTCATTTTGTCCTTGGTTCTTGTGGGTTGAGAATTCTGGAAATTGTCATAACTGCTGGTGATCTACTCTCCAAGTGCTCCATCCCTGGCTTCTCCTGGCTCCCTTGGGCTACAGCTGTGACTGGTCTCAGCTCCCAGCATGCTGCAATGAGCACTTCCCATCAGCCTGTCAGGCTGCCTTCAGCAGGAGATTTGTTTCTCTGTACTTTTGTGGGTCTAAAATTTGTTTAGAGACATATTTTATAGGTATTTGAGTTGGTTATAGGGGGAGCTGTGGAGTTTTCCTGCTTCTCCACTGCCATCTTGACTTCACCCCCTCAAAGCTATTTGTTTTGTTTTTTTTTTACAAAGATGCTGGAGTGGTTTGCCATTTCCTTTTCCAGGTCATTTTACAGATGAGAAACTGAAACAAACAGGAGTTAAGTGACTTGCCCTGGTCACACAGCTAGTAATTGTCTGAGGCCAGATTTCAGCTCAAGATCCACTATACCACTTAACTGCCCTATTTTTTAAAAAATAAAATATTTTTAAAACAATTAACTATGGACTAAATACACTCTGATTCAGCAGAATCTTTTGTGTGTGTATGTTTTTGTTTTGTCTTCTTTTTTTACTTTTTCTTATAGATCATAGAGCATAATTCTACAGTTTAGTTATATTGATATTTAGTTATTACTGCCTTATTGACTTCACATTACTTTTGTTTTACAGGATCTATATGGGTATAATGTGAAGTCAGATATTTATAGTGTTGGCATTACAGCATGTGAATTAGCCAACGGGCAAGTACCTTTCCAAGATATTCACCGGACGCAGGTAAGCATTATTAAACTGTCCTTGGAGCTACTGGTTCTTTATAAGGTGCCTTCTACTCTAAGTAGCTTCTATTATATATTTTTAAAAATATCCTATATATATATATTTTAAATTTTATATCTATAAAAAATTTTAAGTTTTGTTTAAAAATATATACTTTCTAAATAACCCAAGGTTGATTCTGTAATTGCAAAGAAATGAAACTGTGTTTATTTTTAAAGAAGGAACATTTTGGGGTGAGTGGAACTAATATGGTGGATTAAAGAAAGGGAATTGCCTGAGTTCTTCCAAAGCCCTCTCTAAACAACATTAAAATAATGCCTCCAAATGAAATCTTGGGGAGCAGGACCAACAGAGGGATGGATGAAACAAATTTCCAGCCTCAAACAACTTAAAAGATCAGCAGAAGAGATCTGTCTTATTGGGGTGAGAGTATGGTTCAGTCCAAAGTCCAAGCACAGGCTGCCATTGGCAAGGCAGCAATAAGGTCCTGGTCCCTTGCACCAGACAGCCAGTAGTGGCCTATGCCCACCTTCTACAAGACAGCAGAAGGCCTGGAATAGGTAGCAACAGCTTCTGGAGGTCTCAGCTCACAGACATTAAATGGGTCAGGCAACTTATCAGATATAAATTATAGGAAAGTTTTTGCTGGCCCTGGGTACAGGACTGTTGCTGTACCCATATGTATTTCTAGGTCACAGTCCCACAATGAAGAAGCAGGAGAAGGGATACTAGTCACTGTTCTAGAGAGGAAAAGAGTGTTTGTGGTCACTCACAGACCAAAGTACAGGCCAGGAGAGCATTGATCATACCTATCCTTTAGTCATATCACCTTGGAAGAACTGAAACTTAGAGTTCTTCAGAATTAATTCTGAACACAGAAGCATAAAAAACCTAAAGCTTGGGACAGCACCACCTCTATACTTGGAGCAGACCTCAAGTTTATAATAAAGTTAAAAGTCAAGAAAAAGCCTTGAAGAATTAGCAAACATCAAAAGAACCTGATCATAGAAAGTTACTATGGTGATAGGAAGATCAGAACACAAACTCAGAAGAAAATTATGTCAGAGCAAAGTTTCAAGGAAAAACATGAATTGGTCCCATCCCCTGGAAGAGCTCAAAAAGAATGTTAAAAATAAATAATAGAGAAAGATGAAAAATGCGGAAAAGAAATGGAAGTGATGCAAGAAAAAGGCTTGGTAAAGAAGACACACAAAAAATACCGTAGAAAATAACGTTTTAAAAAACAGAATAAGCCAAATGGCAAACTTGGCACAAAAAATAACTCCTCAAAAAGTAGAATTGGCCAAATGGAAAGTGAGGTACAAAGGCTCACTAAAGAAAATCATTCCTTAAAACTCAGAATTATGATTCCATGAGACATCAAGAAACAACCAAAAGAAAGTAAAAAAAAAAAAGAGAGAATAAAGGAAAATGTGGAATACCTCATTGGAAAAATAATTGACCTGAAAACTAGATTGAGGAGAAATAATTTAAGAATTATTTGTCTACCTGAAAGCCATGATCAAAAAAAGAGCCTCAAAATCATCTTTCAAGCAATTATCAAGGAAAACTGCCCTGATATCCTAGAAGCAGTGGGTAAAATAGGAATTGAAAGATTCTGCTCATCATTTCCTGAAAGAGATCCCAAAGTGAAAATTCCCAGGAATACTGTAGCCAAATTCCATAACTTCCAGTTTAAGAAGAAGATGCTGCAAGCAGCCAGAAAGAAATAATTCAAATAGTGTAGATAACACAAATAGACAGGATAATACACGATTTAGCAGTTTCTACATTAAAGGATCTGTGGGCTTGGAATGTGATATTACATAAGGCAAAGGAGCTAGGATTTCAACTAAGAATCACCAGTAAAAATGGATGTTCAATGAAATAGAGAACTTTCTGGCATTCCTAATGAAAAGGCCTGAACTGAATAGAAAAATCTGACATCCAAACACAAAATTCAAGAAAAGAATAAAAAGGTGAACAGAAAAGAGAAATTTAATAAGGTTAAACTGTTTATATCCTACATGGGAAGATAATACTTATACGTCCTAAGAGATTTTTCTTTATTAAGGCAGTTAGAAGGAGTAGATATAGACAGAGGGCCTAGGTGTGAGTTGACTATGATGGGATGATATAAAAAAAAATTAAATAAGGTGATAAAAAATGATGTATTGGGAAAAGTGGGAGTTCAATACAATGGAATACATTATTTCATATAAAAGAAACGTGAAAGAGCTTTTATAGTGGCAGGGAAGATAAGGGGATGGAATGCAATACTAGAACCTTACTCTCATGAGAATTAGCTCAAAGCAGGAATGACATACACACTCAATTGGGTATGAAAATCTGTCTCAATATACAGGAAGAAGGGAGCAGGACAAGGAAAGGGGGCATGCCTGTAGTGGAGGGCAGATTAGAGGAGCTGGTGGTCAGAAGCAAAACAGTTTGGTAAGGGACAGAGAGAGAGAGAGAGAGAGAGAGAGAGAGAGAGAGAGAGAGAGAGAGAGAATAGACAAGGGAGATAGTAAGATTGAGGGAAATAAACAGTTGATAACCATAACTATGAATGGAATGAACTCACCCATAAAATGAAAGCAAATAGCAGAATGGATTTAAAACCAGAATTCTACAGTATGTTGTTTAAAATAAACGCACTTGAATCAGAGACACAGAGTAAAGATAAGCTGCTGGAGGAGAATCTCATTATACATCAAGTGAAGTAAAAAAAAGAGTAGCAATTATGATCTCACACAAAAGAAAAAATAAATCTAATTAGAAGAGTTAAAAAGGGAAACAACATTTGACCAAAAGGTAATATAGACAATGAAGTTACATCAATACTAAACATATATACATCAAATGGTATAGCATCCAGATTCTTAAAGGACAAGTTAAATGAGTTGCAGCAGGAAATAGTAAAACCATATTAGTGGAGGACCTCAGCTTTCCCCTTTTAGAACCAGATAAACTTTACCAAAAAATAAAGAAGAAAGAAGTTAAGGAAATGAATAGAATTTTAGAAGGATTAGACATGATAGATACCTGGAGAAAACTGAATGGGAATAGAAAAGAATATACTTTTTTTCTAGCAGTATATAGCACCTACACAAAAATTGACCACATATTAGAGCATAAAAACCTCACAACCAAATGCAGAAAAGCAGAGACATTAAGTGCTTCCTTTTGATATTATAATGGAATAAAATTACATTCAATAAAGGGCTTTGGAAATAAAGATGAAAAATTAACTGGAAACTAAATATCATCTTAAAGAATGAGTGGGTCAAAGAACAAATCATAGAAACAGTAATTTCATTGAAGAGAGTAACAGCAATGAAACAACATACCAAAATTTATGGGATGCAGTCAAAGCAGTACTTAAGGAAAATTTTATATTTCTAAATGCTTATGTCAATAAAATAGAGAAAAATTAGATCAACAAATTGGACATTCAACTAAAAAAATAGAAAAAGAATACATTTTTAGGGGACAATTAGGTGACATAGTGAGTAGAGCACTGGCCCTGGAGTCAGGAGGACCTGAGTTCAAATCCAGCCTCAGACACTTGACACACTTACTAGCTGTGTGGCTTTGGGCAAGTCACTTAACCCCAGTTGCCCTCCAAAAAGCAAAAAAAAAAAGAATAAATTTTTTTAAATCCCCAATTAAACATCAAAATAGAACTCCTGAAAATCAAAGGAGAGATTACTTAAATTGAAAGTAAGAAAACATTGAACTAATAAATAAAGCTAGGAAGCAGGTTTTTATGAAAAAACAATATTAATAAACCATTGATTAATTTGATTAAAAAGAAAAAAAAACAAATTACTGCTATCAAAAATGAAAAGGATGAATTTACCACCAATGGAGATGAAATTAAAGCAATCATTAGGAGCAATTTTGCCCAATTATATGCCAATAAATCTAACAATTTAAGTGAAATGGATGTATATGTACAAAATATAGATTGCCCAGATTAACAGAATGCTGCAGCCAGCATAGTTGTATGGCCTAGCTACCAGCTGAATAAAGGAAAAAGGAGAGAGAGAGAGAGAGAGAGAGAGAGAGAGAGAGAGAGAGAGAGAGAGAGAGAGAGAGAGAGAGCTTCCAGCTGAATAAGGGAAAGAGAGGGAGACAGGGATGTATTCCATAGTCTGTTTATTACAGAACCATTTCATACAGAGCCAATGATATAAGATAATCATCGGGCTTATATTCCCTTTAGCAGAGATTCTTACGTAACCTGAATACAAAGACCCTGGCTGGGAAGCAATCACTTCCTTACCCTGGCCCAAAGCACATCTGGAGGCACAAGCAAACGGAGTCAAAAACAAGACTTGCAAATTAGTTACCCTGTACTTCTTTTAGATATTCACGGAACCAATGATAACAATCACCCAACAAGATTATACTCTTCCTGCATATCTGCCTAGTGACCTTGAGAATTGGGGAGCATTTTGTTAATGGAGTCAAGGCCCCTGAAAGTCTGGTCTACTACAACAGAAGAGGAAATAGAATACTTAAATAACCCTATCTTAGAAAAAGAAATTGAGCAAGCCATCAATAAACTCACTAAGAAAAAGTTTCCTGGACCAGATGGATTCACAAGTGAATTCTATCAAATATTTAAAGAACAATTAATTCTAGTTTCTTTTGGGAAAATAGGCAAAGAAGTCCTTCCAAATTCCTTTTACAACACAAATATGGTGCTTATACTTAAACCAGGAAAAGCAAAAACAGAGATAGAAAACTATAGACCACTTTCCCTAATGAATATTGATGCAAAAGTTTTAAAACACTAGTAAAGATATTACAGTAACATAACAGTGATCATAACTCTAACTAGGTGGGATTTATACCAGGAATTCTGGGCTAGTTCAATATTTGGAAGACTATCAGTATAATTGACAGTATCAGTTACAAAATCAACAGTAATCATATAATTACATCAATTATGTTGACAAAATACAACCATTCTATTAATAACACAGGAAAGCACAGGAATAAATGGAGCTTTCCTTAAAATGATAAGTAGTATGTCAAACCATCAGCAAGCATTATTTGTAATGGAGTTATCTCTATTACAAGGCCAGAAGCCTTCCCAGTAAGATCAGGAGTAAGGCAAGGATGTCCACTATCACTACTATTATTCAATATTGTACTAGAAATGCTATACCTAACATTTCTAGAAGAGAAATAAGAGAATAAGAGAGGAAAAAGAAATTGAAGGAATTTGAATAGGCAGTAAGGTAACAAACTATCACTATGCAGATGATGTGATGGAATACTTAGAGAATCAACTAAAAAACTAGTTAAAATAATTAACAGTAGCAAAGTTGCAGGACATAAAATAAACCATGTAAACCATCAGCATTTCTCTATATTACAAAGTCCAGTAACAAGAGAGAGAGAAATTCCTTATAAAATAACTGTGGACAGTATTACAATATTTGGGAGTCTACCTGCCAAGAAGAACCCAGGAACTGTTTGAACACAATTACAAGATACTTTTCATGCAAATAAAGTCAGATCCGAACAATTGGAAAAATATTAATTGCCCATGAATAGACGGAGCCAGTATAATAAAAATGACAATTCTGCCTAAATGAATCTACTTATTAGGTGTCATACCCATCAAACTACCAAAAATTTATTTTATAGAACTAGAAAAAGCAACTGGAAGAACAAAAAAGCATCAATATCAAAGGAATTAATGGGGGAGGGGGAGAAGTGAAGGAAGACACCCTAGCCATACCAGATCTCAAACTATTATAAAGTGATAATCATCAAAACAGTCTGGTACTGGCTTAGAAATAGAGTGGTGGGTCAGTGGAATAGATTAGATACACTATACATTGTAGTAAATTACTATAGTAATCTAGTGTGTGATAACCCCAAAGACCCACGATTTTGAAACAAGAACTTACTATTTGATAAAAACCTGCTGGGAAAACTAGATGACATTTTGGCAGAAATTAGGGACAGACTAACATCTTACACTATATACCAAGATAAGGTCAAAATGGCTACATGATTTAGACATGAAGGGTGATACCATAAGCAAATTAGGAGAACATTGAAAATTTTACCTTTCAGATCTATGAATAAGAGAAGAATTTATGACCAAACAAGAGATAGTGTTATCAGATGTAAAATGAATGATTTTGATTATGTTAAATTAAAAGGATTTTGCACAAACAAAACCAATGCAGCCAAAATTAGAAGGCAAGCAGAAAGCTGGGAAAAATTTTTACAGCTAGTGTCATTGAGAAAGTCCTCATTTCTCAAATATATAGGAAACTGAGTCAAATTTATAAGATACAAGTCATTCCACAATTGATAAATGATCAAAAGATATAAACAGGTAGTTTTCAGATGAGGAAATCAAAACTATAGTCTTTGAATAAAATGAAGAAAAATCTCTAAATCACTCTTGATTAGAAAAATGCAAATTAAAACAACTCTGAGGTGCCGTCTTACACCTATCAGATTGCCTGTAATATAAGAGAAAAGGGAAATGATAAATGTGGGAGGGGATGTGGGAAAATTGGGACACTAATTCACTGCATATATATATACATATATATATATATATATGCATATATATATATATATATCAGCTCTTTTTGCGGTAGAAAAAATTTAAAATTGAGGGATTGTCCATCAGTTGGGGAAAGGCTGAACAAGTTATGGTATGCAATTATAATTGTTTCCCCACTCTCACCCCCTGCTTCATATCAGAGAAGTCTGATTTTTTTTCTTTTTCTTTTATGGGGTGTTTACTATACTTTAATGTAAATTTGGGGTTAAGTATTTGGTCATAGGTTCTGTGTAATCTGTTGGCCTTCATGTGGTCATCTGTGGATTCCACAAAGCTCCCCCAAAATTCCCATTTATTACACTGACCTGTGATATATTTAAACCACAATGGGGAAAAGTCACAATGTGGAAGGGATAACTGTACTATTGTGCTATAAGAAATGACAAGCAGGATGCTTTCAGAAAAACCCAGGAAAACTTAAATGAGCTGATGCAAAGTGAAATGAGTAGAACTAGGAGAACATTGTATATAGTAGCAGCAGTTATTGTGCAGTGATCAAATTTGGATGACTTAGCAGTTCTCACCAATATAATGATATAAGATGATTCCAAAGGACTTATGATGAAAAATGCTTTCCATCTCCAAAGAAGGAACTGATGGTGTCCAAATACAGAACAAAGGATACTATTTTTCACTTTAATTTTTTCATGAATTTTTTTGGGGGGAGGTCTGTATTTCACAACATAACCACTATGGAAATATGTTTTGCATGACTGCATATTTATAATTTATGTCAAATAGTTTGACATCTCAGGGAGAGGTTAGGGAGAAGGGAGAGATTTTGGAACTCAAAATTTTTATTAAAATGAATGTGAAAAAATTGTTTTTATATGTAATTGGAAGAAAATAAAATATTAAAAAAGGAACATTTTATCTGAGTGAAAATTTTCTTTCTGCTAGATGCTATTACAAAAACTAAAAGGTTCTCCTTCCTGCCCACTGGAGAAAAATGCATCCCTTCAAGCAGAATCCAGATTTAAAAATTCCCGCTCTGGTGTAGACTCTGGAATTGGAGAAAGTGTGCTAGTTTCAAGCCTGAAACACACAGTGACCAGTGATAGACTGCAGACTCTTTCCTCAAAAACTTTTTCTCCTGCTTTCCATAGTTTGGTAGAGCTATGTTTGCAACAAGACCCTGAAAAAAGGTAATAATGATTGCATCTAAAAGAGAACATATACTTGTTTCACATAAATCAGGAAGATCTTGCCTGTTTAGATGAGCTTAAATCCCTTATTCTGAGAAACTAAACTTTTAATTTCATTAAGTATAATCTTTTGCATCCAAGCAATCAGTAATCTAGTATCAACAAAAAAATGTATAAAACCAGTCATTATGCTGCCAGGGAAAAGCTACTGGACTAGGAGCCACAAGAAATGGATTCAAATCTAGGCTTTGCCACTTAGTAGCCACATGACCTGAGGCAAATCATTTAACTACATTAAAGAATCAGTTTCCTTAACTGTAAAATGGAGATAATTATGCCTGCCTTCCACTGGTGAGTTGTGTTGATAAAGTGAGAATATTAAAATGTTTTGAAAAACATGAAGTGCTATGTAATGATGATGATGGTGTTATGGTTATTTTTTGTATTAACAATATAATCATAATTTCATAAAGTAGGACGGGGATGGAATGTGTTTTTATTATAAATATTTTATTCCAGAGTTTCATGTTTAACGTAGAGGATTAACAGTAAGAAGTTGGAGATATTCCCTTTCAGTTCCATTCTTCTATATTCCCTCTCACTCTTATCTTCAGTTATTTAAATAATTAGTTTCTGGAGAAATTCCAGCCACCCCGGGGATATTGAGAAGATCTTACAGCTGATTTCCAGACTTCACTGGCTATGCTGTAGGGTCTAGGGTCTGGTCTTTGACTTAAAGTTTAGTCATTGGATTTTATCAGTTTACCTGGAGATGACTAGGTTTTAGGGGAATGAGCCACATTTCCAAATTCAGTTTATTGAAACCAAAATACCATTCTGTTAATTTACAGTAGAAACATAATTCCCAAATAGACTCTAATGGCCATGTTTATGTTGGCTATTTTTACATTCTCTTTAAAGAATCAGTCAGCCTACTTGAGGACAAGATGACCTTAGTGCATGACTTCTAAGGTCAAATTAGTCAACCTGACATGTACTTATTACTACTTTGGGGTAATACCCTCCTTAGTAAACCAAAATACTTCTTTCATTTGTTCAGGATACCCAGTCCTCTGACTGAATGCTCCTTTTCACTATTGTTTGTCAATTACCCAAACCAAAAACTTTTGTCATTACAGGACTTTCTCATGATGGACATACTACAGTTTTCATAATTACATTTTATTTTATATTAGTTGCCTGTTAAATTGGTGCCTTTCTTTTTAGGTAGAAATCCTCATCCCCTTAGTAATATTTAGAAAATAATATTATCAACATGCTATTTATAGCATCCCTTTAGGTAAGTGTAATGTTAATGGAACAGAAAAATCTTCCTTGTCCATTAATAGGCCTATGTGACCTGGAGCCATATTCGTTTATACCCTTCTGTTGCCAATGCCCTAGTTTAGAGCCTCCTCATCTTCCTTCAGGACTTCTGGAATGACTTCTTAAGCTGGCCGCTGGCCTCCCATGCTGCACCTCCAACCCATCCTGCCTACAGACTACAGAGCAATCTTCCCAGAAGACCACATTAATCATTAACATTCCCTACTTTAAAGAGAGAAAATATCTCTAAAGCTTCCCAGGCTGGCTTCAAGACACTGCAGTCCAGCAAGCATGTGCAAAAGCTCATGGATGTGTGGCAGTGTGGGGGTGTATGTTTAAGTGTGCCTCATGTGTTCAAGGCATTGTTCTGGGGGCTGGGAGAATAAAGAGACACTACAGGAGTCTCAGCATCTCCCTCACCTTTGCTCATTACCTTGTACAGAATCTGTGTGCCCCAACCAGACTGACCTCACTTTGCCATACACACACAATTAGGGGGTGTGATGATGATAGAGGAATAATAACAGTGAGCATTTATGTCAGACGTTAAAGCTTTACAAATTACCTTACACATAATCTCAGTGGATCCTCACAAAAACTCTGTGAGGTAAGTGATATTATTATCCCTATTTTACAGTGGAAGAACTGGCAAACAGAGGTGAAGTGACTTGCCCAGGGTCACTCAGCTAGTAAGTGTCTGAGGTGGATTTGAACTCAGGTCTTCCTTTAAAAAAATTATTAATTTATTTTTAGTTTTCAACATTCACTTCTACAAGATTTTGAGTTCTGCATTTTTTACCCTTCTCTCCCCTCCCCCACCCCAAAATAGCATACATTCTGATTAACCTTTCCCCAGTCTGTCTTCCCTTTTATCTCTCCTCCTCCCCACTTCTCTTATCCCCTTCCCTTCTATTTTCCTATGGAGCAAAATAGATTTCTATACCCCATTGCTCTTTATCTTATTTCACAGTTGCTTTTAAAAACAATTTTTAACATTCATTTTTAAAACTTTGAGTTCCAACTTCTTTCCTTTCTTCCCTCTCCACCCACTCTCATTGAGAAGGCAAGCAATTCAATATAGTTTATACCTGTGTAATAATGCAAAACATTTCCATAATAGTCCATCCTATCCTTCTACATGTTTATTCTCTCCTTTCACCCTGTCCTTCAAAAGTGCTTGCTTCTGATTACCTTCTCCCCCAATCTACCCTCTGTTCTATCATGGCCCGTCTGATTCCCTTCCCCCCTATTTTCCTGTAGAGTAAGATAGATTTCCATACCCAATTGAGTGTGTTATATTATTCCATCCTTAAGCCAAAGCCAATGAGAATAAGGTTCACTCACCCTCTCACCTCCCGTTTCTTCCCCTCTACTGTAAAAACTTTCTTGCCTCTTTAAGTGAGATAACTTACCCCAGTCTACCTTTCCCCTTTTCCTTCTCAAAATACATTCCTCTCTCACCCCTTTATTTTTAGATAACATCCCTTCATATTCAACTCACCCTGTGCCCTCTTTTATATGTCTGTGTATGTATATATATGTATATATGTATGTATATATGCACACATATTCTCTTATGATTTGACTTTCCTGTTTACCTTTTCATGCTTTTCTTGAGTCTTGTATTTGAAAGTCATATTTTCTATTTAGCTTTGGTCATTTCATCAAGAATACTTGAAGTCCTAATTTCGTTGAATGTCCGTTTTTTTTCCCTTGAAATAATATACTCAGTTTTGCTGGGTAGGTGATTCTTGGTTTTAATCCTAGCTCCTTTGACCTCCAGAATATCATATTCCAAGCCCTGAGATCCATTAATATAGAAGTAAGTTTGGGAGGGGGAGAACCTGTGTTTGTACCAACGTGGAATTTTTTTCTTGCGCTATTGAAATCTTCAAACAGTGATTTTTTTGAACCTATAAAATTTTAGCTCCAAATGCTGACATATTTCTTAAACTTAGAACTCAGTTTTAAAGAAGGCTACATTCTTTTTTTATAAATCATTTTGTTTTCTATTCCAGACCATCAGCAAGCACTTTGCTGTCACATGCGTTTTTCAGACAGGTGAGCTGGTCTCTTGTGGAGATGGGATCTTTCTAAATATTAGATAAGTACATAAGGGCAAGAACAAGATAATGGTATTACATAAATAATCTTCGATTTGGCTGCTAAAAATTTTGGAGGTTTTGAAGTTGCAGGGAAAAAATCCACAAAAACAATATATACATACACACAAATTACAATCACATAATTCTATCTTGAAGTAATATTTGGTTTACTTTGTAAACATTTTGTTTTCCTCATGGACCAAAAAGGTTGCTATAATGCATAATTTCTCTGAAGTCAGAGGGTCTTGAAGCTGCTGAGAGCAACTTAACCTGGGAACTTCTGCTTCTATATACACCTTTGGCATGTTGCCTTCCTCCCTTATTAGATTATCAGAATCAAAGCAGGTTTTAGGGTCAATGCCAGGAAATAGTTTTGTAAAATCATTGTGTAGGCAAATAATATTGCATCGTCATTTCTGACAAAAATATTTTACATCCTGATAACAGAACTAAAATTTTTGCTTTATGTACCAAATAATCTTGTTTTGTTTTGTTTTGAACAGATAAAAGAACAAACCCAGGAGTCAATACTTTCATTGCTGCCTCCTGCTTATAGCCAGTGGCCAGGTTCAGTGTCCCCAGTGTCTACCTGGACTGAACCAAATTATATTCTTGCTGATGAAGAAGACATTGACTGGGAATTCTAGAGATGCCACATCACTCTTACATCCTATGTACTTGACCTCTTTGCTGCTTTTTCTCTATATTGGCTAAGTACCTGTGCCAGAGCCATACTTGAAAACACAGTTGTTGCACTGGAAACTAATTTTAAACCACTCTTTTCAAAGGAGACACTATTGTAGCAGCCTTTCCAAATGGTTCTAAGTGCTGTCACAAGTACTGCAGACTTCAGAATTAGGAATTTGGTTGCTTTCATATCTCCTTTTAGTTATGTATTTTGTTCAAACTGTGATTGATTCTTCCTCAATCTCCCAGTATAATGTTGATCTGTTTTTCTCATGTTCTTGACTGCTTTGAAGGTGAATGGTCCCTCCAAGGAGGACGAGACAAGACAGTGCCTCTCCAGATACTTCTTTTTCTTCCAGTCAATCTAGCCTTTTTGGCCCCTCCCCCACCGGGCAAGTGGCTAATTCATCTTGGCACAAAGCTGTTTTAAGCAGAAGGAAAAATGTTTATGTCTTTTTGTCTCCTGGTGATATCTATTCTTTACCAATCTGAGCCTGACGTTAAATGATTCACTTGTATTTATATAAATGAATATGCAGTTTTTTTTCCTTGTAACACCTAATTAGTTGCACTTTTCTACCTTTGTAAATTATAAGGCTTAAATCCACACACTTTGTGTGCCCTCAATAAATATTCATTGAATTGAGTTTATTCCATCAACTTGGTTTTCCCTTTGTGTGATATGACCTAGTTTTAGCTAAACAGGATGTTTTTTTCTTATATCTCCACTTACCTTTACACAGAGTGCTAGATTTAAGAGATGTAAAAATTATTCTTAAATAGCACTGTCCTTATTCTCTAGACATTTATAGTCTAGACTCTTAGAGCAAGGCTTCTTAGCCTGGGATCTATGAACTTATTTAAAAAATATTTTGATAACTGTATTTCAGTATAATTGGTTTCCTTTGTAATCCTGTTATTTTATGCATTTAAAACATTATGCTGAGAAGGGGCTCATAGGCTTCTCCAGTCTGACTGCCAAAGGGGTCTATTAAGCCAGAACAGTTAAAAACCCATTAAGTTCTAAGGGGCTAAGTTTTCTATACCTTATTGAAGATAAATTTAGTTTTTTTTAAATGGATGTAATTGAAGGCATGTATTTACTACAACAAAAATGTCCCCAACTAATTCACTAATTGCTCAAGAAAAAGCACAAAATAATGTCACATGGACAATTTCATATGAAAGTGTGTATTCACATACAATCAGTAATATGACAGTAGTAGTTTGATACTTAGATGCCATTCAACTTCAAGCTTGACCCATCTACTTCTCACCCCTGATATGTTCTGCTTTGTGACATAATGGAGGTTTTGTTTTATTTATTAATGACATTATCATGGTCAAAACTATGTTACAGGCATACCCTTGTCTTCTATCATTAATCCATTATGGTAAGGAACTTCTCAAAAGAGACGTCTCCATTTCACTTAGGTCAGGAAAAAAGATGAATTGTTCCTAGTTGTTACAGATCTTGGTTGATGTGGGCCATGGCATACATTCTTTTACTAACAGATTGGCTTCACTAACTTGTCTCTAGATACTACAAACTGCTTAATAATGCCAAGAAGTCTGCATGGAAAACATAAGGCACAGTCCCTTTTGTCCTATTACTCTGGGTTCTGGACTGTCACAAAGGAATTATCAGGCTCTAGAGTGGTGGGGGGGGGGCAGGAATGATCCAGTGTTATGATCTCATAATTTGCTCCACCAAGCTTTCTACAGGTAATTTATCCAGTCCCCTGAATGAGTCATAGAAGTAATTTAAAGAAGCCGGATTACAATTTGAGGTTCCTAAAAGTATTTATTTACAAAATAGGAACACAATCTCACTCATTACGTGAATTGAAGTAGTCATAAAATACAGTTGCACCTGGATCCTTTCTCGGTTAGGTGTCCCCAGAATTAGAATTAAAGCAATTCTTCAAAGTTTTTTCTTAAATTTGTTGAAAGCATCATGTTACAGGGCTTGCAGACTCAATAATGACTAACAAATGTGCATTTAGAGCACATAAAAATTGGGGGATAGTTCCAAGCCAGATAGATGTTCAATTAGTATAATTTATAAGACTAGGAGTTAAGAAATTAAGCTTAATTATGGGCAAATTCATTTCTCTGTGCCCCATCTTCCTCGGTAAAATGAGATTAGGCAGTCTCTAGAGTCCCTTCCAGCTCATGTCTAAGGTCTCTCAAAAAACATTTTGTTTCTAGAATAATTGCTTAGTTTTAGTATGTGGTAAACTCTGATGAGCATAATTAACCATACAACATAAAAAAAATTTTATGACATAATTATCTTGCTAAAGAATTAGGTCTTTTTTGTTCTTTACAAGAAATAAGAAAGCTGGCTAAAATAGGCAGACAGGAAAAATTCTCCAGAGGTGAAAATATAATCAGGCTTCCAGTGCAGATCCAGCCTAGCCATGTTTGAAGACGTTCTTTATAACAACCACAAGTTGATAAATGTTTTTGGCCACACAATATAAACAGTATAATCAATCATCATAAAAGTACAAATGACCTTTCTCCAAGAAAGACCTACACCAATGTTTCTGTGGAAGCAGATTTTACCAAGCTGGAAAGGTTTCAAGAATGAGCCTAATGATAACATCTGTCTCTCAGCCAAGGAAGCACCAGCTTAGCTGCTTCTGACTCAATTTCTGAAGATCATCTACTAATGCTAAGTAATAGACCAGGGATTGTGGAAGTGTACCTTCAAATTTACGCAGCAACCTCCCATACTATCCAAATTGCCTTAGGAAATAGGCTTTCTGATGTAAAGCCACTGGAATCCAAGACTGTCACAGGATGGAGATAAGTTCTCCTAATAGGAAAATATTTGCCTCATGTTTCTTTGTGCACACTTAAGAGCTGCGTTAAAATAAATGGGATCATTTGAAACACCATCAAAAATGGCCTGTCTCCACTAAAGTACTGTTCCAGTGCTTTTTGAAGGTCAGCTGAGTAGCTATCCACCAAGTTTCAGAAAACATCATGATTTAAATTCAAGATTTGTTCAGGCAAACTTCTAATATTAGGGCAGCAATTGAAGAATAGATGAGTGTCACCCATGCAGTACTGGTGCATATGTATAGGCTTTTTAACACTGTCTGCTATCTTTGTTTCTCAGCGTGGGTCTCTGGTAAAGTTGTCTTCCTATCAATTGCTGCCCTGAGCCCAGTAATTAAAAGGTGTTGGAAATATTCTGATGTGTTTGAAGACAAAGCTAAATTCAAGTACAGTCCTAGATGAGATTGACACTTGGCTAAATAGCATTTTCTAGTTATCGATTAAAGGCTGATATTAAAGATTAAAGTCCACATCTACATAATCATGTCAAACTCTACTCCATTAAAATAAAAACAAAACAAAACCATTGTTAAATGGTCAGTAGTTCCCTCAGTCTCATAAATAAAAATACATATATACATATGCACCATAAATGTTTATTTGTATTTCAGTGAAAACAATGACTCTAACAAGATGAAATTTTGCAGGGAGCTGCTAAATAAGAGGACTAAATAAGGAGATTCATGATGTACTTAATAACCATCCTCATACTTGCGTTTCACATATGAACTATTTAACAATTGTAGTATATCACAAATGATTGAACATTTTTCAAGATCTTTGAGGTCTTTTTTCTCATTATATTCCTCTGTAACATTTACATGAAATAAGCCTGCCGAAACCACCCGTGGGGATGGAAATTTCCCAATGTTTTCTTTCAATCGTTTGTTAAATTCTGGAGCAGTGTTTGGTCTTGCAAGGTTTTTAAGTGTGTATTGGTTATCATCTGGGCTTTTTCCTAAGTCAAACCTTGCTCTTGCTTTTGCTTTTTCAAGATGCTTAAATGAGGTCACATGCAAATCTTCCTTTTTGTTTTCTGAAGAGTCCTAAACATTAAAAATAAAAGCAGAGTAGATTAATAATTAACTTTTTAAAGTTAAAAGGAATATAGCTTACACAGTTAGAGGGACAGACTAGCGTATGGCAGATAAGTAGTCTCCAGTTTACAATTTTCTCACTACTCCTTTTTCTGACTTACACCTTCCTGAACCTTTGCTACTATAGCTACAGTGATTCATTCGAAGCTTTTGAAGATCTGCGGGTTCAAGGACGTAAGAATGGACGAAATATCATATTAACCAAAACACAACTAAATGATAAATGACCTTGGAGACCAAATGAACCAAGCGGGACTAACCTGCCTGCTTGGCTGCCCCCTCCCCCATCATATCTTTACCCTGCAATTAATGAAAAATTGCAATTTTATTTGTATCACCTAAAATTATACTAAAGATTAATTTGGCTTAATGAACATTCTTTGTATCCCTCGGGGAAGTTATTGTGCATTTATGGATATCAGGCTTTGGTTTTTTTCCCTAACGCCTAGCTAAGACAAAGGAAATGAGAACTTTTGGAAGCACTTTGGGAGAATGGGAGTAGGAAGCTGGGTACTTTTGTGACCTCGGGCAAGTTAATTAGCTTCTAAAGTCCTCAACTGTCTCATCTATAAAATGAGAGGGTCAATCTATATGTGTACTGAGGTCTCTTTCAGCTTTAAATCCTCTGGTTCCTGGTTCCAATAATCTCATTTTATAGATGGGAAAACTAGGTCTGCAAGCTGAAATTATTTACTTAAGGCCATATATAGCATGATAGACCCAAGATAAACTCAGGACTCCTATCTAGTCCAATACCCTAGTGCAATCTTATATGTGTATAAGGTTGAGAGTGGGGAAGTGAGTGATTAGGGTAGTCTGAAAGCACTAGAAGCTTGGGGAGAGGGACCCTAGGATGTGGAGGATGCTTTGCCTATTTATATATTTTGACTGTGGTTAGTTCTGCATACAAAAAAGAGAAAACTTTGTTCTTCCTCCATCTAAATGAACCCCAGAGGTTCATAGAAACCAGAATTTTGGTTACTACTGTTAGTGAGATAATTCATTTGAACTGTGGATTAAATGGGTTTTTGTGGGTTGGCCTTGGATTCTTATACCCATTTACAAAAATTTTATGAAAAATTCTCATTTTTCCCATAAATAAATGCATCCCAACTTCTAAACAACCAATGTACAAACTTTCAGAATACATTCTGACTGTAAATCAGGGACTGCTTGTATGCCATATTTGGCACTGAATACTTTGTGTAACTTTCCATTTCTAATAATACATAAAATTTTCTGATATCCATATTTTCCTACACTCAAGAGATAACCTCTGACAATGAATCAGTATATTTATTAGAGCAGGATTTTTCATGTAGGTAATATAATTATAAATACATAGATGCACTTAAGAGTTCAGAGGTATGGGCATGGGAAGCCACATCACCTGGCTGGGTCTATTGGATACTCTTCCAAGTCCAAGTTCCCTGTACACTGTAATATTCTGTGCTCTCTAGGGGATATTGGAATGTTAAAGAACGTGATGAGTGAGCCCAGTTAGTCATCTAATTAAGTCCTTTTGATAGTCAATTCTGTGTGCCATTAACTTTACTAAAGACACAAACTGAATTATGCAGTGCTTCAATGGAAAAGATGTTGCTTAACTTTCACACTATACATTACAGGCATATTTCTCAGTGCCTTTCTATAGCACCCAGTTAAATACTCTTAAAATTCCACTGTTTATGAAACCCTAGGGTACTTAATGAGATCCTCAACTACTTAAAAAGAGTAATATTCGGTTTTTAAGGGATTTCCTTATGGAAAGGCTTTTAATTTCATTTATATTAATAATTTTATTTATATATATTTCCTCCCGGTGAGGAAATAATCTCTCCCAATGAAGGTTGCCTTCTTTGAAATTGATACAACTAGGTCCCCAATTAGTACAAATGAAGTGGTTGCATTATTCAAATTTGCACTGTATACTTCCAAAGAAAATGAAACCAAAGACCATTATTTTACACAATTATAACTTCATATAGTATAAACTCTAATATATGATACTTCATGGAATTTATTACTCACACTAATCTGGCTGTAATCTCAGAGAGTTGCCTAGAGTACTAAGAAGTTAAGTGATATGTCATATCAGTATGTGTTAGAAACAGAAATTTGAACTGAGGTCTTCCTTTATTCAAGGCTTGTTCTCTATTCACTATTGTTCTTTCATATATAATGTGTGTGTGTGTGTGTGTGTGTGTGTATATATATATTATATATATATATATATGTATCTTATTCAAGGCTAGTTCTCTATTCATTATTGTCCTTTCATACACACACACACACACACACACACACACACACACACACACCCCAAACACACATCATATCATTCTTACTACCATGCTATCCTCTGTAGGGTTTTGTGGCCTGGCCTGGGAACCTAAGCATCATTTGTTACATTTTTTTTCCCTATGAGAAGATGCATAAGGGAAAAATTTTTTGTACTGTGAAGTAGTTAAATGTGCTGGCCAAACCAAAAGAATATTACCCAAACTACATTCTGAAATAAGTTCTATTTCTCATTTAAGGGAATAATTTACATGTAATACAGAAAACATAGATATTCACTCAAAGAAGTCAATTTTATACATTAAATTTAGTTCTTGAGAATTTTCTCAAATATAGTCAACTCTCAATTATCCATGTATATCAGGGATAGCAGTGACACAGGTAATTCAAAGCAATCAGTAAACCTCTAAACCTTTTTACTTAGTTTTTCAATTCAGTGTAGGTTTTTTTTTTTCCTTAGCAGATTTAGTTACTTACATTCATAGACCTAGAAGTGAGCTTAGATGTCATTTAGTCCAACTATCTTATTTTATAGCTAAGGCAGTGAAGGCCCAGGGAGGTCACATAAGTAGTAAGTGAAGAGCTGGAACTTGAACCCAGGTCCCCTGACCCCAAATCCATTATTTGCACATAACAGGCACTTAATAAATGCTAGTTGACTAGATGATATGCAGGGTAGTGGACAGAGCACTAGGCTAGTCTCAAGCCTAACAGTGAGTAGTTGTTTGACCTTGGGTTAAAGTGATTTGATCAGTCTGAACTTCAGGTTCCTCATCTGTGATTTGATAAACCTATCCCAGCAACCGGATGAGATGGTTATGAGGAGCAAATGAAGATAATAAGAAAGTGCTTTGAAAATTGTAAAAGTACTAGATAAATGCAAGGTAGTACTAATTAATATTAGAAATTAGTTTGCATTCCTGAGCAATTAAACAAGCATTTATTAAATGTCCACTATGTATGGCACTGTGTTACATCGTGGGGATACAAAGATGAAATGAATTTTGGCAGAAGATAGCCCAAGATCATGTTGGGGGGGGGGCAGAGAGAAGTTAGAACAGACTTTAAAAAATTTGCAGTTCATAATCCACAAAATGATTATGAAACTGTAGTTAATACAAGGCAATATCTCCCACCTGTCCCTATAGACCCAAATCAAACCTAAATATGTAAATGTGTCATGAAGCATTCAAGACCTCATGTTGGCACTGCTTTGAAGGGAATTTTGTGATTTATTTTGTGTGAGGTAAGATGATATTTGACTTTCAGAAGAATGATTTGATTTGGGAGGACAGTCAGTTTGCTACACTTTGAGACAATTATACAACACATATATACATACATTCCCCCATTCCTGGGGTGAGAACAGGTGAAATATTTACTGACTTTTACCAAAAATGAAAAAATAGATCAAGAAAAGCATTATTACATGTATATTTCTTTTTCCAGCCCGGGGAAATAGCAGTGTCCTTTGTTGAGATTTCCTTAGAAGTAGTCTTGTGGCAGGCTGTGAGGCTGCTAATATCTTAGCTGTCCTGTAAAGGGGCCGTTTTTGTTTCTCAACATACTCTCTTTCTCGTCGAAGGTTAGGCTTTAAGCTTTCTGTTTTTAAGACTTCTGGGAATATAGATGGTTTTGAATTGTTAATTTCTACAATTCTACTATGGTCAAAGGATTGTGGGGTTGTCACACATTTTTCAGTACTAGTTTCTTTTGGCTTAACATAAACAGCTTGTAACTCTTTCTGGAACTGTGTAACTTTTAATAGTGGCTTCTTTTTGTTGTTCTCTTTGGACTTCCCATAACATTGGTCTTTCAAATTTGATTCTTCCTCATCGTCGGAATTTAAATAAACATAATTATTACTTGATGAGGGTAACCTGGATTTGTATAAATATGCTTTAATTTCTGATTGGATTTCAGAATTCTGGACACATGGCATGACCACTGGCTCAGGCTTTTCCTTGACAGTTACTTTATATATGTTAATATGTTCTTTTTTTTCCAAAGGCTTGATTTTCAAAGTAGCTTTTGAGTGGCTTGTTTTTGGTCTATTGTACCAGCCATGTAGATCTTGCATCTCCTCTTCAAAACCAGTTTTTTCTACTTGTGGCAATTGCATTAAATTATGGTCTTTTTGTTCCCTTCTTAACACTAGTTTTGTTATTTTTTCTGATGAACTGTTAAATAGGAACTCTTGGCTACTTTTTCTTGAAGCTTTTACTCCTGTTAGACCATGTTTTCCAGCTCTTTCTCTGGAGTATTGCCTTTCATCTTCTCTCACCAATGATGACCTTTTAACATTATGCAAAGTAAAATATTCCCTTTCCAACTTTCTGGTGAGTTCTATATTTGAAAGCCTTTCATCAATAACTTCTTGTGACATATTTCTTGGAAAAGTTTTGTAACTTTGCTTTTCAGAAGACCTTTCCAGAAATTGGCTTATTCCTCTCAGATCTGAGCTTAAAAATCGTAATGGTTTATCACTAGAATTAATCAAAGACAGGTTCTCATTGATAGTATGGAACTCCCTTTCTGTGATTAGGCCCATATTTGAAAGTCTTTCTATGAAAAGGCTTTGAAGTCGTTTGCTTAAATCAGATTTTAGATTTAATAGTTCATTTTCTGAGATAACTGCTAAAAGGTCTTGTATGGATTGACTTAAAAGACCTCTCCTGTTTAGTTCACTCTCTCTAGAAAAACTCCTTTCTGGATAATCATGTCTTACTTCATGTGAAAATGGTGGGACAGTTTTAGTTCTAAACTGAGGCAAGTTTTGGTCTCTATTCTCAGACTCTCTTTCCCTGATTAATTTGGTTTCTGTATAGTTACTTGACATATATTGTTGGAGGATTTCATTTAAAAGGGCTCTTAATCTTATTTCTAAATGCTTATCATCAAACGAAGGGTGATTTGACATATTTACAGAAGGCATGCTTTTGTGGGGAATTTCTGGAAAATCTTTGAAATTATTTTGCTCTTTTGGAGGTATTTCAGTCTTGACAGAAGTTGGTGATTCTTTTTTATCACTTATCAAATAAAGGTCCTCAAGGATTTTTGGTAAATCCTCCTTGGGGAATTGTCCTGATTCTGAAAGTCTTTCTACAAGAAAATTCTGGATGTGTTTGCCTAAATCAGCGTTTAGACATTCTGCTTCTGATCTTGACAGATACTCTTCAAAACTGCTATGCTTGGGGCTTGCAACAGGTTTTACGTTGGAATCATCTGATTTACCCATGCTAATTATTGAATTAGCATCTAATTCCTCAAATTCATTTTCACCATCTGGAACAAAAAAGGTTTGGTTTTCTTTTTCTACCTCTGCCCCTGCTGTTGAGCCTAATTCACTAACGTTCTCTGTGGAATGATTATTAAAGACGTTGCTTACAAAAGACTTTAGACAGGTTTTTTCTGAGTCACTAAGTTTATGCACGATGTAAGTGCTTGAATTTTCCAAAACAGAATCAAGATCTTTTTCTTCATAACTCTTTTCTTTGTATAATTGATCTATCTGAGGCAAATCTTCTTCTTTAGCCTGTGGGAACTGGTTTTTTGAATTCTTCAGAGATAATTTCCAGCCTTCTTCCATTATTGTGGATCTTTCTTCAGACAAATTGTTCTCATTAGTTTGCCATGGACTCTGATAGTCTTCTTTATCTAATTCTATCACACTCACTATGCCAGACTCTAAAGAATCTGAAGGAAATGCTTGTAAAAATATGTGCCTCATAAAAGATTTAGATTTTGATAGATCTACTCCTGAATGTTTTTCATTCGGTTCCTGACTTGTTGAAGCTAAACCACTATCCCAAACTGTGAGCGAACTTTCTGGAAAGTCCAGAAATGACACACTGCTATCTAAGTCCAGTTCTGTGATTTGTGGCTCACAGGAAATTTGTTCTCCCAGTGCCACATCCTCTGGGCTTTCAAAACTTTCTGCTACACTTAAAACTGAGATACTCTGGACTACCTCTTCTGAATTCTCAAAATATTCTTGTGGGTGCTTCTTTTTGAAACTATGTTTCCTTCCAGTTGACAAATCTTCCTCTACTGTACTTAGCTGTTCTTCAGGCTCATAAATTCTCTGAGAAATTTGGCATTCTTCCACTTCCACTTCTTCTGTTAATTCTAGTACTTGACTTTCTGTTGGACAATACTTTAGTGTTTCTTTTGAAAAGGATTTTGAACTTTTCTTTCCGGAAAGCTCAATCTGTTCACCCTGCCCAAACTTAAGGTCATTTTCTGAAGATTTTGAATTTGTGTTTATCTTTTCTGAAAGCACAATCTGTTCATTCTGAACAATCTTGAGGTCATTTTCTGAAGATTTTGAACTTAAATTTGCATTTTCTGAAAGCTCAATCTGTTCATTCTGTAAAATCTTGAGGTCATTTTCTGAAGAAGATTTGAAAATAGAACTTGTCTTTCCTGAAAGCACACCCAACTGTTCACTCTGCACAATCTTGAGTTTATTTTCGGAAGATTTTGAACCCAAACTTGTCTTTCCTGAAAGCTCATTCAGCTCTTCATGCTGCTCAACCTTGAGTTCATTTTTGGAAGATTTTGAACCCAAACTTGTCTTTGCTGAAAGCTCATTCAGCTCTTCACTCTGCTCAACCTTGAGTTCATTTTTAGAAGATTTTGAACCCAAACTTGTCTTTCCTGAAAGCTCATTCAGCTCTTCACTTTGCTCAATCTTGAGGTCATTTTTAGAAGATTTTGAACACAAACTTGTCTTCCCTGAAAGTTCATTGAGCTCTTCACTCTGCTCAATCTTGAGTTTATTTTTGGAAGATTTTGAACCCAAACTTGTCTTTCCTGAAAGCTCATTCAGCTCTTCATGCTGCTCAACCTTGAGTTCATTTTTGGAAGATTTTGAACCCAAACTTGTCTTTGCTGAAAGCTCATTCAGCTCTTCACTCTGCTCAATCTTGGGTTCGTTTTTGGAAGATTTTGAACCCAAACTTGTCCTTCCTGAAAGCTCAGTCAGCTCTTCACTCTGCTCAATCTTGAGATCATTTTTGGAAGATTTTGAACCTAAACTTGTCTTTCCTAACAGTTCATTGAGCTCTTCACTCTGCTCAATCTTGAGTACATTTTTAGAAGATTTTGAACACAAACTTGTCTTTTCTGAAAGCTCATTCAGCTCTTCACTCTGCTCAATCTTGAGTTCATTTTTGGAAGATTTTGAACCCAAACTTGTCTTTTCTGAAAGCTCATTCAGCTCTTCACTCTGCTCAATCTTGAGTTCATTTTTGGAAAATTTTGAACTGAAACTTGTCCTTCCTGAAACCTCATTCAGCTCTTCACTCTGCTCAATCTTGAGATCATTTTTGGAAGATTTTGAACCCAAATCTGTCTTCCCTGAAAGCTCATTGAGCTCTTCACTTTGCTCAATCTTGAGTTCATTTTTGGAAGATTTTGAACCCAAACTTGTCCTTCCTGAAAGCTCATTCAGCTCTTCACTCTGCTCAAACTTGAGATCATTTTTGGAAGATTTTGAATGCAAACTTGTCTTTCCTGAAAGCTCATTGAGCTCTTCACTCTGCTCAATCTTGAGTT
>CM053600.1:138709496-138740115 GCA_028646575.1 Pseudocheirus occidentalis
CCAAACTTGTCTTTCCTGAAAGCTCATTCAGCTCTTCACTCTGCTCAATCTTGAGTTCACTTTTGGAAGATTTTGAACCCAAACTTGTCTTTCCTGAAAGCTCATTCAGCTCTTCACTCTGCTCAATCTTGAGTTCATTTTTGGAAGATTTTGAACCCAAACTTGTCTTTTCTGAAAGCTCATTCAGCTCTTCACTCTGTACAATCATGAGTTCACTTTTGGAAGATTTTGAACCTAAACTTGTCTTTCCTGAAAGCTCATTCAGCTGTTCACTCTGAACAATCTTAAGGTCATTTTTGGAAGATTTTGAACCCAAACTTGTCTTTGCTGAAAGCTCATTCAGCTCTTCACTCTGCTCAATCTTGGGTTCGTTTTTGGAAGATTTTGAACCCAAATTTGTCTTTCCTGAAAGTTCATTCAGCTCTTCACTGTGCTCAATCTTGAGCACATTTTTGGAAGATTTTGAACCCAAACTTGTCTTTCCTGAAAGCTCATTCAGGTCCTCACTCTGCACAATCTTGAGTTCACTTTCGGCAGATTTTGAACCTGCACTTGTCTTTCCTGAAAGCTCATTCAGCTGTTCACTCTGAACAATCTTAAGGTCATTCTTGGAAGAAGTTTTCAAATCTGTACTAATTTTTCCTGAAAGCTCAATTTGTTCACTCTGCACACTGTTGAGGTCGTGTTGGAAAGAAGGTTTTGAACCTGCACCTGTCTTTCCTGAAAGTTCACCCAACTGCTCACTCTGCACAGTCTTGAGGTCATTCTTAGAAGATTTCAAATCTGAACTAATATTTCCTGAAAGCTCAATTTGTTCACTCTGCACAGTCTTGAGGTCGTTTTTGGAAGATTTTGAACCTGAACTTGTCTTTCCTGAAAGCTCAGTGTGTTCACTCTGCACACTCTTGAGGTCATGTTGAAAAGAAGATTTTGAACCTGCATTTTTTTTTCCTGAAAGTTCACCCAACTGTTCACTCTGCACAATCCTGAGGTTGTTTTTGGAAGATTTTGAACCTGAACTAGTCTTTCCTGAAAGCTCCATGTGTTCACTCTGCACAGTCTTGAGGTCGTTTTTGGAAGATTTTGAAACTGAACTTGTCTTTCTTGAAAGTTCCATGTGTTCACTCTGCACAATCTTGAGGTCATTTTTGGAAGATTTTGAACCTTCACCTTTTTTCACCAAAAGTTCACTTGATTTTTCACTCTGCACCATCTTGAGTTCAGTTTTGAAAGATGATTTTGAACCTGAATTTGTTTTTCCTGAAAGCTCATTCAGCTGTTCACTCTGCACACTCTTGAGGTAATTTTTTAAAGAAGATTTTGAACTTGCACTTGTCTTTCCTGAAAGTTCACCCATCTGTTCACTCTGCACAATCTTGAGGTCATTCTTAGAAGATTTCAAATCTGAACTAATCTTTCTTGAAAGCTCAATTTTTTCACTTTGCACACTCTTGAGATCTTGTTGAAAAGAAGCCTTTGAACCTGCACTTGTCTTTCCTGAAAGTTCATCCAACTGTTCACTCTGCACAATCTTGAGGTTGTTTTTGGAAGATTTTGAACCTGAACTTGTCTTTCTTGAAAGCTCAATGTGTTCATTCTGCACAGTCTTCAGGTCCTTTTTGGAAGATTTTGAACCTGAACTAGTCTTTCCTGAAAGCTCAGTGTGTTCACTCTGCACACTCTTGAGGTCATTTTTGTAAGAAGATTTTGAACCTGAACTAGTCTTTCCTGAAAGCTCAATGTGTTCACTCTGCACAATCTTGAGATCATTTTTGGAAGATTTTGAACCTGAACTAGTCTTTCCTGAAAGCTCAGTGTGTTCGCTCTGCACACTCTTGAGGTCATTTTTGTAAGAAGATTTTGAACCTGAACTAGTCTTTCCTGAAAGTTCTATGTCTTCACTCTGCACACTCTTGAGGTCCTTTTTGGAAGATTTTGAACCTGAACTAGTCTTTCCTGAAAGCTCAGTGTGTTCACTTTGCACACTCTTGAGGTCATTTTTGTAAGAAGATTTTGAACCTGAATTAGTCTTTCCTGAAAGCTCTGTGTGTTCACTCTGCACACTCTTGAGGTCATTTTTGAAAGAAGATTTTGAACCTGAACTTTTCTTTCCTGAAAGCATACTCAACTGTTCACTCTGAACATTCTTGATGTCAGTTTTTGAAAATTTTGAACTTGAAGTTTTCTTTCTTGAAAGCTCATTCAATTGATCACTCTGCACAATCTTGAGGTCACTTTTAAGTGATTTTGAACTTTTCTTTCCTGAAAGCTCACTCAGCTGTTCATTTTGCACAATCTTGAGGTCTTTTTTTGGAAATTTTGTACTTGAACTTTTCTTTCCAGAAAGCTCAATCTGTTCACTCTGCACAATCTTGATTTCATTTTGAGCATTCTCCAATACATGAGTCTCCGAGCTAACTAATGTTTTGTCATCTAAGGTCTTCGAACTCTGGCCTTTCCTTTCTACCTCAATCTCCATAAGGAATACTTGCTTTGAAAATAATTCTTCTGAAAGGTCCTTCAAGTCATCATTTAAAATTGACTTTAGAGCTACTGTTTTTTCTAATTTTTCCAAAGTTGGATTAAGAACCAATAGCTCTGAGAGGAGATCTTCCTGCTCTTTCCCAACCAAATCTATATCCATAGTAAAGGTTGATTCTCCTTCAAAACTTCCTATAGAAAGACTTGATACTCCTACATCCATCTCTTCAGTGTCTAAAGATTTTATTGTAAAGATGTCAGGATTGGAGTCCCAGGAAGAATTTTCTGAATTTTCTGTTAAGCTTGACAAAGTTGGTGCATAAGGAGGGTCTTGATCTTCATGCTCTACAATCTCTGCACTTGATGTATCCTTTCCAACAACTGTACAAACAGATGTATTTTGGATTCTTTTATCATTTTCAATGGGAATTTCAGTTATATTCCTTAAAAACGGCTCAAACTTTTCCCTCTTAATGATGGTTTTCCGGCACTGTAATATCAAAAACAAAATAAAAACAATAAATACCAGTAAGAAATTTTGAAACATTTCATATTTTGAATTTGCAAGACATCTTTGCCAAATTTTCTCTAAGCACATTTATACTCAGTATGATCATAAGCATAACCAAGAAAAGGTATTGGTTTTTAAAGGAATATTTAAAATTTGACAGAAAAAAGTGACATTTTAAAATTGATTTTACTTAGCTCCCAGGGGTAAAAATCAGCGTATGTGGATATATTTGATGAACCAGTACATAATGGCTAACAGCATATTTCTTAACAAAAAATCCATGAGCTTTAAATATCAATTCAATTAAAAATATTAACTGTTCTGGATTAGATAATAACTGACTCTACCAATGAGTCCTATAAACATAAAAATACCCAATATACACTAACAGAAACACAGGTTGACTCTGAAAAGCAAAATATGCTGTTGGGTAATCTTTTAAAATTTCATAAAGAGAAAGATAAAGTCATTTGGCACCTGCCCTCAAGGCAAGGTATCAGAAGTAATTGATGTGCTCCACTTAACCTGCATTTAAAATGTGGCACCCATGCCAAAATGTAGCCTCATTATTTGATGAGGTTCAAATTTGTCTAGCAATGGTAAGAGAGAGTCCCAAAACCATTTCTGTGATAACAACAATATTTTAGTGTTATATCTATAGGCAGTTTGGTAATGGCAATGATTAGATTATTACCAAAAGAGATAATGATTAATTCCATCAGTAAAGAACTCACATCACACAACATATATATATATATATATATATATATATATATATTTTAAAAATATGAACTAAATAACCTAATATTTGCTTTATTTTAAAATTAAGCTTCTCAGTTTTTTGGGGTTTTTTTTGCTTTTTTGGAGGGCAGTTGGGGTTAAGTGACTTGCCCAAGGTCACACGGCTAGTTTTTTGTGCTAAGTGTCTGAGGCCGAATTTGAACTCAGGTACTCCTGATTCCAGGGCCAGTGCTCTATTCACTGCGCCACCTAGCCGCCCCAGCATATCAGTTTTTATCAGTTATACATCTTCAATCAATAAACAACATAAGCAAACAATAAACAAATCAATAAACATCTATTAAGTGCCTACTGGGCTAAGCACTATTTTGACTTTATATGCCTAAAATATGTATATAGATGCATCAGAAAAGAAAACAAACGTATCAGTTGATAAGCGAGGATAACTGAGGACTTACCCCTTGAAATACTGGCATACTTTCAGGTTGTGCTTCTCTAAAAGAGTAGTCTTCTGCATATGTTTCCCTAATAACAATCTTGAAAAAAAGAAATTCCCAGTTTTAGACTCCAGAATTCCTCCCAGGGATCCCTGAACTTTTATGACAGTACTTCATCCATAGTAAAAGGGTAACTTCAAATCTAAGAATATTTTTCACACAAAAATCCCAACATGGTAGGTTTTTCCAATGATCAAAGTCTTTACCACTATAAAGATTCCAGCTCTACCTTCTATGACATTTTACTTTAAATCTTCCTACTGAGTTTGTAAGGTCCAATCATTCACAAAGAAAAGGGCTAGTATCATTAGAAAAAGAAAAACTGCATACCAGTTCAGGCAGATGAGGGAAAAAAATATACCTAAACACAATGCAAAGTCACTAAACTTGGCTTTGAAAAACTCTTGATGATGATCATGTGATAGACATGATGCCAAGATGAGTTTTTCAATGACTCTTGATTCACGATAGAGAAAATAATAAAGTCAAAACAACCCTAACAATGTTTGAGTTTATTCTTCTTATGCTATTAAGTGAAAATTATAAGAACTGTCAAGACAGTTGTCAGGGGGATTGGAGTTATCTAGTATATCAGCATACATCCACGGTGGCAGTCCACATGTGGGGAGAAAAACACCACTTCTCATTAGTATAGTACATGACTTTTTTTTCAGAGTACTGTCCCATTTCTTATCTCATGTGATGTGTAGTGTTGGTGGGGAGGAAGCACTATCACATACAAAACTAATCAAATTGGCAAAACATTTAGTGAACCCGGATATAATAACAATAACTCAGATTCATACAGTACTCTAAGATTTGCAGAGCACTGTCCTCACAGCAGTTCTGTGAAGCAGATAGTACAAGCATTATTATCCCCATCTCACTGCAGAGGAAATCAAGTCTCTGAGACATGAAGTGACTTGCTCACATAACTAGAGTTTGAAATGGAATTCAAGGCCAGATCTTCCAATTAAAAATTCAGCGTTCATTCTTCTAAACTATGGTGCTTCTCTAATTAACACAACTGAATCAAATTTTATTTCAATAGTATTAAATGTCTGATAGTATGACCCTGATCAGAACTTTCACTGGCTCTCCAATACCTAGATAATAAAATCCTGTCTCTGATCTGGCATTCCAGATGGAATGACCTACTTGCCTTTACCCTGTTCTCATTTTCCCATTCCTTACCACAGGTTCTGTAACAGGCCAGCCCCATGCAGAGGTAATAAAATGATTCCTGGAAACACAACTCCCCACTCAGCAGCAAGGTAGCCTTTTGACCATTCCATCTCTGACCACTGTACCTTGGTTCTTTCTAGTAACTGTTCTTTTTGCCTTATTTCTTACAATAAGCCCTGTGTTCCAGTGTCAGTAACTGGGTTCTTGTATTATTTTTCCATGTCTAAGCTCTTCCTTGGTTTTCTGCAAGTAAATTTTGTGTAGAATTTCTAAATAGACTGGTTTGGGCTTCATCAGTGGTTTCATTCTTCTAAGTCCTTTTTTCAAATGAAGTCATATGCTTTTAATAGCAACTGTGGTTAATTGATGGACTGAAAGTATGTATTCACATCTATACACATAGGAGTGTGCTACATATAGGGGTAGGGAAGAGTGGGAGCAGTAGAGAAAGATCTTACAAATGTAGGCAAAGTGGTACGAAATTTATCTCCCCTGAGTTAATGAAATGAGGAACTCATCTCTATTTCCTTCTTCTTTTTCCTCCCTCTTTGTCCTTCCCTTCTTTTGTTTCCTTATGATATGCCTATACAGACACACACACAAACACTTGTTTTTATAGTCAAAATATTTTCTATAAAACAAATCAGTTCTCTCTGATGACCTTTTACGCTTGATGTATATTTAGAGACCAGATATCTTTATCCTGACCTAGGTTCAATCAAGTTAAATCAACATCCTTCATAGTTCAAGCATACTTACAAAGTACTTGTCCTTGAGCATACTTCAATGTCAGGTTTCAAACCAGCTGTCAAACCACTGCAAGTTAGATAACCTGAATAGTCTCTCAGCTATAGAGACTTAGAAACACAACCACTTAACTTCTCTGAGTCTATACATCTGCAAAATGGGATTATTATTCCTGATTAGCAAGTCCTGTCCATGGGCCCCAGCTCCAGCGAATGGGTCTCTGTAACACTCATCCACATCAAAGACTCTTCCTTGAGTTTCAACAACCAAACTTTCTATAGTATTTCTTTTTTATTTTTTAAATAGGATGTCTAAAATCAGTTACTACTTGTTGTGGGCAAGCCCTTTGTAGGTCTTAGAGCGCTACTTCAGTTGCTAAAATTGTTAAATTTTTTATGATGTGGATGAACTTACTGAGATGTGTTGTGCACAGTGGCATGGAAGTGGTGGTTTGTACTTTGTTCTTTACTCACTGGAACTCTTAAATAGCTGAGTAAGTTTCTTGCAAGACTGAGTACTCCCTGTCAAATTAGCTTATCCCTATCAAACTCATCTGAGTTTGCCTCATACCCACACTCTAAAGTGTATCCACATTTTGGTTCACTGAATTCCTCACAATACTAGATTCTTGAAATAGTTATTCTTTAGGGTCTATCCTATGGGACAGCCTTAGAGATCCTTTTGGTCTTTATTGGTTGAATACCTCTGGATGAGTTTTAATAATTCAACAGGGTAGTTGTATATTTATCAGACACTCTTTTTTTTCCTTTTGGAGGGGGGAATGCAGGGTAATTGGGGTTAAGTGACTTGCCCAAGGTCACATGGCTAGTAAGTGTTAAGTGTCTGAGACCCGATTTGAACTCAGGTCCTCCTGAGGCCAGTGCTCTGTTCACTGTGCCACCTAGCCACCCCTTATCAGACACTCTTAAACATTAAAAAGCCTTCAAGACCCAAAAGAAAATATCTTTATTCATGAAATTTCAGGAAATGGTAGATTAATATTTCTTGGCATGCAGACTTCCTCATGCCACAAAATTGGCAATGTTTAAGCTACCACCCTGATTTTTTGGGTACTCTATCCTACATCCTATATGAGTATCCTCTATTTCCTGTCACATTCTATATAGTAAGGTTTATTGTAATTATTAGGAAATAACTATTAAATCTGCAAATAATAAAACAACAGATACTAAGATTTATTTTATCCTCACATTCCTTTGTAAGATTTTTAAGAAGACCTTTGCTATGGCATATTACTTTTAATAAAGATTAATTCAAATTAAATTTTAAAGATTACATCAACTAGGAGGATTATTGATCTCTATTTACCTCGTTCTCTTCTTCATCTATTTCACTCTTCTCACGTACCCCTTCCTTATACTTTTCCTTTCCCTCATCCTTGTCTTTATCTTCATCTAAGCTAATATATCCTTCAATCTCCTCTCTTTTTAGTATATCTAGAAAAGAATTAAGAAATAATTAGCCAATTATGATATCATATAGCAGCTGTGAGAAGCTCTGTCATATAATGGAAAGTGCACTGGGCCTATAGTCAGAAACCTGACAACTTCACAGCTATGTAACTGCAGAGAAGTTGCTGGGTTTACACAGTGTGTTTAGGAATTACAGAAAAGATTTATGTGGATAGAAGACTGTGTTTGTGAATATACACATGTGCATATATGCACGTGTACATATATAACACACGTATACCCACAAGTATACAGTGTATATATGTACATGCATGTAGACAATGTGTGCACATGCACATGTGTATATATACATAAATATGCACGTGTATGGATATATATATATATATATATATATATATATATACATGCATCCTCTTAGTAATTTTTATATACACTGTGAAATGATCAATAGATAATCAGGACAATGTAATTTTTGTTTTTGTGTGCACAATACCTAGCACAATGCCTCCTTGCTCATAGTAGACACTGAATGAATGTTGACTGAATAGGTTGATTTTCAAAAACATTATTGACTGTTGGTGTTTAAAGGCAGTGAGCACACCTATTTTTGTAAATACTAACTTTTATAGTGCGCAGCATGGTGTCATGTAACTAGTCATTTATTGTAGTAGGCCAAGACTTTCAGGGGCCTCGGCCACCTTAGCTCCCCAGTTGTACAAGGTCATTAGGCAAATACACAAGGAGAGCATAATCTTGTTGGGTGGATGCTCTCATTGGTTTCGTGAATTCTAAAGAAAGTACTGAAAGTTAATTTGCAAGTCTTGATTGGGACTCCTGGCTTGTTTGTGCCTCCAGAGATGGTTCTAGGATAAAGATCTTAATGAGTGATTAGCCTTGGGCTGGGGTAGGGGAAAGTTGAGACCTAGATCACGTAATCATCCCTGCAATATGGAATATAAGCTCTACGATTTTCTTGTATCCTTGGGTTAGTATTGTAATGGCTTTGTAATAAACAGACTATGAAATACATCCCCATCTCTCTCTTTCTTTCTTTTATTCAGCTGGAAGCTCTTTCTCACTTTCTCTTCGTTTTACTCAGCTGGTAAGTAGGCCCAGACTGTGCTGGCCACAGCAATTTAGTATATGGTTTTTAATAATATAGATAGAAAAGAAGGTGGGAAGACATGGGGAAGGGGTATCATAAAGAAGTACAGAAAGGAATAGAGATGTAAGTGGCTATGATTGCTCGTATTTATATAAATCTTGTTTTATATATATACACATACATATAAACAGAGAAATACAGATAGACAGACAGACAGACAGATAGATAGATAGATAGACAGAGATAGACAGGTAGATAGATGATAGATAGACAGATAGATAGATAGATAGATAGATAGATAGATAGTTCTTTACTTATAATCTTAAATCACTGCTTGCAGAATCTGGGAGTGCTTTAATTCAGTTTTATATTAAAAAAGAAAAACTTAAAACAAATACAAAAAAAGTTCCTACTCATTTCTGACTGTCAGATTCCAAAGCAATCCGATATCTACTGCTTCTTCTGCTATTCAAAATATTCTCAACTGTACTTCAGTGTTTCTTTAAAGTCAGGTCTCTGCCCATCCTGCTTACAGTTACCTCATTTTAGACTAACCCAAGTAACAGCTATTTTGGGATCCTGCTGTCTTTCACTCTATACAGATGTTCAAAAAAAAAGAGTTTGTATTAGCCTTGTTTGAAAACTGATAGACTATGAATTCATAAGAATATGAAATTTTATTGTTACTGATCTTGATTCTATTTAATGAATTCAATTCCATATCACCCAAGCAGTAATAAGGCTTGGGGGCTGTCACATAAATTCTTATTTAAGCAGTTTCTACAAATTCATGAGGGGTATTCTGAGAGCATCATTAGAGACCTCTAAAACTCTATAATACTATTTTGCAAAAAGTACTTTAGTTAAAATCTCTGAATGTATCACTGTGACCTATTTGTTAAAGGTTTCTGAAGGTTACTCGCTCTCATGTCTATAAGCCAAATATACAAAGTAAAAAAAAACCAAACTATTGGGGGTGTCATGAAAACGCTTTAAATCTGTTTCAATATTTAAGTATTTGTTTTAAAAGTTTTGTTCTATTATAGCTTGAATTTTCAATTGGAAAAAAATGTTTATGTATGTCCCCCAAACCAGAAACCATTAGCTTTGGTATAAGAAAGCACAGCAGTAGAAACACCCAGAAATTCACAGAAGAAAAGAGTCTAAAAGAAAGGAGCAAGTTATAAGACTCATGCTTTCACATGTCTATATGCATAGGGACAAAATATGACTGAAAGCAAGATGAATGAGAGATTCTAATTCAAGGAGACAAATTTAAGGTCAGGAGTAGCACTGAAGCCTGGCATGAAAATCACAAGTGCAAGATGGCTGGCTATGAAAAGCAATGTCCAGTTCAAAAGAAACTCCTCTTCTCAGTCATAATCCTTGAAAAAGCTGCCTGTATTCATTGCTTCCACTATTGCTTTTCTCACTTTTCTCTTTAGGCCTCTGCAGTCTTGTTCCTCATTTCAGAATCCAGCTGAAAAGGCTCTTTCCAAAGTTACCAATGATCTCTTAATTACAAAACCTAATGGACTTTTTTCTTGACCTGTCTACTGCATTTGACACTGCTGACTACCCTCAGACCTGACTATATGACTTTCCTAGTCAATAAATTCCAGTGGTTTCTTATTGTCCCTAGGATAAAATATAAACTCCTTTGTTTAACTTTTAAAAACCCTACATAGTCTGACCCAAACCATGGGTTTCTTCTCATTGGATGTTTTCATGAAAAATATGTAGAATATCTAGGAATTCTTTCTCAGACATGGGTTGGATTTTTGAATTCCTTTCTAACTCTTCTTTTATTCTGTGACTAGGATGTGGTAGGCTTGGGCTGCATGGAGATGAAAGTATGGGGAGAAGTAGCTGGGAAAAGTTGTTTTCATTTCAAAAGGCAGTAACTGGATTAGAGAGACCAGAGCAGCTTTAATGTATGAATTTACTTGCCAGAGGACTAAGGAAGCTAGTTGGGAACCCCACCCTCCAAGGCCCTGTGATAATGAAGGGCTATATTGATGAAAGTGTTTGTTCCCCAAATAGAAAAGCTATGGATGAAAATAACACAGAGTTCGGAACAGAAGACTAGATCCTCAGGGATCAGACAACTTGCACTTGGTGCCAGCTTTGCAACTATGTCACAGGATGGCAAGGGATTAGTAATACATAAAATTACCCAATTAACTTGGTTCTGTACCAGGTCTCATATCCAAGGTCTTGGTGCTTTTGAAACTGGCTATGACCTAAGGACCCAATTAAGATAACACTAGGCCTTCAAGATAGAAGTCTTTCTAACTCTAGGCACACATTGTCTGAGCAGCAGTCCAGCAATTTCATCCACACTGGACTTCTGACTGTTCCTCAAAGCAAACACTCTGTCTCCTGCCGCTGTGTCTGCACTTAGGCCGTCCCTTAGGACTAGATGACTCTCTCATAGTCTCTGTGTCTCGGAATCCTAATCATCTTTCAATACCCAGCTTTAGCTCCTCCTGACGCCTTACCTGGTCCCCTGGTTCTTGGTGACCCTCCCCTTCTCATGTTACCTTGTACTTAGGTGTCTACGTACAGTTTGTATCCCTGGGTAAAATGAGAGCTCCTTGATCACAGGCATGATTTTATTTTTGTCTCATGATTTATTCTAGTATTTAATTTCCACTGATGGTGTCGTTCACTACATTTTACAGTGAGGCTGAGTGCGAGGAGAGCTGCCACTCTTGGGAAGCTGCCTCTGCTCTGGGCACAATGCCTCCTTGTGCCATTCCCCTGTGCCTACTCACTGAAGGGCACCTCTGCAAATATTTTTTTTCCCACAGCATTTTCTTGTCTCTCACTTACCTAGAAAGCTTATCCTCTACAACTTTTCAATAGATTAAATTATACAGCTAGTTGTACCTCAAGTTTGATTTCATAAAGTCACTGAGAAGTGTATTAAATTAGATGACTCCTAAGATATATTTATCTATTTCTCCTTTCATTTGATTATTCAAAGTAGTTAGGTTTCCCATCAATACTTTAATTTCATGTTATTCATATTTCATTTATCATTTAATATCATAGATGAAACTTCTATTTTTTAATTCAAAACTAAATAGGAAAGCTTATGTCTTAAATTCTGGTTTCAGGTTTTACCAGGACAATGATTTGCATATATATAATAATTTAAATATTTGTAATATTATATTAAGTATTGAAGTATTAACAATAATGTACCTGCACTTGAGGGTAATTCTCTGGTTTCATATGAAATACTAAAGGAAACATGTCGAGGAATAGACACCTGAAGCAGACAAGAAAAAGTAAAAAGGGATATCATTAATATTTCACTTTACCAACTTAGCATTACTTTGTGACTGAAAGTTATTAAAAATTCAACTTAAAAAATTTTATATAAAAATGGAAAAAAATCTAACTATAATTTAACTGCTCGAACAGGTGCCAGCACACTGGAACAAAATACTGCATTAGAAAAGTATAGTTACAGAAGGTTAGGCATAGAGGAAGAGGTGATGCTGCCTTTCAGATTAAGGACATATAACCATTCATCAAAGCCTAGAAAAGAATTTAAGTGAAAGAGAAAAAGTAATGAATGGCATCATGGAAAACATTTATCATAATAGGTCTCTGAACTAGGAGAAAATAAATAAGGCCTTTCTACCAGAATACCTTTAGGTCACATTTGGTAGCACTGCCAAGATTTTAAACTTCCATTTATCCTATCAACTTTTCTGAGAATAGCTCCATTTATATGGTGCTTTAAGTCTTACAAAGTGTTTTCCTCACCATAATCCTGTGAAATAAAATTGCTTGCCTTCTCAAGGAGGGGGAGGTATGAGGGAGAGGGAGAGAATTTGGAACTCAAAATTTTAAAAAGTGATTGCTAAATTTTTAAAAAACTTACCTTCCACTTATCATACCAATTTAACATCTCTTTCATTTGATATCCCTTTCATTTATCATGTTAATGTAAACCATCAGTGTACCAAAGTGTAGATCAGGTTGGCGGGACTGATATCAACTATGGCCTTTGATGTTTTGATATCTTTTCCAAGAATATTTTTAAAAAATAAAACCCTAAATTTTAAATTCCCAATACTAATCAATTAGCTGCTAATCAACAAGCCATGGAAATTTATTGACTCTTTCCAAAAATCACTGTTTTAAATTTTTCTAATGATTCTTCTTTGCAACAGTTGCCAGTTCAGGCCCTTTTGTGGTCTCTTTAATAACCTTTTGACTATGTTAGTGAGGTAATGACCAAAGAAGAGCTAATCCACTCCCAGGGTGGATTAAAAAAACAAACAAACCCCACAACATACTTAAGTGCCTGAATTAAGGATGAAAGAGAAATAAGGTAATAGGTAAGGAATACCTCTAGGCAGTGTGTTATGTGACAAAAGAGTGCATATAAACAGTGCACACATATGAAAGAACACCAAATTTCACTGTTTCTCTTAAAATCAATGGGTTCTCTCTATTCACACAGTTATCACTTTAGTTCAAGTTCTTATCATTTCACCTAGATTAATTCAATAGCCTCCTAATTAGTTTCTCTCCCCTTAAGCCTTTCAACATTCTAGCTTTCATGCAAGTCAAAGTTTTTAAAATACATAAAATGTACTCACTGAATTAACAATTAGTTTTTAAATATCCAATACAACAATTTAATAGCACTTTTTATATTGTTTAAAACAATGAGACTATTCAGGAAGTTTGCTTTTTTATTTTATAGGTTTAAATTTTCAAGACTAAAAATTTGGAGATTAATTTCCTTCTAGGCATATTTAAAAATGAAAAGTCACTTCATTATTGTCTCAAATGGTTTTAGTAGGATTAGAAGTAGGATCAGAATGTCAGAGTCTGAAAAATATATGCCTTAGCAAGTGTGACTCTTTTCCATTCCTTTTCAAGAGCTTGATGTTGTTGTTGTTTTATTAAATAGTTATCTTTGTTAAATGTTAATGTGAACACAGGTACCTTTGTGGATGCTTCTGTGTCTTCTTTTAGCTCCTGAAGAAGCTCTGAGCTCCTTCTGCTTTCTTGCCTTAAAATTTGCTTCTTTGATTCTAATACAGATTCATCTGTGCTTTTCTTTCTTCTATCTGGGCTTAAAATGATACTTTTCAGCTTTGTTTCTGACTGAACTGAGTCCATTCTTTCTGGACCTGTGTAGCTTTGTCTTGGCTTTACTTCCAGAGAAGTTGAATCTATGGAATCTTCTTCTGATGATTCTCCCTCAGGTTCAGTGTTTTCACCTACTAGTGTATCATCTTTTCCATCTATAGATTCTACAGAAATATCTTTCTCTTTTAATGAAACAGGGGGTAAAGGGGTACTTTCCTCAGGAGGAAGGCTTTCAGTTTTTGTTTCAGCATCTTCTTGAATAATCAAAGATGAATCTGGAAGCTCCGATTTCACTTCTGCCAGTGACAGGCTCTTAACTTCAAGTGTTTTAACAGGCAACTAGGAAGAATAGAACAAAACTACTTAGTATTCATTGGTAGTTAGTAAATATCCAAAGAAAATATCAAAAATAAAATTATTCACACCCTTGAACATAGCAAATAACCCTATTATCAAATATTTGTAATTATTGTGCTAAAAATGTGAAGGATCAATTGCATAAAGCTTTAAGGTGACTATTCTCTATTAGCCTGAGATCCATCTATCCCCTCCCCCCAAAAGGGATCATTATACTTTATATAACTTTAATTTTCATATAGGTTTCTATAGACTCTAAAAGATAAAAGTTAATTCCCTTGGCCAGGCATATACAGAAGAACAATTATCATCCTCCAACTTATGGAGGCCCAATTTATGTAAATACTTTATATACAAATGGATACCCTGAGATGCTCAGTAAGCATAGGAAAGCTTCACTCTGGCTGGGGTGACCATGGTTCTTTCTTCCTCCTTCCCCTTACCCCTGCCAGGCCCGATTCTCCACCCCTACTTCCTACGGTAGCTCCTCCTTCCCTTCTCACTACCATTGCATCAGCCCTGGGAAGGCCACCTAGTAAACATCCAATTTCATTCATGTAAAAGGTCCCATTCTGCTCCTCTAGATCAGATAACCACCTTATTCCTCACTGCTCTATGAAGAAATGCCCAGGGTGGCCTGACTTGGTTTTACTTTCAATCTAACATAAATCTTACTTCTGCACTTTGTGCACAACAAAGAAAAAGAGAAAATAAATGTCCAAAGTGCTCTGCATATCTGAAAGCATTACATAAACACCAGCAGTTATTAGCACCTCTGTGAGGCTCTGCAGTCTTTCCCTAGATCTAAATGAAAAGGAATATGGAGGCTGGGGTGAGAGCCAGGGCAGAGCCTTTCTATCCCATTTCCCTAATCTTACTAGCAATAAAAACCTTTAAAAAAAAAACAAACCTCAAAAATGTTGTGTGCTTGGCTTTGTGAGGGATAATTTATAGTGAAGTCTCCCCATTCTGAAAAATAAAATCTAGAATGGCTTCAGTATTTACTAGGCCTAGGTTTAGGTTACCTGACCTTCCAGGAATCTGGGGCTTGGAGCAATGGAGACCCTCTCCAGTGTCACCTCAGCACAAGATATGCCAAATAACGTTAAGAGTGCTTTCATTGGACACCCACATGTTTCCAGGTCCTTTGTCTCAGAGAGAGTTTCCTACACTTAGGTTGTGGGTCAGCCCCTCTACCAATGAGAGTGAAGGCCAGCTGGGGGAGTTGGGTTTCTGCATTAGAAGATTATATAACCATGGGCTGGCTTCTACCTGTTGCTCTCTCCCTACAGATGCCATGTGAGCGACAGGGGCAGAGTCCTTTCTCATGAGAAAGAATAAAGACCTTTAATGACCTTAGATTCAGACTCTGAACTCTTTCATCTCACACAGTTTGGAGGTCTCACTGAGACTTTTTGGATTCCTCTCTGGAGAGAGGAAGGGCTTCCCAGCCTTGACCAACAGGCAGGATGTCCCGTTGGGTTTTTTCAGTGGCCTCTTGGGGAGGTGGAGGAGCAACTCCCCTCTGTGGACAGTGAGGCCCGAGGGGGTCTGAAGCTGAGAGCAGAAAATGCCTAAAGGGGGGAACAAAGATTGCTGGAGGTCACATAAGTCTGTGCACAGACCCAGGTCAGGAGAGGCCTGGGTGATTTGGTGGTGGGTGGGGTCGACTGAGTCTGGACAGGAGTTGGGGAGATCGAGAGGCAGTTTTTAGAGGGAATGCTGACAAGCAGCTCCTGACAAGGGCCTCTCAGAATTTGTGCCTTGGCACCCCAAGTTCTGGACCAAGAGGTTGACCACATGTCCAGCCAGACTTTGGATCTGGAAGGAGGGCATTGGCTGATGAGCTGTCCCACCTGTCCTGTAGTCAAGGAAAATTTCAAGCTTTTACCCACAAGCTGTTAGTTAATTGGGAGCAGAGTTGGGAAGTGATGTTCCCTTCAATTCCCCCTGATAATCCCTTGGGAGATAAATTTAGCAAAGCTGGTTGAGACTGTGTTTTGAGACTGTGTTTGTTCCGTGGTGTGTGTGTATGTGTGTGTGTGTGTGTGTGTGAGTGAGTGTGTGTGTGTGTATGTATGTGTGTGTGTGTATATGTGTGAAGTTTGTTTATCCATGAAGGAAAAATGTTTTACCATTCAGATTTTTAAAAAGCCTTGGGAATGGTTAAAGAGATCTTCCCTTTTCTGCCTTAACATTCTTAGCTAGGTTTGGAATGGGGGGGAGAGAATTCAGATCCTTTAGCATGTCCTTGGTAAGTGAAACTTTTTTTTCCTATTTATCTGAAATGCCTAAAGCAGAAACGGGAAGGGGAGAGATAAGAGAGAAACAAGAAGGCCTGATTGCGGTTGGGTAGGGTGGGGGGGCACTGCTACCCTTCCCCCCCACATCTTTAGAAGGTATGGAGATGTTGGAAAAGAGTGCCAATGAATTTTTTAGCCTGACTTCATAACCAACAAACTAAGTTATTGGAAGTTAGAAGAGATTATGTCCATCCACTTTTCAGTATGCATCTATAAAAAGACTCTATTGGAATATAGTTCTAAAAAAGTAGTTCAGATAATCATTAAGCTCCCAAGACCCCTGCTTGAGAGGGAAGCTAAAAGATAACCACACCCAGTTTACTAGTCTCAAATCCTTTGTCTATGAAAGGAGACAGGATTTCAGCTTTTTTTTTTTAAGGAAAAGGAATGGGGTGGGGCAGGAGTCGAGCCTCCACTGAAGACAGAATGGAGATCACATAGCCATGTACAAGTCTTCTAAAAGGCCATGTTTTGGCCTAAAGACATTTCTAGGGAAATAAATTGGTATTTGGCATTATGATTGTAAAGTGGTTTAAAAAAATATGTGAGACCATATTTGGGTATAAAGGTAAATAATGTTCAGATCGATTATTTGAACTCTTGGCTATTATAAAAATGTATACAGTGGTTTAAAATTATACGGTTATAATTTAATTCCTGTGTAAAGGGGTTTTGAAATGCATTCACCTAAAGTTTTTAGTAGAATATGAGTTTTAATCATTTCTAGATTATGTAATTTGGAAAAATTATGAACTTTGATATTAAAAACAATTTTCTCATTCTTATTCAGAAGCTGTTAAGTTAACTAAGGATATGGTCACGTATGTTAATTTAGATGTAGGTGAAATGTGTCATATTTTGGGAATTTATATTACTTAAGAAATTTGAATTTAAAGATGGACATTGATTATGGTAAAGATATTTGTAATTTATTACTAGAACCAAAAGAAGCAGTTAGAATAGCAGCATATTGTAAACTGTTCTAAAATGTGAGCAGGAATAGGTATTATCTATGTTGTAACAAAAGCATTTTTTGTTTGTTTTTTTCTTTAAATGTTGTTACAGTTAAGAACTATACTGTCAAAGGAATAGAAAATGAGGAATGGGACACTTTGACCCGAGTGTTGTAATATTTTTGAAATATTGTAATTTGAGAAATCTGTAAAATTCATTTCCGTATAGTTCCTGGTCTGGCCAGCCTGTAATCATAATGAAAGTTAATATCAGATGAGAAAAGAGAAGGCTGAGAAATAGCAGGGAATTACCCTCCCCAACTTGGAAAAAAAAAGGAGAGGCTGGGGAGGGGAGGATAAAAGCCTCTACTTGTCTTGGAAATGCAATTAATGTCATATTGTCATTTTGTTATTATGGCATCTAAATTGCAAAATCCTTGTATATTGTAAAAACTGAGTGAGCATTGTGAGCCAGGAATGGTGTCAGTTTTAATCTGAATTGGGTTGAAACTAAAAGATGGAGAAAAATTGTGTAAAATTTTGATTCTCTGTGCAAGGTGAATTGGAAATGTTTTTTGTAGAACACTTATTGAGCAAATGGGAATATACATATACATATATATATATATATATATATATATATATGTATGTATGTATGTATATATGTATGTATATACACCCAACTGAATTAAGGTCACTTAATTGGTTTTGAATTTAAAAGTTTAAATGTAAGAACATAATAATTGTGTTACTGGTAAATGGTTGTGTTATGACATCTTAAAGTATTGTAATTTAAGAAATCATAAACTTTTGAGTTTGTCTTTATTTAAAATGAAGTTTCAGTTATCATTTATGAAATATATTTGTGAAAAGTAATTATTGGTAATTATATGCAGAAAAAACCTGTGAAACATCCTTAGTTTTGTCAATTATGTGAGAAAGATTTTATGACCAGAGAATTTAGAAACCGTGTAGTAGTTAATAATATCAGGATAAATTGTTTTTGAAAAAAAAGGGAAATATTCTTATTAAGAAATGTTTTACAAGATCTTTGTTATAAGATGATGGGGAACAAGATTAGCAGGCAGGAAAGACTAGGAGAGACAGACCCCGATATTTGGAAAGTGGTATTTTATAGGTTTAACAAGATGGGGGACACAAGATAAGAGACAGCAGGTAGAGAAGCCTGCCCCTTAGTGCATTAGATATTATCTGTAGTTAATTGTTTATACAATTATACCAATTGTATAATTGTTTATACCAATTGTTTATGGTATAATCAGAGTGATTTAATGAAACTTTGGGTTATGGTTTTACCTTTAAAGACTAAGACTGTTAACTGTTAATGTGTATAGAAAGGAAGAGAATGATAAACTGTTATTCTGACTAGTTTTGCTCCTTCAGAACATTCCTCCTACATGTATGAGAATTGGTTAAGCAGGGGCATTCCTTCCCCCAGTCTCTCTTGCTTAGGATTCATATAAATTTTCCTTATGTTGTAAAACTGCCAAAGCCCTTAGAAACTATCTCTTGGGCAAGGTCATCAGCCAGCCCCAGGAAAGGGACAGACAATGAGAAATTTAAAAATCTGTAAAGGGAAAGTTAGTAATTATACAAAGACTTTGCAAGATTTCTGATTTTTTTTCTTTCTTTTTTTTTTTTTGGAGGGCAGTCAGGGGTTAAGGACTTGCCCAAGGTCACATGGCTAGTTTTTGTGTTAAGTGTCTGAGGCCAGATTTGAACTCAGGTCCTCCAGACTCCAGGGCTGGCACTCTATTCACTGCACCACCTAGCTGCCCCAAGATTTCTGGTCATTTTATCAATTGTGTATAGATTTTGTAATATTCAAACTTACTGTGACTTTTAATTTGAGGCCCATTGCCTAAAGAGTCCTTATCAGATTAAGTAAGGGAATTTTGCTACTCCCCACCATCTGAAGAGGCCTCACTGATGAGTCAGTCTCGAAACTGGCCCTTTAAAGTTGGTATAATTGATTTCTAGTAATAGGTTTTTAGTACAGATTTGGAATTTAGAACAGGTATGAAGGTTGGAGGAACAACCGTTCAGCATGAGCTGAGGTAGGATTCTTCTGACTTGGGTTTACCTGCAAGCACCTGGCAGACTTTAAGCTTAGCTCACTGGAGATTGCAGCATGGTATACATTTTGCCTGAAATTGACATTCTGATGTTTGGGAAATATGGTTCTCTCATAATAGTTTTGTCCCTATTCTTGGTGGAAAGTTTCAATAATCAAAAGTTTTGAAACAAAACAACAACAAATCTACTTGATTCTGGAACATCTTAAGTTACTTGACTTACGGTTTGGTATAGGTATTCCTTGTCTGAGTCAGGGTCCTTTAGTTCTTTGTAATAATATGAGGAGAAGTAGGTCAAGGGGTTGTGGGAATATTATTCCATTATTCAGTTAGTATCACATTTATCTCAACTTTGTTATAACTAGTCCGTGTTAAAAGGAGCATAATCACATTTATCTCAACTTTGTTATAACTAGTCCATGTTAAAAGGAGCATAATAACATTTTTAAAAATTGTTTTAATTGTAAGCTTAATGTAAATCCCTTAGTGAAATCCCATCCTCCTGGAGGAGGAATTAATAATGGATTAATGCAAAATATAAGAAACTGGTTCTAATGTGTGATCATGACAATTGACTAAGACTCCAATTTTAATTTTGTAAGAATGATAAAGGTTCTGGAGTTGTCATTTACATTGGTTCCAGGGTTCCTTTTGAAGGTAAATGAATGAAAGAGGGCAGAAGGAAGAGAAGCTGGGATGCAGAGCTGAAGATGGATGACCCTAAGTGACCAGAGGACTTCCTCATATCTGGACAGCAGTGTGAAAAGAGACTCTTGGACTTTGAAAGGAAAATTGTTATTGTTTTTTTAAAATCTCTGTATCTGTACTCATAAAGGGAACTGCCCTCTTGTATGTTGTAAATGCAAAGAGGGCTACAAGGGTAATTAGAATTAAGAAAAGTGGGGGAACTTCAAAAGGTATAAAAAGAAAAGGTGGGATTTGTGAGGGATAATTCATAGTGAAGTTTCCCCATTCTGAAAAATCAAATCTATAATGGTTTCAGTATTCACTAGGCCTAGGTTTAAAGGTTACCTGACCTTTCAGGAATCTGGAATTTACAGCAATGGAGACCCTCCCCAGTGCCACCTCAGCACAAGATATGCCAAATAACGTTAAGACTGCTTTCATTGGACACTCACATGTTTCCAGGTCCTTTGTCTCAGAGATAGATTACCACGCTTAGGTTGTGGGTCAGCCCCTCTACCAATGAGAGTGAAGGCCAACTGGGGGAGTTGGGTTTCTGCATTAGAAGATTATATAACCATGGGCTGGCTTCTACCTGTTGCTCTCTCCCTGCAGACGCCATGTGAGCGACAGGGGCAGAGTCTTTTCTCATGAGAAAGAATAAAGACCTTTTCTGACCTCAGATTCAGACTCTGAACTCTTTCATCTCACACAGCTTCAGGGATAGTCAGGGGAGAGGCAGGGAGACTGTTTTGTTCTACAGTTGGACCTGGGAATAGAGTCACCCAGGTTGGTAGCAACAGGTGTTGGCGGTAGAAAAGGAAGCAGGCAAGCCTGGGAAGAAAAGAAAAGTGGTGGTGGGAAGTTGGCCTAGTACTTAGGTGAGGTTTTCAGTGATGACACTCAATGGTGGGCTTGTCCTAGGCACCTACAATCCCTTACTCCCAAACTCCCTTAATGCTCTCCACCCCCAGGACACTTTTCATGCCTCACCTTATCCCACCTCCTCCCCATTCCCCACCCCCATAGTGTGGAGTCCCTGTCCCAGGCCATGGTCTATAGCTGAGGGAAGGAAGGGGTGGGTGGGGAGAATAGCAGATGCTATAGTATAAGGATTCCCTGTAGAAGTGGATGAGGTGGGGAATATGCTCTTGGCTCCCAATTTGGAGCATTTCTTGATAGGTACCTTATTACACACAGTGATTGATTAGGTTAGTGAATTATGGTACTTCAAGTACATCATGGATTAAAATAGATCTTTGCAGCTGACCTGAGAATCAAATCACTATGTATAAATTGTTTCTATAGAGGAATGTTATTTCAGTTTGAATAACCAAATGACAAATGAACATAACCCTCCCAAGTTGAACACGGTAATTTAGTCTTTGTCAGGCTAGGGGAATACCTTGCTTTGTGAGATATAGCTTCACAGATTTAGTTGTTAACTGAAATTTCTGACAAACGAATCCTATTTTTCTGTTAATTTTCCTTATAAAATTAGAATATTGTTTTTATGGAAAAAAATCCCTCAATAAATTACAGTGAAGACTTTTGGTGAGGAAGAAACTAAGAGGTTGGCATACTATTTTGTACCACTCAATGTACTGAGGAAGAACTTTGCAATATATTTCTAAATTAATTCCCTTTCTTATCTGTTTAATGATCTGATTTCAAACTGTAACTCTCCCAAATATCAAGAATTTCAAAATCACAATTCAGTGGCTGCCACATGAAAATGTTTTTAATTCAAGATTTTGGGCTCTAGAAAATGAATATGTTGCATTTTAATTAATTTTGTAAATCTGAAATTCTGTAAAATGTGTTATTTAAGTAATATCAGTGCAGACTTTCCACAGAGATATGTAAGTTCTAATTATTTGTATGTTATCTGTATATTTGTATCATACTTGTAAAACTAGGAATCTGAACCTACTTACCAACCTTCAATACACTTTCTTTGGATATTATGGCTCTAGTTATCCTTTTATTTCCTTAGTCAGTTAAGATTTAGACCTAAGAGCCTATTTATTAATAATTTCTTCTTCCTTCCTTTCTAAGTTTTTTCTTTCTTGCAATCTCTTTTCTGTCTTTCTGTTTCCATCTGTCTCTGTCTAGAAGGCTAGCTTTTCCATAACCTTATTTTTGGAGGTTACCTTTTCAAAGACAGTCATCTAGTGATCTTGCCTGTTGCTGTGATATATAACTTCACTTAAAAAAATTATTTTAGCATGTACCTTTCCATGTCTACTATCTTCTGGTGAAGGATCTCCACCACTTATTGACAGAGTACTCTCAAACCTTCATAATGATGAAGATATTTTATACAAAGAAAATAAATGAGGACTATGTTTGACTTGGCCCAACCCATACAAATATACCCAACTTTATACAATGCAGGTTTTATTTTTTATAGTACTTAAATTTCTCATGAACAGAATATGTTATTGCTTTTAATATGCATTTATACACATATGTGGGAATACCCCAAATAAGTTCATAACTGTCTTTAGTCCTGCGAGAGTGCTAAAGTAGCTGCTAAAGTTACTATTATAACAGAGTCTGAAAGCAATAGAAGGAGACTGAATAAACATTGCTTTCCAGAACCCTGGAGATGTGTTTGATAAGGATTTCATAAGTCTCTTTAGTGGCTTATCCTTAGAACCCCACTTTCAAATCTGTTATGCACAAGAACTATGCCTCTTTTTTCTTTTTTTTTTCCTTTTTGGAGGGAAATTGGGGTTAAGTGACCTGCCCAAAGTCACACGGCTAGTAAGTGTGTCAAGCATCTGAGGCTAGATTTGAACTTGGGTCATCCTGACTCCAGGGCCAGTGCTCTACTCACTGCATCACCTAGCGGCCCCTATGCCTCTTTTTTCTATGGTTTGAGAATGGAAGTCCTGCTCTAAACTACTCCAGGACACTACTATAACACATTTAATTATACAGATGTTCTCACTAAAAAAACATCACTATATTTACTGTGTTAAAGGTGATACCTTTTCGTCTATTTCCCCCTTTCCATTCATAAACATTTTCTATTTTTGTTTAAAGAAAAAGAATGATTTTTATTATGGCATGTACCTTTACCTCAGATGGACGAGGTTTATCTTCTTGCTTTTTAAATGGTAATTCTGCCAAAAAAAGAATAGAAACATTTTACTCTATAACAGCCAATAATACCAATTATATCTATACTGAAAACATACTTAAAATCTTTTTTTTTTCTAGATGTTCAAGGCGGCAAATAGAATAATCTTGAAATCACCCAAATTAGCCAAGTAAATCTCTGGATTGATGGGAAATCTTAAAAAGGAAGTAAAGGTATATAATAAATATATACGTAGTAACCAGATTTCAGATAAGCCCATGTAAGTAAGACAAGGAGATAAGTAATGTTTCTTTTGCTCCAAATCAAGACGAAAGAACTGTCGGTATCAGGATTACTATTATCCAAGAAAGGTAGATAGAAATAAAGAGAAGATAAAGAAGAGAGGCTCATTTAGGTGATGCTAATGAAACCAGTACAAAATGTCTCTGGAAATGTAATGAATATATGGTTTAGTAAATAAATAGACTTTAAAAAACTATTTTTGGAGAAAGAAGAACATTTGAGAAGGTTAGGAAAAATGTGAACGATTGAGGGAAAAAGGGCCAAAGCCGTCCTACTAAGGGGCAAAATATATCCGTAAGGAATATTCTGTGGGAAGGAGAGACGCAACACAGTGACAGAGTAATCCTAACATTTTTTCTTATCTGATTATTATTCAAATATGCCATATGCAAGCAGGTTCTTGGTAACTCGCATCACTCATTGAAAATTACATTGTGTATTTATATCATAGTTTAAAAATATTTGAGGATACGGCAGTCTTTTTAAAATTTAATTTTTAAAAATTAATTTATTTCAGTCTTCAACATTCATTTCCAGAATATTTTGAGTTTCAAATTTTCTCTCCATCTCTCCCCTACCCCCACTCCAAGATGGCATGTATTCTGATTACCCCTTCCCCAGTCTGCCCTCCCTTGTCTCAGCTCCCCTCCATCCCCCTCACTTTCTTTTAGGGCAAGATAGATTTCTATACCTCATTGCCTACACATCTTATTTCCCAGTTGCATGTAAAAACCATTTTAACATTTGTTTTTAAAATTCTGAGTTCCAAATTCTCTCCCTTCATCCTTCCCCACTCAGCCTCATTGAGAAGGCAAGCAGTTCAATATAGGTTATATATGTGTAGATATGCAAAACATTTCCATAATAGTCATGTTGTGAAAGACTGTATTTTCCTCCATCCTATCCTGCCCCCAATTTATTCTATTCTCTTCTTTGACCCTATGCCTTTTCAAAAGTGTTTGTTTCCAACTACCCTCTCTCCCAATCTGCCCTTCCTTCTATCATCCCCCCCCTCTTATCCCTTTCCCCCTACTAGGGTAAGATGCCCAATGTGTTATAGTAGTGTCCTATAGTATATTATTCCCTCCTTAAGCCAATTCCAGTGAGAGTAAGGTTCATGCACTGCCTCTCTCCTATCCCCTCTTCTCCTCCACTGTAAAAGCTTTTTCTTGCCTCTTTTATGTGGGATAATTTACCCCATTTTATCTATCCCCTTCTCCTCTCAATATATTCCTCTCTCACCTTTACTTTTATTTTTTAGATATTATCCCTTCATATTCAACTCAGTGTGTGTGTGTGTGTGTGTGTGTGTGTGTGTGTATGTATACACAAATTTTCTATTCAGCTCTGGCCTTTTCATAAAGAATGCTTGAATGTGTCACTGAATGTTAATTTCTTCCCCCTGAAGTATTATACTCAATTTTGGTGGGTAGGTGATTCTTGGCTTTAATTCTAGCTCCTTTAACCTCCAGAATATCATATTCCAAGCCTTTTGATCCCTTAATGTAGAAGCTGCTAGATCTTGTGTTATCCTGATTGTGTTTCCACAATACTCAAATTGTTTCTTTCTGGCTGCTTGTAATATGTTCTCCTTGACCTTGGAACTCTAGAATTTGGCTACAATGCTCCTAGGAGTTTTCCTTTTGGGACCTCTTTGAAGAGGTGAACAGTGAATACTTACAGTTTCTATTTTACCCTCTGGTTATGGAGTATCAGAGCAGTTTTCCTTGATAATTTCTTGAAAGATGATGTCTAGGCTCTTTTTTTTTATCATAGCTTTTAGGTCGTGCGATATTTTTAAAATTATCTCTCCTGGATCTATTTTCTAAGATAGTGGTTTTTCCAATGAGATATTTCACACTGCCTTTTCTTTTTTCATTCTTTTAGTTCTGTTTTATAATTTCTTGACTTCTCATAAAGTCATTAGTTTCTATTTACTCCAACCTATTTTTTAAGGAATTATTTTCTTCGGTGAACTTTTGGACCTCCTTTTCCATCTGGGCAATTCAGCTTTTTTAGGCATTCTTCTTCTCGTTGGCTTTTTGGGCCTCTTTTGCCATTTGAGTTAGTCTATTTTTTAAGGTGTTATTTTCTTTAGTATTTGTTGGGGGTCTCCTTTAGCTATCTATTGACTCTTTTTTCATGATTTTCTTACATCACTCTCATTCGTCTTCCCAATTTTGTGTCTACTTCTCTTACTTGTTTTTCAAAATCCTTTTGTGAACTCTTCCATAACCTGAGAGCAATTCATATTTTACTTGGAGGTTCTGGATGTAGGAGCTTTGACTTTGTTGTCTTTTTCTGGTTGTATGTTTTGATCTTCTTTGTCACCAAAGTAAGATATTTTTTTCCTTTTGGAGGGGGGAAGGCAAGGCAATTGAGGTTAAGTGACTTGCCCAAAGTCACACGACTAGTAGTGTCAAATGTCTGAGTATGGATTTGAACTGAGGTCCTCCTGACTCCAGGGCTGGCACTCTATTCATTGCACCACCTGGCTGCCCCCAAAGTAAGATTTTATAGTCTGAATTTTTTCTTGCTGTTTGCTTATTTTCCCAGTCAAATACTTGACTTCCTAACTCTTTGTTTAAAGTAATACTCTCCTTCCAATGTGTAGGGTGACATGTCCCAAACCTCAGGAATTTTGTGTAGCTATTTTCAGAGATACTTCTAGGTGTCTGTAAATTTTCAGTTCTTCCAAGATAGTATGATCAAAGGAGGGGTGTTTATTCCTTTTCTGATCTGTGCTCTGGTCTGTGAGTGACCCCAAGCATTCTTTTCTGTCTTGGTACTCTTATGAAGATTCCTTCTCCACTGTACAACAAACTCTACCACACCAGTGCTCCTCCTTACCCCTGGACTGCCACTCAGGAGTACAACCCATATCCAAGCAGGGCAAAGCAAGAGAATCCTCCTCAGTGCCAGCAAAGGTATCTCTGCAATCCCTTCTGAACAGCTGCTTAATCCCCACACCATCTGTAGGCTGGGAGCTCCAGAAGCAGACATTGCAACTGCCACCACTGCCACCCCCACCAGCTCTGCCACCCTGGGGCTGGGACTGGACTTCACTTGTCTCTCACACAGGTCTGACAGAATTTTTCCACTGATCTTCTCAGCTGTCTTTGGCATTTATGACCTGAAAAGTCTAGAAACTGCCACAGCTGCTAGTAATTCAGTCCTCTAAGGCCTTTCCAGCCCATCTATGCCAGCTCACCCCATGCTGGACTGCACTTCTTTACCAGCCCAGTATAACAGGCCCTTCTTGTTGACCTTCCAGGCTCTCTTGGGCTGGAGATTTGTTTCCCTTCATCACTTTGCAGGTTCTACAGCTCTAGAATTTGTTTAGAGTTATTTTTTACAGGTATTTGGAGGAGTTTGGTAGAAAGTTCAAGCAAGTCCCTGCTTTTACTCTGCCATTTTGGCACCTCTTTTTAAAAAATTTTAATTAAAAAAGAACACTATACTTCTTCTCTTGAGTCCTGTGCCCTTTCATCCTATTGCCTATCTTCCTTTGCCTTGGATGATTGCCACCATACGTTGCCTTTGTTCCTGCTTACATGCTGTTGAACAAAACTAGAGAAAATAAAACTACTGACTGGGTCTACACACATATCTCCCCTAGTTCTCAAAAATACCCTCACTTAATCTGTCCATCCCCACTAGTTATTGTCCCATTATCTCTTCCCTATTGTGGCTAAATTTCTTCAGAAGGCCATTTATAATCTATGCTTTTTCTCCCTTTTATCTTAACTCTCCTCTAAACTTCATCATTCAATCAAAACTGCTCTCTGTAAAGTTACTGTTGATCTTTAAATTGCCTTTAAAAAGGCTTTTCTCACTCTTCATTGTTCTTGCGCTCTTTGTAGCCTTTGACACTATAGATCATCCTCTTCTTTACCTTTATAACATGTCTTTGACATTACTACCTCATCACCTGGATCATTGTAATGTCTTTCTGGCTAGTTTCCCTGTGGCAAGGACCTTCCCACTCCAGTCCATCCTCTGCTCTGTTATTAAATTTATCTTTCTAATGTGCAAATATAACCATATCATGCCATTATTCAAATTGACACCAGTGACAACCTATCATGCCTCTCGGATCAAATATAAATTCCTCTAGTATCCAAAATTCTTCATAACCTTACTCCTTCCTAACTTCTTTCTAGTCTTCTTATACTTTATTCCCCTCCACATACTGTATGACCCACAGTGACACTGGTCTCTTTGTTGTTCCTCATATAAGATACTTCATCTCCCAGTGTTGGGCATTTTCACTGGCTATCTCCTATGCCTATAATTTTCCTGCCTCCTGGTCTCTATGGTTCGCATTAAATCTTCTCTAAAAGATCATCTTTCATAAGAAGTCTTTCCAAGTCCCCCTTGTGTTAGTGCCTTCCCTTCGTCAAATATCTATATTTTTTCCTGTATGTATCTTATTTGTACATAATTTGCATGTAATCACTTCCATCAGATTGTGAGCTCCTTGAAGGTAAGAACTATCTTCTGACTTTCTTTGTATCATCAAAGTTTGGAACAGTGCCTGATAGATACTTAGGAGATACTTAATAAATGCTTGATTTCACATGACATTTCTTGATCCTTCAAACTGAGAGTAGGGCAGTAACTGCAGAGGTTAGCAAAGAGAACTAGTAAAAAATGACTATTCTCAAGAGATAGCTATGCTAGATTATCATTTATTAACTACTTTTTTATTTCATGGGAGATAAAACAATTGCCAGAACAGAATATCAAAAGAACCCAGAAACTGTCCCTGTCAGCAAATACTTGATCTCTTTAACAAGTGGAGAAATATGGCAATCATTAGTAACACCAGCTTCTTTTTGCATGGAGAGTATAAATTAAGCAATGGAATTAATTTTTTAAAAGTGCATCTTTTTGAACTTGAGGACAGAATGACAGACAGATCAGTTAAACTAGGGGAAGAATCCCAGCAAATTACTCAGTTAGAAAAATATCTGTAAGTAATAGAAATAGAAGTAAAAGGTTTAGGGAGGAATGAAAGGAAAATTTTAAAATTATAAAAACTTATAAAATTAAAATTATAAAACTTTTCCAAAGTTGGGAAGAAAAATAAATAGTCATTTTATCTCAGCAAATTGTATAAAACATTCCTCCAAATGCTGAAAACCAGGATCAGATTCACAATTCAGAACACACAACAAAGAAAAATAAAATATTGAGTTGACCCAGACAAATCTTTGTTAAGTTTCAACATTATGACAATGTGGTAATGACCTATAAAATGTTAAGAAGAAAGATATCACATGTTCAAGAGAACTAATTGGAATTTCACAAAATTTTTTTCTCCAAAAATAAGAAAAGAACAAAATGAGACAGAATATGATATAAATAGAAAATGACATAAAAACTCAATAAGAATAAAAGCAAACTATAGAAATCAAGGTTGGATCCAATTATCAGTGTCCAAACAAGGAAACCATTATTTTGAAAAGTGAAAGATAGATTTTTAAAAACTGATATAATTTTGAGTAGTTCAGGGGGCAAAGGTCTATCCCTAAAGCAGCTTTAGACTGAAAACTACTAAGAACAGCCAAAACTTTTAAATGACTTGGTGGAAAGAACTCATAGAAAAGCTGGCAAAAGCCTCAGAAGCTATTTGGGACATAACCAAAAGGAACCCCTAATATAGGTTACCCAACAAGAGATCATCAAGTTTCTGCATGAAGGTTTCCGAAGAGGGAGAAAGTATCATGACATTGTTAGCAAGTTTTGTCTTTTTACTTTTCTTCTGAAGTCAAACTTAAATCTGTCCCTTTGCAAATTCTACTCATTACTCTTGGTTCTGCTCTCTGGGAGCAAAGAGAATATTAGTCTAATACTTCTATGTGATAAATCCTTCAAATTCTTAAAAATAGCCATCGTGTCCTTCCTGAGTCTTCTTTTCACCAGGCTCCACAGTCAGTACCCTCAACCAAACCTCACCTGAACTAAATCTCCACACCTTATACAGATATCCCTCGTCTGTAAGCTCTCCAGTTTATCAAGATCCTTCATAAACTGAGGTTTTCAGAACTGAACATGATGCCCTAGAAGTGGTCTAACCATAGCAGAGTACGAAAGAACAATCACCTCCTTCGTCATGGAAGCTATATACCCCACTCTACCCCACAGCACTGTTTTGGGAGGGGGAGGGAGCTACCTCATCAAACAGCTTAATCATAGTGTCCACTAAAACCCTCAGATATTTTCCAAACAAATTGTTAGATGTGTCTGATGTGTCTGCTATATAATCTGTCTATTCCTTTCTCATATTTTCTTCAGATATATGCTCCATAAACAATAGATATTCTCATAAAAATTTTACAGAGATAAGAAAGTAGACATATGGGACAATAGATTATTGCTGTCTTCTCAGGTGTCTTTTTTGGGTAATAACATCATCCATAATTTTCTTCCGTGGTTTTAGTGTTTTGGTCACTGAGATTTCTTGAAAATTAATCTCACATGTCTTTAAAATTGTGTTGTCTCTAGTCAGGTATGGGAACTTCACTGGATTTTATTTTTTAAGTGCCATTTCTTCCTCCTATATCATACATTTGGTATGGCTTTTTAAAAATTCATAACAAAAGACCACTGTCGATGAAATTGTATTACTTTTATTATAAACAATCTGTTTTTCTTTTGCCTTTTTTTGGGAGGGTGATTGAGGTTAAGTGACTTGTCCAAGGTCACATGGCTAGTTTCATGCTATTCATCCTTTATGCAATCTGTGATTCAGCCAATTTGGACAACTTCTCTCAATCTTTCCCTGCTTGTACACTTTTGTGCAGGTTGTGTCCTATGGAGGGAAAACATTTTCTACCCATCTTTTTATATTATTATTTTTCTCTGCTTGTATCAATAATGAGATATTCACAACACCCATGATGGTTATGAATATGCTGGTATAGTTTTGGATCACAAAATGTAGCAAACTCACCACATGGAAGGCAGAACCAAGGTCTTTATTCAGAAACCATAACACTGAGTCCCAAA
>CM053600.1:138740615-138755845 GCA_028646575.1 Pseudocheirus occidentalis
AGCAGGGATCCCTCTCAGACTCACCACAGTTTCTCAGCCTGGTCCTTGGAAGTTCTCAGTAGAAGCTGTAGAAGCAGGATCTCAGGAAAAGGTGCAATCTCCAAGTGGTGTCTGAGAAAAAGGGCTCAAGGTCCTCCTGGTTCTCTCCTTACATACAGTGTAGCTCCTCCCTGTTCAGCCCCTTCCTGTTAAGGTGTGAACTACTCCCAAGGAGTAAACTGGAAGTAAGGAGCTAAGACTTTGAGGTGCTAAGTGCCTTTAGTAGGTGCCAATAGAAAGGGGCATGGAAGATCTTCTGATTTCATTAACATTACACTGCTTCAACACCAAATTTAGGTGTCATGTCCTTCATGAAGCTTAGACTAATCTCCCTATGTGGTGATCTTTTTCTAATTTTTATATTACATCTTCTACATTTCTCCTCTTTCTTGATATTTGATATTTTACCATACTAATATGGGTACATATTTTATCTCTCTAATTAAATGATAAGTTCTTTGAAGCCAGAGATCACGTAATATTTAAAGTGCTGTGCTCTGCCATCCCTAATATTTTGCACAGTGCATAATAGGCACTCTGAAATGTCTATTGAATTGTTTGTTGAATTAAGATAATATTAAATGTATTAAATTATGCTAGATGCCTGAAAGGAATATCTATATATAATTTCCTTTTTAAGGCACATTTTACATTTAAAACACTTTAAAATTTCCATGAATTTGTAATCTCATTAACATGTATATATTCCTTCCATCAGTATAGACCACATGCTGCCCTTGCCTTCCTTCCTTGTCCCGGTTTTCTCATGTTCTTTGCAGCATGCAGTTCTTAGAAGCCTTCCTAGGTTTATTTTTACATTGGTACAAGTTTGGTATTCAGGCTGTTCATACTGTGTTATCATGCTTGCTACATAACTGGCCTGCCTCTTCCAATCAAACATTTTTTTTTCAGTGAAATCCATTGTAACACTTTCTCTGCATAAGTAATCATTGGAAATATGCTGTTTCTGATATTTCCCTGCCTTGTGTCTCACCACTGACCTTTGGGTCACTCACAACTTTGGTTCTTTAGAGACTATCATCCAAGATTTGAAACCAGGGGAAAAAAATTATACATTACTTAAAAGACAAAATTTTTTTTGTTTTCATTTTTCTCAAGCAGAAGCTCAGGATCATTAAAAGCAATGTTCAACTTCCCAAATGCAAAAGTCAACCTATTACCTTCTTTCTGTTCATTTCAGGGTCCCATCAATAGTTAATCTGCACCGCCTTTCCACCTATACACACATACGGATATACACAGTATATAGGTGTATATGCCGATATACTAACTTGACCATCAAACTTCATGGCAAAGTGTGGAAAATAGCTATTTTTCATCATTTTTGTGCTGGCCAGAATGCAGTAAAGAAAGGTAACACACAGCAAAGACAGCAATTTTGTAAATGAGAGAAATGGGCAGAACTTCTACCCAGCCGCACCCCAGATATTTGCATAGATCATAAAGGACAAAATGCTGGGAAAAGGTTGAAAGCAATCTCTAAGCTCCTTTGTAGCTCGCAGGTTCAACAGTTTTGATAAAAACTAAAAACAACTCCCAATTATAACTCATATTAGACTTAAATGAAGAAGATCAGAGAAAAGGCAGAGAGGAACAGAAGGGAGTCATATAGAGAATACATCTTCAGGTGGGAGCTTTGTTAGTTTTTGACTGTAGCTTGCCTGAGTAGCACGTAGCTCCAGGAAATGCATTAACACTGCATGAGTACCCTTTTCTTCCAGAGGGAGGTTAATGATTTGGTGATCTAAGTGGGTCAATGGCCTACAAAAGGCCTTGAATATGAGATAGCTTTCTAGGGATCCACAGATGAGAGGGCAGATGCTACATATGCAGTCATCTCCTTGGTGTAATCATGGATTTTTTTGGAAGGCCTTATAAAGGAGCTTGAGATATTCAGTGCAGTATCCTCTTCAAAAAGGAGCATCCAGATGATAATACCATTGGAAGCATCCTCCATGGCAAACGCTTTTGGTGAGCAGACATCTCTCTGATGCTCATGATCAGAAGATAACTCATTCACCTGAGTTATCCCTGTGACTTTATTTATAAAGGAATCTTGTGTGATCTTAACATATAATTAAGAAACACATTGTTGGTGGAGAGCCTTTAAAAGCTGCTGTTTTGCTCGATTGAGTCAAATGCTTTTATTTTTTGTAGGCAACAAACAATAAAGATGTCAAGATCTTGTATTCACTGTACCTTTCAGTAACTGAGTAACTGTAAAGGCATGGACTGTTGAAGAAAAATAATTTGTTAGAGCCCTCCTTTGCCCTTCTAATGTTTTCATCAAGGATCCTTTGAAATATATATAAATCATTCTCATATATTATGAAGATGAGAAAATAAGCATACAGATTACTAGTTACTATCTTCTTGAAACCTACCCTTCATCCAACCTTTCATATTTCTTCCAAAGTGTACCACTACTCTTATAGTTTGTAATGTAGGCATTATTGGAGGACCTGTATTATAAATTCACATCCAATATCTAATCAGTAGTCAAATCTTATTGATTCTACCTCCATAGCATATCTCTTACCTGACCTCTCCATTTGTATCGTAGCCCCCCTGATTTCAGGCCTAAAGGCCACTTACTTGGACTACTGTAATAGCCTGATTGGTTTCCCTACATTTAGCTTCTACCCCTTCCAATCCATCCTCCATACTGCTCCCAAATTCATATTCCTTAAGCAGGGATCTGACTATATTGCTCTCTGTTCAAGAAGTTTCAGTGGTTCCCTATTTGGCCTAGGATAAAATGCAAACTAATCTATTTCACATTTATATACTTTCACAATTTCAATTTAGCTTGCCAATAAAACTCTAAATAGGGTCTTAAAGAGTCACAATTGAAAAAAAAAAAGATTAACCAACAAACAGCAATCCAGGGAGGCCAGTAGGCAGAGATCAGGTGAGAGAACATTCCAGACATAGATGACAGCTAGAAAAACATACCCAAAGTTAAGAGATGGAATGTCTTGGTGGTGGAATAGCCAGCAGGTCAGTGTCACTGGATTGAATAATGTTGGAGAGGAAGGTGTAAGAAGACTGGAAAGGTACAAAGAGGCTAGGTTATGAAGGACTTTAAATGCCAAACAGAGCATCTTGTATTTGATCCGGTGGGTGATAGGAGCCTCTGGAGTTTACTGAGTAGGGGGCAACTTGGTCAGACTTTTGTTTTAGGAAAATCACTTCTTCTTGTTTGTCCTGTGCTCTGAAAGAGGACCATGACATCAGGAAGGTGATGCCACAATTTGCAAGTGAATTGGATTTAGGGGGACTGGGAGCTGTGCAAAGTCAGCTGCCTCACTCTCTCCTCCAGAGTCATCTGGGTCCAGTGACAAGATAAAGGTCAGGGTGACTGGAAACAGCCCACGAAAATCACCTTAGTGGTTGAAGGGAGAATGGATTGGAATGAAGAGAGATTTGAGGAGGAAGCCCCACCAGCAGGCTACTGTAATACTACAAACAAAAGAGACAGAAATAGAAGAATAGGTATATTCTCTTTTGCTTTCTTTCAAACGCACAACACACAGCCACAGACACGGGCACACACACATACACACATACACACACACTAGCAGACCAAAGAACAACAGCCCACAAAACACACAATTCTTTATGGCCTAGAGTTTGCATTTCTAAACTTATTTCTTGGCCATTAAAAACATTTTTCAACAGAGCTTAAAACATAAAGTCTAAAACTCATTCATTCTAGTACTTTCTCTGTAAGTTTTAAAAGCAAGGAGTTCTATACAAAACTAGAATAATATATGTAACTAATCTCCCCTAACTTAAACATGAAAATTCATTTAAAGAAAGTATTGGTTTTTCTTTTGGGGAGACACCTATCTTTATTTAAACTATTTAGTAATAGCTATAAAGAACCAAATGAGTATCTAGACCTGGTAACTGATGAAAACTTGAGCGTTGAGTCTTCTTCTCTCTGTCTGTTCCTTCACTGTTATCAACATCCTGAAAGCAAAGCAAAGAAACCATATTAGAGAAAATGGGAAACTGTCAATAAATGGATCTTTAAAACTTTGTCTTTGTGATTTCTTTATCGTGGTGATAAATATTTTCCCCTGGAGCGTAATAGGGAGCAGGAAGAGGGAGATCAGAAAGAATATGAGAAGGAACTTCTAGTAGCATTATTTCAAAGGAAGTTCTGTCTGTGTGGAGTCATCCCAGGAAGAGGTGATCTATAAACCTGTGCAGAAATGGGAACAACCCACTGAGCAAGGAATTGGGTCAAAATGTTTCTCTGTAGGAAGTTAAGGTGAAGAACGTACAGAATGGTCTCCATATCCCTTCAGACTAGTCTCAAGTGACTTGTAGGAGCATCTGTTGCTTCTTGGTAGTAGGCCAGAATCTTTGCTCCAGGATTGCTTCACTGGGATACCTTCTAAACTCTTTATTCTTGCTTGTTGCTGGTTTTGATAGCCCTACCTAGTAATATTGCCATGTTGTAGTCGGAGGTCCAAAGGACACACTCACTACATCTAATTACTTTTATGGGTAGGAGAGCACAGGGTATCTTGAGGAACACTCAAATCACATAAGATACAAGTATCACCTCTCGTGGGGTAAGAAGGATACTTTTCTTGAGAAGACCTAAGAGCAGTCCCCACAACTTTCATACCTTGCAATTGATGGAGGCTCTCTATTAAGAACATGCCACTAGGGCCTGGTCCTATGGCCTAGAGACCTCTCAAACCCCCTATACCTCCATAAGAATGTTATCTTCTGTCACCTAGTAGAAAATAAAAGCAGAAGCTCTCTCTCTCTAAATAATGACAGCAGAAACATGGTCTGGTCATGTGAGATTGCATGTAAGATTGCACACAATGTAGACTGAAAGGCTTTGTTCAGATACGGTGTCTCATCCAAACATCAAATTTATACATGTTTCCATGACAGAACCTCAGATATATTTTTGTTCAGGTAAGTTTTCAGATCAAAATTTATATCATCCAGCTGGCCCAAGTTGTACATATTTAGCCATGAATATCAATAAGCAATGTGTTGAATGTTTGATTTTTCAGAATGAAAAGAAAATGGAAAGGAAACATGGCATAGAGATGAGAGGCTACTCCCCCACCCCCCACCACGAGGCCTGCTGACCCACCAGTCACAAGGGCCACGCCCAGGCCTGTCACCACAGGGTGGGATTGACTCAAATGGAGCTGGGTAAGAGACAAAGGTAGGGGCCGTGGCAGGGGCAGCAGCTACTCCCGGGACTACCCATCCACAGCCTGGAAATTAACCCCCCCTCCCCATCTGATATTCCAGGGACCAGGATAGCAGAGTGAACCCCAGCTGCTCCAAACCACCCCTCTGACCTGAAAACACAGTAACTATTGGCCCAGAGGAACATTTTAAGCAGTAAAAGCTTAGGAAGCCTGGAGGAAGGGCATGGCCAAGGTCCTGCCTCAAAATAGGAAGAAAGTAGGCTACAAACAGAAAGACTCTGGAATCCTATTATGGTGAGAGGGAGGAAACAAACTCAGAAGGAGATAGTATTGACTCCACATCTGCAGCTGAAGCCTTAACAGGTACTACGACCTGGTCTCAGGCACAGAAAGCATTCCTAGATGAGCTCAAAAAGAACTTTGAAATCCGGCTTAGAGAGGTAGAAGATAAAATCAACACATCTCATAAAAACAAAATGGTGAAATTAGAAAAACATTACAATGAAGAGAACAGCTCCTTAAAAAGTAAAATGTGTGAACTAAAAAAGAAATCTGGGTATATGGAAAAGGAGCTTCAAAAACTGAGAAGTATAATTTGCTAAAAACTAGAATCAATCAAATTGAAGCCAATGACTCTATGAGGAACCAAGAATCAGTCAAACAAAACATCAAGACTGAAAAATGAGAAAAAGAGGTAAAATATCTCAATAGAAAAATAACTGACCTGGAAAACAGATCCAGAAGAGACAATGTGAGAACCATTGAACTACCAGAGAATCATGGTGAAAAAATGAGTCTGGACAATATCTTCCAAGAGCTTATCAAGGAAAACTGCCCTGAGATCCTAGAACCAGAGGGTAAAATAGAAATCAGGAGAATGCACCAGACACTTCCTGAAAGAGATCCCAAATTGAAAAGTCCGTGAGACACTGTGGCCAAACTCCAGGACTATCAGGTAAAGGAGAAAATACTACAAGTGGCCAGAAAGAAACAATTCAGATATTGCAGAACCACAGTAAGGATTGCACAAGATCTGGCAGCCTCAGTGTTGAAAGATCGGAGGAACTGGAATATGATTTTTCACAAGGCAAAAGAGCTTGGGCTACAACCAAGGATCACCTGTCCAGCGAGACAGAGCATAATCTAGCAGGCAAGGAGATGGACATTCAGTGGCATAACAGAATTCCAGGCCTTCCAAATGGAAAAGCCAGAGCTCAATGGAAAATTCAACCTCCAATTACAAGACCCAGGGGAAGCATAGAAAGGTAAATAAGGAAACACACACTCACACACACACACACACACATACACTCACACACACACACAACTTGTTATTTAACAAGAGCAAGCTGTTTACATCCCCATATGGGAAGCTGATGCCTGTTAATATTGTGAACTCTATACCTACAGCAACATCTAAAAGAGATATAGATAAATAGAGGGTGTGGGTATAAATTATGCAAAATTATAAAAATCCTCATTAAGGGACTGCAATGGAAGAAGAGGAAAGAACAAAGCAGAAAGGGGGTACGTTATGCTACACAAAGAGGCATAAAAACAATATAGTAGAGGGAAAAAAGGGAGGGAGGTGACCATTATATGAGTTACTCCCTCACTGGTTCTGGTGCAAGGAGGGTATAACATAACCAGTTAAATATAGGACTCTATCAAGAAGAGACATTAAACTTATCATAGAGGGAAAGAGGGGAGAGAGAGGAGCATGGCATAGGATCTATTCTTGTCAATCTTGATTCGAGGAAGAAATAACATACAACATTGAGTATAAAAATCAATCATAGCCTACAGGCAGTAGGAGGTGGGAAGGGCTAAGAAAGGGAGGGGTTTAGAAGGGAGGGAAGAAGTAGTAAGAGAGAAGGGTAGGAAAAGGGAGGTGGATGGATAAGAACTGAATACTGAGGGAGGTGGCAGTCAAAAGGAAAACTCTTAAGAAGGGGAAGGGAGAAGAGGAAAAACAAAAGCATAAACAGGGGAGGGAATAGGATGGAAGGAAAGACACAGATAGTAATCATAACTGTGAATGTGAATGGGATGAACTCTCCAATAAAATAGAGGTGGATAGCAGAATGTATTAAAAACCATAATCCTACAATATGCTGTTTACAAGAAACATCTGAAACAGGGGGGTACACACAGGGTAAAGGTAAAAGGTTGCAGTAAAATGTATCAGGCCTCAGCCAAAGTAAAAAAAAAAAGCAAGGGTAGCAATCCTTATCTCAGACAAAGCAAAAGCAAAAATAGATCTAATTAAAAGAGATAAGGGAGGAAACTATATCCTGCTAAAAGGCACCACTGAAGATGAGGCAATATCATTACTAAACATTTATGCACCAAGAGATAGCATCTACATTCCTAAAGGAGAAATTAAGGTAAGAATATTTATTGTAGCTCACCTTGTGGTGGCAAAGAATTGGAAATCAAGGGGATGTCCATCAATTGGGAAATGCCTAAACAAGTTGCGGTATATGAATGTAATAGAATACTATTGTGCTATAAAAAAATGGGAAGGAGATGGACTTCATATGTACCTGGAGAGGCTTATACAAACTGATGCTAAGTGAAAAGAGCAGAACCAGGAAAAAACTTTTACACAATCACAGACACATCATATGTGTGAAGACCAACCTTGATAAACTGGACTCATCTCAGCAACACACAGTTATAAGACAACCCTACAAGTCTCAGAATGGAAGGATTCAGAGAAAGATCTAGAAAGAACAGAGTTTAAATGCAGACTGAAGCAAACTACATGCTCTCTTTCTTTTCCATGTTTGGTTTTATTTCCTCTTTCCCATTGTTCACTCCATAGGTTAAAAGCCTTCTATACAACCAGACTAATGTCCAATGTGAAAGTATTTGCAGATCCTATACTTGATTGCATGCTGCCATGGGTGGGGGGAGAGAAGAGAAAGGAGAGAAAATCTGAAACTCAAGGGACTCTGGAACTGAGTCATGTAAAATAAAAGTAAATAAACAAATCAATTTAAAAAAAGAAAAATAAAAGAAAACATGGTATAAAAATCTGAAAATCATGTTAAATTATAACATTATTTTAATAATAATATTATTAAATTATTAAGTAATAATATTATTATTACAGTAAACCCATATATCTTTTTTAGTTACCTGAGAGTCAGGTTGTTCTTTTGGTTCTGTTTTCATGCGAAGAATGTTATCTAAATAATTAGATTTTTCTTCCCATGTTTTCAAATTTCTGTATTCTTTCTTCATTCTGTCAAGCCTAATGAAAGGAATTATTTGATTATACATTTAATATATTGGTAAGGATACTGACACAAAGGATTCTAGGTATAAAGAGAGATATGATCAGCTGGTTGTGAAAAGGAAAAGTATATTATTTTCATATGATTACAAAATGTTCAGATCCAGTGTAATTTAGGTCAAATGGAATGGTTACATGGGGGCATCACAAGTGTCTATGAAAATCAATGGGAAGAGTATGCAGCCCAAACGACTCCAGGGTTGGGGAATTTGTGGCTTTGAGGCCACATATGGTGCTCTAGGTCCTGAAGTTCAGCCTTTTGACTGAAACCAAATTTCACAGGAAAAAAACTCTTAATAAACGAATTTGTTCTGTAAAGTTTGGACTCAGTCAAAAGGCCACACCAAGGACTTAGAAGGCCTCAAACAGGTTCCCCACCCTTGCTCTACAGTATTTGTGCAGCATGCCTCAATCCTCAGGAAGAATTAGAATTTCTTGGCCTCAGGGTGAGAATCTTTTGTGCCTATCCCACAAATGGGCAGAATAGTACCAAGTATGCACCTAGACTTTTGGCATCTTGTTGGTACTAGGAAAGCCCTATGTTTCTACTATAATCTTACATTTCTACAACTTGGGTAATGTTATAGATTAAGGGAGGTGTTCATACTGGTTGAGAGTTGGCTATCATTGCAAATCCTCAAGATTCCCCTAGTCATATTAATTAGGATATACAGAAGTTGTAAGAAATCCTATATCTCAACCAAATCAAACTCAGAGGTTTATACCACCATCCTTACTCAAACAGAACACACAACTGATCAACTAGTCTTACAAAATCCAATAAACAATAAAGAGTTTATGTCAACACTGCTTTACCAAGGGGTTTCAAACTTATACATTGTGGACCCCTTACTTGTTGCCTATATAATGGGCCTGGGAATCTTTAATTAAGTGATAGGATGGATACAAATTTTAAGTTCTGTTTAAGGATGCCCTTTACAAGAACTGGTGAACAACCAGAGAACACAAGTTGCATGTGGTTTTTTTTCTTGTTTAAATTTTATTATTATTTTCTATTATATCATTTATTTTATTTTCAATTTTCAACATTCACTTCCACAAGATTTTGAATTCCAAATTTTCTCCCCATCTCTCTCCTCCCCCCACCCCAGGACAACATACACCCCAACCACACCTTCCTCCAGTATGCCCTCCCTTCTATCACTGCCCCACCTTCTCCTCTTCCCCTTCCCTCTATTCTCCTATAGGGCAAGGTAGAGTTCTATACTCCACTGCCTGTACATCTTATTTCCCGGTTGCATACAAAAAAAATTTTTAACATTCATTTTTAAAGCTTTGAGCGCCACATTCTCTCCCTTCCTGCCTCCCTACCCACCCTCATAGAGAAAGCAAGCAATTCGATGTAGGTCATATATGTGTATCTATGCAAAACACTTCTGTAACAGTCATGTTGCAAAAGACTAACCACATTTCCCTCTATTCTTGTCCTGCCCTCCATTTATTCTATTCTCTTTCTTGTCCTGTCCCCCCACAAAAGTGTTTGTTTCTGATTACCCCTTCCCCCAATCTGCCATCCCTTCTATTATCCTCCCTCACTTATCCCCTTTCCTCCTTCCCTTCTGTCTTCCTGCTGGGTAAGATAGATCCCCATACCCAATTAAGTGTGTTTTTCCCTCCTTAAGCCAAATCTGATGAGAGTAAGGTTCACTTATTCCCTCTCACCTCCCCTTTCTTCCCCTCCATTGTAAGAGCTCTTTCTTGCCCCTTTAATGTGAGATGATTTACTACATTCTTCCTCTCCCTTTATCTTTATCCCAGTACATTCCTCTCAACACTTAATTTTATTTTTGAGGTATCCGCCCTTCATATTCAGCTCATGCTGTGCCCCCCCAAAATATACACATACATACACACACACACATATTCCCTTTAACTATGCTAATACTGAGAAAGGTCTCATGAGTTACAAATATCATCTTTCCATGTAAGAACGTAAACAGTTCAACTTTAATGAGTCCCTTATGGTTTCTCTTTACTGTTTGCCTTTTCATGTTTCTCTTGATTCTTGTATTTGAAAATCAACTTTTCTAGTCAGCTCTGAGCTTTTTTCTCTCTCTCTTCTCTCTTTCTCTCTCTCACTCTCTTTCTTTTTTTCCTTTTTGGAGGGCAGAAGGCAGGGCAATTGGGGTTAAGTGACTTGCCCAAGGTCACATGACTAGTAAGTGTTACGTGTCTGAGGTTGGATTTGAACTCAGGTCCTTCTGATTCCAGGGCCAGTGCTCTATTCACTGCACCACCTAGTTGCCCCCAGGTCTGGTCTTTTCAACAAGAATGTTTGTAAGTCCTCTATTTCACTGAAATTCCATTTTTTCCCCTGAAGTATTATACCCAGTTTTGCTGGGTAGGTGATTCTTGGTTTTAATCCTACCTCCTTTAACCTCTGGAATATGATATTCCAAGCCCTCAGATCCCTTAAAGTAGAAGTGGATAAATCCTGTTTTATCCTGATTGTGCTTCCACAATACTTGAATTGTTTCTTTCTGGCTGCTTAGAATATTTTCTCCTTGACTTGGCAACTCTGGAATTTGGCTACAACATTCCTAGGACTTTTCCTTTTGGGATTTCTTTCAGGAGGTGATAAGTAGATTCTTTACATCTCTATTTTACCCTCTGGTTTTAGAATATTGGGGAAGTTTTTCTTGATAATTTCTTTTTTTCTTTGATAATTTCTTGAGACATGATGTCTAGGCTCTTTTTTTGATTGTGGTTTTCAGGTAGTCCAATAATTTTTAAATGATCTCTCCTGAATCTATTTTCCAGGTCAGTGGTTTTTCCAGTGAGATATTTCACATTGTTTTCTACTTTTTCATTATTTCGGTTTTATTTTATAATTTCTTGATTTCTCATAAAGTCTTTAGCTTCCATTTACTCCATTTTGATTTTTAAGGATTTATTTTCTTCAGTGACCTTTTGGACCTCCTTTTCCATTTAGCCAATTTTGCTTTTTAAATCACTCTTGTTATTGGCTTTTTGGATCTGTTGTACTATTTGGCCTAGTCTGCTTTTTAAGGTATTATTTTCTTCAGTATTTTCTGGGGGCATCTCCTTTAGCTATCTGTTGACTCTTTTTTTTCATGATTTTCATGCATCACTCCCATTCCTCTTCCCAATTTTTCATCTACGTCTCTTATTTGATTTTCAAAATCCTTTTTTAGTTTGTCCATGGCCCGAGATCAATTCATATTCTTCTTGGAGGCTTTGGATATAGGAGCCTTGACCTTGCAATCTTCCTGCAGTGTAATGGTCATGGAATTTGGAGAGTCCCCTGAATTGACTTGGCTTTTGGGTTGAGTGTTAAGACCCAGAGCTTGTGAATCCCACTTGTGGGATGGACTTGTTGACTTGAAGAGAGAGGGCTGAACTGGGAGGAGCCATGAATTGAAGAGAAAGGCTCAAGTCCAGAGAAAGCCAAAAGAAGAAGGACTTTTGGGGAGAGCAGTATCCAGTGTCATGGAGCCTGAGTTGCTGAGAGAGAGAGACTGCTGAGAGCCCATTGGAGCTGCCCAAGGCTTTTGAGGACTGCCACCTGGAGCTACTGAGAACTGAGGAGGCATGGCTGTGATGCCGATATTTTGTCTGTCTGTTTTGATGTTGTTTTTCCAGATTCACCTGATGGTGAAGAATGGTGCTGCTGTTGTAGAGGTCCTGGAACTTGGTTGTTGGTGCAGAAGCCCTGAAAAAGGATTGTCTTGTTGCATGTTCACAGAAATCCTGGAAGAGGAACTTGCTGATACTTTCAGGGGTTCTGGGACTATTCTACATGCAGAGTGTGACTTGATGAGGACACTGGCTATGGCTTTGTTGAGCCTTGTCTCTCCAGGAACTGAGATTGCTGAGGGCTTGCCACAAGTGAAGAAGAAAGAAGGGCCTTTCCTTGGGCTTTCAATGCTGAGATGTTATCTTGATCTTGCTATGGCTTAAGGGTGGATGGCCTTTTGTGCTCTCCTGCTCCCTTTTGAGAAAGTGCTTGGTGGTAATGGATGGTATTGTAATTACTTTGAGTCCAGAGGTGGGACCAAATATATTTACTTTGTTTATGATTAGAAACTGATCGCCAGTTGTAATTTTTTTAATGGTTTGGAATCTTACTAAAGAGACTTCAATGTTTCTTACTGAAATCAACACAATACTCTCTGTAAACAAGAGCATATGGAAGACTTCAACATCTATAAGGAATTCCTTCAATATCTGTAAGGAATTTTGCTTCTGCTTGGACTTTGCCCAGGATATCCTCCATCAGCGTGGCTCACAACTCTAGTGACCATGTTTCCCTGTCTTATGTCTTGCTGCTAAGAAACTGATTTCCTGATCTCAACTGTTATTGTTCTCTATTTCCTTCTTAAATTGTTATTGTTCTCAAAGAGGATCAATGGCATCATGTGGTGATGTCTTAACTTGTGCGTGAATTGGATTTAAGTGAGGCAGAGTTGCATGAAGCGGTCAGACTCACTTCTCCAGAGTCATCAAAGTCCAGTGGCAAGACAAAAGTCAAGATTCCTGGTGATAGCCTGGGATGTCTTCTTAAATTATGTATACATCAAGAGAAGAAGCCAAGATAGTAAAGTAGAGGCAAAAAATTAGCTGAACTCTCCCAACATTTCCCCTCCAAACAACTTTAAAATAATGCCTCAAATCAAATTCTGGAGTGGAAGAGACAACAAAAAGTTGAGACATTCTTCCAGCCCAAAGCAACTTAGGAAGTTGGCTAGAGAGGTCTATGACACTGGGCAAGAGATCAGTCTGAGCAACATGAAACACACATGGCAACACTAGCAGTAGGCCTTAGATGTGGCTGTGACAGTGGTAGCAGCAGCTTTGGGAGCTTTTAGGCCAGAGAAAGTAAAGGTGTCAGGCAACTGGTCAGAAAGAGATTACAGGAGACCCTCTGCTAGCACTGGGTGCAGGACCCTGTTGTACTGCCAATATACAATTCTGATTTGTAATTCCAGAGCAAAGAGGAGGATGAGCACTTGTGGGAACAGGATTTCTGGTTATAGTTCCAAGACAAAGAAGAGTGCTTATGGTTTCTCACAAAGGAACAGGGGATCCGATTACATTTCAAGGGCCAAGAGGAGTTCCCTTAGGCTGCAGGGGAGCAAGGGCAGAACACAAGCCAAGACAGCAGTGGTGGACCACACCTCTCCTTGGATCATACCACCTTGGATGCAATGAAAACTTGCAGATCCCTCAGAAATAGCTCTGAAAGTAGTGGTACACAAAACAGCTGAAGCTTAGGATAATGTCCCCTCTTCCCACCCTAGAGCAGAACCCAACTTTAACATAAAGTTAAAAGTCAAGAAGTAGGCCAGAAGACCCCAGTTTCTAGGTTAAGAATTCACTATTTGACAAAAACTGCTGGGAAAATTGGAATATTGTATGGCAGAAACTGGGCATAGATCATTAGCCAGTGTAACCAAGATTAAGAAGGAAGTGGGAAACTGGGGAAGAATATTTAAAACCAGTGTCTCTGATAAAGTCATCATTTCTAAAATATACAGGGAATTAAATAAAATTTACAAGAATGCCAGTCATTCCCCAACTGAGAAGTGGTCAAAGGATATGAACAGGCAATTCACAGAGGTAGAAATTAAAGATATCTTTAAGCATATGGAAAAATGCTCTTAATCACTATTGATTCATGAAATGGAAATCAAAACAACTTTGAGGTACCACATCTCACCAGTCAAATTGGCTAAGATGACAAAACAGGAAAATGACAAGTGCTGGAGAGGATGTGGAAAAATTGGAACTCTAATGCATTGTTGGTGGAGCTGTGAACTGTTATAACAATTCTGGAGGGCAATCAGGAACTATGCCCAAAGGGCTATAAATAATTGTATACCCTTTTACCCAGTAATACCACTTTTGGGGTTGTATTCCAAAGAGATCATAGAAGTGGGGAAAAGGTCCCATATGTACAAAAATCTTTATTGCAGCTCTCTTTGTTGTGGCAAAAAACTGGAAATTTAAGGGATGCCCATAAATTGGGGAATGGCTGAACAAGATATGGTACATGAATGTAATGGAATACTATTGTGCTATAAGAAATGGGAAGGAGATGGACTTCATAATTACCTGGAGAAGCTTATATGAATTGATGCTAAGTGAGAGGAGCAGAACCAGGAAAAATTTGTACACAGTCACAGATACATCATATGCATGACGACCAGCTTTGAAAAACTGGACTCATCTGAGCAACGCACAGTTACAAGACAACTCTACAAGTTTCAGGATGGAAGGCGATATCTACATTCAGAGAAAGATCCAGAAAGACCAGAGTTTAAATGGACACTGAAGCAATGCATGCTATCATTCTTTTCTATGTTTGTTTTTTGTTTCTCTTTTCTCACTGTATATCTTAATTCCCAGTTGCGTGAATTGCAGAGCTTTAAATTCTAGATTCTTTTGGTTCCTGCCTTGTCATCCACCCCCACTGGAAGGACAAGCAATTCAATACAGGCTGTGCATGTATAACTACACAAGACATCTTCACAGTGGACATATTGTGATCTGATATGTTTGACATAGTCTGATCGTATGTCCCTCCTTCCTATTCCTCCTATACAACCAGACTATTGTACAATGTGAAAGAGCTTACAGATCCTATACATGATTGTATGCCACCATGGTGGGGTGGGGGGTGGGGAGGAAGGGGA
>CM053600.1:138756345-138777130 GCA_028646575.1 Pseudocheirus occidentalis
ATGTCCAAAGGGCTATAAATAATTGCATACCCTTCGACCCAGTAATACCACTTTTGGGGTTGTATCCCAAAGAGATCCTAGAAGTGGGAAAAGGTCCCATATGTACAAAAATATTTATTGCAGCTCTCTTTGTGCTGGCAAAAAACTGGAAATTTAAGGGATGCCCATCAATTGGGGAATGGCCTAACAAATTATGGTATATGAATGTGATGGAATATTATTGTTCAATAAAAAATGGGAAGGAGATGGACTTCATAATTACCTGGAGAGGCTTATACAAATTGATGCTAAGTGAGAGGAGCAGAACAAGGAAAAATTTGTACTCAGTCACAGATACATGATATGTGTGATGACCAACTTTGAAAAACTGGACTCCTCTCAGCAACGCACAGTTAAAAGACAACTCTACAAGTCTCAGGACGGAAGGAGATGTCTACATGCAGAGAAAGATCCAGAAAGACCAGAGGCTAAATGGGGACTGAAACAATGCATGTTATCACTCTTTTCTATGTTTGGTTTTTGTTTCTCTTTTCTCATTGTTCACTCCATTGGCTATAACACCTATACAACCAGACTACTGTACAATGTGAAAGAGTTTGCAGATCCTATACATAATTGTATGCCACCATGGCGGGGTGGGGAGTGAGGAGGAAGGGGAGAAAAATCTGAAACTCAAGTGATTCTGGAACTGAATTTTGTAAATTGAAAGTAAACAAACAAGTTAATAAAAATTTTTTTAAAAAAGAGGGAAGTCAGAAATTGGGAAAGAATATTTACAACCAGTGTCTCTGATAAAGGCCTCATTTCTAAAATATACAGGGAATTAAGTAAAATTTATAAGAATACAAGTCATTTCCCAATTGATAAATGGGCAAAGGATATGAACAGGCAATTTTCAGAGGTAGAAATTAAAGATATCTTTAAGCATATGAAAAAATGCTCTAAATCACTATTGATTCATGAAATGCAAATCAAAACAATTTAGAGGTACCACATCTCACCAGTCAGAATGGCTAAGATGACAAAACAGGAAAATGATAAGTGATGGAAAGCATCTGGAAAACCTGGAGCTCTAACACATTGTTGGTGGAGCTGTGAATTGATACAACCATTCTGGAGGGCAATCTGGAACTATGCCCAAAGGGCTATAAATAATTGCATACCTTTTGACCCAGTAATACCACTTTTGGGGTTGTATCCCAAAGAGATAATAGAAGTGGGGAAAAGGTCCTATATGTGCAAAAATATTCATTGCAGCCTTCTTTGTAGGGGCAAAAAACTGGAAAATTAGGGGATGCCCATCAATTGGGGAATCGCTGAACAAGTTATGGTATATGAATGTAATGGAATACTATTGTGGTATAAGAAATGTGAAGGAGATGGACTTCTCATTTACCTGGAGAGGCTTATATGAACTGATGCTAAGTGGGAAGAGTAGAACCAGGAAAAATTTGTATACAGTCACAGATACATCATATGTATGATGACCAACTTTGATAAACTGGATTCTTCTCAGCAACGCACAAAAGACAACTCTACAAGTCTCAGAATGGAAGGAGATACCTTCACTCAGAGAAAGATCTAGAAAAACCAGAGTTTAAATGGAGACTGAAGCAATGCATGCTATCGTCCTTTTTCATGTTTGGTTTTGTTTCTTTTTTTTTCTTTATTTCTTTTTACATTATTTGCTCCATTGGTTACAACGCTTCTATACAACAAGACTATTGTACGATGTGAAAGTGTTTGCAGATCCCATACATGACTGTATGCCACCATGGGGAGGGGGGAGAAGGGAGGGGAGAAAATCTAAAACTCATATGATTCTGTAAATGAATCTTATAAACTAAAAGTAAATAAACAAGTCAATATTTTTTTTAAAGAGCCCAAAATAAATAGGAGAAAAATGAAAAAAAAAAAAAAAAGAAAGGCTGAGAATTCCTTCTGTGTCCTGGGGCCAGCAGAACTGCTGGAGGACTGAAGAAGCATGAGCAGGATAAGCCTTTGTTTGTTTGTGGCTTAGCTGATCCTTGATTTCCCAGCAACAGAAGTTTTGAAGGTTTTGGGATGTGCTGGTCCCTGTGAACTTCAGTGTGTAGCAAGAAAGGCCTGGAGGACTGGACTGGAAGGGAACCTGGGAGCTCTCTGCCTCTGAATCCAGGTGACTGTTTGGCAGATTCAGGTAGGAGCTGGGACCATGGAAGGGGATCCAGGGAATCTGAGAGACTACCCTGAGTCAAGATGAATAAAGTCCCCATGTGTGATGAAATTGAAGTTTACTAGACACCGAGGGATGGAGGGTTTGTATAATTTTTTAATAATTGTATTTAGTGATTAATGATACTTTGTGACTGATTGCTAGATAACTGACTAAGTTAATCTATAATTGCCCTATGAGTGGAAGATTGATTATTGTACTGTGAATTGATTGAATGATTAAGTAAGGAGGGTTTCCCCCTTAGGGAAACCAGATGATTATCCTTTTGTTCTTTGTTCTAAATACTGTGGTCACTGCAGTGAAAACTATGTGGTCATTCTAATGTTAGGCTGTTGTGAACTCTGTATTGTGATTTTCTGTGATAAGATGTAATGTTGTGAATATTATATTGTGATTTGTTATAAATGTTTGCCTTAATTTGTAATGAAATAAATGGAGTGTTCACTATACTGTGTAATCAAAACCTTAAAAGCTGTTCACAGTAGCATTCTTTTGGGAAGCTGCTCGTGCATGGCATTACAACAACCCACTTGAGAGTGCAGAGCTACCTAATCCTGGTGACCCTGCTCACCCTGAATAACCACAGCAGAGGATGATCAAGAACAACAACACACTCAATAGGACTTGTGAAAAGCTTTTGCAGCTATTGACAATTGTGCATAATTATCAAAGACATGTGCATATGAACAATACTGTTGTCTTTTCCATCAATTTGCTTACCTCACCATAGAGAACAAACATTCAGGCACCTTATAGAATGTTACTTGTGTTCAATGTCAACTTGCACAGTATATAAACCACACTATTGTTGTGAATAAGACTGTAACTCAAGACCCTCTTGCCCTTTAAGTAGCATTGGGTGGTTTGGTAGTGTTTATGCAGTTGGCAAAAAGAGGATGGAGAAAGAAGTGTATTTTATGTACTGCTTGCATCTATTATTGTGTCTTCTGCAGTTCTTGCAACATCTGTCACCTCTTTGCAGACAGAGAGAAACACTGTTGAACTTGTACAACACTTGCAGATAAATATTTCAATAAATAAATAAAGATCTATTGCTGTTAACTGAGAATATGAAAGAGGTGGTTACAGCTAAATGGGATTGTGTAACACCAATGAAATAATAGGTCTATGATTGCTTCTTCCCCTGATCATATTGTGTCTCTTTGCAGTTTTCATTGTTCCCCTATGTTGCTGGTGTTAGACTTGTGCTCTGTGTGAAGTCACCACTGACCTGCATCACCTACTCTTGTAACAAAAAAGAGGGGGATATGTAGAGGATCACAGACTGGTGGGACTGTGATCCTGATGGCTGAACAGGCTCTCTCAGGTGTTTTGCCTATTGATGGGCCTGGATTGGTTCCCCACACCCCAGGAAAGAGCTCAAACACACAGGTGTAAGGATTAGGTCTTCAAGATAAACATGGCATTTATGCCAACAGCCTGGGAACAGAGAAGTGCACAATGTCCTCAGGGGAAAACGATTAAGGAGGAGCATCATGGTTCTATAAAGCTTGTGCCTGAAAGAATAAACATTGACTCTCAACATCCACTATTCTGGGAGTCCTGTCTCTTTTTATGCACCCACTAGCAACCTCTGGGTTGGTGATTCTTTCTCAGCCCTGCTTGGGGACAGCAGGGCTCCCCATAACTGGTTCCCCGTAATACTGCAAGCTCTTTGAGGGCAAATCTGCTTATCTTTCTTTGTATTTCCAGCACTTATCCTCATGCATGGCACTAGTATTTAATAAATACTTGTTTACTTGACTTGATTTGTTTAAGGTTATAAAGGTAGTTAATAGATTTCAAACCCTGGTTCTCTGGCTCCAGATTCAATACTCTCTATACTACGTTACACCTATGACTCTCAAAATACATAAAGTAGTATTAAATCTTCAATCTCAATTCATTTCACCTCAATAACATATAATTAATCAATCAAAATTTTAAAAAGTTAAATAATTAAATGAATTAAAATTAAAGTATGATCATCAAGCATTCCATAAAACAATGAAACTTGTTTTAACGTGTGGTGTTAACAGACCAGACTCACAGAGAACAGATGCCGTTTTCCAACAAAGATTCCTTGAGTATCTATTACTTTCCTGTGTAGCTATTTCTTATACAATTCCTATGTGAGCTTTTGCACATACCATTCCTCTTCTTGAAAGCCTCTTTTTTTCCAGTCTACGCCTGTCTACATCTTTCAATGTCTGGTTCAAATATCATCTTCTAAATGAGGCCTTCTCTGATCACCCAGCCAGGAGTGATCCAATTCAATAAGCATAATAATCTGTTAAGCACGATAATCTCTTAGGAGAAATATGGCACGTATACAAATTAATATGATCACTGGGACAAGAAAGGTGTTTGAAAAGTGAGTTTTTCTCAGGGAGCATTGCTGAAAATGCTACCCATTTTCTCAAGTGCAATGTAGCCTTCTCTTCCTCTTCTGCTTTTGACCCAGTTAACTGACCATCCATAATACCTTGTGTTCAATGTCAATGTTCAATGTTCAGTGTCCGGGATATGTGTACGCTGATGAACTGCATTAGTTTTTCAAATAGCTAATAACTTAAAAATGGGAAATGGGACTTTGTCCATTTCCCATTTTTAAGTCAAAGTTTAATTGAAAAACAATATAGATAAGAGGGTTAAAAAAGCCCAGAAACTGCTGTAAATAGCAAATAGTTGATTTCTTTGGAAAGGAAAGATACAGGTTTCCAAGGCAACAGCATTTAGAATTTTCAAAATATCTAGGTATAGTGTAATGGCAAAAGATTTACAAGCATTATAATCTCACAAAAATGTGAAGAATTGGGAAGAGAAAATTAATTTAAAGAAAGCTTGGCATATGATTCCATTAGGACAGATCATTCAAAGTGGATTTATGGATGAAACTGCAAGGATGACAATAAAGAGAAGAAAAATAAAACTAATTTGCTAACATTTCTATCACTGTGTGGCATAGTGGATAGAGTGTAGGGCCTGGCCAGGCATGATCCAATCCAATAAACATTTACTAAGCATCTACTACATCCAAGGCATTATATACTAGGTGCTGGGGATGCAGCAAAGTTGAAAAAGACACAGTTTCATTATAAACCTAGATTGTGACCTTGGGCAAGTCACTTAACCTCTGTTTGTCTCAAGGTTTCCTTATTTATAAAATGAGGATAACAATAGCACCTAGTTCCCACGGTTGTTGAGAGCATCAAATAAGATAATAATTGTTAAACCATTAGTACCGTGCCTGGCACATAGTAAGCACTAGTTAAATGTACTATTATCAATAACAGTGGTGTAGTAATAATAGCTTTAAGGTTTGAAAAGTGTTTTATGTATGTTATTTCATTTGATCCTCACAACAACCTGTGAAGTAGATGTTATTATAATGTCTATTTTATAGAATAGGAGACTGAGGCTGAGAGAAGTTAACTGACCTGCCCACGGTCACGCAGCTAAGTGTCTGAGGCCAAGTGTGAGGAGTCGGGTCTTCCTGACTCCAAGTCCAGCATTCTAGTTACTGTGGCACCTCAGTGGAATTACTTTGTTTGAACTCCTAACACCTCAGTCCTCAGTGTATTATATGAGGAAGTGGAACTAGGACCTAAGAAGGCAAAGTAAGGAAGAACAGAGTGATCAGATCAAGTGCACACATAAGAAATCCATACTAGAGGCAACACAATTCTGAAAGCATCTGAGTGAGGGATTACTTTTTAAAATATATAAAACACAAAAGAGTTCTACTTCCACACCCACAAGAAAGGAAAAATACTGGAGAGGGGAGCGATATACCCACTGTTCATAGTGAAATGGTCTGCCCTTGACTCCTAACTTTGGAAAAAGGATTTGCAGACAGAAGCCAGGAAGAACCAGAGATGTACAAAACAAACCAAAAGCAAGCAGTAAGACACAATAGTTAGGCATGGTAGTGGGCATCTGCTAGAAAACAAGCTATGACAACCTATCAGAGGGCTTAGACTAAGTTCATTCTGCAATTGCTGCACAACAGCAGCAGAAATGCAAGGGGCTCACGACTCTGGGGCAGTCAGAAGAACACACCCAACGGGACCGATCCAGTGTTTGCCCCTTTCCTAATTAGCCTGGTGTACAAGCTTGTTTCTTCTTTATCAATTATTTTCAATCCAAATTTATTTAAACTTCTATAAAACCCTACTGACAGCAGAAATGCTAAGCTTTGTATCATAAGACTTAGAAACAAGATGCAATGTCTATTTCTAGGGAGATAAAAGATCTGAACAATGGAAGATGATCTGGATGCTTGTAACTCATGTATAACAATCTAACAAAATGGAAGAGCAGTATTATATTGCACCGACTCAACACATTAATTTGGGATTCATATACTTACTACATAGTGAGCTATTACGTATGAAGGTGACAGGTGGCAAATGACATAGCCCGCGGGCAGCGTTGCTTTCTGTTCTCTGGCCCGGCGAACTGCCTCACCACACTCTGTGAAGCAAGCTACGTAGTTGGAAGTGAGTTGTGGGGGAAGTCCTGCCCACAAGCTGTGACAACACGCTCCACAGCTTTGTTGGTCCAGTAGTGGATGTTATCCTTGTCTCCGGACTCTTGTATGTGACAGACACAATTGCCAAATCTCGTCACTTCTATCTCCACAACATCCCCTGCATACCTAATGTCCTTACCATGCATAGGGCCAGTCCCTTACTCAGAGCTTTATTATCTCTCACTTGGACTCTTGCTGTATCTCCTCTTTTGTCTCCTTATTTCAACATTCTCCCTACTTCAATGCATCCTTCATTCAGCTGCCAAGATGACTTTCCTAAAATCTTGTCTTGATCATATTAGCCCCATCATTCAATAACATCTGGGGCTTTCTATGACCTTTAGGAGCCTATTTACAAGAAAGCCACGGGAGTAAGCAAGATAAACAAAGGAAAGAATATAGACAAAGTACTAGGTCAGGGTAACAGTTATTATTACAATTAAGTAACAATTATATTAAGGGAACGTTTATACAATTAGCACACTTACTATCTGTAAGTCTATATAAATATTTTGTTAGTTAAAATAAAAACATTGACATTACCTGTACAGAGAAGTATTTTACTTCGTCAAACTTAACTGTAGGTTTCTTCTCATTGTTCCTTAAATTCATGGAATGAGCTTTAGTACATTTCATGATCTTGTTTATAGTGATGCGGATAAATAAATTTGTGTAAAACTGTAAGTTGACTGAAAAATAGATGTTGAAATTCAGGAAGTATATATATATATATATTTTTTTTTTGGCTGTTGAGCAATGATTTTGCATGAACTTTATTAATTTAGACAACTCAGGTCAAAATTAGCCAGTATTAGCTGATGTGTGTATCTTAAAAGAACGAAGAGAGTCTTTTAAAAAGCTGTATTTTGGGGGGGTGGGGGTGGGAAGGTAAGGCAGTTGGGGTTAAGTGACTTGTCCAAGGTCACACAGCTAGCAAGTGTGTCAAGTGTCGGAAGTCACATTTGAACTCAGGTCCTCCTGACTCCAGGGCTCATGCTCTATTCACTGTGCCACCTAGCTGACCCAGAATAGCTTTTTTTTTTTCTATGACTAAGTGGTAAAGTAAGGTGGTACACAGAAAACAGGGCAGTACTTCTCAGATGAAATCTTACTTTTCCTCCACACATTATTCCCTACTTAAAATGTTCAATATATATTAATTCATAAAATGTCTCTGAGAACATAAACTCTTTGAAGGCAGGGACTGTTTCTTTGACTATGTTTTTAGTGCTTAGCACATATGCCTGGTGCATAGTAGGTGATTAATAAATGCTTGCTTGTATAAACACATGATTTAACAGAATGATGAATACTGATGACCATAAATAATATAATTTTTAGGAAATTATAAAGTTTAGAGCAATAAGCCACTTGAAAATAATTCGTTTCTAATTTTAATACTGTTAGGGAGAAATAATTTGGCCTGTTTAAAAGAAGTTTAAAGCTGTGTATATTGGACAAATTTATCAGTTGATTTCTACCCTCTGATTAATTTAATATATTTAGCTACGCCCTAGTCTATCCTGTTACTTATAAAATTCTATTCATAAAACTATATTTTTACTTTTCTGATGAAAACAATTCCTTTTAGTATCAACTAGAATTTTAACTTTTGTAGATTATAAAAAGATAGAAAAACCACAAAGGCACTGTTTTAATGCCGCTTAATGATTGCACTCAAGATAAACATTTAGTTTATTTTAAGATACAAAGTTAAAAATATTCATGAGTGGACTTTGAAAATGAGGGTAGCTTAGTCATCAAGCACTTATTCCAGACAGCATGAAAAAGAGAAAGAGAAAGAGAGAGACAGAGAAAGAAGAAGAAGGAAAGAAGGAAGGGAGGGAGGAAGGGAGGGAGGAAGGGAGGGAGGGAGGAAGGAAGGAAGGAAGGAAGGAAGGAAGGAAAGAAGGAAGGGTGAGATAAATCTCCAGATAAATTAATTAGAAGTAACTTCTCCTGAAAGGACATATCCTGTACATATAACCTGTTGTTCATCCTTCATTTTTGAGAAGGACTAATGACACCAGGGTGATGTCTTAACTTGCCCGTAAACTGGATTTAAGTTAGGCAGAGTTGCACAAAGTCATCAGACTCATTCTCTCTTCCATTTGTCCAAGTCCGTGGCAAGACAAAAGTCAAGACAACTGGTCATGGCCCAGGATGCAGTGGATGATCTGGGTGTACTCCATGTCTGATCAAGCTCTAAGCACTCTACAATGCCTGTTTCAGTTGCCTTCATAGCAGCTGGAATAAATTGTTCCCATCTGCTCATTCTGCCAAGGGAAGTAAGTCTTCACATGCTTGGGGTAGACATCTTAACTCACTGACAGGTTTGAGTTTACCCTCGACCTGGTTTAGTCTGCCTGCTAAGATGGTTTTACCAGCTGGGGTTGCTGCACACACAGCCTCTTGGAGTCACAGGTGAGAAATTTAACCCAATGATCACAGAAATGACTCTTGATCCATATGTTTTCTGGTTTTCAAATATGTTTCTATTGTTGTTCATTCATTTCAGTCATGGCCAGCTCTTTGTGACCCCATTTGGAATCTTCTTGGCAAAGGTACTGGAGTGGCTTGCTGTTTCCTTCTCTAGTTCATTTTATAGATTAGGAAACTGAGGCAAAGACAGTTAAATGTCTTGCCTAGGGTCACACAGCTAATAATTTCTCACCTGTGATTCCAAGAGGCTGTGTGTGCAGCTAATAAGTATCTGAGGCCAGAGTTGAACTCAGGAAGATGAGTCATCCTGACTTCAGGTCCAGCACTCTATCTACTGTGCCACCTAGCTACCCCAACGGCTCTCTAGACCAGTAGTTCTCAACCTTCCTACTGCTGCAACCCTTTAATACTCATATGTAGGTGTATCTGCATGTGGGCGGACCCACCTGGAGACAGATAGAGGAGCGGCGTCTCGGTTCCTAAGACCATCAGAAACATGTGTGAAAGGGTCATTTGACCCCCAAAGGGGTTGTGACTCAGAGGTTGAGAACTGCTGCTCTACACTGACATATCTCTTGTGAGATAGATTTTTGAATAATAATAGGAGAAAAGAAAATATTAGAAGAAGGAAAAGGGAAAAGTTAAAAGAAGTATATGGCTTCTTAAGAAGAATGGTATAGAGTAATTCCGAAGGACAATGAATGTGGCTGCCCATAATATAAAAAAATAGAGTTGTCAGTGGAAATGGGGGACTGATTTTTACTTTAAACATTTAAATAAAACAAGAGAAAGGATACTCCTGGTTGAAAAATGTCTGCATCTCTTTACATTAACAGCTAGGCAGCCAACCTATCAGAATCAAAGAAAAAACCATTATTTTACTGAGTTATCACATTTAAAATATCAACTATTGTTTCTTTTACTTTATCCCGTACAGAGTGCTCTTCTAAATGTGAAATACTTCTCATTTTTTTTGGCTTGTAAAAATTTACTAGTTTTTCTCTAAGGAAAGAATAACACTACACTGAAACTTTAAGTAAATGGAGATAAAAGGAAAAAGTGAGCAGATATTCACTAATGTTTTTGAACACTCGTAGAAATGAACTCTCCATGGTTAGCAAACTAATCTCAGAGCATAAAACTTTCAGAGCTTTTTAAAAATTATTTTTAAAACATTTTCTATTAGCTAAACAACAGTATATAATATTCTATTATTAGATACATATTGTTTCATACAGGACTCAAAGCTTTATATCATTTAATATTCTAAAGGTATTTCAAAAACAATTTTTGGTTAATTGTTGGAGTGAATGAAACAAGAGATGGTAAGAATGTATTTGCTTCAAATCTTATAAATCTAAATCAAAGCAATTTTGAATTGAAAAGTATGGGAGGCAGGTGGGAAATTACCTAAGTAGACTGTGGATATCATAGAGATAAGGTTCTACAGCACAGCTTTTACAGTATAGTAGACACATCCAGAAATTCACAAAATAAAAAAAGAATATAAGCTAGGTATGGTGGTACTCACATATAAATCTTTGTAACTGGGGAAGGTGAGGACGAAGAATCTCTTGAACTTGGGAGTTCTGAGCTATAGTGGGTTAAAACAATGAGGTGTCTATGCTGAGTACAGAATATAGCAAGCCCCTGGCAGGGGAGGCAAGGCACTATGGTGCCTAATAAGACAAAGTGGATCTGGTGGTTAATGAAGCAGGTCAAAGCCTATAGTAGGGGCTCTGGATCCCTAAGTACTTCCAGCCTGGGGTAAGATAGAGATTCCGTTGTTAAAAAAGAGAGTAAGGAAAAAGAGAGGGAGATCTAGTCTTTAAAAAAGATAGGGGAGAGAGAGAGACAGAGAGACAGAGGGGATTATCCCATGGTTTAAGCCATAATCTAATACCAAGAACAAGCAACTTTCTAGAGGATGGCTGCAGTGAACAGCTTTTTCAAGGTTCTGATTACACAGTATAGTGAACCCTCTATTCAATAACATAGCAGAGCAAAATACTCACAGAAAATCAAGATACAGCGTTCACAATATTACAACTTATCACAGAAAATCCAAATACAGCATTCACAATAACTTATCACAGAAAATAGTCACATAGTTTCCACCATAGTGTTCACATAGTTTTGAACAAAGTACAATCAGTTAGTCAATCAATCACTTAGTAACTCAATCATTCAATCAGCTCAATCATTCAATTATCCTTAAGGAGGTTTGCTTCCTTAAGGGTCACAAAATACAAAAGTCAATGTACTGGGTAGTACATTCATTTAGACAATCACAGAGTTCTTAATTAAATCACAAAGTACAATCACAAATAAATTACAGTTCCATCAGTCACTACTCAATAGAAAATAATACAATTCAGCAGACATGGTTTCCAGCTGTCTGACCATTACATCTATACCTGGTTAGTTACCAGAGAGGGAAGCACCAACATCTGGGTTTTCAAAGCCAGGGGACTCAAGAGCAGCCCAGAGTCTCATCTGGCCAAATCACACAACTAAGCCCCGAAGCAAAACCTCACATCAGGGTCAGTCACTACTCAGTATTCATGGAGAGGCCTTTTCGTCTTGACCCAAGGTAGGCTCTCAGATTCCCTGGATCCCCTTCCATAGTCTCAGCTCCTACTTGGATTCACCAAACTGTCACGTGGGTTCAATGACAGACAGCTCCCAGTTCCTTGTCCAGCTCTCCGTGCAGTTCCTGTATCACACTGAAGCTCATGGAGTCCAGTCTACCTTGAATCCTTCTCAGCAGCAGCAGCTTATGCCTCCACAAAGCTTATCCCAAGAAGTACAGCTGCTGAGGAACTGCTGAGTCTGAGGACCAGTCAAGCTGCTGAGGATTTCTGAGGACCAGCCAGAGCTGCAAAAGACTTGAGGAAGCATGACTGTGGTGCTGGCATTTTGTCTGTTTGTAGCTTTGTTAAGACTTGACTTCCTGGAAACAGAGACTGTGAAGGATTTAAGGTGGGCTGGATACTGTGAGCTTCAGTGTGGAACAGGGACTGCATGGAGAACTGGACAGGGAGCTGGAAGCTGTCTGCCTTTAAACTCAGGTGACAGTCTGGTGAATCCTGATGGTAGCTGGGACCATAGAAGGGGATCCAGGGAATCTGAGAGCCTACCTTGGGTCAAGATGAAGAGAGCTCTCTGTGGATACTGAGTAGTGACTGACTGAAGTTGTAACTTACTTATGACCTTGAAATTGTAACTTATTTGTGACAGAGGGGTGGATGGCCTATGTATTTTATACTACTCCTTAAGAGAGTACTGAGTAGTGACTGATATTGCAACTTAGTGTGCCCTATGAATGAACTTTGATTTTTGTATTTTGTAATCTTCCTTAAAGATGATTGAATGACTGAATTGCTAAGTGATTAATTGACTAAATGATTGTACTTTGTTCAAAACTATGTGATCACTGTGGTGAAAACTATGTGGCCATTTTAGTGATAAGTTGTTGTGAATGCTGTATTTTGATTTTCTGTGATAAGTTGCAATATTGTGAATCCTGTAACTTGATTTTCTGTGAATATTTAATAACAAATCAGAGCAAAACAGAGCATTCATTATACTGTGTAATCAGAACCTTGAAAAACTGTTCACAGTAGCATTCTTCTAGAAAGCTGCCCATGCTTGGCTTCACATTATAGCATAGTCAGTAGGATTACAAAGTATAGTGCCTCCATTTGTTCCAGGATCCATGGCCATTTAGATTGAACTGTAAGGCCAACGATCCTTGAGGGGTGGAATATAATAGTAATGAAATCTGAAGATCCCTCTGTATTGCTAAACTAAGAGGTACTTAGCAACTAGTTTCAAATTAAGCCTCTGTTAAAGAAACACAAGGATGATCCTCTGTTGCTGACATAACAGGAAGGGGATGAACAGGAAACCCCTGTTGCTGATGTAACAGGAAGGGGCTGAAAAGGGAGGGGCAATACTGTATACAAGGAAAAGCCCCAGAGAGGGAAAGTCAGAACTTCTTGGGATAAGCTTTGTGGAGGTAGAAGGAGCCAGGCAGGCTGAAGAGGAAAGGCCCAGGTTGGACAGAATCATTTTGATTTTGGGAACCTGGGTGAAGTGATTTTTATTCTGGGAACCAGCTGGAGCTTCTGCTGGGGAGTTACCAACTTCTCCTGGGAGCTGCCAAAGACTTTCAAGGACCAGCTAGAGCTGCCAAAGACTTTGGAAGCAGGACTGTGATGCTGGTACTTTGTATGAACCTGTTTGTGGCTTTGTTAAACTTGACTTCCTAGAAACAGACACTGTGAAGGATTCAAGGTGGACTGGACTCTGTGAGCTTCAGTGTGGCACAGGAACTGCATGGAGAGCTGGACAAGGAACTGGCAGCTGTCTGTCATTGAACCCAGGTGACAGTTTAGTGAATCCAGGTAGGAGCTGGGACCATGGAAGGGGATAGAAGGAATCTGAGAGCTTACCTCAGGTCAAGATGAAAAGGCCTCTCCATGAATACTGAGTAGTGACTGACCCTGATGTGAGGTTTTGCTTTGGGACTCAGTTGTGTGATTTGGCCAGATGAGACTTGGGGCAACCACTGAGCTCCCGGCTTTGAAAACCCAGATGTTGGTGCTTCCCTCTCTAATAACTAACCAGGTATGGATGCAATGGTCAGACAGCTGGAAACCTTGTCTCTGAATTGTATTATTTTCTGTTGAGTAGTGACTGATGGAACTGTAATTTATTTGTGATTGTATTTTGTGATTGAATGAAGGATTCTGTGATTGAGTAAATGAATGTACTACCCAGTACATTGACTTTTGTATTTTGTGTCTCTTAAGGAGGCAAACTTCCTTAACGACTGAATGACTGAGTCACTAAATGATTGAATGACTAAATGAATGTACTTTGTTCAGAACTATGTGACCACTGTGGGAAACTATGTGGCCATTTTAGTAATAAGTTGTTGTGAATGCTTTATTTTGATTTTCTGTGAATGTTTTGCCCTGATGTGTTATTGAATACATAGGGTTCACTACATTGTGTAATCAGAACCTTGAAAAGCTGTTCACAGCAGTATTCCTCTAGAAAGTTGCTCTTGCATGGCTTTACATTGTTGCACTGCAGCCCTCTCTCCTTGTCACAGCAACCAGAGACTCGCTGAAAGAGTAAGAAAGATTATCTCAACTGCTTTTCACAAGTGGGATATAAACATTTAACTGACTAAGGGGGTCTGAATGTCCTGGATGGTTTTTGAGTCATTGGCTATGTGAGAGCATCAGTAGCTGATAGAAAAATTGGCCGCCAGAAAAACTGGCTTTTTGATTGGGCAATGTCCAACACCACTAATTCCTACTTAGCAGTATTGCACCATTGTATTCTGATCTGATGAGTCTTGAAATATTAACCTCCCAAATGACTATAACCATAGTTATGTTACTGAATTCTGTTAGAATCATTCTGTAATGTATGTGGTGATGCTTTTTATGCTTAGTAATTTTCTTTCTGTATAGGAATAAACTACCTGTTACATACCTGATTCATATTTGTACACTGAATACTTTTTAAACTCCCTTGTCTTTGGAGAATCCTTTACACTTTTGAGCCATAACTTTTACTACAATTAGCACTGTTTCCTGGTTTATTATCTAGACAAAGAATGTAAGAATGGGAAATCTAATCACCCTAATTAGAAGGCTCCCTTAGCACTGAACCTGTTGCATGGCTAGGTACAATATAGGAGCAGTAGGTCTATTAGCCCCAGCAGCAAATATAACACAGTTTATGACAGACTTCAAAAGATGGAGGAACCAATCAGGATTTGATTGAAAAACTGATTACTACAGTAGAAGAGGTGGGAGTCAAAGGAGAAGGGAGGAAATGACTATTCCATATTAAAATTTGTGATATAGGAGAGTACAGCCAGGTCAAATCTGCCTTTTGTCACAGTTTTTAGCATAGCAGATTTCAAAAGCATTGGATAAAGGATAGGAAGGTTCCCACGACTAAAATATTTATGTGTGAAATCATCCCAAAAAAGATGGGAAGCTCTCAGGAATGAAAGATACAAGGAATAACAAGTCTGATGACTGGGAAAATGGTGCTACTTAAATCAACCAATGGGTATACTTAAGGAACTCATCATACAATAAAAAATTTCAGAAGACATGTACAGAAGACAGAAGTAATGGCAGGTAACAAAGGTACCAAAAAATGTGGCATATTCTATTAAGGCAGTACCAGGGGTCCTAAAACTCAGAATTAGCAGAGGCTATTAAGGAAAGCTAAGGAAAATTAAAAGAATTGTTTGGGAACTTTTTAGTTACAATGGAGAAAAGAGGAGAAATCTTTAAAGTAGAAGATGGCTGCTTGGTGGGAATGGGATGTTGATAATAGAAATGGGAATAAGAAAAAGAGCAGATGGTCAAAGACAATGAAAGACAAAAATGGTAAAATGTTGGAGAAGCTATGGCAGGACTAATTCACTGTCCATGCCAACTCTTAGTTGACCCAACTTTTTGCAAATTATATTTATATTTAATTATAATTATATTTAAAATGCCACTAAATTATATATAACCTTTGACATCATGAAACAACTATTAGGTGTATACTCCAAAGAATACAAAGACAGAGTGTTTCTATTTATACAAGAAATATGTATAATATCACTTTTTGTGGTAGCAAGAACTGGAAAGCTCCTAGCTACCCTTGATGAATTCAAGTCACCTGGTCCAGGTGCATTACAATCTTAAGTACTGAGAGAAGGGGCAGCTGTGTTCAGTGCCACCATCTCTGAAAAATAATGGGGAGGAAAGGTATGGCAGGAATAGAAAAGGATAAAAGTTGTCCTTACTGGTTTGATGTTACCTTGAAAGAAAAATTCTAATAGAGTGTCTCATGATATCTGTGTTTAGCCATGTATTATAACATTTTAAATAAATAATTTGGATAAAAACATTAATGACAGGCTTACCAACTTTACACATGAAATAAAGTTGAGAGGGATAGCTAACAATGGATGACTATGTCAGGGTCTAAAAATACCTTTACAGGATAAAATTTAGGATTAGGATATAGATAAAAATTTAAGAGAAGTAACTATAATATCTTATACTTGGGCTAAGAAAATCAACTTTACAAATATAAGATGAAGAAGTTATAGTTAGAATGTCTACAAAAGATTTAGGGATTTCAATGGACTGAAAGCTTTATATGAGTCAGCAATACAATATGGCACCCAAGAAAGCTAACATAGTTTTAAGATTAAGATTTAATCTTGCAGATTAAAATCCCATTCTATTATATGTGGTATGCTGTGTTCTGTTCTGGGAATCACATTTTAGGAAAGACATTGATAGACTGTTAAGAGGATGGCAATTAGAATGGTGAAGGACCTAGAGTTCATTCACCTTAAGGTGAATATTAAGGCAAACTTTGAGCACCTATGGCAAGGAACTGAGGTTGTTCAGATGTAAGAAGAGATTTGGAGGAGATAAAATACCTATCTTTCACTAGCTGAATGGCTGTCATGGGGAAGAGGTATTAGACTTGTTCTATTTAACACCAGAGGGAAGAACTGGGAGAAATACATGGAAATTACAAAGACAGAAATCTAGGCTTAATAAAAGGAAAAACCTCTTAGTCACTGGAGCTATCCAAAGATGGAATGGAATTCCTCAGGAGACTGTAAATTCTTTCTCACTGAAGGTTTTTACGCAAAGACCAGATGTCATATTGCTGTAGAGGGAGTGTTAGTTCAGACATGTTTGGACTAACAATCCCTTACAGCTGTAAGATCCCATGATTCTGTGGAAGTATTATACAAACTATACAGAAAATGAATCTAAGGAAGTGATAATGAGGTAAACACAAAAATCGAGTCTTTTATCTATAAAATATCAAGCATTTCTTGAGTACAAAACTGCAATATCAGTCAAATGAACATAGGCAGGTTGAACCTTATAGTTAATTCAAAATGGCAAATATTACTTAATACTGTATGAAATTAGATCAGTTTCCACAGTAGTCATACTAGTAATGATGATGATGATCATGATGATGATGTACCGCAACACAGAGCTTTCATCTTTCTTTTAAAGCAAGGCTAAAATAAATTATAGGGTGAAGGTCTAACAATATTCAAGAAAATCTAAGTACCCTGCACATCGTAGCCCTTAATGGTTGTTGAATTGAATAAAGCCAGAGTATAGTATCTACCTAAAATACTAAAACAAAAATATTGTTTTAAGGACACAAAAGCATAGATAGCTATAATCAAAGTAAATTATAAATTATAAATTATAAAATTCAACAGATAGGAAAAGATGCTATAGAAACTACTAAAGCAAACCCATTTTTGAATGTATGCTACACTAGGTTATACCACAAGCTAAGCTCATTTCTTGGTGGTGGCATATGCATTTTTTTAGGGGTGCGGGATTTTCATAAGAGAAGTGAAACCAAAGAGTAAGGCCTCTTATCTTTCTATCACTAACAAAGCACTCAGTCCTTTGACACATAACATATAAATTGGGATTCTGGCTGGCCTTGGGCAAATCACTGAATTTCCCTAAGCACATTTCTTTAACTATAAAATTAAGGAGTTAGACTAGATGGGATTCTGGATTTTCTTCCAGCTCCAGTTCTACAGTCCTATCAGCTGAAAGGAATGGTGGGACTGTCTAATATGTGATTTGCTGTGATATTGTTTGCAGGGTATTCCAAAGAATAAAGCAAGGGGTAAATATTCCAATTTACCACATATTTGTACAGCATTTTCTATTTTTCAAAGCATCAAGTACAAATACAATGGTCCTGTCATTCCTTAAATATTTGATTCAGATTGTCCAGAGAATAGGGCGCTATATTTATGAATTCTCATTTTCAGAGTAATACGTGTGGACTTTAGAGCATAATTTAGTTTTTTTTCTCCTCTACTAGTTTGGTAAATTTAAAAAAATATCTACATTTAGGTAATTAATAGCATAAGTAACATTCACTAAATTCTCTGTAATAAGCTATTTTCACTTACTTTAATAAATCTCTTTGAATGAATAATCTTGTAAAATCTTTATTTCATAAAAAGTGATGGAAATATTATCATAGATTATTTCATGTTGTTGAACACCCAAAAGTCAGATGACGAATTTGCTGGAGCTATAATTTACAGAGGCATAGAATGCTTTTACATACCACATCTCCAAATGGAACCAAAGATGCTGTCTCTTGTGCTTCATTCAAGTCTTTACTCTCACTTGTTTTAAGAGTTTTTTTCAGCATCTATAAAATGCAAATGAATTCTAAATTGATTCAAATTTAAAGAAGATAAAAACAGAACAAGTTAAATACTGTTCAGTACTGTATATGACAGCCTCAGTGATGATTATAGTAGGTAAATTCTATGCTACATTGGTGCCTAAAAGTGTATTGAGTCACAATGGCCCACATTGCAGTGAAAAATATCACAATGTATACTTCATTGTATTTCACAAAGAACTACTGATGAAAGCAATAGTATGAGGAATTAAAAGTCACCTATATGGCATATTTATGTTTATTACAGAGCAGAATTTAGTATAAAACAGCTAAGTCAGACACAACGTTATGTGTGACAACTAACTTCAATAGCCTGGGCTCCTCTCAGCAATGAAAGGTTATGACAACTCCAAAAGACTCATGATCAAAAGAGATGTTCACATCCAGAGAAAGGGATGTGAAGTCTGAATGCAGATTGAAACAAACTACTTGCTGTGTTTCTTTTTCTTGTTTTGTTTCCTCTTTCCTACTGATCGTTCCATCAGTTATAATCCTTCTTTACAACCTGACTAATGATTAATGTGAAGATATTTGTAGATCCTATATTTGAGTGCATGCCACCATGATGGGGGGCAGGAAGGAGAGGGAAGGGGAGAAAATTTGAAACTCAAGGTACTGTGGTTGAATGTTGTAAACTAAAGTAAATAAATAAACAAATTTAATTTTTAAAAATTTTAAAAATGAAACAACAACAAAAATAAAACAGCTAAATCTTTCCCCACAAAATTTTTATTCTAATGCTTCATCTCAGCAAGGAGGTATCCTTGAGTTCTGAAGGCTATGCCAGTGCAGCATGAATTCTGGAAAATTCTACTAAGTAGGAAAGCTTAAAAAATAGGCTCTACTGATCAGCTAAACTAAAGACAGAGAGGATCATCACTAGTAGTTTGGCCACTAGATAATAAGTGATTTGGCTACAGCAGCTCATGGAACAAACAAACAAAAAAAAAAAACCTCAAACAAAAATGGACTTGAGAGCTTGATCCCCTTCTGCTACCTCAGTGTCAGCAGACAGTTGCCAGGAAAAGCAGCAGAGAATGTTAAGAAACAGTAAGTCTTTAGACAATAATCAAAAAAACATTAATTTAGGGGTGTAAACTTTAAATGTGAGCTCTGTCCAACAACCAAAGGATCAATATATACTGGAAAAAATCAAAACCTATCAGCACTGACATTCTTGCAACCTGAAGACCTAAGAAAATCACAGGATTTAAAGCAGAGTATCTTGATACAGGTTGGGAAACATGGTAGAATACATAGAATTCTGGGATTAGAATAAGTAAAATGTGGGTTCAACTCCTGCCTCTGACACTTACTAGCTATGTGACTCTAGGCAAGTCACTTAATATCTCTAAATATCTCAAACATTTCCTAGAACTTAGGTACAAAGTCACATAGGAGTTGGAATCTGCACTGGTAAAGGAAGATTCCATATGTGGATTTCCCCCAATGATAAAAATATAGACCCTTTGCAGAGTTATGTAAATGGTGTAGGCAGCCAATTTCACCATGAGACCAAAAGCAGTAAGAAACATCAATTTTATGGAACACTTGAAATGGATCTAACAAACTCTCAACTACAAAATACAGAAAATGGAAAAACGTAAAGAAAGGCATTGTCTTTATCAGCATTTTAAAAATTAGTTAATTTTTAGCTTTCGATATTTATTTCCACAAGATTATGAGTTCCTAATTTTCTCTCCATCTCTCAACTCCCTCCCACTCCGAGACTGCAAGCACTTTCCCCCAGTCTGTCCTCTCTTCTATCACCTCTCCCCCACCTCCCAACCTCTATTCTCTTCCTTTCTTGTAGGGCAAGATACCTAATTGGATATGTATGTTATTTCCTCTGTAAGCCAAATACGATGAGAGGAAGGTTCACTCATTCCTTCTTACCTCCCCCCTCCACTGTGAAACCTTTTTCTTGCCTCTTTTACGTGAGATAATTTAACCCCATTCTATCTCTCCCTTTCTCTTTCTCCCAATAAATTCCCTTCTCACCCCTTAATTTTATTTTTTAGATATCATCCCTTCATGTTCAAGTCACCCTGTGCCATCTATTTGTGTCTATTTCCTCCAACTACCCTAATACTGAGAAAGGTCTCCTGATTTACAAATATCATCTTTTCATGTAGGAATGTAAACAATTCAACTTTAGTAAGTCCCTTGTGATTTTTCTTTCTTGTCTACCTTTTCATGCTTCTCTTGATTCTTGTATTTGAAAGTCAAATTATCTATTCAGCTCTGGTCTTTTCATCAAGAATGCTTGAAAGTCCTAATTTCATTGAATGTGCATTTTT
>CM053600.1:138777630-138808073 GCA_028646575.1 Pseudocheirus occidentalis
GGGAGGGCAGGTTAGGGGGGTGGTAGTTAGAAACACACTTTTGTAAAGGGACAGGGACAAAATAGAGAATAGAACAAGTGGGGGGTGGGATAGGATGGAGGGAAATATAGTCAGCCTTTCACAATATGTCCACTATGGAAATGTTTTGCCTAATTATACATGTACAACCTATATTGAATTGCTTATCTTTCCAGTAAGGTGGGATAAGAGTTTACTTTCAAAGCAGGGAAGCTTCCTGTGTGCTCTAGGGGGCAGAGTTTATCCTCACAGCAGGGGAGGTCTTAAAACTCCATACTACGTCTGTTAAGGGGCAGAGAAGATTTTCAATTTCCCATTCCCATTACACACTCTTATCTCTTTAACTCTTCCAGGAATTCTTGTTGGGCTTGGGTCCAATTGGCATTTTTCTTTGAAGCTTGGCTTGTAGTTATATTCACAGTGTTGTCTTCCTCTTGACCTTCCCTGACACCATAGTAGCTTTTCATGGTCAGTTTCTCTCTCTGTCTCTCTCTCTGTCTCTCTCTCTCTCTCTCTGTCTCTTTCTCCTTTTGCTATTTGCCCATTTTCCAGCCTATTTCTTGAGTTTTAACTTTTTGTTAAAGAGTTGGGCGTTGCTTATCTTGGAGTGGAGAGGCACTGTCCCAAGCTACAGGCTTTTTTGTGCTACTGTTTTCAGAGCTAGTTCTGAGGTTTTCTCAGTTTTGCTTCTTCCAAGGTGGTGTGATCTTAGGAGAGGTATGGTCACTGCTCTCCTGGTTTGTGCTCTGGCCTTTCACCAGGAAGGCCAAGTTCCTCTGTCACTATTGCTCCTTTTGGCCCTGGAACTGTGACCAGGTCCTGTGTTCTCTTGTGGCCACACATGCTGGCATCCCTCTGTGCCCTGAAGTTACAATCTAGAACTGTCTGTGGGTAGTACAATTACCAAGCAGCACCAGGTCCTGTACCTAATGCCATTAGAAGGTGCTCTGCGGTCTCTCTCTGACAAGTTGTCCAACTCCTTTACTTTCTGTGACCTGAGAGCCCCTGAAGCTACTGTTGCTGTGGCGGCAGCAGCCTATAAGACCTGCTGTTGGTGTTGCTGCTGCATGCATTTCAAGCTGCTCCAAACTGGCCCCTAACACAGTGTCATCGCCCTCTCTTTCCAACTTCCTAAGTTGTTTTGGGCTGGAAAAAAATGTCTTACCCCAACCGTTTGTTGCCTCTTCTGCTCCAAACTCTAATTTGAGGCATAATTTTAAAGTTATTTAGAGGAGAACATTAGGAGAGTCCAGCTGGGTTGTTGTCTGTACTCATTTGTCTTGGCTCCTAATGATATCATAATTTAACAAACTATCCCACATTGCTGTAAACATGTTTATTTTATTTTAATTTTTAATAAACTTTTAAACCAATTTTTATACTGACAATATTGATATCAGTGAATTTTAATAGACTCCAAACTAATGCCTTTTGTCTCTTTCATGTTTGCATATTTGTTTTACCTTGACTGATGTCATGTAAAATGTTTGCTCCTGAAGTACCCTGCAAGGTGAGTTAGTTCCTTGTTAAAATAAAAATTCCTATATGTAGCATTTTATGTTAAAAATATAATGCCTAATTTCTAAATTTTTTTCTTAAAATCTGATTTGAATGGTGTCATTAATCAGGCATCCCTAACTGTATGTATTCACCCTCATTTGAAATGAGTGGAAGCAAGTAGTTCTCTCTGCAAAATCCTCTCCTCCTAACATCCTCCCTTCTCTTCACAATTAATGCCTCCATTTCACTGGGAATCCTTGGATATTACAGATGTATGCTTAAAGTGACTTCTCCTTTGCCATCACACCACATGGCTCTTGGTAGAGAATTATCATGGCTCTATAGTATCAAATAGAATTCCTATGATTCCTGCCCATGCCATATTACTTGTCCCATAGAATGATTTCTTCCTCCATTCTGTCACATTCATCCTTTCCTTCCCTAATGTTAATCTAGATTATTAAAGAAAGTGGGAAAAGAATAAACTTTTTGATGTGACAATTTTTCTCTTATTCATATTGTAAGACTTCTTTTTCACAGTTGACTTTTAGGTCAACTTCTTTATGGTTGTTGTTTTCTATTTTACAGATGATATTCCACTTAATCGTCCAAAAAAAAAGAAACCCAAAACAAAAAATGTACTAGGTAAGAATTTATTCTCTATCCAGGGTGTATACTGGAGCCAGTTGTGAAATTTCAGTGTGAGGATTTATACTTTGGAAACCAACAAATGCCCCAGATTAGAACTTAATTTATTATTTTGTTGATTGTCTAGACTTTAAAAAGTGATGTAGAAAAATGTTAATAATTCAAATAAAGTTTGTCGTGTGTATACCCCAGCCCAAGAGCCTGTTAAACTTTTGCTGGCACTCTTCTGATATATAAGAGTAACTCTAGCTCACTCTAGCTGAATTGGCAGTCTCAAGTCATCATGGGTGTAAGGCAAACCTTAGTCAGACTAACCCCAGAACTGTAGACTTCAAAGTGCCTGACTGGGGACCAGGTCAAAGGCACATTAAGTCTGGTGCAGACCCTTAAGGCAAACACCGGCAAAAGGGAAGAGGACTGAGGATATGGCTCTTTGTGAAGTGACTTTCAATGGAAGTTTGTCTGAAGACTTTTATCTTCAGTAATCTCAAAACCACCTGGTTGAAAAAGAGTAAGTTTCATTAGGTTTAAAGAAATTCTGACTAGTGAATGTGATCTCAGATCCCTTGGAGATTATTATTAGTTTATGAGTTTACAGTTTCTCTGTCTGAGGGTAGGTTCATATTCTCTAGTCAGATTTGGTCTCTGTAAGGGAATTTATAACCTTATAGAGTTTGGTGGAGTCATAGTCTGGAGCAAGGAGGGTTGTCACTGTCCTGACTCTCAGGTTGAGGCTCTTGTCTCCTTCACATTTCAGTTTTCTTGATCTGTTGGTCATGGCAGAACTGCCCAAAACTGTTTAGAATGGTAGATAAAATTTGTCATTTAATTTAACTATAATTCAAATATCTTAATTGTTTTTGCTAGCTAATGTTTATGAGAATAAATAGTGCTTCTTAGCACTGGAGTCCTAAATAAATGAAAATAGACCTAAGGAGAAATCAAGAAACAGGTCCAATGAAAAACAGGAGAACAACTTTAAAATAACTGGGAATTATACCTCTTGTTTACTGGAAGAGAGACATTTGATTAAGGATTGTGTGGAGTAGTTGGGGTGTGGAGTACAGAAAGCATTCTAGTCTTTTTATACCCTGGGCTTATAGAGAGATTAAGCAGTGGTTTGTTTAGAACATTCCTTGACATCCCAAAATACGATGTTTTCTGCTTGAATTATCCTGTTTTTTTCCTGTAGAAAGTGCCTCTCTAGAAGGCATCGTTCAGGATGCAGGCCCTCAGCCATCTGACAACAGTGAACAGTTGACTCATGAACCCCTGGAGCAGCCAGATGCTCCAGTTCAGAAGAAACGCAAGAAGAAGAAATTGCCTACTGGTATGTGAGCCTTTTCTGTAAGTAGAATAGAAGAGAAATATGGTCAGAGTTATCCCTACAGATAACTCTGTAGACAGAGTAGAGTCACTTGTGACTCTAAAGGTGTGACTTAAAAGGTGTCAAAGAATTCTACCTGCCCTGAAATACCCCTCCACCTACTTCCTGTGAAGGTACCTTCCCTCCTTTCAGGCCTGACATCCTCACCATTAGTCATTCCTTTGGGTTAAGGTAAGGACATTGTCTCTAGTCTAGAAGGACACTTTAAAAAATGATCTGTTGTAAAGCACAATCGTTTCTGGGTTTTATCTTACAATCTTTCAAATAATTGTCAAGCTAGCATAGTCAAAAGTGTTTGGGGTAGGGGCCTCCGCTGACAGAACAGGGGAATAATGGCTTCGGCTTTAGTAACTCCTCGCGTAGCGTGCTCAGGCCTAGCCTATGGGCCCATGGGCCTCGCACCGGACTGGGAAGATTGGGGCGTTTCCACTGAGACAACTATCATAGCTGTGCAGTTTGATGGGGGTGTGGTCCTTGGAGCCGACTCCAGGACAACCACTGGGTCCTACATTGCCAACCGAGTTACAGACAAGTTGACCCCTATCCATGATCAGATCTTCTGCCTCTCTGGTTCAGCGGCAGACACCCAGGCCATGGCCGATGCAGTCACATATCAGCTCAGCTTCCACAGCATTGAACTGAATGAACCTCCCCTGGTCCACACAGCTGCTAACCTCTTCAAAGAGATGTGTTTTTGTTACCGAGAGGATCTCATGGCTGAGATCATCGTAGCTGGCTGGGATCCCTATGGGGGGGGCAGGTATATTCAGTACCCATGGGAGGTTTGATGGTTCGGCAGCTTTTTTCCATTGGGGGTTCAGGTAGCTCCTACATCTATGGCTATGTTGATGCCTCTTATCAAGAGGGGTTGAATGAAAAGCAGTGTCTTCAGTTCACTGCCAATGCTCTTGGTTTGGCCATGGAGCGAGATGGCTCAAGTGGTGGAGTAATTCGGTTAGCAGCAATTACTGAGAAAGGAGTGGAACGGCAGGTGCTTATGGGGGACCAGCTTGCCCAATCCCCTGTTACCACCCTATCCTTCAGCTTGAGATCTACTACTTCCTCCCTGTTCTCTGTACCACCCCCTCCCACTAGTGATAAGCCATCCTCAAATATACCCAAGTTCAATAAACTATGGGTCAGGGGGGGGAAAAAAAGTGTTTGGGGTGTTCTAAAATAGCGTGTGTATGTGTGTGTAAGTGTGTGTGTGTAAAATACACTAGGCCAGGGTGGCTAGGTGGTGCAGTGAATAGAGCACCAGCCCTGGAGTCAGGAGGACCTGAATTCAAATCCAGTCTCAGACATTAAACACTTTCTAGCTGTGTGACCTTGGGCAAATCACTTAACCCCAATTGCCCTGTCCTCCCCCCCTCCAAAAAGCAAAAAAATAAAGTAAAATACACTAGGCCATTTTACTAAAAGAATAAAATATTAAGAATAATATTTCCGGGGCGGCTATGTGGCGCAGTGAATAGAGCACCGGCCCTGGAGTCAGGAGTACCTGAGTTCAAATCCAGCCTCAGACACTTAACACAAAAAACTAGCCGTGTGACCTTGGGCAAGTCGCTTAACCCCAACCTGCCCTCCAAAAAGCAAAAAAAAAAAAAAAAAAAAGAGAATAATATTTCCAATTTCACACAAACAGGTAAGATTTTTTAAAATGTATACTAGCATTTATTTAGTGCTTTAAGCTTTGCAAAGCACTCTACAAATATATCATTTAGTAATAACGATGATAGTTAATATTTACATAGCACTTAGTATGTATCAGACACTATGCTAAGCATTTTATAATGATTATCTCGTTTGATTCTGACAACAACCCTGAGAAGTGAGTGCTATTATTATCCCCATTTTTATAGCTGAGGAAACAGAGGCAAACAGAAGTTAAGTGACTCGTTCAGGTCCACACAGCTAGTATCTGAGGCTGGATTTGAACTCAGATCTTCTGATTCCAGGTTCAGTGCTCTGTATACTATGCCACTTAAATGCCTCATATAAGAAAGAAAAAGATGGCAACAGAAGGGGCACTTGTAAGGATGGATTTATATACTCATTGAGAGGAATCAGTGTTCTTAATGAGTATACATGTTCTCTATAGTGAAAAATAATTGTTGTTTGAGAAATTATTTGGATAAAAAGAGAAACCTAAATATTGGATTGATTTTTATGTTTCCATTATAAGTAATTCAGCATTTTTTTAAAGAGGCAGTATGTATTGGTAGGATGAATACCACCTTTGGTATCAGAAAAACCTAGGCTCACATGCCACCTGTCACCTACTGACTCTGTAACCTGGGGAAAGTTACTTAATCTCCAGTGAACCAAGTCACTGTCTAAGACTCAGAGTTAATGATCTGCATTGGGAGGGAGTTTCCTCCATGGAAGTTCCATTCACCATTGAAATCATAGTTCCACATAAAAAAAAGTTAGAAGTTAAAAAGCATATAGTTATTGAAGTACCAAAATTTAATAGACAGCAAAAAAGAATTTTCTTTGCCCTAGTTAAGATTTATAGGATATTCTTTCTTTAAATTTTTGTAATTTGGTTTTTTTAAGTCTTGGGTATATGATTTTGAATGAATGAATGAATGAATAAAGCATTTATTAAACCCTTGCTGTGTGCAAAACATGTAAACATAAAATTAAAGACAGTCCTTACCTTCAAGGAGCTCTCTTTCTGGTGGGGGTAACACACCTATGGGAAGGTTCCATGGTCCTTAGATGGCAGCAGCAAAACAAACAGTAATGCCATGTAGGTAATATGTATCTATATATACACACGTATACATTACATATATGTGTACATATGTATATACACACATGTGTGTATATGAAATTTCCTGTTCATTTAATAAAGAGTTTGAAGATCATAAATTTATATTGCTTTATTTTCATTTTCAGAATCAGAGACATCTTTCACCCAAAAGAGCACACCTAATCCATCTCCACTTCTGAATGAAAATGGCATGGATTTGGAACAAGCTGAGGAAGCTGTTACTCGAAAACCTCGAAGGAGAACAAAGTGAGAGTTGATTTTGGTCCCTGATATTGTGTTCTGAGCTCTCAAATTGTGGTTATCTTGTTGATTACTAACAAGCTCTTATGTTTTTCCTCCCTAGAATAAGGATAGTGTTACATTCAGAAAAGTAAACAATTGAGAAAATGAATGCTTAGATTTAAATTTACATTTTATATGACACTTAAAATAGCAAATTTATCCACTAAGAGTTTTCATATAAACTGGACTCTCAAATTCCAAAACCCCTTAGTTCCCCTTCACCAAGCCTGAGGGTTCTAATAGCATGAGCCCTTACCAGCTGTGTTCCCCAGTTTGTTAGGGGACAAGTGACTAACACTCTTGTTCTGTTTAACCATCTGCTGGTTCTTATAGAAAGATAGTTATTTCCCAAACACAGTAAGAGAGGGAAGAGAAAAAATATGTAGCTCAAAATTTAAAAAAAAAAAGTAAAAAAAAAATTTACATGTAATTGAAAAAAAATAAAATAAAAATTAAATGTAAAATTGCAGCAAGAGCAAACATACCGACCTTTTTCCAATATTTCCAGAGCATGTTCTCCCCATATTAGTCTTCGAAGAAATGGGCTCGAAACTTAGCTCAGTTTCTTTATATCATTGGTCCCACCAAGTTCATGTCCAGATTCAGCTTGGCTGCTACATGAATCCTTACTGAAGGTCACTCTTGAAGGTAATTCCTTGTCCTTAGGGTGTCAGGGCTGGGCTGGTGGCAACACTCAGCCTCAGTTCCTTGCCTCCTTGTGGCTCACCCTCCCAAGTAGGTTAGGGATCAAACAAAAAGGCCAAAGACTCAGACCCATTTCCCTCAGAGGCCCTTCCCTCAGCAGATCCCATCATGCCACCAGAGCACAGCTGAAGATAAGGAGTCTCTTCTTGACTGTGTCCAGAACTAGTTACCAAATGTCCATGCAACCTCCAGTCTCTCCTAAGTACTTTCCTTACACTTTCCCCAGAAGCAGCTCCCTAGCATCCCCTGTGTAAGAGATGCCTCCTGAGCAAGCCCCACATGTTCCAGACCCCCATCATATAGGAAACCATAATTTATCTTTTGTTGTCACTGTGCAGTCATTTTCAGTCATGCCCCACTATTTGTGACCCCATCTGGAGTTTTCTTGGCAAAGATACTGGAGTAGTTTGCCATTTCCTACCCTAGCTCATTTTAAAAATAAAGAACTGAGGCAAACAGGGTTAAGTGACTTGACCAGGGTCACACGGCTCAGAAGTGTCTGAGGCCGAATTTGAACTCATGAAGTTGATCTTTCTGACTTCAAGCCCAGCATTCTGTCCACTGTGTCATCTAGCTGTGCTAATTTATCCTTTAGCAGAGAGTAAAACTTTTTCTTAATTTATTAGTAATATGGTCGAGTATATTGGGAGTCTCCTATCATTGTTTTTCCCTTTTGAAGTTTTATCTATTAATAGCTCACATTGACATAGTACTTTAAGGTTGGCAGAATGCTTCACATACACTGTCTCCCAATAACTGTAAGCCACGCATTATTATTCACATTTTACAAATGAGAAAGCAGAGAAAGGTTAAATGATTTGGCTGGGGTCACAGGCTAGTGAGTGTATGAAGTAGGATTTGAACTCAGTGGTCTGTCTACTGTCTGTATTGATGTAAAATCATACTTTATGAGTTGAAGGGGGCCTTAGCCCCTCAATCTTGCAGATAAAACCCAGTCCCAGAGAGTGACTTGTCCAGTGTTACCGAACTATTATTAATAGTAGGGTTTAGGTTGGATCCCAGGTCTCCTGACTCCTAAGCTAGTGTTCTGTTACATCGTATGCTTTTCTAAGTCAGTTTTGTTTTAGAATCTTGCTTTAATATTTTTTGCTATGATTCTTCTAGTAACATGTAAATTATATTTACAAACTTAGAAAAAATGTATTGAACAGTCTAGTTCCTTGTCTCGCTCAGTGCATTTTAAGTTCTCTGGGATGAATGATTTACCATAGATTAGTCTGGTTCTGAATCTCAGGGAACAGATACAGTCGCACACCCACCTCTAGTCTAATTAAATGATTCATTAATAGTGTTTGAATCACTGCTGGGACCCGTATAAAAGGAGATCTAGAACATGTGACTCCACTTTAGCACTGCTCGTAGATCCTAATCTTGTGTTGGTTTTGGAAAATGAAATTGCACATCTAATTATAATTGATGAAATTGGCTTTTTCCAGAGCTGTAGACCAGTAACCAGTCAGGTGTGATCTGAGATAGGTAAACTCTGTCAGTATTTATGTCATGTAGGCTAAGGGAGGCTGGAGCCTTTTACAATTACACAAATTATGGCACCTTTGATTATACCAATCATGAGGAGATCAGATAAGAATGACAGGTTGGGTAGAATTTCTTTGGAGTGCCCAATGAGTGGACTCATTGGGCATTCTAGCTATTTCTCTCTCCCAATCCCCCATCTACCCTCTGAGGGAATCAGAAAAAGTATATTTGAGTCCCAGCTCTATCACTTTGGATAAATAATTTAATTTCTCTGAGCCTCACTTTCCTCATCTCTACAGTAGGTCTAATACTACTTCTCTCTTCCCCTCACATGGTTGTTGTGAGGAACTTTAAAATGATTTAGAAATCTGAATTACCACTCCCACCTCCTAGGCAGTACCATGAGGATTCAGTAAGTTAATATGTTTAAAAGCACTTTGTAACCATAAAGCATTACAGACAGACAGACAGATAGATAGATAGATAGATAGATAGATAGATAGATAGATAGATAGATAGATTATATGGGTATATATGTATCTTTCTATCTATACTTTTGTTATTTTGTCATGATCTTTTTACCTGGCATTCTTCCTCACTGTTGGATGTGTGAAGCTGATAATAACAGTACAGTACTCTTATTTAGATGTTTGAGATCATCAGATAATTATTAATACTCCATGACAAGTTTAGGAACTTTGAGATTAGGGATTTTTAAGCCCTTCAGGCCTCAGTTTCTTATGTCTAAAATGAGAGGTCTGGACAAGAGAATCCATGAGGTCTCTTGCAGCTCAAGGTCTTTGACTCTACAGTCTTCAGGGCATAAATTCTTTGATTGCAAAGTCAAAATCAGCTCATTGTTGGCAGGCTCTGCTTTCCTTCCTTTTTTGAAGGTAATTTCTATTCCCAGAGTACCTTTCCTGTTCTAGTGCATATGCTTTATTTTATAGATAAGGAAAGTGAGTCCAGGAGGGCTAAATGATTTATCTAAGCTTCCATACCTCCTAAGAGGTAGAAATAGAACTCAGAACAAGGTACTTTGGCTCCCATTCCACTTTTCTTTCAAGTGACTTCATTCTGGATGGGAAACCACTGAGAGGAGCTTGACAGCAGCTGCTGAGAGCCATCAGGAAATATTATCATAGGACCATAGCTACCAGATTGAGATGACTATAAAGAGTAGGTCTGCTGTCACTCCCCTGCTCAGTAAGTTTCAGTGGCTCCCTTTGCCAAGTAGAGGATAAACATATAAAAGTCATCTATTTGGCATTTAAACTTTTCAAAATCTGGCTGGGCTATCATAACTTAGATTGATTGTGCATTACTCTCCCTCAAGCACTCTACCTATCTGCTGTTTCCTATATACAGTAGTCTTTCTCCCACCTGTGTGCTTTTGATCCCCCTAGATCTGGTATGGTTTAGTATAGTTCTCCCTCTTCTTCTTCAGCTCTTGAAACACTGGATTCCTTTCAGGTATTCAAATGCCATCTCCTTTAAGAAGCCTTTCCCGAGCACTCCCTCCACCCCAACCGATGGTGTCTTCTTATCCCTTAGTTACTGTTTCGTGTTTACTTCTTTGTGGACATGGTGTGTGTCCTCAGTAGAACATATTTCATGTTCACAGCTGCACTGCCATTAATGTGCTGCCTGGCACAGAGTAGTTAGCAGTGCTTGTCGATTGCTTCAAAAGAACAGCTCCTATTTACAAAGGAAGCTAATGAAGCATGGTCAGCTTGGGCCTGACCCCCAACATGGATGCTCATCAGTGTAACATTACAGTGGGATGCTCCTAGGTGAGAAGGCCCCAGACCCTGAAGGAAGCTGAATTATGATAGGAAAGTCCAGAGAGTTAGAAGCATAGCCTGGTGAGGAATGAAGCATTGCTGGACCAACAAGATGGTAGTAAGGCCTTTAGTCCAGTGTTATTAAAGTGTTACTATTCTTCTGGTAAGATATTTAACCAGAATTTAAAAAACACAAGAAAGATAAAACTTTTATGTATTAAATGTTCATATAATTGAACATTTCTAAAAGTACGTGGGGCTTGGGGGGCGGGGAAAGGCTTACTTTTCCAGTTCCCTCCTTTTATAAAGGTTTAATAATCGTATCTGCACTCTCATCCTGTTACTGAATTATAGGAGAAGCCAGCCAACAGGATTGCACTATGCTAATGAGCTAGGAGTAGAAGACGAGGACATCATCACTGATGAGCAAAACCATCCAGAGCAGCAGCCTTCAGTATTCACTGTGCCCATGGGTGCCAGCCAGCCTGTGGGCAAAATATTTGTAGAAAAAAGCAGTTAAGTAATTTTGTGGTTTTGTCATCAGTGTTTGTTTAATATATCTGATAATAGTAGCACATTAAATTAAAAATAGAGCATACAATTTTATTTTCCTTTGGTGAACTAAGTGGTTGTGCTAATTTTATACATACATAACAAAATGGGACTGAGGGTTCCTGTGCAAAGAGCAATTGACATATCCACAACAGGCCACGGCATATTTATAATGGTAAATTGTGGTTAAGAAGTGACATAAAGAATAATGTGGAGGAATAAAGTAGATGATTGGATGAGAGAAGCGGTGTCGTGGAGGGGCAACAGATTATCTGATTTCCACAACATCTAGAAAGACTCAGACAAAGTCTCCTACGTGGGGGGCAGTGTGCCTGGGAAGAGTCTATGGAAGAAGAGAGACAAGAGTTAGACAGTATGAGAAGGCCTGGTTGACTTATTCTCTGCTGACAGAGGGAAGAGAGGCGGTCCTTATTGCTCCAAGGTCCTCAAGAAAAAGAACTATAGCATTTAAGAAAAGCCTATAAAATATGACTATAGCTATATAAAGCAACAAGAATTTACAAACTGCCTTCTGTAGACCAGGCTAGTCACTGTGCTCAAGTAGTACATTGAATCTGAGTTCTAAAACTTATTCCTATTTTATTATTAAGAATAATAATAGAACAAGCTTTGCTTATTTATCTCATTTGGGACTATATTTTTATTTTAAATATGTGTATATATTTTAATCAAAATATAAAGGGTCTTCTGAAACAGGAACTGTAATAGTGTTTCTCTAGGTAGAAAATTAGTAAGTTAAGCATTATCTCAGTTTTTGTTTGAGTAACAGTGTTGTAAGACAGTAAAAATAACTGTTATTTTTGTTTCATTATTTGCTAATTATGTTTATATTGCTGCTAGGACGATTCCAGGCAGCTGACCGGTCTGAATTAATTAAAACCACTGAAAACATTGATATGTTAATGGACATAAAGCCTTTGTGGACAACTAGGGATGTTGCCCTATCAGTCCACCGAAGTTTCAGGTAACTGCATTGAATTTTTTCTTTAAAGGAATATGAAATGAATGCCAATAACTAAAAATAGTTTGCATCTTTTAGCCTGTTTAAAATCTTTCACACTGTTGGCAGTTATCAAATAGTATCCAGGTAGACAATAGCTTTTCATTATTGAATTAGAATTAAGTAAAGGTTGACCCATCTAGGGTAATGAAAATTTCACTCACACAGTTATGGAATTTCAGTTATTATTGAAAGAAAATTGTATCTTTCAACAGAGTTTAAATGGAGACTGAAGGAATCTACATGCTATCGCTCTTTTCCATGTTTGGTTGTGTTTCCTTTTTCCTATTGTCCATTCCATTGCTTACAGCCCTTCTATACAACCAGACTAATGTCCAGTGTAGAAGTATTTGCAGATTCTATACTTGACTGTATGCCACCATGGGTAGGGAGGGGAGGGAGGGGAGAAAACTTGAAACTCAAGGGACTCTGGAACTGAATCTTGTAAACTAAAAGTAAATAAACAAATCAATTTAATTAAAAAAAAAAGAAATGTTAAGACAGTGATTCCCAAAGTGGGCGCTACAGCCCCCTGGTAGGCGCTGCAACGATTCAGGGGAGCTGTGATGGTCACAGGTGCGTTTGGGGGGCGATGAATAACTGTAAGGGGACGATGAAAAAATTAATTTCCAGGGGATACTGAGTAATATTTTTGTCTGGAAAGGGAGTGGTAGGTCAAATAAGTTTGGAAACCACTGCTTTAAGATAAAACTGTTCAGATCTCTTAGAACCAGAGGATAAAGTGAAATAGAAAGAACCTTCTGACCAATATCTGAAAGAAGCTCCAAAATGGAAAATTCTAGGAACGTAACAGCCAGAATTCAGAGTTCAGAGGTCAAAGTAAAAAAATACTGCAAGCAGCCAGAAAATAAGAATTCAAATATCACAAAGCCACTGCTAGGATCATACGTGATTTAGCAGTCATCACTCAAGAGGAATGGAGAGCTTGGAATATGATACTCCAGAAGGCAAAAATGTACACCTTTATAGTCAATAATAACTAAGCCAGCAAAACAGAATATAGTCATATGAGGAAAAATATATCTTTAATGAAAAAGAAGACTTGCAAGCATTTCTGGTATAAAAAAAAGAAAATTGTATCTTTTTTAAAAATGCAATTTTGTTTTTATATACAGGGAAAGGTACAAAGCCACTTCAAGTTAGTTGACAAATATTTATGAAGCACTTACTATGTGTGAAGCAATGTGCCAAGTACTGGATTTACAAAGAAACGCAAAAACAGTTATTTGAGATGAATCATTTATAATAATTTTTAGTTCTTTTCCCCCCTTCTAGAATGACTGATCTCTTTTCTCGTTGCTGAGTTATTTCTTTGAGATGAATAACTTAGAATAATTTTTAATCCTTTTTTCCCCCATCTAGGATGATTGGTCTGTTTTCTCATGGCTTCCTTGCTGGCTATGCTGTGTGGAATATTGTTGTAATTTATGTTCTAGCAGGAAAAGAATTGTCTGATCTCTCCAACCTCCTGCAGCAGTATAAGACCTTAGCTTATCCTACTCAGAGTCTCCTCTACCTGCTTCTGGCTATAAGCACAATTTCAGCTTTTGACAGGTAAGATAACTGTAGAACCACTGAAGTTTTCCATCATCAAGGAGCAGCATTGTGGCTATGATGTTTTGGTGCCCCTGTTTAGATATTTAGGAAAATAGGCTATAAACAGTAATGCAGTTTTTCATATGATTTTAAAAATCATTGTCACCCTGTTTGAGGGAAAAGTATGAGAACAATAGAGAATTTGGAGGAAAAAACTTTCTATACTTTTAAGTAAGTAGATGTTGTATTATTTTAGTGCAGAGAAATGAAAAATATTAAGAGGGCTTTGGTAAGAAGGCAAATAGACTAATCAGTATTTTGTAGATAATCAGATTCTGAGGAGCCTACTCTAAGAGTCTTTTAAATTGTCTTTTTGTCTTCTGGTGCTTTTAAATCCCAAAGTGATGCAAATCTGACACTGGTTCATAGCTTAAGTCTGTATATGTTGTTTATAATAAAAGGATTTGTGGGGCTGTGGGGGGGGAGCGTTAGGAGAACATAGATGATACAGTGCTATGCACACTGTGGGTATTTACTGTTTATTAACTGAATTCAGTATATGTAATAGCATTACAGGAAGATTGAAATTATTTACAAGACAAAGAATTTCTCTAAGAACAGTTTTCTACTACAATGTGACAAGAAATTCTCCTATTTCTAGGATTGATTTTGCTAAAACATCAGTAGCAGTTCGAAATTTTCTTGCCCTGGAACCAACAGCTTTGGCTTCTTTCTGTAAGTAAAAGCTAAAGAGGTACCATTACCACCTTTGTAAAATTCTAAACTTTTTTTAGTAATAAATTACAAAAGCAGCTTGAGATTTCATTTTAAGTAGGTTGCTTCTGTTTAAGAGGAATCTAAGAATCTGGCAGGAAGATAGTGGGGGGGGCATGTATTATATAAATATATCTATATATTAGATTTTACACATATATAATTTGTAAGTAGTATATATACATATAATATTCTTTGTGGCATTCTAGATACAAGATAGCTTAGTGGGTAGAAATCTAGCCTTTGAGTTAAGAAGCCCTGTGTTCAAGTCTTGCCTCTGACATACACATTTCTCATGATCCTGAACAAATCATTTAATGTCACAGCATCTCAGAAAGCTGCTGGAACAGCAGAAAGTGAGCCCCATGGTTTGAGGTACAGGGAGACAGGACCACAATACATGCTCACTGGGGCCTTCTAAGAGGTGTAAGGCCATATATTGCTTGTTAGACCTCACCAGAGCCACAGCACAAGGCCATTATAGCACCAAACAACCCACTGCAGAACCAGCAGGGCACTGCCTGGACACCCCGGGCAGGAGCCACAACTGGAGACAGGCAGTTTCCAAGCAGCTCATGCCAGTGCCATGGAGGTCCCTAGAAGAGACCTGAAATGAGTTCTATTCAGGCCCTGAATATTCTATTCTGTTCAGATGACAAGGCCAACTGAGCCTAGTGTTTGGGATGAAAAACCCCATCCAAAATTTAATTTAAAATTTCGAGATGTCTTAGGATAAAAACAGGAGTTTATTCTCTTCCCCTGGAGAAGAGGGTGGTTTTTCCCATCTCTGATCATGAGGAAAAAGAATGTTACAAAAGACAGAGCAAGAATTTATACCCTAATGCAGTCAAGCCCCCCTCCTTGACTGTCTCCTCTCTCATTGGCTGAGAGGCAGACTTAAGTCTCAGTGCTAAAATCTTCCCCAATGGCAAGTCACAGTGAAACCAGCTCCTCTCTTTCAGTGGCTGGAAAATAGGTTTCCAAAGAACAAGGATGCTGACTGACAGCAGGGGATGGGGGTGGGGGGAAGGGTCCCAAAGCAAAGGAAGAGGAGTGAGCTCAGGTTGTCCCTGACTCCCACTGGCTGGGAGGAGGGGCCCACAAAGGCAGGAAATCAGAAAGGACTTGTTGCTGATTGACAGCAGTATTGGAGCGGGGAGGAGTTAAACCCAAAACTGTCTGAGAAGTTTTCATTCTCCTCAGACACTATCAGTCAGGGCCTTGCAGGCAGCCTACAACCAGTGCCATTTACAACTTATAGTTGAGGCCTTGTCTAGAAGACACACCAAACTGCTACAAATGGGATTTAACAAAAAGGTAAACTGAGGCACATTTCTCCAGAGAAGATAACATTTACTAGCAGGAGCATGCTGTTTGCCAGTACAAGGGTCAATGGCTCTACCTCTGACCAAAGATCCCAAGCAAAAGGACAGCTCCCCTTTTATAGGTCTTGGGGAGTATAGAACAAAAAACAAAACAAGGTAGGTGACATCATTTGGTTAAAGGCAAACATGACTGATTACAGAGCTGAGGCACTGGGAACAGTACAGTTAGTTGGAAGTTTGGTAAAGAGGGGCTAGCAGCGACCCCTTCCTTCCCTCCTGAGACTAAGAAGGGCTCATTGTTTGAGTCCAGGTACAAAATCAAAAGATGACTGGCAGCCCCTTTGGGGCTAACCGGACATCCTGGTGGTAGAGAGATACTGGACCCAGCATCTCCCAACATCATCTAAATTCCTTCAGGCAGGAATTGAATAGTGATTAGCAGGAGAACAGGATTTCTAAATTTAGCCCATTATAGACCAGCTGAATTCGGTACTAAGGTCAGAGACAGAAAACCATGACTTAAGCAGTTACAGGGCAAAAGCAGTTACAGGCAAAATCAGTTGTAACTAGGTTCATTTAAAAATGATACAGGATCAGTTTTAATTTTCTGAAAATATAATGAAAAAGTCCAGGGGGTTAAGAGAAGCCCATGAGGTCAGTCCAAAGAAAAGAGTAACTTGACAATCAGTACAAGTAGAACCTGAGAGAAAAGAATGGTTTGAATGCAAGGAGTGGCTACAAGAAATTGAGGAGAGAAAAAATGAAATTATAAGTGAAATTACAGTTCTTAAGGGGGGAAAAAATTTAAAAGGAAAATAAAAAGCTTAGGACCAAAGGTAGAAAAATCTCACCCAAGTATTTGACTCCCTGAAAAACTGAATGAAGTAAGCTCAATGATTCTATAAAACAAAAAATATTAGAAAAAACATATCCAAGCTATTAGGATAAATAGTGAATTTAAATAACCCATTCTCAAAAAACAGTGTTGAACAAGCCATAAATAGACTCCCAAAAGTGAAAAAAATCTCCAGGATTAGATGGATTTACAAGTCAGTTCCATGAAACATTCAAAGAACAGTTGACTCCAGTTTTAAATAAATATTTGCAAAAATAGAGAAAAAGAGCATTCTGTCAAATTCTTTTTATGAGACAAGTACTTGATACCTGAACCAGGGAGAAAGAGGGGAAAAAAGTCAGAGAATAAAAAACTCCAGATCGATAGCTCTAAATGAATATTAATGCAAAAAATATTTAGTAAAGTATCAACAAAATGGATACAAGAAAATACTTAAAAGGTTCTACACTACAACCAAGTTAGATTTATACTAGGAATGCAGGGTTGGTTCATTATTATGAAAATAATAAACCTAACAAGCCATATTAATTTTTTAAAGTCACATAATTACATCAACTGATACCAAAAGTTTTTGTCAGAAATATAAAACCCTTTTAAGTTGAAAGCACTGGAAAACATAAGGATAAATGGACCTCTCCTTAATATGGCAAATAGTGTCTAAAAACTAAGAGCCTGCATTGTGTATAATGAAGAAACATTAGATACCTTTCTAATAATTTCAGGGATAAAGCAGTGATGTCCATTGCCATTTTTAATTGATACTGCTGTAGAAACAATAACTAGAGCAATAAAGCAAGTAAAAGAAATGGAGGGAATAAGTATAGGCAAAGAAGAAATAAAAATATTACTTTTTTTTCAGGTGATGTGATAGTTTGCCTCGAGAACCATAATTATAGTGTCTTCAAGCTCATGGAGTTTCCTTGCTTTTTTCTTCTTGCCGTTCAATGTCTATTTTATTTTTCAAGATTGTTCATATGGTCCTGGTGCATTTTGAGACTTTAATCATTTAGATTGTAGGCAGTAGTCACAGCCAATATTAGGTACTTTAAAGGACATTTATTACAGTGTAGGACAAAAAATAGTACACAGTCATTCTTTTTGGAGGTCCCATGACAAAAAATAACTGTTATGGGAGGGAAGGTAAAACAAAAACACCAACCAAAAAATATTAAAAACTGCTATTTGGTTTAGGGGCTATGACTGATAACAATAATTTTACATAATTTTAATAATAATATTAGTTATAATTGATAATTTAAAATAATATAAAATATATTTTGTAGTGTTAATAATTTGAGGTTTGTGGGGTTTTTTTTCCAGTGTACTTTGCTGCTCTTATCTTGTCTCTGAGCCAGCAGATGACAAGTGACAGAATACATCTTTACACACCTGCATCAGTTAATGGTAGCCTCTGGTAAGAAATCATTAACAATTTATCTAGTTGTAGAAATAAAGTTGTTATTAATATTCTTTTACATTTACATTTTTTAAATTCTACACTTAAATCCAAGAAAGCTTCGTTTTTTGCTTATATAATAAGGCAGTGAGAAGTGGCATGAAATAGTAGAGTGTTGGCCTTGGAATCTGAAAGACTTAGTTTCAGAATTTGCTTCTTTCACATACTAGCTGTGTGACCTTGGGGCAAGTCATTTATTTAATCTCTTAGTGCTCAAGGCAACTCTGTAAAACTGTAGGTTACAGAAGAGTTACTGATCTGTATAAGTAGAGGGAATTTCCAGACTAGGTGTTCTCTACAATGATGAAATTACAGGTCCAGACAAAAAAGGTGGGGGGGGCGAGAGGGAACATAGGGACAGGAAAAAGGGCAGTGTAATGGGATGGCGGCTTGGAATTCCCTTAACTGTCTCAGTAACAGTTATGTTTTTGGACTAGAGGATTACTAAATTATGCTATATACATCTGAAATTTTAAAGAACATTCTTCCTTTTGGTAATCTGTATTAGGTTCTCAAATTATGGCTTTGTCTGCAGAGAAGGGAAAGATCAAAGAGTCATTATGAAGGCAGAATCAACAAGATTCCATTCCATACTCTATTATGCTTTAAAAATGCATCGTAGATAATTATGGTTAAGTAAATGTGCTTTTTATGATGAGTCATAAAAATGATAGTTAATAATGGCTTTCTAGTTAGATGCATTAACTGTAATCATAGTTATAATTAAAATTACATTGTGTTACTGCAGTAGCCCCATAATTGATCTTTCTGCCTTAAGTCTCTCCACTCTCCAGTGTATCCTCATATAAAGTGATGTATCCTGCATAAAGTGATCTTCATAAGTCAGACTTCATAAGTCTGACCGCATCATTTCCCTACTTATTAAATTCCAGTATCTTTCTCTTACATCTAGCCCTTTGACTGAACATGAGTTCTTGAAGTTTGGGTTCAGTCAAAGGGCCACACTTGAGGACCTAGAGGGACACATGTGGCCTCCAGACCTCAGGTTCCCCACCCCTGATCTAGGATCTGTCAGTCAATACACATCTCAGCCCTCAGTGCTTCTAATAGGGGAGAAAGCATGTATATTTAAAAGTATATTTAGAATATATAGATAAAATGAATAAAAGGCAATTTTGGGGAGGCAGGAAACTAGTGAGGTAGAATCTTGAAGCAAAACAAGGCTGCTAAGAGGTGAAGCTGAGGAGAGGATTAAGTACAAACTCCTCTTTTGGACACTTAGAGCCCTTGACAGGCTAGCCCAGCCTACCTTTCTGGCCTAATTACACACATCTCTCCTCTTCACACTCTTCAGATGAGCCAACATCTGACTGCCTTGGCATTTCTCGCAAAACAATCCATGTTCCTTTGAATGAGCTGTCCCCCAAGCCTGCTATTTACATTAGATATTTAATTGTTTTCTCTTTGGCCAGAATCTCTTGAGGGTCTTCCCCTCCCAGTTTGATTTTTTTCTTTTTTATTAAACGGCATTCCTTAGCTCACTTCTTAAACAGCTCTAATCACTAAAGGGCCTTGCCTCTGTCAAAATGAGAACTCAGACCTTAGCTTAAAAAGGTAAAGGCCCCGCTTGTATTCTGGGCGATCTCCAGTTGTCTTGATTTGTTTCTGGCCACTAGACCTAAATGGCTCCGGAGGAAAAAGTGAAGCTTTTGCACAGCTCTCCTTCACTTAAATCTAATTCATTTGTAAGTGACGGCATCATTTTCCTGATGTCATGGTCTTCTTCCAGGATGAAGGACAAGACACAACCACCAAAGCCTTCCCTTCCTCCAGATGTCTCATGGCTCATTCTCTGAACACCCTCACAGTTGTTTGACCTCTAGCACACACGTCTTCTGTATACACTTGGTCTAATCCAGCAGACTTTTCTATTTTTGTTCTTTGGTGTCACTTGGGCGACCCTGTGAAGTGCATCTGGGATTGATATATAAAGATCCAGAACCTCATCGGCAAAGGGCTAGCCCACTCAGCAGAGCATAGTGGTGAGAGGGCTCACTCTGAACTCTGGAAGAGTGAGGCTAAATTTCCACTTCTAACCTATACTGGCTATATGACCCTAGGAAGGGGGCAGTAACCCCCTTGACGTCCCAGACAACTCTTTGAGATTATAACTTATATAATACTTACATACTTGCATTGGTACAGGTAATTTTCTTGTCAGGGGTTTCCTGCAGCAATGAAATCACAAATCTTGACCCAATCCCCCAACCCAACTCCATTCCCTAAAAGATGAATTTGTATTTAATTTCCTCTGGTATTTGGAGGGATGGATTTGTACCAAGCACTCTTTAAGTTCATAAGAATGTATGCATGTACAAAAATAAAAGTCAGTTCCAGTAAGTTTGGTCCTTTTTTTAGGGCAGCAGGTACAGAGGAACAAATTCTCCATCCTTGGATTGTGGTGAACTTGGTTGTGGCTCTTCTGGTTGGACTGTCTTGGCTTTTCTTGTCTTACAGACCAGAGATGGATCTCAGTGAAGGTATGAAAACACATAATCAGTGTAGGAAAATATTAGTACCATTAGAACTTCCAAAACTATTCAAAAGCCTTCTTTTAATGGGCACAATTTTTCTCAATTATGACAAATTCTGAACTTGAAAATTCACTGTCATTAATTCAGTACTTTAAGAAACAGAATACTTGGGGGCAGCTAGGTGGCACAGTGAATAGAGTACCAGCCCTGGAGTCAGGAGGACCTGAGCTCAAATCTGGCCTCAGACGCTTAACACTTACTAGTCATGTGACCTTGGGCAAGTCACTTATTCCCAATTGCCCTGCCTTCCCCCTCCAAAAAAGGCAAAAAAAAAAAAACAACCAAAAAACCAGAACACTTTACCATATCTGAAGGTCTCATGTATCTTCTGTTGCACAATCATCATTACAGTTATTAGATTGCGAGCTTTCCTGGGGCAAGGGCTGTTTTTGGCCTTTCTTTGTATCCCTAGCACTTACTGAAGTGCCTGGCACATAGCAGGTGCCTAATCAATGCTTAGTGACTGACCACTTATCACATGTGTTGCTGTTAAGCCAGATACTATCCAACAATAATAATAAATAATAAATAAGCTGTGTGTTATGTGCTAGAGTCTGTGCCTGAGGGAAAGGAGTAGATGACATGGGCCTAAGCCTCAAGAAGCACAGTATGTCCACACATGACAAGTTAAACCAGGTGGTGACATCCTGTTATCAGTTAAAAAAGGGAATTTGGAGCTCAGGGGGAGCTAGGTCCAGAATGATGGATTTGTCAGTTAGCCAGACAGAGGTCAGAGTTGAAACCTGAGCAATGAGTGAGATCACCTGGGTGCTGGGGGGGGGGGGGGGAAGGATGAGGTCGTGCGCAGGAAGTAGTGTGAAAAAGGAGAGAGCCAACCAAGGACACATCCTGGGAGGAATATCTACATTGGGGTGAGGAATGGCAATAATGGAAGTCAGGATTCCTGCTTATCTGTTGCTGTATGTAAAGAACTTTGTAACTTTCAACAAATATTCAACAAGCATTTCTAAAACCCCTCCTACATTAAGAATATTATGCCTTGTGCTCAGGAACATAACATATTTTATGACAATGTCCCTCATAGAGCTTACCATCTAGTAGTATGAGATAATAGAAATAATTACGATGCAAAATATTACATGATAAGTGCATTAGATAGTTGCAAAATAAAGCACATCTTATATTTATCTGGAGCAAGAAGATGAGTTTTGTTTCAGTGTGAGATGCTTGTAGGACATCAAGTTCCAAATTTCCAATAGGCAGTTATTGATGTAGGACAGGAGGTCAGGAAAGAGATTGGCGCTAAATAGATCTGAGAATAAGTCACATAAAGACAATAACTTAAGACAAGGGAGCCGATGAGGCCACCAGAATATTATGTAATATAAACACTATATATTGTAATTATTATTGCATATCACATATAATAATGATATAATGTAGGGGCAGCTAGGTAGTGCAGCGAATAGAGCACCAGCCCTGGAGTCAGGAGGACCCGAATCCAAATCTGGCCTCAGACACTTAACACAAACACACACACACACACACACACACACACACACACACACACACACACACACACACACACACACACTAGCTGTGTGACCTTGGGCAAGTCACTTAATCTCAGTTGCCCTACTTCCCATTCCAAAAAAAAAGGATATAACGTATAAAATGTAGAGAGAGAAAAGAGGGCCTAGGACCAGACAATGGTGATTGAGAAGGAGCAGTCAGATATGTAAGGGGAAACCAAGACAGTGCAGTGGCATCAACAACAACAACAACAAAGAAAAAACCAAGAAAAAGAGTATTAAGGAGGAGAGGGTTGTCAGCTGTGTTAAATGCTATACAGAGCCCAAGAAGTGATAAGGGAGAAGAAAAAGCCATTTGAATTGACAATTAAGATATTATTGGTAATGTCCTGCTGTTAGCAGATCAACATCCAAAAGAAGATTTAGAACCATGACCTAGATACATTAAATTGTACATAACCCTATGTACTCAGTAAGGGTCAAAAGTGAAGGCAAAGGACCCATATACACAAAACTATTTATAAAGATAATTATTGTTGTAGCAGAGACCTAAAAAGGTGGGATGCCCATTTGTGGAAGACTGTCATCAGTGAACGTAATGGAGTATTACTACATTTTAAGAAATGATGAAAAGGAGGGATTCAGCAAAACCCTGATGAAGAGTGATGTGAGCAGAAGTAGTAGTATTTTTCACTTAACAACCGCAATAATGTAAAGAAAAATGCCTTTGAAAGACTTTTAGTACCTTGAACAAGGCAGTGACCAATTATGACTTCATAAAATTGATCTCTTGATCAACTCTCATCTCTTGACAGAGAAGGGAATAGACTGTAGGTCCAGAATCAGGTTTAATTTTCCGATATGATCAATATTGTTTTGGTTTTTTCTTCAATTTACGTATTTTAAATTTTAATAATTTTTTCCAATTGCATGTAAAAACAATTTTAACCTTTATTTTTTTAAATTTTGAGTTCCAAATTTTCTTCCATCCTCCTCCCCTTTTGTTGAGAAGACAAGCCATTTGATACAGGTTATACATGTGCAGTCATACAAAACGTATTTCCATATTAGACATGTTGTGAAAGAAAACAGACCAAAAAACCCCAAGAAAAATAAAGTAAAAAAAAACCCCACTGGTATGCTTTGATCTGCATTCAGATTCCATCAGTTCTTTCTCTGTAGGTGGATAGCATTTTTCATCATAGGTCCACTTTATTTTTCTTAATTGTATCCATTTGTTACAAGGGAGGATTTCTGTTGGGGTAAGGGCCAGATTGTGACTTAAAAGATATTCAGAAGAGAGAAGAAACTTCAAGAGGAGGCACAAACAGGGCATTTTTGTTGCTGTGGTGTTAAATTTGGTATATGCCTTGTTGAAACTCAGACTATAAATAACAGAGGTATACATTTCTGTATATAATCCTCTTGTTTTCTGTTTTTGTATATTAACATATTTGTTAGTATTTGTTAAACTCATGAAAAGGAGATCATTGATAATTGGAAAGAGCAGTTTCAGTTAAATGAGGTCAGGAGTGAGATTGCAAAGGGATGAGGAGTAAGAAGAGAGGAAAAGAAGTGGGAGCAATGAAAGGGAACAGATTTTTTTTAGAAGTTTGTGAAAGGGAAAATGACAGCTCAAGGGAATAAAAGAGTCGAATGAGCTTCTTTTTTTTTTTCTTTTTTTAAGACATGAGACATCAGGAGAGCCAGTAGAAAGAGATTAAATATCAGCAATAAGGGTTAATTATGGATGTAGTATATCAAATGGAATGGAATTAAGGGTATATAAAAAGGGTTTTAGTGAGGGGAAGGGCCAAAGGAAAAATGGAGAGAATAAAGGATGAAGTGAAGAAATTTCAAGATATGGAGAAGGAGATAAGAGAGAGCTCACTTTTCCATAAAGCATGAGGTGAGGTTCCTCACCCTGAGAGGGTCTGAGGTGGGCAGAGAAGAGGTTTGGAGAAGTGCTGTGGGGACTGTAATAAAGAATTCGGGAGGAGTACAAGGATTGCCTTGTGGCTGGCAATGAGGGCTGAACATTTGTGTTTTGGGGTTTTTTTTGTTATTTTTTTTCTCCCTCCCACCTGGCCCCCTCTCTGGGGGTGGGGGCTTTCTAACAAACCTTTCTAACAAACAAACATAGTCAAAACAATTCATTTTCATATAATGGCTATACCCTAAAATCTGTTTCATTCTGCATATTTACTCATCTCTTTCAGGAGGTAGGTTATTCATCATCATTGGGCCTCTGGAATAATGATTGATCACTGTTGATCAGAGTTCTTAAAATCTTTCAGAATTATTAATTTTGTTGTAGTTACAGAGACTATAAAATTTTAATGGACACTAAACTACTGAGAGTTCCTTCTGTATTGGGAGAGTTTTCTTTATTTCATCATGTGAATGGTATTCAAGTCTCATAACCAACTATGCATTAGATAGGAATGGGCAATACCTTTAAATATTGATTTGTCTTATTTTTTTTTCTCCTCAGAGTTGATGTTTTCTTCTGATGTTCAAGAATATCCTGATGTGGATAAAGAAATAATATCCCCTTCATGATGTTAAAAATCTGTCTTCAAAACTAGGAAAGTTGGGGCGGCTAAGTGGTGCAGTGAATAGAGCACCAGCCTGGAGTCAGGAGGACCTGAGTTCAAATTCGGCCTCAGACACTTAACACAAAAACTAGCTGTGTGACCTTGGGCAAGTCACTTAAACCCAGCTGCCCCCCAAAAAGGAAAAACAAAAAAAACTAAGGCAGTATTTTAATATTCCAATTGTGATAGTAATCTTTTTTAGAATATATTTTACAAAATGTTTGCAAATGTATCTAAAATTATTTTGATTATTGAAACCTATGCCCCAAGATTACGAAAAATATTAAATGTTTTGTACTGCTGTTCACGACTGTCAATGTCCATGGCATTATTCTCTCAAAGTGGGTGGGAACCTGTAAGGGAAAGAATTTTAATTCATTTTTAATCCTTTCCTGTTTTTCCCAATTATATTTGCATTTGTGTGACATTGCAAATGGCTGGAATACCAATACAGAAGAAGACAATTGTTTGGCACTGTGACCTGTTATATGTCAAATTTAAACCCAGACTCAGGGAATAGAACAGAAAAGACCCATCCAGGGCTGCAAGGGCTGTTCTAGGTAGGCGGGTAGCTGACAGTTGTTTGCTGATCCCTTTTGTTCCCAAACGCCCCCAACCCAGGTGAGTCATCTCTGCCAGTCACGCACAGAGAGTAAGGAAGATAAAAGAGCCCTGCCTCCCCCCCCCCCCCCCCAGTCCTGAGAGGGCCGCTCTCCTGTGCCTTTTTTGTGCAGGAATAACAGTGCCCATGTGCACAGGACTTGGCAGCCCACAGAGGACCGGGATGTCCCGGGATGGGGGCGCGAGGGACCACAGGGCTCGACGAGGACATGAGGTGACCACGTGGTCAGCCTCGAAACCGCCAAATTTTCCCTTTCCTGCCCAGGCTCCCGGCCTCGAGCTGCAAGCGACGCTCCTTCCAACACGTGCTTTCCTAGTCTTGCCCCCTACCCCGCCCCCAGCTCCACGCGCGGCGTTGCGTTACTCGCTCCCCTCCCCGCCCCCTTGCGCGAGGCCAGTGGCAAAGTGTGGTCCGAGTCACCGCGGTCGGTTGAGGGGGCCGGGGTGCGGGGTGGGGGGTGGGGGTACAGGATGGAGCCAACCCAGGAAGAAAAGAAGGTTTCCGAGATTAGTGAAATTAAGCGAAGCAAGGTCCATTCGCTTTTCAAGGTCCCTTTTCTTCACAAGGGCGCCGAGGCTGAGGAATATGAAAAAAGCACGGACACCACCTCCCAGGCGTCCTCCTTGCGGACGGAAGCTGCCAGGGATGAAAGCAAGGAAGGGACCAGTGGAAAGCTGTTCAACGTGAGGCGGGGGAGCTGGGGTGGTTAAGGGTGCGGGTGGGGAGGGGAGGGGAAGGGAGGGGATGCAGCGGGCCTTTCCCCCTGGGGGTATGGCCGTTAAGGATGCTTGCTGGGGCCGGGAGATCTGTCATTCCTGTGCACGAAAGCCCAGGTGTAGGGGTGATTGGGTGGCTTCTCCGGCTCCCTGCTCGGGTTAGTCCATCTCCTAGCATGTATTAAGCATCTCCCGGGAAGAGGAAGAAAAGCGAAAAGACGAACCTTGCTTTCTAAGAACTCCCAGTTTCATGGGGGAGACAGTATTGCAAAAGTACGTGCAAACAAGTTGTGGATAAGGCAGATGTTGGGAGATAAGCCTCCAGGGAAGGCGTTTGTTATCATATGGGCTTAGGGAAGCTGGTTGGGCACAGACCGGCAAAGCGATCCGCAGTCGAGCCAGAATTTCTCCCTGGAAAAGAAACGCTTCCTTTGGCTAGTAGGAAATGTTCCATTAATTTGTATTCAGTAGTTCCTGGAGGAGGGAGGGAGTGTGTTGGGGGACTTAGGCACAAAAAATTATTTTCCCAAAGCTTTGGGGTGAATATTTTGGCATTTTAAACTGGTTAGTGTAGTTAGTGCACTAGGGTTAATTGTTACTGGTTTAGCACGGTTTTTTTTTTTAGCGGTTAACTTTTTTTTTTTTACTAATGCTAGTGAGAAAGTAATGTTCCAATAAATCCATCAGATTTCACTGTTGACTTATCAACAATATGGCATAACTTCAGTTGCCTTTCCAGCAGTAGTAATGGATTTGATTTAGTCACACTCTGTTGTGACCAGGTATATGCATTTGTAAGAGGACTGACTGTATTGACATTATTATTAAAGGTGACCAGAAAAACGTTTTAAGTTAAATAATCTGTAGTGGATAACCCATACCTCATTAGCACTATTATGTAGCTAGATTAGTGAGAAGGATCAAATAAACTCAAATGATTTTTGAATTTCATAATTTTTTTAGAGCTGTAAGAATCCCCCATAAAAGACCTTCAAGAAATCACGGCATGGAGGTGCCTCAAACTATTCCAGCAAAGCACAAACTCTGTCAGGTTTTTACTGGGATTAGAAAGGATTCAGGTACCCATTGGGCAATAGACTATGTTTAGTTTTAGGAGGAGCTTAGATTAGTACAAAGAGGCTTGTCAGGAGTAGGTTAGCTTTGAGTTCTATAAATTCCTCTTCTCATTTTGTAGTCATGGTGTAAGTGGCAGAAAAAGTGTTAAGAATCATATATAGTGTTTAGATCAGTGTAATTAATAATTTAGCCTACTTTTCTTGTGAGATTATGTCCAGAGACAAAGTTAACTTACTAGCAGAAGAACTGAAAGATATTAGTTTTGGTATTCTTATTATAAATGAAACCAGAAAGTGTGAATAAATTGGAGTTAAAGTTTCAGGATAAAATATTAGTACTATCAAAAATATTTTTAAAAATCATCAAAAAAGATATCCTATTTATAATAACAAAAGCCACTACATGTTTTGTAATTGACCTAGAAATCTACATATGGGGAAAAATCTACATATAAAAAAATCATAAAACCAAAATGATAGAAATAAAAGGCAGTAAATCATTGGATAGACATTCACTATTCATAAAGTTTGAATTATACTAGTAAAATAACTTCTACTAAAGTTAATCATCCTATTTAATGCAGTAAGAGCTAAAATGCCAAGGGATTTCTTCATAGAACTAGATAAAATTATAATGAAATTCATATGGAAAAATGTGAGAATAGGAATAGTCCTATTTTAACAACAGCAAAAAAAGATGGTGGTGTGCTTTGAATTTAGAATAGATAACAGAGAAATTATCTTCAAAATTATCTGGTACTTGGGAGAAAAATATATTATGTAATAGATTAGCTATACTAGACATCCAGCCAAATATACACAAAACATGAGTGTTTGATGAACCTATAGAAAATAAAACTTGGGGTCAGAGCCAAGATGGCAGCGTAGAAGCGGCAAAGTTCCACAGCTCCCACACAGCCACCTTAAATACCCATAAAATACAACTCTAAACAAATTTTAGGGTTCCAAAACACACAAAAATACATAAAACACATCTCTTGCTGAAGGCAGTTCAGCAGGAGGGGCTCATTGTGCCAAGCTGGGAACGAAGGCCGGCCCAGCCCGCAACCATGGCCTGGCCCCAGGGTGGTTGGGAAAAACCACAGCTGGGGTCTGCAGGAGAGTGGATCAGCAGCACCTGGGGTAATCTCCACATTTATCAAGCCAGGAGAAATAAGGCTAAGAGAAAGATCAGTGGAATTCAAGCTAAATTTGGGGGAAAAAAACGTGGTCCAGCCAAACTCCCCCCGCCCCCGCCCCGGGCAAGGAAGCAGCCCAACCCAACTGCCTCAGAGCTCCTGGCCTGTGGATAGCAGGGGGGCCAAAGCCATTGATCAAAGGCCAAGGGCTCTTGCTTTGAGAAACCTGGATCCGGATTGTGGTCTTGGGTGTTGGTCCTGGGGTGCACTTTTAGCAAACCAAAGCTGGTGGGGGCTGCAGCAACTACCTAATAGCTCCAGCAGCTGTGAAAACCCCAGCAATTTGGGACAGAGTTTTCCCCCCTGGAAACAGAGTTCCACAGAGCTAAAAAATCAAGCAATTAATTGATTGGCCAACATGAGGAGAAGGAAGCAAAGTAAGAATAGTAATCAAACTCTAGAATCTTTTTTTTGGGGACAAAAAAGATCAAAGCATGGAGCAGGAGGATGACAACACAGTCAGAACTCCCACACCAAATGTTTCCAAAGAACATGAAGATTGCCTACAAGCCATAGATAGACTTAAAAAGGACTTTGGAAACCAAATAAGACAAGTGGAGGAAAAATAGGGAAGAGAAATGAGAATGCTGCAACAAAGAGTCAACAACCTGATTGAAGAGACTAACATCTTAAAAACAGATTAACTCAAATGGCAAAAGAGACCCAAAAAGCCAATGAGGAGAAGAATGCCTTAAAAAGTCAAATTTGCCAGATGGAAAAAGAATCTCAGAGGCATTCTGAAGAGAATAATTCCTTCAAAATTAAGAATGGAGCAAATGGAAGCAAATGACTTTATGAGAAATCAAGATACTATTAAACAGATACAAACACATGAAAAACAGAAGGCAATGTGAAATATCTCCTTGTAAAAACCACTGACCTAGAAAATAGACCCAGGAGAGACAATTTAAAAATTATTGGGCTACCTGAAAGCCATGATCAAAAAAAGAACTTAGAAAGCATCCTTAAAGAAATTCTCAAGTAAAACAGCTCTGATATTTTAAAATCAGAGGGCAAAATAGAGCTTGAAAGAACTCACCTATCACCTCTTGAAAAAGATCCCCAAAAGAAAACTCCTAGAAATGTTATTGCCAGGTTCCAGAATCCCCAGTTAAAGGAGAAAATATTACAGGCTGCCAATAGAAAACTATTTGAATACTGTGGTAACACAATTAGGATAACCCAGGATCTGGCAGCTTCTACACTGATGGATCAAAGTGCCTGGAATATGATATTTCGAAGATCAAGGGAGCTGGGATTAAAACCAAAAATCATCTACCCAGCAAAATTGAGTATAATGTTCCAGGGGAAAATCTGGTCAGTGAGGTGGAGGACTTTCAAGCATTCTTTCTGAAAAAATCAGAACTGAACAGAAAATTTGACACTCAAACATAAAAAGCATGAGAAGGCAAATATGGGAAAGAAATCATAAGGAGCTTATCAAAGTTGAACTATTTACATGCCAACATGGAAAAATGATAATTGTAACTTATGAATTTTTTCTTAGTATGAGGATAGAAGGGAATAATGAATTTTTTCTTAGTATGAGGATAGAAGGGAATACAAATGTGTGTGTATATATATATATATATATATATATATATATGTATGTATACCTACACATATGTCTATATAGGATGCTATATATGCATATGAATACGTATCTCAGCATGTTTGTATATGTGTACATAGAGGGTACAGGATCAATTGAATACTTTAGAAGGTAAAATTCTGAGGTAGGAGAGGACTAGAATGAGAGGAGACAGGGAGAGACAAAATGGGGTTAATCATCCCATATGGAAGAGGCAAGGGATAACTGTTACAACTTTACTTTCATTTACTCTCATTGAATTTGGCTTAGGGAAGGAACGACATAAATGCTAAACTGGGTATTATGCCACACAGGAGAGTAGGAGGGACGGGGATGAGAGGTGGGATGACAGAGGGAAGGGCAGGGTCTGGGGGAGGGTTGCTGGAAGCACATACTTCAGTAAAGAGCCAGGGATAGGATAGAGAATAAAACAGGTGGGGGCGGGATAGGAAG
>CM053600.1:138808573-138836623 GCA_028646575.1 Pseudocheirus occidentalis
TTTGTAGCTCTGGAGTTTGGCTACTATATTTCTTGGAGTTTTCAATTTAGGATCTCTTTCAGGAGGAGATCAGTGAATTCTTTCAATAACCATTTCTCCTTCAGATTCTAGGACCTCAGGACAGTTTTCTTTGACAATCTCTTGGAGGATGTTGTCCAGGCTGGTTTTTTCATCATGGCTTTCTGGTAGGCCAATAATTCTTTGCTTATCTCTCCTGGATCTGTTTTCAGTGAGTTGTTTTTCAAGTGAGATATTTTGCACTTTCTTCTAATTTTTCAATCTTTATGTTTTGTTTGACTAACTCTTGTTGCATCATAGAGTCCTTTAGCTTCAATTTGTCTGATTCTAATTTTTAGTGAGTTATTTTCCTCAGCTAGTTTTTGGAGTTACTTTCCTATATGTTCATTTTTAATTTTTAGGGAGGTATTTTCTCCAGTTAAATTTTGGACCTCCTGTCCTAGTTCTCCAATTTTGCTTTTCAAAGATTTGTTTTCTTCAGTGAAAGTTTTTTTTTTCCAATTTGGTCACTACCTCTCTAATTTCATTTTAAAAATCTTTTTTGAGATCCTCAAAGAAGACTCTTTGGGCATGAGAACAATTCACATTTCCTTCTGTGGTCTCCAGTGTGGATATAGAGTCCCTCTTGCCTTCTGAATTTGTTCTTGCTCACTATAAAATGATTTGATGGTCTTAGCCTTTGCAGTTTCCTTCTTCCCCATTGTAAGAGCCAGTGTCTTGGATTTTTAAAGTGGATATCCACTTCTGGGGTGCCAGAGTATTGTGCTTCTCAGGCTGGGATGTGGGGGTTTGGTAACTGTAGGCTCCAATTGTGTAGCCTGAGGCCAAGACCAAGACTCTCAATTATTCCCCTGAGTTACCCTGAGGCTTACAGAGTAACCTATGGAGGTGGGGTGGACTAAATCCTTCAGGTTTCTGTGTCTGTATCTCTGGGCTACAGCTCAGGCAGGCTACAGCTGAAGGCCCAGAGGTAGGGCTACTGTTTGCTGATTGGCCAGGTGATACTAAAGCGTACCTGGGTTTTTCTTGTTAGGGCTTGCTGGCTCCACCCTCCTGAGCTTAGACTCTGTACTGTTTTCTTTCCCCTTTCCTCAGCTATGCCCAAGCCTGAGGCTGTTTCCACTAATTCAAGATTTTACTCTGGGTGAGACATTTAACTCTGGACTTTTCTGGGTCAGGGAGCAGGGATCAGAGCAACTAAACTTTATTCCTCCATCTTGGCTTCTGGAAGTATAGGTGTATAATTTTAAACATTCAGGCTGTCCCAGGGAAAGCCACTGATCCTGGTGTGGGCCCCGAGTTTTTTCCTACCTGTTTTGATGATCCTCTGTCCTGTGGTGAGACGGCCAGGCTGGGTGAATCTGCTGGCTGGCTGGGGCTTCTTAGTACATTAATTACCTGCTAAATTAATTACCATTACAGTCATCCTTTTTTTTGGGGGGGGGTTGTCTTCTTCTGCACCCGACACTGCCGACGCCCCTCCAGAAGAAGACAACCTCCCCAAAAAAAGGATGACTCCTCTCCCTCATGGCTTCAGAGCCTGATTGTGGATTTAGGGGTTTCAGTTAGAGAGATCTATCTACTTGCTTAAAGGTGTGGACTTCAGGGTGCCTCAGGGCTATTGCTAGTGGGGTCCTTGATACATTTAGTGTGCTTCTTCCCTTTTGCCAGATTGGGGAGGGCAACTGAAACTCTCCACTAATCTCTGGCACTTTCTCTACTGCTCTAATTGGGACACGAAGCTTTAATGAATCTCTGCAAAATATTTTACCTATGTGTCCATTTCCTAAAGACCACCTTGAAAGCAAGAGCCCCAAATCCTCCAATAGAAAGGAAGTAAAAAATGGCATCATATTCCTCCTTCCCCATACTAGAGAGCTAAAGACTTCCTGTTTTTTTATCAGATCCTAAAAAATATCCCAATCTGTCCAAACACCAAGCAGTACAACAAATTCTGACCCATCCCCAGCATCAAACCAGGAGTGATATCCCCTATCCTTCACATGAATTCAATTGACTTATAGTTGCATTCTGTTCATTTTCTAACAAGAAGGGAGAGGGGGATTTTTGCCATGGGATAAGAAAGTAAAGACTGCTGGGCTGTGTAGGAGGGAAGCACCACCCAAGGATGCTAGTCCCTTTGATGTAGTAAGTCAGGAGGATAAACAGATGTTATTTTGAATGTCCACATTTTGGGCATGAAGTGTTAGGCCTGGAGGGCCTAGTTCTAACAGGCTCCTTTTTGTCTTTCCCTTTTTGCCTGCACTGGGCTTGCAAATGACCTGGTTTCCCACTATTAAAGCATTTTCTATCTTCCTTCCTCCAAATTCTCTCCTGTCCTGTGTTAAGGTTCATTGCCCCCAATTTTTCTCTAAGATTTACGTAGAAAATCTGAGTGCCCACTGTGGCACACTTTTGAATCATCTCTTCCATAGTGATATCCTTTCTGCAACCTGCAAGAGCTCTTTTGCAATCCTGGTTGAAGTTTTCTCTTGCTAATTGCCTTATCAGAATACCAGCTGCCTGTCCTTCCCCAACTGTTCTAATGATTGCCTGTGTAAGGTGGGGCTAGAAAATCCGTAAATGTTTCTTGGGATACCTGAATTATTTTCGTGAATGATTATCCTTTGTTCCCTTTCCCAGGGAGTGCTGCCCAAGCTCTGGTGGCATATAGAGCTATTTGTTGGTATCTCCCTATATCATAATGTAGCTGCCGACCTATTGCTTGATATAGGCTGGTACCCAAGAGCTGCTCGTAATTAAAGGGTACCTGTTGTTGTTCATTATGAGTGGCTTGCTGCCTATGCTGCTCAAGAAACTCAGAGCTCCAAATCAAATATTCTCCAGGTTCCAGGCAAGTGTGTACTACCTGTCTCCAATCAGGAGGCTACTTGGTCCAAAGTGTTCTGACTTACATGGAAGTTGAACCAAATTTGCTAGAGGTCTTTTTAATTTTTCTGAGCAGCCTGAAATCAAGGGGTTCATAATCACGAAGGACTTGTCCAAGGTTATTAGAGTCAGGTCTCTCTATTATGGGAAATGTCTGTAATCCTAGGTCTCGGAAGTCCTCTCCCTGCTGCTTAGCTTGCTGGGTAGCTTTTTCAAGGGGGGAGAGCATACTACACTCTTTCCACTTAACTATGTCTCCCCAGCAGGAGTGCATATGCTCTGGGGGCATCGAGACAGGGTACAGGGGATGGACAGCTGTACAGGGCTCTCTGCCCCAGTTGGGTATCAGCCCTTTCCTCCCTGGGTATTCCTCTGCTCTCATTCTTTTCTTCTTCTACCTGAGTCCCTGTATCAAACTTCCGCACTTCTTGATAGTAATCTGGCTCAACTAAACACAATTTAAGGACATTATATATAACTGAAAGCAATGAACTGGGAAATTCTCTGGCTTTACTGTGGAATAATATTCTGTTAATTGTTCACCCACTATTTTCCATTTTTCAGGGTCTGATGTACCCTTCTTAGGTAGCCATGGAGAAATGATCTCTAGTAATCCAAAAATTCTTTTATCTCATTCTGCGTAACCATTAGTCCTCTTTCCTTCATTATAAGTAGAAGGACTTTTTTATATATCTGGGCTGCTTGATCTGCAATTGTTCCATGGCCATTGCTTGCTCAAGAAGAAAGAAAGAGAATACCAAAAGCAGTTCATCCAAACCTTCCCTTTACCTTGTCCTAGGTTCCTGCATTGTTCAAGGGAGACCTCCTGGGCGGAACTGACTTGGGCTTGCGACACCTCGCTCTGCCTGTCATTTCTGTGCCTGTTGCTTCTGTACCTTGCATTGGCCCCATGTTGGGCACCAGTTATGGGGAGCCCTGCCATCCCGCAGCAGGGCTGAGAAAGTATGGGAACCCTGCCATCCCCAAGCAGGGCTGAGAAAGAATCACCAACCCAGAGGTTGCTAGTGGGTGCATAAAAAGAGTTGGGACTCCCAGAATAGTGAAAATAGAGAGCCAATGTTTATTCTTCCAGATACAAGAGTTTTAGAGCCATAATCCTCCTCCCTAATTGTTTTCCCCTGAGGACATTGTGCACTTCTCTGTCCTGAGGCCATGGGCATAAATGCCACACTTATCTTGAGGACCTAATCCTTACACCAGTGTGCTTGAGCTCTTTCTTGAGGGATGGGGAACTGATCCATTCCCATTGGCAGGCCAAATACCTGAGAGAGCTTGTTCAGCCATCAGGGTCAGAGTCCCACTGACCTGTGGTCCTTTACACAGAGTAGACAACATCAAAACAACTATATATAAACAAGATATACATAGAATATACTGGAGATGGTATCAAAAGGACAACACTAAGATTAAGGGAGACTGAGAATAGCTTCTTGCAGAAGGTAAGATTTAAGCTGAGATGTAAAGGAAGTCATGAAATGGAGATAGAAGAGGGAGAAAATTCCATACATGAGGTGACAACAAGGGGAAATGCCTGAAGTTGAGAGATGTGGGGATGGGTAGGTAGAGCAGTGAATAGAGCACTGGCCCTGGAGTCAGGAGGACCTGAGTTCAAATCTGGCCTTTGACACTTAACACAAAACTAACCGCGTGACCTTGGGCAAGTCACTTAACTCCAATTGCCCTGCTTTCCCGTCTCCAAAAAGGAAAAAAAAAAGTTGAAAGATATGGAGTGTTTTATTCAAAAATCACCAAGGAGCCCAGTGTCAATATAAATCAGAGAATGTGAGGGGAAAATTATAGAGGCATGAGAAGACGTAAGTTAGGAAGGGGGCCAAGTTTTGAAAGACTTTGAACACCAGAGGATTTCATATTTGATACTGGAGGTGATAGTGAGCCGAAGAAGTTTATTGAATGGGGGAGATGATACGTTTAGACTTGTGCTTTAGGAAGATCAATTTGACAGCTGAGAGAAGGATGGACTAGGACAGGAAGAGACTTGAGACAGGCAGACTCACCAACAACTATTGACAGTAGTTCAAACATGAAGTGATGAAGGCCTACAGCAGAGTGGTGGCAGTGTCAGAGACAAGGGGTATGTACAAGAGAAGTTTCAAAGGTAAAATCAACAGAATTTGGCAGCAGACTGGATATGGGGAAAGCGAGTAAGCAGTCAATTAATCCTAAATTAAGAATTAAGTCACTTAACCTCTCTAGGCCTGAATTGTTTCATCTGTAAAATGAGTTGGTTGGATCATATGATCTTTAATGTGCCTTCCAGCTCTGAATTTTATGATTCTGTGACCTGGATTTGTCATTTATTAGTTGTATGATTTTTGAGCAAGTCATTTAAACTCTCTGAGTTTTGATTTCCTACTCTGTAAAATGTGAATAATAATATTTGGATATTACTTGATAAAATTGTTGTGATCAAATTAAATAGGACATATAAAGAACTGTTTAAAGTGTGTTATATGTAGCTATCATTACTATAATTATTATTATAATTATTTAGGTTCCAAGACGTCAAGATGATGAAAGGAATATGATTTATTTGGAGCTAATGGAATTTGATGAGTTAGAAGTATACCCTATACTGTTGGGAAGTTTTAGCATACACCTTTATGAAATAATTCAGGTATGTATTATTTGCTGTAACAGTTTTATCAGCTGAATACCTAGCTATGTTCAGTCAGTATTCGTGGTTGCTAGAAGACTCACTTTCAATAGCTACCTTCAAACTCTTATGATGAAGTAAAAAACCTTCATCTAGTTCTAATTTTAGCTGCATTTGCTTTGTTTATACAAAAATATAACTTGATATGAATTTTTAAAACTTTCTGCCCAAAATGGACTGCCTTTAGGAGGCAGTAGATTTCTATTCAGTAGATGTTTTCAGGCACCTGTTGAATATGTTATAAAAGGAATTCTGGTTCAGAGAGGACTTAGACTAATTGTGTTTTTGTTTTTTGTTTTTTACTTTTTGGAGGGCAATTGGGGTTAAGTGACTTGCCCAAAGTCACACAACTAGTAAACGTGTTAAGTGTCTGAGACCGGATTTGAACTCAGGTCCTCCTGACTCCAGGGCCGGTGCTCTATTCACTACGCCACCTAGCCACCCCTAGACTAATTGTCTTTTGAAGTTTCTTTCAATCCTAAGATTCTGATTCTTTTTTTTAGCTCTTTTAAAAAAAGTTTATTTACTATTAGTTTATAACATTCAGTTCCACAAGTTTTTGAATTCTAAATTTTCTTCCCCTTCCCCCATGACAACAAGCAATCTGATATAGGTTTTACATATACCTTCATGTTAAACGTTAGTCAAGTTGGAAAGAAGAGTTATAACCAGTGGAATGAATAATGAGGAAGAAGAAACAAAACAAAACAAAAAAGGGAGAGAGCAAGTAGTTTGCTTCCATCTGCATTCACAGTCTGTAATTCTTTCTCTGGATGTGGATAGCCTTTTCCATCATGAGTCCTTTGGAGTTGTCTTATAACCTTGCATTGCTGAGACAAGCCCAGTCTATCAGAATCAGTCATCACAGATATGATGTGTCTGTAATTGTGTACAAATTTCTCCTGGTTCTGCTCCCCTCACTCAGCATCAGTTTATATAAGTCTCTCCAGGTTATTTATTATGAAGTCTGTCTGCTCCTCATTTCTTATAGCACAATAGTATTCCATTACATTCATATACCACAACTTGTTTAGGCATTCCCCAATTGATGGGCATCCCCTTGATTTCCAATTCTTTGCCACCACAAAAAGAGCTGTAATAAATATTTTTGTACATATAGATCCTTTTCCTACTTGTCTGATCTCTTTCAGATACAGCCCTAGAAGTGATATTTGCTGGGTCAAATGGTATGCACCTGATTTTTTAGTATTTAAATTGACCTGCATCTTGAATTTATATTTTCTTAATAGAATTATTTATAAGCTAGCAATTTCATTGTATGTGTAATATTGGCTACCCTGACCCTAACTGCCTGGAAGTCCAGGTCAGTTAGATTTCCCTCTTCCTTCACAGGGGCTATTTAGGCTCTCTTCTAATGGCTTCAACCCCCATCAATCTTATTTCTTCAGTTATGGGGGTACAAATTCCCAGTACCCCAATTCCATCTAACTACTAACAGATTCACTTTTATACAGAAATATTTGCTTCAGAAGATATAATCACAACTATATAAACTTACTCCCCCAACACAAGGGAGTCATAATTCCCCTTCTCTCTTTATACCTCCTCAGTCTTTGGAGAACAGAAGTGGATAGTCCATAATTTAGCTTAGTGCTGATGGACCCCAAAAGCTCTCCCATCAGTCACATTGGCTTCTCAGGGCTCTCATCCTAAACTGGCTGGCTACACTATCCAGTCTATAATCCTGGCTCTAAAGTCATCATGGCTCAAACTCCTGGATCCAGTGGAGAATTACTTCTGACTCTTGAAACTGAGGTGGATAAATAACACAGAACAGAAACAAACACCCCGAGCCCCATTTCTCAGAAGAGGTAAAAAGAGGGAACAGGAAAAGGAATTTCTTCCTCTCTCACCATTTCCGTTCATGGCTCCCATGTTTTGGGTGAATTATGATCACCCTTGGAATGCAGCTGAGAATGGCTGAAAAGAGCAACAGAAAGAGGGCAGTAGAAAGAGAACAAATAGCTCAGTCTGACTAGTTTTAAAGATATAGGCAGTCAGTCAAAGGAAGCTACTCCTAGCCCCCATGGGAGGGGACCAAGAGGACCTCCAAGTTAGGCATGAGTCACTGGGCATGCCCATACCTTGGTTATACATACAAATGTCCACTTTGTTTACAAATAACATTTCATTTGTTATGTGATTTGAGTTTGAATAATGTCCTATACTAATATAATGCCCATCCATTATCTAAGATGTCATGCATTAAAAAATTTTCCCCTTTTTTTAATCTGTCTTCCAGAAAGGATGTTTCACAGAAGAATTTAATATGAAGATTAGAAACCTGGTAGGGATTTGTTCCAAAATACATGTAACTGAGACACATCTATTAGTTAAAATAAAATCGTATTATATAGAAATATTTTTTAAATATACAAATCATTTTAATTGAAAATGCTTTTGATCTTTTTATTAATGCACTCAACATTATTGTTCAGCAACTGCTTTCATCATCACTGTGTTTACATTATTTTTTTATCTTTCTGATTGCTGAGAGTCATTTTGGGGTATAAGTATAGGCTAAAAGAAATTTTTAAGTAGTTCCATAGAGAACTTCAGGACCAGTTGGAAAGTAGTCATCTTTGAGATAAGTTGGTAGTTCTGATGAACATGATAGTATGGTTGAATGACTGATTAAAACACAAGATCATTGTGGCCTCAGGTACAAGAAAAATGAGAAGAACTGAGGAGAGCCATGATCTTATACATCTTGGGGTCAGCTGATGATTTCTGACTTCTCTGGGTTGATGGCACTGGGCATGGTAGGTGTGGCAGCCCTGATCATCTGGCCAAGCAGATGCAGCATCTGGATTATGAGTTGGAGGAACAATCAATAGAGAAATGAGTTTAGACCATTTTTGCTCTGCAGGGAGTGTAGCAAATAAAATGGATACCATTGATGTGTTTGTCATGTTCCAATAGATTAATTTCAGATATATAACTTTCAAGCTAAATCTGGAGTATATCAGTTCGAGCAGTGCAATCCACCAAGTGCAGACTTACATAGGGAATGCATACACATACTACACATGTTTCTGACTACCTCTTCCAGGAGGTCAACAACAACATATACATAGAACAAAGCCACAAAAGAGAAAATGTCAGGATTCCTAGACCATTGCATCCATGCAGCTACATTGTTCCCCTAAACCTTACTTGAATTTTGCTACCAAACTCTCCCATACAGAGGCAACAAGATGGAGCAGCAGTCGGGGTACTGGGCCTGGATTCAGAAAAACCTGAGTTCAGGTATGGCCTCAGACATGTTTGACTAGCTGTGTGACTCTGGGAAAGTCACTTAATTTCTGTTTATCTATCTCAGTTTTCTCAATTATAAAATGGGAGTAGTAATATGACATATCTTCCAGGATTGTTGTGAAAATCAAGTCAGATAGTATGTAAAGCCTTTAGAAAATTCCCTGGCACATAGTAGGCACTTTGCTTATTCCCTTTCTTATTAATGCTCCACTATGTTATATATGTATATGTATATATATGTATATTATATATACACATATATACAGAGAGAGGTATGTGTACACATACACACACACACATATAAGCTACAGGTTTAGACATCACTGGTACACAACAGCCATTATGAATCAGTAAGGGCTTATTAAGTGCTTACTATGTACCAGGAATGCAATTAATGTTGGAAATGCAAATATGGGAAAAAGACAGGTCCTTCCCTGAAGGAGTTTGCATTCTAATAGAGGAAGAAATCTCATAAAATGAAACTATAAAGGGGCTTTTAAGGGGAGAGCAAAGACTCAAAGGTAGCCATCACGGAGGCATATTAGAGAAAGACCAAAGTGTAGTCTGAAGATGGATGAAGATGATGGTCTGAGCCTCATTAAAATGGAGGTTCTAGGAAAATCCATCCAAGCAGGGAGAGGGGCTGCCAAGACAAGGGCATTTCAATGAAAGAGCTAGAATAAGTTTCTAAGATGAAGAGACTTCTTAGCACAGTAAAGATAGCTTGGTGTACAGACCCTATTATTTCCATTTGCGCACTCCTGGTTCACTTACCCCATGAATACCCAGGGCTTAACAGTTTGAGTTTTATTTATTTAAATGACAAAAAAGAGGATAAAGCTACGATGCTACAAGACAATGACAACAGCTAACATTTTTATCTTGGCTGCTAAGCGCCAGGGACTTTGCAGGTATCTCATTTGATCTTCGCAACAATCCAGACAGTAGGTGCTATTATTATCCCCATTTTACAGATGAGGAAACCAAGGCAAACAGGTGCCCAAGATCCAACAGCAAATATTTGAGGCAAGATTTGAAATTGGGTCTTACTGACTCTAGACTATCCGCTGTACTACCTAGCTACCTAAGATAAGAAGGCTTAAAACTCGGTAGGTTGTAGGTGTACTTGGTCATGTCCATGAAAGTAGGCTTAATATTTCTGCACTCCTTACCTCTTTGAGGTCTAATTAAAGATTTGGTAGTCAGAATGTATCCTCTTTATGAGAAAATAAAAATGCAAGCAATTAAGAGGTTTATTAAGCATGAATTATTTTTTCTAACTTACTAATGAAGAGACAGAAATCATCTTGGCAGTCAGAAACTTGTGGAGTGTCTATCCCCCTATTTCTTTTCCTTTCTTCCATTTTGTTGTCTTAATGCAGCGGTTCTCAACCTGTGGCTTATGTTCAATTTGTAACAATGAAAATACATCCTGCGTATCAGATATTTACATTACGATTCATAACAGTAGCAAAATTACAGTTACGAAGTAGCAACGAAAATAATTTTATGGTTGGGGGGTCACCACAACATGAGGAACTGTATTAAAGGGTCACAGCATTAGGAAGGTTAAGACCACTGTCTTAGTGGTTTTAAAAGCTCAATGAAGCTGTCATGCCTAAGCTGATGAACATGATAGTATCAGTGAATACACTTTGACTAGTCCTCGCATTCAACCTGGTGAGATTTTTCAGTTCCTTTAGACCTTACTTATAAATCTTTCTAGACATGAATTCCTTGTTGAAGAAGACATTTCCATTTTTTGCCCCCAAGGTTTCTTTGGCTCTTGACCCTTATAAGTTGGATAGTGGGAGTAAACGGAAGTCAAGAGTAGTGTCTTTCTGGAATATACCAGACATTTAATAAATACTTCTTGACTTGACTTTCCCTGTATGTAAATGAATCTAGTAATTGTTCCTCACCATCTCTAATCAATCTATATTCCTTGGTAGTTTTAACCTTGGTGGCTAGATTTCTCTCCTCTCCCTCTAAGGGTTCTTTTTTTTTTTTTTTTTTTTTTTGCTTTTTGGAGGAGGGAAGGCAGGGCAATTGGGGTTAAGTGACTTGCTCAAGGTCACATGGCTAGTTAGTGTTAAGTGTCTGGGGCCAGATTTGAACTCAGGTCCTCCTGACTCCAGGGCCAGTGCTCTATTCATTGTGCCACCCAGCCACCCCTGAAGGGTTCTTTAGGAGACAATTTTTCCTTTTATATTAGTAGACAGAAATTCCTTTCCCCTCCAAAACAATAGCTGTTTTATACCTCAAACACATGCTCCTGAAAAATGTATAAAATGTAGAATGACAATGGTTATTTCTGTACTCCATGAAGTACTGCCTCCTTTTGGAGGGATAAGTTAATGCACCAAAGACTTTGTACCTTTATCCTTTAAGCTTTCATAGGATCATAAATTTAGGACTGGGAAGGACTTTAGAGGACATTTAGTCCAACCCTCTAATGATATAGTTGAGGAAAATAAAGCTCAGTGAGATTAAGTGACTTGTCTAAACTCACAAAATATCAGAGACAATAGTAAGCTACAATCATCCAGTCCACAATAATATTAAAATGGTGATTAGTACAAATACCTATTCATATAAGCTTATTAGCTACAAACTAGTGTTCCCAATCTTGCTATCATGTGTATATACACATGTATATACATGCATATACACATCTGTATATACACACAAACACATATGTACATATGTGTATATATACTGTATGTGTATATATAATACCATCAATTTTATTAGTTAACTTTTGTTAATGACTAGTAGAATACTTTTTGCCTTCCCTCTGTGCAGCTATGGAACTAACATCCCCATGGTTTCTCCTTGTATCTTTCTGCTGCTTATTTCAGCTTATCCAGCCTTCTTAGGTAGCTTTATCACTCTTCTCTTACTCTTTCTGTGACTCAGTATCTTTCCTCTTTCTGCTGTCTGTTAGTTCTCACAGTGTCCTCCTTTTCCACATTGCTGGTAGTAAGTTGTCAGGGGTATCTACTTAGAAGTTAGTTGTTAACCTCAATTTAAATATGTGTGTATGTGTTCTCTAAATTTGAGCCTACTTTTCCAACAGACTCTCTTATGTACTTGGGAGAAAGTGTTCCCAAGATTTTTGGGGTATTGTTCTTTATACCAACTATTCTTACTATTCCACCTCAGTAAATATTGCTTTTTAAAATGATAATTAACTATGGCTAATTATCATTGGGGATCCTACTGATAAGTGCTTATGAGCAATATTACTAGAAACCCTAACTCCTCAGGGTTACTAACTCCTGGCACCCCAAAAGGTGCATTAGCCAGCTACCCTCAGGATACCCAATCTGCCTCTTCACAGGGGTTGAATGAACTCAGAGGAAGTACTACACAAGGGAAGGAAAAACAAGCCTTCAGAAAGCTTTGTGTAAGACCCAACTGATCCAGATCACCTTAAGAGCATTTATAAATGAAACTTCAGGAAAAGTAACAAATAGCTGGAACTGAATGACATCAGCCAGAAATTTGATAATAATCTGTTTTCATCAATAATGACCGTAAATCTACCTACTTATATAGTCAACTCAACTATATGAAGAAATGAAAATGGGTCTTAAGGAAATATGAAAGTGAAAAACTTCTTGGATCTAGTCAAATACAGATAGAAGGAATTCATTCTAGAAACCACATAATTATAAAGACAATAAGGGAACTAATTTTCAAGATGTCACAAAAGCATGGGAAAAGTTTTGATATTATTAATATCCCTAAAAAGGGACTGAAAAGAAATTAACTACCATCTCTGCAAAAATCTTTGTGAAAAGGGTCTATTCATATTATTTGGATTTTAGTATTTTTATTTTGCCCCGGTTACATGTAAAAACAAGTTTTAGCATTTGTTTTTAAAATTTTGGGTTTCAAATTCTCTCCCTTCCTCCCTCTCCACCCTACCCTCCATTGAAAAGGCAAGCAATTCAATATAGGTTATACATGTGTAGTCATGCAAAACATTCCATAATAGTCATGTTGTGAAAAAATAGACAAAAAAACTAAAGAAAAATAAAGTTTAAAAAAAGTATGCTTCAATCTGTATTCAGACACCACCAGTTCTTTCTCTGGGGATGGATAGCATTTTTCATCATAAGTCCTTCGGAGTTGTCTTGGATCACTGTATTTCTAAGAATAGCTAAGTCATTCACAGTTGATCATGTTAAAATTGCTATTCCTTTATACACAGTCCATTTTACTTTGTATCAGCCCATGCAAGTCTTCCAAGGTTTTTCTGAGAGCATCCTGCTCATTATTTCTTATAATAAAATAATATTCCATCATAATCACATACCACAACTTGTTCAGCCACTCCCTAATTGATGGGAATATCCTCATTTTCTAATTCTCTACCCCTAGAAAAGAGTTGCTATTGATATTTTTGTCCATATACATTCTCTTTTGTTTGTTTTTTAAATCTCTTTTGGGATACAGACCTAGTAATGGTATTGCTAGGTCAAAGGGTTTTATAGCCCTTTGACTATATTTTTTTCATATGGTTATAGATAGCTTTGATCACTTCATCTGAAAACATATCTTTTGATCATTTATTAATTGGGGAATAGCCCATTTGACACAGTTCTCTGTATGTTTGCGAATTCAGAGATACTTGTTCTAACATTTTTTCACAGTTACTATTGCTATTTCCCCCACTATTTCTCCCCATTTATTCTATTCTCTTTCCTTTTACCCTGTCCCTCCTCAAAAGTGCTTTGCTTCTGACTATCCCCTCCCCCAGTCTGTCCTCCCTTCTATCACACTCTCCCCCTCTCTTATCCTCTTCCCCCTCCTGCTTTCCTGTAGGGTAAGATAGATTTGTATACCCAACTAAATATGTGTGTTATTCCCTCTTTGAGCCAATTCTGATGAGAGTAAAGTTCCCTCACTCCCTCACTTCCACCTTCTTCCCCTCCAGTGTAAAAGCTTTTTCTTGCCTCTTTCATGTGAGATAATTTACCCCATTCTGCCTTTCCTTTCTTCTTTCTCCCAGTGCATTCTTCTTTCACCCCTTAATTTTAATTTGGAAATATTATCTGTGCATATCCAACTCATACCTGTGTCCTCGTCTTTATATATACCCCTACTAACTACCCTAATAATAAAAAGGTCTTAGAGTTCCAAATACCATCTTCCCATGTAGGAATATAAACAGTTTAACCTTACTAAGTCATGTATGATCTCTGTTTTCTGTTTACCTTTTTATTCCTCTCTGGAGTCTTATATTTGAAAGTCAGTTTTTCTATTCAGCTCTGGGCTTTTCATCAAGAATGCTTGAAAATCCTTTGTGTCATTGAATGTCCATTTTTCTCCTGAAGGATTTTACTGGGTAGGTGATTCTTAATTGTAATTCTAGCTCCTTTGCTATCCCGAGTATAATATTCCAAGACTTTAGATCCTTTAATGTAAAATCTGCTAAATCTTGTATTATCCTGACTGTGGCTCCATGATACTTGAATTGTTTTTTCTGACTGCTTTCAGGGAATGTAGGCAGGTTTTCCTAGTCATTTCTCTACCCATAGTCACTCAGCTGACTGAGAGGCACAGAGTATACAAGATCCTGCTATATTGACCCCAAAAAATTGTCTTTGTAGAAGAAAATAACAATTTAAGGGCTCTTCTCCAATGGGATATGTTATAGGTATATGTCAAGATTACAAAAAATTCCTTGGTAGATGCAACTACATAAATAATTTTGTTCAATGAACCTCTGACTGTTAAAGTGAGACAAAGCAGGAAACATATTTGGTCTCCAAACGTCATGAACAAATGAGCATGACTTCCATAGTCTAAATAGATAAGAAATTCTCTGTAGAGATGCTCATTTTGTAGATGACACTGTGCTGATAGATTGCTTCAAACTGAAGAACATTAAATGGATTCCTATAGATTTAGCTAGTAGTCCACACAAGGAAAAACAAGTAGATTAAGAATATATTTTCCCCAGATTTTGGCATGCAGTTTGGTGTTTAGTCCATTGAAGTAATTCATCAGTATAAATCTTAGATAAGCACTGCAGACAGATGAACTAGGCACATGTTTCAATACAAAAGAGGAATGGGATAATATTTGGGAAATTGTAAAGTGATTTTGGTGATTCCAAGTGGCTCCCTATCAGCAAAATCCATAATTTTCAATACATTTCCCTAGTGATAAAGTACCCGAATCTCTAATAAAGGATTGGTATTACATGTGACCCAAATGGCAGTAGGAAAATATATAGAGGACTGAAGTCATCCTATTCTAGCATATTGTCAATGAAGACATATTTAAGTGATATAAAAGATTCCCAACTAAGAAAGAAGGTAAGCTTGTCATATACCATGAATGCATGGAAATAGGTTGTATCTAGGTAACTGGATATTGGTAACACCTTTTGCAATATTACATGTAATAAAAAGTATTACTTTTTAATTATCTTATCCATTAAAATAAAATTCTGATCTAATGTATAAAAATGAATTTGTCTCATGTTTAGGTTGTCTGCAAAGTTGAAGTGGAGTTTATGTTTTCCTATGGAAACTTTGGTTATGGCTTTTCACATCAGGTTGGTTCCTAATTTTTTACTTTGTTATATTATGGTTTTCAGTAGTAATATTCTCTTAGACTTACTTTTTTTTTCTTTTTGGAGGGCAGGGCAATTGGGGTTAAGTGACTTGCCCAAGGTCACAGGGCTAATAAGTGTTATGTGTCTGAGGTCAGATTTGAACTCAGGTCCTCCTGACTCTAGGGCCGGTGCTCTATTCACTGTGCCACCTAGTTGTCCCTTAGACTCATTTTTTGTTTGTTTATTGTGAATTTGACAATCATCAACAAACTTTTAGAAACTCAAAGAACAAAAAAGAGGACTGTATAAGAAACTGAGTTTCTATTACATATAGTTTGTTTTTTAAAGTAATATGGAGAGAGAGAATTTTAATAAGATGTAACAAAATTGTTCTAATTAAGGTATACTTCTCAGCATCTGTGAATATTTGATATATATTTTATTTTCCCCCATTACATGCTAAAACCATTTTAAGCATTTTTTAAAAAAAATTTGAGTTCCAAATTGTATCCTTTCCTTTCTCCCCTCTCCTCTTCCTAAGATGGTAAACAATCAGATATGGGTTATACATGTGCAATTATGTAAAACATTTGTGAATTAAATAAAATTTGATAACTATTTCAATATGATAGGTTTCCTTTGTAACCCTATGAATTTTGTGCATTTAAATTATTATTCTAAGAAGTAGTCCTTAAGTGTAAAAAAAATTTAATATATCTATTTTTATCCATTAATTTATCATCTCCTCCTTTTCCCGAAATAGAAACCCTCCCTTGATGTGTGTAAGAATGTTTATATACCCATATATACATATGTATACATATCTACATATACACAAATATATATGGCTATTTATGTACACATACCTCTGTGTGTGTGTTAGTTAAGCAAAGCAACACATTAGCCATGTCTGAGAATGCATATCTCTGAGATTTACTTTCAATACTACTTTGTTAACATTTGCAAAAATATATATTTCAAGATTTTCTTTAGCCTAAGTTTACTTTGTTTTTTCTCTTATTTCATTTTTTCTCACATGTAAAAAATTGAATGTTCTTTTTTTGAAGTTTTTATTTCCAAACTCTCTCCCTCACTCCTTCCCTCACCCTACTTGAGAAGACAAGCAATTTGATATAGAATGGATATGTGGTGATGTGCAAAACATGTTTCCATATTAGCCATGTTGCAAAAGAAAACAGACAAAAAACCAAAGAAAAATAAAGAAGTATCCTTCAATCTGCATTCAGACTCCATTTCTTTCTCTGGAGGCAAATACCTTTTTTTTAATCATAAGTCTTGTGGGATTGTCTTAAATTATTACATTGCTGAGAATAGCTAAACCATTCACAGTTGATCATCATACAGTACTGCTGTTACTGCGTACAACATTCTCCTGGTTCTTGCTCACTTTACTTTGCATCAGTTCATAGAAGTCTTCTCAGGTTTTTCTGAAAGCAGTCCTGCTTGTCATTGCTAAACCAAGCACAGTTTTCCAGAGGAATGCTGCTGTGAACAGCTTTTAAGATTCTGATTACATAGTATAGTGAACTCTATTTATTCCATAACAAATCAGAGCAAAACATTCTCAGAAGTCAAGGTGCAGCATTCACAATGTTACAAGTTATCACAGAAAATCAAAATACAGCATTCCAACAACTTATCACTAAGATGGCCACATACTTTTCACCACAGTGGTCACAAAGTTTTCATCAAAGAACAATCATTCAGTAACTCAAGCATTCAGTCATTTCAATCATCCTCCTCAAGGTTTGCCTCCTCAAGGGACACAAAGTACAATAGTCAAAGTTCTCCATTCATGGGGCACACTAAGTTACAGATCAGTCACTTATTCAGTCATCAATCACTAAGTACAATCATTTAGTCAATCAGTCATTCAGTCAACTCAGTCATTCAGTCATCCTTCATCATTCACTATTCAATCATTGAAAATACACAGACCCTCCACCCCTAGGTCACTTGTAAATTTACAATTTCATCACTACTCAGTACCCAGAGAGAGGTCTTTTCATTTTGATTCAAGGCAGGCAGTGAATCTACCAGTCACCTGGATTCAAAGGCAGACAGCTCCCAGTTGCTTGCCCAGCTCTCCATGCAGGTCCTTCTCCACACTGAAGTTCACAATGTTCAGTCCACTTTACATCCTTTACATCCTCTGTTCCCAGGAAATTGAGGCCTTAACAAAGCCACAGACAGGTTCACACAAAGTAACAGAATCACAATCATGCTTTCTCGGTCTTTGGTAGCTCTAGCTGGTCCTCAAAAATCCTCAGCAACTCCAGCTGGCCCTCGGAAATCCTCAAAAGTCTCAACAGCTCCAGCAGGCCCTTGGATTCAACAGAAGTTTCAGCTGGTTCCCAGAATCAAAATCACTACATCCAGGTTTTCAAAATCAAAATCATTCTCTCCAGCCTGGGGACGGCTGGGGGAAGAATTCCTCTTCAGTCTCCCCAGTGGCAGCAGCTTCTGCCTCCATGAAGCTTGCTCCAAGAACATCTGATTCTCCCTCTCTGGGGCTTTTATTTATATGCAGTATTGCCCCTCCATGTTCAGCCCCAGGAGTTCATACCTTCTGTTTCTTTAACAGAGGCTTGATTGATTAATAAGTGCTAAGTATGTGTTACCTTTGGCAATACAAAGGGACCTTCAAATTATATTACCATTACAGTCATGTCTTAAAGTACAATCGTATTCTATCACAACCATATAAAACAACTTGTTCAAGCCATTCCCCAGTTATTGGGGAAAAAAGAATTTCCAATTCTTTGACACAACAAAAAGAGCTTCTATAAATATTTTTGTACCTATAGATCCTTTTCCTTTTCCTTTGATCTCTCTGGGATACAGAGTTAGTAGTGGTATTTCTGGGTCAAAGGGTATCCACAGTTTTATAGCTATTTGAGTATAGTTCTAAATTACTCTCCACAATGGTTGAATCAATGAACAAATCCACCAGCAGTGCATTAGTGTCTCAATTTTTCTACATCCCCTCCAACATTATCATTTTTCTTTTCTTTCATGTTAGCCAATCTGGTAGAGGTGAGATAGTACCTCAGAATTGCTTTAATTTGTATTTCTCAAACCAAGAATGATTTTATATGACTATATATTGTTTTGATTTCTTCATCCAAAAACTGCCTGTTCTTATCCTTTGACCATTTCTCAGTTGAGGAATGAATCATATTATTTTGAAAAATTAGGCCTTTATCAGAGAAACTTGCAGTAAAAATATTTTCCTAGTTTTCTGCTTTCTTTCTTTTCTCAGTTGTATTGGTTTTATTTGTGAAAAAACTTTTAAATTTAATGTATTCAAAATCATTCATCTTACATCCTGTGTGACTATCTCTTGTATGGTCATAAATTCTTCCATTATCCATAGATCTGAAAGGTAAAACTTTCCATCCTACTTTAATTTGCTTATCCTTTATGTCTAAATCATATACCCAGTTTTACCTTGTCTTGGTATATGATGTAAGATGTTGATCTAGGTCCTCAAGTGTAAATCCTTTTGATTGACCCCAAACTTCACAGAACAAATCCTTTGGAGATTACCATAGTAATGACAGCATTCAGGTAATTCAGTATCACATTCAGGTAAATGGCAGTTTCTTGTTCCTTATCTCTCTTTTCCAGCAAAGACTTAGTCAATCAATTAGTATTTACTAAGTGCTAACTATGTGCCAGATACTATGCTAAGTGCTGGGTGCACAAAGATAGGCTCACATTCTTTTTTTTTGCTTTATTTTGTAGGGGGGAGGGGAGGGAAATTGGGGTTAGTTGCTCAAGGTTATAGCTAGTAAGTATTAAGTGTCTGAGGCTGGATTTGAACTCAGGTCTTCCTGCCTCCAAAGCCGGTATTCTATTCAGTGCAACACCTAGCCGCCTCAAAAGGCTCACATTCTAATGAGTGAGAGACAATATGCAAAAATGTATATACCACTTAACTACAAATGCCACACACACACACACAGACGTATATACCAGAGAAATTCTTTGGAGATTTGTTTTGTGAAGTTTGGAGTCAGTCAAAGGGCCTACACTTGAGAACTCAGAGGGCTACATGTGGCCTCAATGGCTCAGGTTCCCTACCTTGGACTTAGTTTCTAACAAATTGCTTTCTAGTTTTCCCAGTTTTTGTCAAGTAGTAAGTTCTTTTTTGTTTTGTTTTGTTTTTTCCTTTTTTTTTTTTGGAGGGCAGTTGGGGTTAAGTGACTTGCCCAAGGTCACGCGGCTAGTTTTTGTGTTAGGTGTCTGAGGCCACATTTGAACTCAGGTCCTCCTGACTCCACAGCTGGTGCTCTATTCACTGCGCCACCTAGCCGCCCCCCAAGTAGTAAGTTCTTGATCCACCTTTGATTTTGTCAAATGCTAGATTGCTATGGTAATTTACTAATGTCTACTGTGTATGTAATCTGTTCCCCTTATCCACCACTCTATTTCTTATCCAGGACCACATTGTTTTGATAATTACTGCTTTGTAATATAATTTGAGATCTGGTACTGCTAGGCCACTTTCCTTCATGTTGTTTTTCATTGAGTCCCTTAGAATTCTTGACCTTTTGTTCTTCGAGATAAATTTTGTTATTAGTTTTTCTGGCCCTATGAAATAGTGTTTTGGTAGTTTGATTTGTATGGCACTAAAAAAGTAATAAGTAGAACTGTCATTTTTATTATGTTGGCTCAGCCTACCCATGAGAAATTGATATCTCTCCAGTTCTTCAGATTGAACTCTGTGTGAATTGTGTTCATGTAGTTCTTAAGTTTTTCTTGGTAGGTAGACTCCCAAGTATTTTATATTGTCGGCAGTAATTTTAAATGGATTTTTTTCTATCTCTTGCTGCTGGACCTTGTCAGTAATATATAGAAATACTAATGATTTATGTGGATTTATTTTATATCATGCAACTTTGCTGAAGTTAATTATTTCAACTAGTTTTTCATTTGATTCTCTGAAATTTTCTAACTATATCATAATATCATCTGTAGAGAGTGAGAATTTTGTTTTCTCACTGCCTGTTCTAATTCTGTCCATTTCTTTTTCTTATTGCTATAGCTAGTATTTCTAGTACAATATTGAATAATAATAGTGATAATGGGCACCCTCGCTTCAACCCTGATCTCATTGGGAAGGCTTCTAGCTTATTTACATTACAAATAATGCTTGCTGATGGTTTTAGATAGATACTACTTATCATTTTAAGGAAAGCTCCATTTATTCCTGTGTTCTCTGGTGTTTTTAATGGGAATGGGTGTTGTATTTTGTCAAAAGCTTTTACTACATCCATTGAGATAATTACATGATTTATACTGGTTTTGGTATTGACATGATCAATTGGAGTTCATACACATGGCATGTGTATGCCATGGGAAAAAAGACTCCACAGTTCAAAGTTCAGCATATGAGTTAGAAGCTTTATTTAGATTTTTCACTACATTTTTTTCATGCCAGGGAGAGACACTGGTTGACTGAGTCTAATGATATGTTCTAATAGTTTCCTCTCTCAGCCAGGTGAGCTCTGAACACAGGGAATACCATACCAATGCAAATAGTTAACATATATTCAAAATCAAGGGTGTTTAAACCAGAGTGTATCTATCTGCTGATGGTGTTGGAAACAGGAAGAGGGCACTTTGTGTCTTTCTGGGAGAGAAAACAAAAGATTGCTAATCTGTTGTTGGCATTGAGTGTGCAAAAGAGAGCACCTTTGCTTTTCTTCTGTGGTCTATTTTGTAGAAGATCTGGGATAAATGTAAATACAAACATGGAAAGATGGATGTAACTGCTTTTTTACACAAAAGTGAAAGCTAGTTTAAATGTGGAATAACTTATGCCAAGAGGTCATAGAAAAAGACTTTTAAATCTCTCTATCTCTTTTCTTTTTTTTCTTTTTGGAGGCAGAAGGCAAGGCAATTGGGGTTAAGTGACTTGCCCAAGGTCACATGACTAGTAAGTGTTAAGTATCTGAGGCTGGATTTGAACTCAGGTCCTCCTGACTCCAGGGCCAGTGCTCTATTCACTGCGCCACCTAAGCACCCCCAGTCTCTCTGTCTCTACAAATCTGTAAGTGAGCCTTGAATGATTCATTTTGGACTTAATGACTGATATCCTCCTGCAAAAGGAGTGGGCAGTGTTTGTGAAGGCAACCAAAGACCTTGGACACTTTTTAGAGCTGCTCTAGTTGTAGACTAAGGGTTAAGAGAAGGGTAAAGAACTCCTGAAGAATATATGTCATAGGTACCCCTTAATTTTTGAGTTGTGGAAAGCACAACACATAGTAACCACAGCTAGCTCCACTTTAGCCGAGGGATATTCAACACATTTCTGAGTGATTACAAGGCTCCAGTATCGTCCCATGTCCCTTTTGGGGGCCCATCCAGTTTATATTGTTTTTGGCTCTGTGTCTTCTGTAGGTGTCCTTTCCCCCACCCCCTTGAAGTCCTGAGAATCCGTAGGAACTTGTCATTATTTCTTTCAAATACTTTTTTCATCATTAATAAGGTTCAAAGCAAGCAAAAAAACTTTTTAGCCCTTCTTTGAACATTATTTAAATTTTGGCACTTTTTATTTGCTGAGTCTGATGATCAATCAGTTGACATATCACTGGAGGAATTAAAACTATATCCCTATGGGGGTGGCTAGTGGCACAGTGAATAGAGTACTTGCCCTAGAGTCAGGAGGACCTGAATTCAAATCTAGACTTAGATACTTAACACAAAAACTAGCTGTGTGACCTTGGGCAAGTCATTTAACTCTAATTACCCTCCCCCCAAAAGCAAAAAACCCCAACTATATCCCTAGCACCTTGAGGGCAGGGCCTTTTTTTTTGTCTTTGTATCCTCAATGCCTTAGCCTTGGATATAAGCATTTAACACATTTTTAAAATTTTTGTTTAATTGGGGGGGGGGGGGGAACAGAGCCAAGATGGCAATGTAGAAGCAGGAAAACTCCATAAGCTCCCCTCATAACCACCTCAAATACCTATTAAAATATGACTCCAAACAAACTTTAGAGCTACAGAACCCACAAAGTGACAGAGAAATAAATCTCCCACTGAAGGCAATCTGGCAGGCCTACAGGAAGGATCCATTGCAGCTTACTGGGAGTCAAGCCCTGCCCCCTGTGAGCCTGTGGTTTTAGCCCCAGGGTGGCCCCAACCAGCATTGGCTGGAGTGGACTTTGGGAGACTTCGGATCACCATCAGCAGTGGTGGTTTCCCAAATTATCAATCCATAAATGCCAAAGACAAAGTAAAAGGTCGGTGTGGAACTCTGTTGGAACCAGGGGGGACAGAGCATGGTCTGGCCCCTGCCCCCAGAGCAAGAAGTGGCGGAGGCACAGCAGCCATGCAACTGCCACTGTGTGGCTGCTTCAGAGCTCCTGGCCTGCAGATTATAGGGGGCCCAAGTGACCATTCAGAGGGTAATTGCTCTTGCTTTAACCTGTTTGGATCTGTATTGCTGTCTTGTGTGGAGGTCCTGGGGTGTGTGGCAAGTGGGCCAGACCTATTGGGGGATGCAGAGAGGGAACCCAACTAATAGCTCTGGCAGCTGCAAAAATCCCAATGATTTGGGACAAAGCTCTCCTCTCTAGAAGCAGAGTTCTATTGAGGCAAAAAGCTCAAAAGTCAAGTAATTGAGTGGCAACATGAGCAAGCAAAGGAAGCAAAGCAAGCACAGCAATCAAACCTTAGATCCCATTTTTGGGGACAAAAAGGATCAAAGCATGGAACAGGAGGAAGACAGTGCAGTCAGAACTCCTGCACCAAAAGCTTCCAAGAAAAATATGAAGTGGTTACAGGCCTTGGAAGAGCTCAAGAAGGAATTTGAAAATCAAGTAAGAGAAGTAGAGGAAAAATTGGGAAGAGAAATGAGAATGATGCAAGAAAATCATGAAAAGAGAGTTAACAATCTGACTGAAGAAAATAGCACCTTAAAAATAGACTAACTCAAATGGCAAAAGAGGCTCAAAAAACCAATGAGAAGAATGCCTTAAAAAGTCTAATTTGCCAGATGGAAAAAGAGTCTCAAAAACTCATTGAAGAGAATAATTCCTTCAGAATTAGATTGGAGCAAATAGAAGTGAATGACTTTATGAGAAATCAAGATACTATTAAACATCCAAACAAATGAAAAAATAGAAAGCAATGTGAAATATCTCATTGGAAAAACCACTGACCTTGAAAATAGATCCAGGAGAGATAATTTTAAAATTGTTGGACTACCTGAAAGCCATAATCAAAAAAAGAAACCTAGAAACCATCCTTCAACAAATTCTCAAGTAAAATTGCCCTAATATTTTAGAACCAGTGGGCAAAATAGAAATTGAAAGAATTCACTGATCACCTCTTTGAAAAGATCCCAAAAAAGAAATTAGGAATATTATAGCCAGGTTCTGGAGTTCTCATATCAAGGAGAAAATATTACAAGCAGCCAAGAAGAAACAATCTGAATATTGTGGAAACACAATCAAGATAACAAAAGATCTAGCAGCTTCTACATTAAGGGGTTGAAGGGCTTGGAATATGATATTCCAGAGATTAAAGGAGCTAGAATTAAAACTGAGAATCACCTACCAAGCAAAACTGAGTATAATGTTTCAGTGGAAAATATGGTCATTCAATGAAATAGAGGACTTTAAAATATTCTTGATGAAGAAACCAGAACTGAGTAGAAAACTTGGCATTCAAATACAAGAAGCAAGAGAAGCATGAGAAGGTAAACAGGGAAAAGAAATCATAAGGAACTTATCAAAGTTGAACCATTTACATGCCTACATGAAAAACAATAATTGTAACTTATGAAACTTTTCTCAGTATGAGGATAATTGAAGGGAATATAAACATATATATGTATGTATACATATATGTATGTATATGTATACATACATATATGTCTATATATGAGAGTATATGTGTGTATGAGTACATAAGCGAGTGTGTGTATATATGTGTACAGGTATACATAAAAGGGCAAAGGATCAATTGAATAGGAAGGGATGATATTTTAAAAATAAAAAGGTGAGAGAGGAATATAATGAGAGGAGATAGGGAGAGACAGAATAGGGTAAATTATCTCATATAAAAGAGGCAGGGGAAAACTTACAATGGAGGGGAAGAATAGAAAGGCAAAAGGGAATGGGTCAACCTTACTCTCATTGAATTTGGCTTAAGGAGGGAATAACATACATACTAAATTGGTTATCTTATCCTACAGGAAAGTAGGGGGGAAGGGAATAAGAGGGGAGATGATAGAAGGAAGGGCAGATCAAGGGAGAGGGTAGTTAGAAGCAAAGACTTTTGAAAAGGGATAGGGTCCAAGTAGAAAATAGAACAAGTGGGGGGGGAGGGTAGGATGGAGGGAAATATAGTCAGTCTTTCACAATATATCCACTATGGAAATGTTTTGCTTAACTACACATGTACAGCTGATACTGAATTGCTTATCTTCCCAGCAAGTGTGGGTAATGAGAGAAGAAGGGAAAGAATCTGGAATTCAAAGTTTAAAATTTAAATGTTAAAAAATTTATAATAATAATGCTCATTATTATTATTATTTACATGCAAATGGGAAATAAGATATGCAGGCACTGAGGTTTGGAAATCCATCTTGCCCTATGGGAAAGTTGGAGGGAGTATGGGGAGGATATAGGAAAGAGCAGACTGGGGAAGGGGGTATTCAATGGGATTGCTTTTTGGGGGTGGTGGGTAGAGGAAAGATGAGGAGAAAACCTGAAACTCAAAATCTTGTGGAAATGAATGTTGTAAACTAAAAATAAACATAATTTTAAAAAAAAATTTTGTTTAATTTTTTCATTCAGTTCTTAGTTCTGAACACCCTTAGCTCTAGATATCCTTGTGCCTGGACACACTTTTCCCAAAATGGAATAGAGGAAACATAGAATGTATGTTTCAGTAAGTGACTGAGATGGAACCTGTTTAATAGCCTGTCACTACAGCTCTCTCTACTAGTGATCATGCTATGTGTTAGAATGGTTGGGAAGACTAGGACCCAGTCCCCCAAATATTTTTCCAAGCTTACTTTCTTTTAATGTTCTTTTCCACTCCATCATTCTCTATTTCTTCTAAGTTACTTAATTATGCACCATGAATTGCTAAATATTCAATACCTTCCTCCCCTAACCTGATCCTTTAAGTTTACTTCCCTACAACTCTTTCTCTCTACCTACATGCCTTCATTTATCACACCCAGGCCAATTTCCTACTATTCTAATAAGTCCTACTACAGTCCTAATGGTCTTAAATGGGCCTATGGAATAAATACCATGTGTAGGCACCCTTCATTTCCCAACAGTCTTAAGCCCATAGTTACTCTTCTTTTGTCAGCATCCTTGGTCTCTGAGATTCACTTCTGTAAAACTCCATCTCTTTAGAACCAGTGTTCTCCTTATGATAGTATATGGGTATAGATTATAGAAAAATTATTTCCCACTCTAGATCATATCTTTACAGTTCTACAATGGACAACTTTAACTGCATAAAACAAAAAAATTTCTGCATATACATAATAAATGCATTAGTCAGAAGGAAAACAGTTAAGAAAAATCTTAATAGCAAATTTTCCTGATAAAGGTCTAATATCCACAATTTATAAAGAATTGATGCAAATATGTAAGAACAAGAATGATTCCCCAAAAGATAAGTGGTTAAAGGATAGGATTGGGCAATTCTCAAATGAAGAAATGCAAGATAACAATAGGAGCAGCCAGGTAGTACAGGGGATAGAGTGCCCAGCCTGAAGTCATGAAGATTCATATTACTAAGTTCAAATTTGACTTAGCTGTGTGACTCTAGGCAAGTCATTTAATCCTATTTCCATCAGTTTCCTCAACTGTAAAATGAGCTGGAGAAGGAAGTGGCAAACTACTCCAGGATCTTTGCCAACAAAACCCCAAGTGGGATCACAAATAGTCAGACATGACTCAAACAATTGAGCAATAAATTGTATCACCAACCCTATGAAAAATATCACCAAGAGAAATGCGAATTAAAACAACTCTAAGATAATACTTCACACCCATCAGTTGGGCAAAGACAGAAGCAGATGAAAATAGTCATTTTTAGAGTTATTGTGGCAGGACAGATACACTAATGACATGTTGTTGGATCTGTGAATTGGTTGAACCATCCTGGAAAGCAATTTGTATGCCCTTGAAGCCACTCAACTATGTACACCCTTTGAACCAGTAAAAATACTGTTTTAAACACATACCCTAAGAATATGAAGGACATAGGGAAAGAGCACAATGCACAAGAATATTTGTAGTGGCACTTTCTGTTATGGCTACGAAGCAGAGATGAAATAGGTCTCCATTAATTAGGGAATGGCGGAACAAATTGTGGTAGATGAATGTTTTGGAATATTATGCCATAAGACATTATGAATATGATAGATTCAGAGAAATATGGAAAGATTTGTAAAAACTAATAATAAAGTGAAATGAGCAAAACCAGGAGAATAGTTTCTGTATTGAGCACAGTAATGATGTGAGGCGTATGCAACTCAGACTTTAGAACTCGAACCAGAGGAGTCACAACTTCCAAAGGCTGGTGAGGAAACATAGCTCCAGCATCTTAGCTGAGAAGTGATGGACTAGAGGCTTAGAATGAGGTGTGAATTCTCTGACATAACCACTGTGATATCTTGGTTTACTTTTTTATCCATAGTTGTAACAAAGGAGGGATTTTACTTGGTGAGAAGAAGGAGCTTGATATAGTGTCGGTGATAGACATGAAAAATAGAGAGAGTGATAGAAATGGAACTAGGAGAGTGTAATGCCAGGCACGAGCAGATTCCCAAAAGAATGTTACTGTGAACAGCTTTTAAGGTTCTGATTACACAGTATAGTGAACACTCCATTTCAAATTAAGGCAAACATCCACAATATCACAATATAATATTCACAACATTGCATCTTATCACAGAAAATCACAATATAGTGTTCACAACAGCTTAACATTAGAATGGCCACATAGTTTTCACTACAGTGGCCATAATATTTAGAACAAAGAACAAAAGAATAAAGCATCTGGTTTCCCTAAGGGGGGAAACCCTTTTCACTTAATCATTAAGTCATTTCACAATACAATAATGAATCTTTCACTCATGGGGCAATCATACATTAACTTAATCAGTTACTTATCTAGCAATCAGTCACTAAGTCTTATTAATCACTAAATATAATCATTGGAAAATTATACAAACCCTCTACCCCTTGGTATCTAGTAAACTTCAATTTTATCACATATCCAGGGGGAGGCCTTTCCTTCATCTTGACTCATGATGGTCTGTCAGATTCCCTGGATCCCCTTCCATGGTCCCAGCTTCTGCCTGAATCCACCCAGCATTCACCTGGATTCGGAGGGAGACAGCTCCCAGGTCCTTGTCCAGTCCTCTGGGCAGTTCTTGTTACATGGTGAAGTTCACAGGGTCCAGCACATCTCAAAACGTTCACCACTTCTATTGCCGGGAACTCAAGGATCAATTAAGCCACAAACAAACAAAGGCTTATCCTGGTCATGCTTCTTTAGTCCTCCAGCAGTTCAACTGGCCTGGGGAC
>CM053600.1:138836723-138849225 GCA_028646575.1 Pseudocheirus occidentalis
TCTCTCTCTCTCTCTCTCTCTCTCTCTCTCTCTCTCTCTCTCTCTCTCTCTCTCTCTCTCTCTCTCTCTTTCTCTCTCTTTCTCTCTCTTTCTCTCTCTCAAGAAAACTCCAACTCAGTTCTTCAGTTCAGAAGCCCAGCTCCCAGATGCTGGAACAATTCTTCTTCCTCCACCAGGAGCCACTAGCAAGAAGATTCCTGATTCTGATTCTCTATCTCTGGAATTTTTCTTATATACACACTGGCCTCCTTTCTCAGCCAATCCCCTCCTGCCAGTCAGTAACAGGAGACAGAGTTCATGCCCTCTGTTTACACAGGAGACAAAGTTCATACCTTCTGTTTCTTTCATACAGGAGACAGAGTTCACACCCTCTGCCTATTTCACAGAAGTGCTTAGACCTTAGTTACTAAGGACCAAGAACCTGCTAAATCAATTATGTTACAGAGAGCATCAATAAAACTTTTTTTAATGCACAGGAGGAATTCCAGAAATGTGGAAGGGGATATAGAACTTTGTTATTGCCTTGTTAAGCTATATCTATGTAGATAAATTTTTTAAAGTATGTAACTTTAGTTAGTTACATATTTTAAAGTACATAACTTAAAGTATGTAACATTTGATTACAAAATTTTGAATTAGAAAGAAGCAACTTATGGTAACAGCACTCCTGAATAACACACAGGCAAATGTTAGATAACCACAACTTTGTGCTATCTTTTCTTTTTTTTTTGCATTGTACTTTATTTCTTGTCCTCGCCCACAATTCTCATTTTCTAACGACCTATTCTTTAACCCATAAAAAAGTTCTTTTCTTGAAGAACTGAGACCTAAAGCTGTGCTGTTGATTAGGCTAAATGAACAAGCTATTGGATAAGAGATTTTTGGAGGTTTTTTATATATAGTTTAAAAATCAGTACTCAGGATTGGAGAGGAAAAGTAATATGATCCCAGGGCACTAGGCAGAACCTCTACACTCAGGGAGGTACTCTAAAGACTTCCACAATCTTGATTTCCTATTTCAGCTTTGGATTTTGCCATTAGAATATAATAAAGTATCATCTTCCAACAAAGATAGCAAAACATTAAAAAGTGCCCTACTTACTCTTCCATTCCACATTTCTTTCCTTTTTTTTTTTAAATAAAAAGATTGGGATATACCCTATGGCTCTGTTGTATATAACCAGGTGTATTCCTATGGGCCAGGTTTAATTTGAAAGATTTTTAAATGATAGTATGGCTTGTTCAACTCCAGTCTAGAAATATTTCTGGGAATATCTGAATTAGACACATTTCTAAGTTTCCCCTACAGGTACTCCGTTCTCCTATAAGCATCAAACTAACAAGGAATATAACATAGAACATGTTTTTATTAAACTATATAGAAAGAACAGAGTAGGGTCTAATAGGTAAAGGGGAAAGGAATAAACATTTAAATTAGCACCTACTGTGTGCCAGGCATTATGCTAAACTCTGTATGTATATTATTTCAGTTCACTCTCTCAGCTACTCTATGAGGTAGATGCTATCATTATCCCTATTATTTATAGTTGAGAAAACTGAAGCAGATAGAAGATAAATGACTTGGCAGGGTTACATAGCTAATTTAATAAAAGCCTGACGTGGGTGGGATTTAAACTCAGGTTTCCAAATTCCAGGCCCAGCTCTCTATCCACTGCACCATCCGGCCTTTCTATTATTTTAGCCCCTTTTACAATATAATCTTTAAATTTCCCATTCTAATGAATATTCAGCCCTTCCTTTCTCCATCCACAGGTTATACAATCCCTACCTCTCCTAAAATCTCACACGACCAATAGGGAAAGTCTCGGTAATATCAGTGAATTTGAGAACCTCAATGAAAGGTTCTTGCTTGCTGTTCTCAAGAGCTTTGACTTATGCCTTTGCTCTTGTGACTGCAGTTCTACTCTGTGTCATTTTATTTCTTAATGTAATCTGCATTTCATCTGTAATAATTCCTGTCTTTGCTCAGGAATCTTTGGCAGGCGACCACTATATTTCTCTGACTGCTTCCTGTTCATTCCTCTAATATGAAAACTCCCCAGCCCTTTCTCATGACTTTTTCTTTCAGCAGTCCCTATTCACAACCTATTTGTACCCCAGAATCTTGCTCATGCATGAGGGGGTCTAAGGGCTGAATTTCTTTACAGGTGCTTAGATTTTGCCAGCAAGTATTTTCTCTGTGTATCTGCTATGTGTACTTGTAGACTGTTGTAGTTAAAAGGGACCTTAAACATTGTCTAGTCCAAACCCCTCTTCTTTGTGAAGGAGGAAAATGACTTATCTTCTGACTCCAAGTATTTTGGGCCTCGTCACTTTGCCCAATCAGGTAAAATGAAGGTACTAATTATTTATTGTTAAAATTAATGTATATTTTTCTTTTTCAGTTAAAACCACTTCAGAAGTTGATTCAGCCATCCATGTTTTTGCATATTCCCCCACCTGCAGAAAGAACAGACCCTCTAACGTAAGTGCTTTAGAAAAAATTTTATTCATTACTAAATTTTAAAACTATTTTTAAGATTGCTTTAAGAATTCCAATAATTTGGTAATATTTACTAGATGCCCTTATATACCAAATTATATTGAAATGTCATAGTAAAACAAAGTGAATTAATAGCTAGTATTTATATAGCACTTTAAGATTTGCATAGCACTTTACATATTATCTTATTTGAGAATTCAAAGAAAACTGAATATGAAGTTTGAAAACATTTAGTATATCACATTGTTGAACAATAAGAAACAGAAGGAATCATGAACAAGGAATTCAGGTCTAGAGTCACTCAAAAGGATATTTAGAAGGGAAAGGAGGTGTGTATTTCAAGGAGAGGAGTGGAACTTGAAAAAAGAGAAGACAACATTTGGTTGAAACATTAAAGATACAAGCATGAGGGAAGAGAAATTAGGTAAAAAAAATAAATAAGGATTAAAGAAAAAAGTCAGTTATACTTGAAAGCTTTTCATTTCAAAAACCACATACCTAAAGTGCAAATGAACAAGTAGCACAATGCAGGTAACCTTAAATGTACAAGCAAGGGCTAAAAAAACAGGAGATTGATTTGATGTATAATAAAAATATGAACCTCTTTGAAATTTCTGGATGTTAGATCAGGAAAATGGGATTTCAATGGGAATTATCTTAGTTTCCATGTGCAATATTTGTAAAAAATAAAAATCTAAAATAGTAAAACTTCTGCTTGTAGCTGCCAGTGCTGAGGGCTAGCACTTGGGTAGAAGAGAAGCTTAGTTGCCCTTCTTTACTGACAAAAGCAATAGAAACCTTTTCCTGCTCCAGTCATTGATTTAAAGCAAAGCAATAGCAGTGAATTGCCTTTTTCACAGAGAAATTCAGGCCTTTCATTTCCTTTGCTGTGGCTGTTTTCCCTGAGCTTGCTTTCTTGCAAATAGAAGAGAACTCTGGAAAACTGAGAGATCTAATTCCATTTAGAAGCATAGACATTCCTGTTCTAACAACACTCACTGCTAGTCTAGGAACAGATAAAAGAGCTGGTAAGATAAGAGAGATAGGGAGGAGATGAGGAGGATTGGTTTTAGAATTGTGTGCATTTGCAGAAGACGTATTTTAGAGATTTAACTGTATTTTTACTTTGTAGAAATGTTATCACACCGCAACTAATAGAATATCCAGCATTTCTATCACCAGACTTGAATGTTACTGTTGGCACTCAACAAACACATACTCAGTCATCATCTCCTGTAAAACTTGAAAAACTTCAGCAACAACCTCGTGACAGGCAAGAAATCCCCCCTTTGTTTAATCTGCATATTTGTCTTGTATAATAATTTACTTACCTCCATGATATGGAATTCCAGGAACAATCATCTTCTGATATTTTAGTTACTCTGATTTTTGCTGAATGAGTCAGTGATTGACGATGTTAGAGGGAAGTACTGCTGTGTGATGGAATCCAAAGAGCACTGGACTAAGAGTCAGTATACTTGGTTTTCTAGTTCTAATTCTGCCCACTAACTGGCTGGGTGATTTGGGGAAAGCAATTCATTTGTATAAAATGAGGGGACCTGGATTAAGATAATCACTAAAGTCCTTCCTCATTCTAACCTTCTATAAATATATGTTCCTGGAGAAAAGAAAATACTATTGGAATAAGAAAAAAGACCAGGTAACAAGTAGGAAATAAGAAAATATAAAACTTCGCCGATGTAATAGAAGAAATGGGACTACCCAGCTGTTGCTATTATATCCAAAAGGCTTATGGTGACAGATAAAAAAAAAATTTGGAGATGGGTATCACAATGAAAACTGTCCTCAATCCATAGGTCTATAGCAACTGAAGATAGGGCCTAGCCCTCTTACACAAAGCCAGTGAGTTACAAGAAGAATAGGCTTATCCCAACCACCTTTACTCCTTAGTTACCAGTAAGTTAGGTACACTTACTTCAATTTCAGTTAATATAATCAAGTAATTTTCCTCTTGGTCCCTGCCTCCATTAATCTCTTTTAAAGAAAAAAACTTAAAGGAAATGGAATAACTAGTCTTAGACTGAGTTTCCAGGGTTGGTCTTATTTTAGTGAAGCATTCTTTTCAATAGGATCAGCAGTCAGATGTACTTATATCTTAGAATCTTCTGATTAAAAAAACAGGATTTTAATATATCATTTTGAGAATATATAGTATCACAAAGTTTTCACTCAAACTTCTTTTACAAATGCTATATAATACAGAATGAAAGATGATAAAAATATCTTTTATTTAAAAGATAAAATCAAAACAATAGAAAAAAATCCTGTGAAGTTTTAGCATGATGACTGAGTGGTTATAACTGCACACAGTACTCAATCACTTCAGGAAGTCATAAATGTGCTAAAAGAAATCTTCATAGAAAATAATATTATAGGGTAAATGAAATTGAAGTCCAGCCTTTAAAAGGAAAAAAAAACATACAACTAGGGCCCTAAAAGAAAAAAATAGACTAACGCCGAAAACATTCAGAATTATTTTTTAAAAAACTTCAGTGATTAAAGAAGGATAATCTAGTATCTGTAAAAATATGAGGCATGGGCAATGACATAAAAAGACAAAATGAGGGGCAGCTAGGGCACACAGTGAATAGAACACCAGCCCTGGAGTTAGGAAGACCTGAGTTCAAATCCAGCCTCAGACACTTAACACTTACTGGCCATGTGACTTTGGGCAAGTCACTTAACCCCAATTGCCCTCTAAAAAGCAAAAAAAAAAAAAGACAAAATGAGACTTGACAGTTTTGAAAATTTGGTGGAAAATCTTTATAATCAGTAGATTTTCTGAGAAATGGAACATCTCATGTGGAAGACAAAAATACAGAAATGGCAGAACATTGGTTGGTTATTGTCTTTTGTACTCAAAGAGGACCAGAATTACATCATTAGGTTGTATTCAGTGTACAGTGTGTCCAACTATGACTAATCAATGACCCAAATGAACTTAGAAGGCTCTACCGTAGATTGGGCACAAATAGTTCATTTGAATTCCATTTGGAATAGAGATGTCTCTAAATTTGCACATTTTATGTTTCTTTTGAGCTACTACAATTTTACTTTGCTCATAGAGCACAGTACCTTCTTTCTTGTGGGTGCACTATGCTGAGCAGTTCTATGCCAGTGTCTCCTTCTGCCATAATGGCAGAATAAATAACATAAAAAATTTAAATGGCATAACTAGAATAAACTAAGAGAACCATAGACCTAGATAAGAAAACCTGAGAATTTGTTGGAATCACTGTGAGGAAATAAAAGACATGAATACTATATCCAAGAAAGTCATACCAGAAGATTGTTCAGAAGTATTGGAAACAAAGTTAGAGTCTGTAGAACACCATCATGCCAAGTTTACCTCAACCAGAAAAGTATTTACCAAATTCCAAAGCTTCAATATCAAAGAGAGAATTTTCTAATTAGGTAGAATAAGAAAATGACATAGCGAAGGGTATTAGTTGGAATAGTGTAGCATTACTCAAGTAGAATGTGTGGTATTTTGAAAAGCAAAAGAAACTAACTATCCAAATTTGCCTGTTCTGCAAAAACTGAACAAACACCTTCAAGAGAAAAGATATTTCCTTAATACTATCAGATACTTTCATTCTTTCCCCCAGAAAAAAAGAGAGAACTAGACATAGCCTTTGACCATAAATTGACTGTGAAGTAGACTCCTAAGGTAAAAAAAGTGTATTTAAATAAAACAATAACAAGTGATGACTAAATATTTATGTTTTGAAAGATCTGAACATGTGCAGATAGCTTGCTAATATGGCACCTCAACATGGACAATGCAAGGGTGCTACTTTTAGGGAAAATGTGATGTCATATGAAGGAAGTACCTTGAAGAGACTGGAGAAGTGTGAACATTGTATTAAAAAAGAGGCTTTAAGATTGACTTTGCAGGCATTTTTAAAGACTTGCCAACTTCAACTACGGTCTCTGCCTCATTCAGTTCAATATATCTTGGTGACTCCTTTGCTTATGATGACTAGCGAAGGGTATGTAGTCTCTAGTATTGATAGTTAGAAAGATCAGGAGATCAAGGCATGGGAAGCCAGGAGTCAGAGTCCACACCAGGTTAATCATCTAGCACAGCTGTGGTGTGGTGTGTAGTTTCTTTGTTCTCAAAGAAGACCATTATATTAGGAAGATGATGTCATAACTTGCAAGTGAATTGAATTTAAGTGAGGGAGGGTTGTTTAAAGTCACCAACCTCACTTTTTCCTCTGGAGCCATCTGGGTCCAGTGGCCAGATGCAGATCAGGACAACTGGAGAGTGCCCAGAAGCATGGCAATAATGCTCTAAGAAGCAAGGTATCTTATGAAGTAGTCTTTAGGACTCTAGCCCAGCAGAAGGATTCACCCACCAGCCGTGCTGCATCTGGGTATGAACTTGGTGGAACTTGTGCTGTGTACTACATGTGCTAAGTTTTGAGCTTAATTTCTACCCAGCTACACATGAATGAGGCTGTGTAGGGAGAATTATGTCTCTGAGGAAATTGGGGGAAATATTTGTAAATTTAAACAAATAACTTTTTATCATCTGTGAAGTTAAATGTATTTTTGTTCAATCATTTTCAATTGTATCTGACTCTTTGTGACCCCATTTGGGATTTTCTTGGGAAAGACACTGGAGTGGTTTGCCATTTTCTTCTCCAGCTCATTTTAAAGATGAGGCAACTGAGGCAAACAGGGTTAAAGACTTGCCCAGATTCATACCTAGGAGACCACATTTGAATTCAGTTCTTCCTGACTCCCGGCCTGGCACTCTCTCCACTGTGCCATCCACCTACTCCTGTAAATTAAATGTTTTTTTGTAAAAAACCAATTGATGTTAAGTGGTTAAATGGAACTAGGGGACTAGTTCCTGGGCCTCTAAACATGGTTGAAGAGGAGAGAAACAGTTTTCTCTAATTGAAGGCAAAGAAAATTTACTTTCTCTATATTGGGTTGTTGGGTTGTCTGATAATCCTGAATGGAACATGTAACAGACCTGGCCCTTAGAATCTGGTCAGAGTCAACCATGTTACACTTAGATGCTGTGAGGAGGAACAATGGCTATTGTTTGTCTCACCTCATCTGAGGGCCAATCTGGGGGGAAAAAGACTAGGCATTAGGGAGGGAAAACAGCCCTTAATGTTCTCTCCTTTAATTTTCATTCTACTCTCTTTATTTTTTGTATTATATGTCAATGCAAGCTTATTAAGGGAGAAGACTATTTTGGTGGCATTTCCACATCCAAGCAAAAATGTTTAGTATATATAGCAAGTGTTAAATAAATGTTTATTTATTTAAATGTAGTACTGTTAGTTTCCAATCTGGTTGAATAATTAATTCCATGAAGTGGTTGCAGTACTTGAATTCCCATCATCTTTGCACTATTAAAAATTATAAGTATATGCAAAATATGGTAATTGGTTTCAGTTCTGAACTGGACATTTTGAAGCATAAGTTAGTCAACTTATTAATATAACAGCAGGAGATGAAAACATTTACTACAGTGTAATAGTTATAGAAAGCAAAAATTAAAAAAATTACTGAATATCCTACCTAAAGTTAATCCTACACTGACAGCATGGCAAAAATGTTATCATTGTTATTGAAAATATTTTTATGGCATAGACTGAACTGTTATTTGCTTTTTAAAATTTTTATACCTACACAGGTAGTTGTAATTATCCACATCTCAGTGAATTTACGTGATCATATGAATTAAGTATAATTAGATGACCTTGGATATTATCTAAAACTATTAATACTTTAAATGATGTTGTTGTCCTTGTCCTATTTTTCAAAAGCCGGGCTAAAATAACTTGAAAACCGTTCATTGAGAATAGTCTTAGTTACCCATGCTTGACCACCAAAGAAGCGGTAGTAATTTCCAATCAGACTGGAACTGATCTCTAATCTGTGGGTGGGTGGAACCAAATAAAGCAAGCTAGAGACAGAAGAATCAGGAATTAGAAGTTTGATTTTGGAGTGAGGAAAATGGCTTGTAAGCAAGGACACATGTGCTAGATCCCCAACCCTAATAGGGGGCAGAGGCAGTGTAGGGATATCTCAATACTTACACCAGTAGCTGAACAGGGAGCTGTAGTCTTGACAATAAAGGGTAACAGGAACACTGTGACAAGTTTGATTCATAGCAGGACTTCATGACCAGAGCATGGGTACCACAGATGCTTATCTAAGCTCAGAGACCACCTGATGCTGGTGAGAAACAATTCTGGGATTTTACTTGGGCTGAGATCATCCAGAGGTTGAGTACAAAGGATTGTTGCTCTGTCAATCTCAGGGCACAGCTTTCTTGCTGGGCCTTACCTCTGGAAAATAAAGTGTCTCCTATTATCTTGACATTTCCCCCCTTTTAGCCAAAGAACCCCTACCTTTATGACCAGTGGAGAGTAAGGTATAAGCCAAGATGCCAGGAAAGACCAGTTGAGCCAGGTTGAAGATGTTGCCCAGGGAGTTAATTCCTTGAAGGGACCTATTGGGGAAGTGTGTCCCAGATATTTTTCTAGCCATTGTTTTCTTGCAAGCAGAAAATAGAGGGAGGCCCAAGGATGTAGAGGGAGAAAATGTCAACACACACTTGAATTAGGGCCTTGGTGGTTGGACATATAAAAAAGTGAAGAGAAAAAAGACTAGGACAGTATACTCAACCCTAATCTGTAATGTTGAGACAGCTGTCTCATCTGGATGTCAGCTGAACTTTGATGTCCCTGGAGGGTTCTGCCATCCACTCATGAACAGTGGCTTTCTTCAGATGGTCCAAGAGTCCACACTCACAAATCTGGCAGCTGTGCAGAAGGTTCAGAAGGTTCTAGTAGGGGCCCTTAGAGAAAATTCTTTATATCAGTCTTTGAATCTGAGTTTCTGGTCACCATAACACAGGTCCTTAGTTAAGAGTCTCTGAACAAGACATAGAGATGTTCCAGTTTCCCAGCCACGCAGGGCTAGGTTTAAACAACACATAAAATTTTTCTCATACTTCCCATAATTACATAATTATATTAAGTCAGGTACAGACCAGACTACTTAGAGGTTTCACAATGGACTAGTTTTGAGAAAGAGATTCCATCAACATAACCAAGAAAACTTAAACATAGACATCTTAAAACAAAAGACCAAAGCAATCCAAAGGTAATCAGCAATATTAATTAATATCAAGTCTCAGCATCCTAGTAAACCATTCTCAATATACATTTACTAAGCACATTTTGAGTCCCATATGTCTCATGTAGGTAACTGGTCCCTGGATATGTGTACTTGAACAATGAGCTTTATTTTCAGGATAGCTCTAAAGGGCACTCTGCTTCTCTGGCTCCATATCTAGAGGTTCCTAGATAATTCTGCTAGTAACAAGATTTAATACAATTTAGTGCAATCTCTTAAATTTGGTTTTCCAATATTTTTTTTCTTTGCATTGATTTATTTACTTTTAGTTTACAAGATTCAGTTCCACAATCCCTTGATTTTCAAATTTTCTCTCCTCCCTTCCCAGTTGCGACCCCTCCACACGCCCACCATGGTGGCATGAAATCATGTATAGGATCTGCAAAAACTTTCACAATGTACTGGTTGTATAGAAGGGTTGTAACCAATAGAGTGAACAATGGAAAAAAAGAAACAAAACCAAACATGAAAAAGGATGATAGCATGCATTGCTTCAGTCTCCTTTCAAACTCTGGTCCCTCTAGATCTTTCTCTGAATGTAGATATCTCCTTCCATCCTGACTTGTAGAGTTTTCTTATAGCTGCGCGTTGCTGAGAAGAGTCCAGTTTATCAAGGTTGGTCATCACATATACAATGTGTCTGTGATTGTGTACAAATTTTTCCCGGTTCTGCTCTTCTCACTTAGCATCAATTTGTATAAGCCTCTCCAGGTAATTATGAAGTCCATCTCCTTCCCATTTCTTAAGGCACAATAGTATTCCATTACATTCATATACCACAACTTGTTCAGACATTTCTCAATTGCTAGGCATCTCCTAAGTTTCCAGTTTTTTGCCACCACAAAGAGAGCTGCAATAAATATTTTTGTACATATGGGACCTTTTCCCACTTCTAGGATCTCTTTGGGATACAACCCCAAAAGTGGTATTACTGGGCCAAAGGGTATGCAATTATTTATAGCCCTTTGGGCATAGTTCCAGATTGCTCTCCAGAATGGTTGTATCAGTTCACAGCTCCACCAACAATGCGTTAGAGTTCCAATTTTTCCACATCCTGTCCAGCACTTGTCATTTTCCTGTTTTGTCATCTTAGCCAATCTGACTGGTGAGATGTGGTACTTCAAAGTTGTTTTGATTTGCAATTCTTGAATCAATAATGATTTAGAGCATTTTTCCATGTGCTTAAAGATATCTTTGATTTTTGCCTCTAAAAATTGCCTGTTCATATCCTTTGACCATTTATCAATTGGGGAATGACTTTCATTCTTATAAATTTTGCTTAATTCCCTCTATGTTTTAGAAATGAGGACTTTATCAGAGACACTGGTTGTAAATATTCTTTCCCAATTTCCCACTTCCCTCTTAATATTGGTTACATTGGCTTTGTTTGTACAGAAACTTTTCAATTTAATGTAATCAAGATTATCCATTTTTAATTTTATAATGCTCTCTAGCTCTTCTTTGGTCATAAAGTCTACCCTACTCCATAAATCTGACAGGTAAACTAATCTTTGCTTCCCCAGATTATTTACAGTATCAGCCTTTATACCTAGATTGTGCACCCATTTAGACTTGACTTTGGTGTATGGCATTAGACGGTGGTCTATGTCCAGTTTCTGCCATACTATATATTCCAATTTTCCCAGCAGGTTTTGCCAAATAGTGAGTTCTTATCCCCAAAACTGGAGTCTTTGGGTTTATCAAACAGTACATTACTATAATCCTTGACTACTGAGTCCTTTGTACCAATCTGTTCCATTGATCCACTACTCTATTCTTCAGCCAGTACCAACTAGTTTTGATAACTGCTGCTTTATAATACAGGTTAAAATCTGATACTGCTAGGCCACCTTCCCCAGCATTTCTTTTCATTAATTGCCTTGATATTCAGGACCTTTTGTTCTTCCAAGTGAATTTTGTCACTATTTTTTCTAACTCTATAAAGTAATTTTTGGTAAATTGATTGGTATGGCACTAAATATGTAATTTAATTTAGGTAAAATGGTCATTTTCATTATATTAGCTCAGCCCAGCCATGAGCAAATTGATGTATTTCCAATTAGTTAGATCTGATTTTATTGGTGTGAAAAGTGTTTTGTAATTGTGTTCATACAGGTACTGGGTTTGTTTTGGCAGGTAGATTAACAAATATTTTATAATGTCTACAGAAATTTTAAATGGGGTTTCTCTTACTATCTCTTTCTGTTGGACTTCATTGGAAATATACAGGAATGCTAAAGATTTATGTGGGTTTATTTTATATCCTGCAGTTTTGCTAAATTTATTTATTGTCTACAGAAGTTTTTTACTTGATTCTCTAAGATTCTCCAGGTATATCATTATATCATCTGCAAAGAGTGATAGCTTACTCTCTTCTTTGCCTAATTTGATTTATTTTATTTATTTTTCTTCTCTAATTGCTACTGCTAACATTTCTAGTACCAGATTGAATAAGAGGGGTGATAGCGGACATGGATGTTCCACCCCTGATCTTATTGGAAATGCTTCTAGTTTATCTCCATTGCATATAATATTTGCTGATGGCTTTAAGTAGATGCTACCTATTCTTCTAAGGAAAACTCCATTTATTCCTATACTTTCTAGTGTTTTTAATAGGAATGGATGTTGTATTTTGTCAAAGGCTTTTTCTGCATCTATTGAGATAATCATATGGTTTCTGCTAGTTTTATTGTTGATATGATCAATGATACTGATGGTTTTCCTAATATTGAACCATCCTTGCATTCCTGGAATAAATCCAATCTGATCAAAATGTATTATTCTTGTGATAAGTTGCTGTAGTCTTTT
>CM053600.1:138849725-138881911 GCA_028646575.1 Pseudocheirus occidentalis
CATGGGAAAGAAATCATATGAAACTTATCAAAGTTGAACTATTTACATGCCAATATGGAAAAATGATAATAGTAACTTATGAAACTTTTCTTAGTATGAGAATAGGTGAAGGGAATACAAATGTATATATATGTATACCTACACATGTCTATATAGGAGGGCATATATGCATATGAATGTATATCTGAGCATATGTGTTTATGTGTACATAGAGGGTACAGGATCAATTGAGTTAGAAGGGATGATACTTTAAAAGGTGAAATTCTGAGGTGGGAGAAGACTAGAATGAGAAGAGACAGGGAGAGACAAAATGGGGTTAATCATCCCATATAGAAGAGGCAAAGGATAACTGTTACAACTTTACTTTCAATTGCTCTCATTGAATTTGGCTTAGGGATGGAATGACATAAACTCTAAACTGGGCATCATGCCACACAGGAGAGTAGGGGGGATGGGGGTGAGAGGTGGGGTGATGGAGGGGAGGGCAGGATCTGGGGGAGGGTTGCTGGAAGTACACACTTCAGTAAAGAGACAGGGGTAGGGTAGAGAATAGAAAAAGGGGTGGGAGGTGCGATAGGAAGGAGGGACATATAATCAGCCTCTCACAGTATGGCCACTCTGGAGATGTCCTGCTTAATTATACATGTATATCCTGTATTGAATTGCTTGTCCTTCCAGTGGGGGTGGGTGACAAGGGAGGAACCAAATGAATCTAGAATTTAAAGCTCTACAATCAAATGCTAAGAAAAAATGTATATATGTATATGTGTATATATATATATATATATATTATTATCATTAACTACATGCAATGGGAATTAAGATATACAGGTCTGGAAGTAGGGAAACCCTCCCTGCCCTACCAGAAAGTAAGAGGGGGGTTGGGGGAGGACATAGAAGAGAGCAGATTGGGGGAGGGGCTTCACAGAGAGATTGCTGTATTGGGGATGGGGGTGGGGGAAAGGCAGGGAGAAAATTCTGTAACTCAAAATCTGGTGGAAATGAATGCTGAAAACAAAAAAATAAATAAAATAATTAATTTAAAAAAAGAATATTGTCTCCTAGAGGATGGGGTTGTGTGTTTTCTCTCTTGCTATCCTATCCCCAGGGCCTAGGATATTACCCTACACACAATAGGTGATTAATAAATAATTGTTGAATTACTATGGGATAGAGTAGAAAGCTGTAGTAGTAGAGATATTTGGGCTTTCAACTAGATTTTTTCCTTTGATCCAAAATATCAAAGTGTATAGGCATGTAGAGTCAATTCCCAGGGTTTAAAATTTTTTTTAACTTTGATTTTTAAAAATAAATCAGTATTGATGTCTTTTGGATTTTATTGTTGTTGTCTAGATGTTTCAGTCATGTCTGGTTCTCTGTTGCTCCATTTGGAGTTTTCTTGGCAGAGATACTAGAGTGGTTTGCCATTCCCTTCTCCAGCTCATTTTACAGGTGAGGAAATGGAGACAGACAAGGTTAAGTGACTTGCCCAGGGTCATGAAGCTAGTAAGTGTTGGAGGTTGGATTTGAACTCAGGAGGATAAGTCTTCCTGACTTCAGACCCAGCACTCTATGCTCTATGGCACCACACAGTTGCCCTTTTTGTTTTTTACATTATAAGTCTTTCCCCATATATTATCTCCTTGCTCTTCCAGAGAGCTATGTCATATAGCAAATAATATTTTAAGACAAAAAAAAGAATAGGGAAAAAATCAGCAAAGCTAATCAATACATTGCCAAAGCCTAAAAATGTGAGGAGTGAGTATATCCCTTTTGTGGACCTCCCACCTCTGCAAAGGGCTGGGGCAGTGGGTATCTTTTCACATGTTTTCTTTGAAGTCCTGTGCTTGTTCTTTGTAAACTTGCAATATTCACTTTTGATTTTTTAGGGGTGTTTTCCCTTACATTATTGTAGTCATTGTGTATAGTATTTTCTTGGCTCAACTTGCTTGACTGTATGACTCTTCCTTTAGCTCTTTCTATGGTTGTCTGTATTTCTTATATTCATCATTTTTTATGATATAGTAATATTCCACAGTGTTTACATACCACAATTTATTTAGCCATTCTCTGATCAATGGGTAGCCAGGTGGCACACTGGATAATCAGGAAGACCTGAGTTCAAATCCAGCCTCATATACTTACCAGCTGTGTGACCCATGGCAAATCAGTTAAGCTTGTTTACTTTAGTTTCCTCCTGTATAAAATGAGCTGGAGAGAGAAACAGCAAACCATTCCAGTATTTTTGCTAAGAAAACCCCAAACGGGGGCATGAAGAGTTGGCCACAACTGAAAATGACAGAAGAATGGCAGCAAAATCAATGGGCATCTATTTGTTTCCAGTTCTTAGCTGTCACAAAAACTGCAGCTTTACGCGTTTTGGTATATATGGGAACTTTTCTTTTTATCAATGAACAGGGGTAGAAGCCTAGTAGTGGAATCTATGGGTCGAAAGGTATAGATGTTTTAAAGCTACTTTACGTGCATTATTCCAAATTGCTTTCCAGAATGGTTGTACTGATTTGCAGATCCACCAACAAAGTACTAGAGTGCTAATTTTCCCATAACCCTTCCAACATTGACTTCTCATCTTTTGTCAATCTTTTCCAATTTGCAGGATGTGTGATGATACCTCTGATTTGTTAAATGTCTAGTGTTTATTCTTACCAAACAGTCTCAACGTAGAAGGACTGGACTAGAATCAGAGAATTTAGATAAAAACTTTTAGCTTCCAATATATCTTACTCTCCTTTGTTGAGAACAATAACATAACTGGCCAAGGTCCTGTCTGTAATTTTTCTAAATTGTTGTTGGTAGATTTTGTGAATGATAAACTAGTAAGGTTGAGCAAAATAAACTAACAGTTTAGTGTTGTAATCAAATAAAACTTATAACAGTTAACCTGGAAGGTATAATCATTATTATTCTTCATGGTCATTAGATATAAATGAGAAGTAGTTTGGAGAAATTACCGTAATTAGTATCACATTACCAAACCTGGCATTTCAGGGGTCAGCTGGAACTGTTTCCTCTTCTGTAAGATGAAAAGGTTGGACTAGATTACAGATTTCAAGCTGGAAGGGACTTTAGGGACCATCAAATTTAACATTATCATCTTAAAATTTTTTTTCATTGATTTGTTTGTTTACTTTTAGTTTATAAGATTCAGTTCCACATTCCCTTGGGTTTCAAATTTTCTCCTCTCCCTTTAACCCCCTCCCCATAGTGGCATGCAATCAAGTATAGGATCTGCAAATACTTTCACATTGGACATTAGTCTGGTTGTATAGAAGCGTTGTAACGATGGAATGAAAAATGGGAAAGAGGAAACAAAACCAAACATGGAAAAGAAAGAGAGCTTGTAGTTTGCTTCAGTCTGCATATAAACTCTGTTCTTTCTAAATCTTTCTCTGAATGTAGACATCTCCTTCCATCTTGAGTCTTTTAGAGTTTTCTATAACCTTGTATTGCTTAGAAGAGTTCAGTTTATCAAAGCTGATCATCGCACATACCTTGTGTCTGTCATTGTGTACAAATTTCTCCTGGTTCTGCTCTTCTCACTTAGCATCAGTTTGTATAAGCCTCTCCAGGTACATATGAAGTCCATCTGTTCCTCATTTCTTATAGCACAATAGTATTCCATTACATTCATATACCACAACTTGTTTCACCATTCCTCAATTGATGGGCATCCTCTTAATTTCCAAGTTTTTGCCGCCACAAAAAGAGCTGCAATAAATATTTTTGTATATATGTAACCCTATCATGTTACAGATGAGGAAACTGATGTACAGATGCAATGTGCTCAGTATCACAGAGCTAGTGATCTGAGGTGGGATTCAAACTTGACTCTTCTTGACTGGAGATCCAGTTCCCTAACCACTAGGCATGCTGCTTCTCACAAAAGTTACCATCCACTAAGCTCTCAGATTTTATTACAGAATTGGAAAAGGTAGAAAGAATAGAAAGTCACTCTGAAGACTCCAGGAGACTGAGATAGGGTACAGGGTAGGAATTGGTCTCTCCACTTTTCCAGCAGGGGCTAGCTACAACCTAGGTGCTTGAGAATCTAAGGGCCACAAACTCTATTTTCCTCATGTGTTCCCTCAAGTTTCTAACACTGAAAGGAAAAGAATGAATACTGAAATTTAAGGGAAGACCTTTTGCCCTTGTCAACCCATTCCCACAATGGAGATTTTAATAAACCCTTGGCATTCTCAGAGGTTCTATTCTAAGGGTCCTGGGAATAGGAAAAGTCCTTGAAATCCTACTATTATCAGACTAATAGAACAGATTTCAAAAAAGGGGGGGAGAAAGGAAGGAGGAGTTAGTGTTCGGTACATAAAGATAGATCTCTTCCTCCTTTTTCTTTCCTCTCATTTTTTTCTTTTCCTTCTATTCTCTGAACTAGCCCTGATATTTTGACTAGGGCACACAACAAAATTTCAAAGCCCTTAGTTTTTCCACTTCTCATAGGGAATACAGGCCCCATATTCTCTGGCTGTTACTACTCTACTTAATCCCAACCCCCTTCAAAATTTTTCTTCCCTTCTGCCAGATGTTCATTCTCAGGATTTTCTTGATTTGGGGAGATTTTGTGGTTAGAGTAGTTTATGCTAGGGTATGAATGAGGTTTAATCTTCCAGAGGGTACTTAGATGAATAAGGGGTTCCAATCAGCCCAGAAAACCTTTTATTTGGAGGAATTCTGAGAACAATTCGTGAGCAACTATCTCCATTATCTGTTTGATTAGTTGACTGATCCACTCTCTTTTCCCAACTTGTGGCCCATGGCTACTTCATCCTTAAGAAATCTTCATTTGATCTGACAACCCCACTAACTAATTTCCTACATCCTTTCTCCCTCTGGTAGCTAAACTGCTCTAAAAGGCTGTGCCCTCCACTTTTCTTCTCCCTCTCTTCTAAACTCTTTGTAGTCTGTCTTTCAGCCCCATTATTCGAGTGAAATTGCTCTTTCCAAAGTTATTAATGATCGCTAATTGCCAAATCGAATGGCCTTTTCTCAGTCCTCCTCTTTCTTGACCTCTACAAAGTCTGACACTGTTGACCATTCTCTTCTCCCTGATACTCCCTTCTCTCTAGGTTCTTACGACATTGCTCTATCCTGATTCTCCTCCTACCTTTCTCACTGTTCTTTCTCTGTCTCCTTTGGTGGCTCTTCGTCCATGCCACACTCAATAGTCATAAGGTTCCCTTATTCTGGACCCTCTTCTCTCTCTATATTATTTCACTTGGTGATAGCCTATGGATCCATCTCTATAAACATTTAGATTTGTTTGTCTAGGTCTAACCTCTCTCTTTAACTTCAGTCTCTTATTTCCAACTGCCAAATAGAAATCTCAGACTGAATAACCCATAGACATCTTAAACTCAGCATATCCCAAACTGAACTCATTATTGTCCCCCAAAGCCTCCCCTCTTCTCAATTTCCCTCCGTCATCTTCTCAGCCACTCAGACTCGCCAACTAGATGTTACACTTAATTCCTCATTCTCTTTTACTCCCTGTATCCAATCAATTGTCTGTTCCTGACATTTCTACAATTGCGGCATCTCTCCTATATGTCTCCTCTCCTCTGACGCTATGACCTGGGGTAGGTCATCATCGCCTCAAATCTGGACTGTTGTAAGAATCTGCTGGCCTCCCTGCCTCAGTCTTTTCCCACTGTCATCCATCCTCCATCCCACTGTAAAATTGATCTTCCTAAAACACAAGCCTAACCATATCGCCCCTCCATTCAATAAACTCCACCCTTCCTTGTTGCCTCTGGGAGCAAATATAAAATCCTCTGTTTGACATTTTAAATCCTTCATAATTTGATCACTTCCTATCTTTCCAGTCTTCTTACACCTTATTCCCTTCCCTCTACTTTGCTCTGTGATTCAGTGACATTTACACAGAACCAGATTTGGATCCACAAATTTTTTTAAGCTGGATCCAAGCTGAGTAAGCCCCTCCCACCCACCACCCCAAATTTGGAATGGAAGAAAACCTCTTGTAGCTTAATTGAATTGTTGCAGTAAACAGGCTGATGGAAACCAGTTTAATGAGGGTGCTCTGTGGTAAACATATTATGTGTCAGCACTGTGCAAGGCCCTGACATATATACTAAGACAAAAACAAAGCAGCTCATGCCTTATAGGAGCTCATATTCCATCAAGAGTCAATGAGAAAAATGGGCACATACCTTCCCTATCAAACACAAGATATTGGCATCCATACCCAATGACCTCCAGGACTGGGGAAGTGGTTACCTTAATGAATGAGAATTATTCTACTCACTCCTATTAGGAGCACTCTGGCTTTGCCTCATTTTCCCCCGTAGTCAGAGTGGGTCTGGCCCCAACTCAACCACACTTCTTCAATTTTTCTGTCTGGAGACCAACAGAACACACTTATAGAAGGATTAGGATCAGCAATTTACTTGCCACCATAGAACAGGGGTTTCCCCTTTGATTTCAAAGTTGTGGTCTTGACCTCTCTATCACCTTTCACTAAAATGGCATGCTAAGGAAAGTGACTTTAGATTTCCTTATAACGAGTAGTGTTTTTAACCTGGAGTCTATGAATTTGTTCTTTTTTTTTTTTTAGCAATAGAATTGTTTTCCTTTATAATCTCATGTATTTTATTTTATGCATTTAAAAACATTATTCTTAGAAGTAGGGGTCTGTGATGTGAAAAGAGCTTTAGAATGTCTGTACTAGAATAATCAAAGCTCCAGTCTCTTCCCATCATCTCCAAAGCACTTCGTGGGTTTTGGCATTCTCTCCCAGCCTCCCTCCTCTTAACAATGGATTTAGAGAGCTGTACATTGGAATGAAAAAAGTTATGTCACATGGATTCATATATTGCTCTACCTGAAGCCCTTTTTGCCATGGGGACAGGAAAGGAAGGGGCTGTCTGGCTGTGAGGGTCCCCTTTCTTGAAAGAAAACAATCTAGATTACTCCAAATCTTTTATTTTTTAAGTTAATAATGAATAATAATAATAATAATAATTAATAATAACGATGATGATGATGATGATACCTTGTACTTATTGTGTGCCTTAAAGTTTGCAAAGCATTTATACATTTTCTCATTTGGTTCTCGAAATAACCTTGTGATGAAAGTGGTATTATTACCATCCTTTCTATAGTGAGGAAACAGGCTGAGGGAAGTAAAGTGACTTGCCCAGGGTCTGAGCCCATATCTGAGCTTCTATCTTCCTAACTCTAAGTCTAGCATGCCAGCATCTTGTGGATTCCATCAGTCTATCAGACTCCCTCAGCCCCCATAACCACTGTTCCATCATGGGTCACTCAGGTGGGATAAAATCATTAACTCGATCATGGTATAATGTTGTTGTTCAGTCATTTCTAACTCTTCCATGACTCCATTTGGGGTTTTCTTGGCAAAGATGTTGGAGCACTTTGCCATTTCCTTCTCCAGTTCATTTTACAGATGAGGAAACTGAGGCAAACAGGGTTAAATGACTTGCCCAGGGCCATATAGCTAGTAAGTGTCTGAGGCTAGACTTGAACTCAGGAAGATGAGTCTTCCTGACTCCATCATGGTATAATGATAAAGAGATAGAGTATTTTCACATTCCTAAGAAAACCAATTGTTCCTAAGGCCTGGAAATAGTATATTCCTAGTCCTATGGGTACGAATTAGTGGAACAGGGTGCTCACAAAGCTGGGTTCATAGAGGCATAAAGAATGGGATCTGTGAAAGGGGTGTTAACTAAGGATCAGGGGCAGGCTCCCCCATCTCCTCTTCCCTCTCCCACACTTTTCCTTTGATCTCCTTTTTGATACATTTGGTCTCCGTGTCAACTTCTTTTGTTTTTGCTTTTTGGAGGCAGGAAAGCACGGCAATTGGGGTTGTGACTTCCCCAAGTTCACAAGGCTAGTAAGTGTTAAGTGTCTGAGGTTGGATTTGAACTCAGGTCCTCCTGACTCTAGGGCCAGCACTCTATTCACTGCGCCCCCTTCCTCCCCCTTGTCAACTTTTTTCTTTTATTAAGGGTGACAGGTAAAAACCTCTCTAGAGCCAGAGAAATAGTTGAAAATGGGCCGCAGTGGAAATTAAAAAGCTCTCTTCTGGCCTTTTGAAAAGACCAGCCATGTTTAAAAAGGGAAGGCAGACATTTGCTGGTTAAACTCTTTCAGCATTGACACACGGAATCAAATACTAACATAGGTTTTCAGGAATACTATGATGTCTGGCTGCTTTTCCCCTCCCCCTTTCCCCAGTGTAACCTGAATGACTTGTAGAGCAAACCCATTGTCTAGATCTATTCATAAACAATTCTTAGCAAACTGCCCTTCTGACTGGTACCAGGGCATAGTCACTTCTTTGAAATCAGAGAATTGCTCCTTTAAATAACCCCCAGATCCACTTTTCTTTTTTTGAGTAGTAACTGCTTTTACTGATCAAACAGAATCCTCCAGCCTAGTTAAGAGCCAATAGGACAATGCTTTATAATAACAGCCACCTTCTTCTGAAAAGGGACGCCAGTGGCCTACAGTAAACATTCTGTACAAGCCTCAGCCCAAACACACCTGGTGAATAGAAAGGTTGTCCTGTCACCCCTCCCCAACTCCCGCCCCCTCTCTAGCAGTGGATGATCCGACTTAATTTCTTGGCTGACCTGCTTTGCTCTGAGACACCCAGTCTAACCGTTTTTTCCCTCCACAGAAAAATGAAATGTGAATCTGCTTTCTCTAGAGAAGACTAGGGCTCTGGATTCATAAGCCAAATGTGAAAAGACTCATCTATCCGGAACTCTCTTTAAGCCTCTGCCTTAACTTGCGAAACAAAGCTTCATTTCATAAGAGGATGGTTTGGGACTGAAACATTTGTTCTCTCTCCTTCTCCCGGTCCTTCTGCCTTCCTCAAGCCATTTGGTCATTTGGAGTGTGCAAGGAGGACTCTCTTAAGGCAGGGATCCTTTTTTTTATGGATGGACACCTTTTGCAGCCTCTTGAAGCCTGTGTACTCATTCTTAGAACGATGCCTTTAAATGAATAAGAAAACATACATAGGATGCCAAAGGAAACCAATAATATCAAACTGCAGTTATTAAAATATTTTACTTTTTATAAAAAACACACACACAAGTTTATGGCTTCCTAGGTTAGGAAAACTTGGAAAGGAAAGAGTGTAGGGGAGAGCTTTGACTTCTGCCTGGAGAAAATATCATTTGCTAACTTTACTCCATCAGGGTAGTAAATGCAGGTGGGGATAAAGAGTATCAGTATCAAATAGTACTTGCCAGAGATTCATGGCTGCTAAAAAAAAAAAAAAGAGTAGTCTCCTTGCAGGCTGGGCTGCAATACTTTGCAAGGGTGTCCGGTGACATCCCCTTTTGCCTGTTCCTCATGGAATGTTGCCCAGGAAGTGACTATGGGAAACACTGCTTAAACTTTTACATTTCAATGTTAATTAAGAGAGAAGCAGAAGTAGAGCACTATGAGTAAAAAGTGATCTTTTCATCATGGATTAAATTTGAAAAAAAATGTTCACCTTTACATTTAGATTGCACCCCCCTCCCCCTTAAGTCTGGCTCTCTCTTTAGATAATCAAAGCCCACTTTGAACTAACTCTCCCACACAAAACTCCCTTTTATTTAAAAATAGTCCTATAGATAGATATACATATCACCACCTTTCATTTCTTTTCTGGATGACTTCATTTTCTGTGAGAGTCTAAACATTCTGAGCAAACTGAAGCTCGCCCAAAGCCCTATAGCAAACAGGAGTGAGAATCCAGTTACCCTCTTGTAATTAACACCAGTGTTCAATTAGCGGCCAACTGCACTGGGCAAAGTCTTTTGATTTTTTTCTCCCCCACTTTTTTGGCCAGATTTTGATGATAAATTCACCTACAGCTACAGCTCTTCTGGCAGGGATGCAAGCTAGAAATTCTTCTGGCAAATTGTGTAAGATACAGGGAGCAGAGTGGGGGGAAACAGGGAGGAGTAGCAATGAGGGGAGCTGAGAGGATCCCCTCTATTGCTTCAACAAAACTGGAAGTTAGATAAGAGTTCAGGCTTGCTACTCTTACTAACAGTGCATTTCAAATGTTTTCCATGAACTTTATTTTAAATTTAAAATGAACAAATAGTTGGTATTTACTTCCAGTATTCCAACATTTTGGGGGAGGATGAAAATCTGGAGACAACTAATTTTTCTTTCTGTGAAATTCAAAGATTTTTTTTTCTCTAAAAGATAACTTATTAAGAGTTAGGAGACCAGGGCTCTGGTTCCAATCCAACCTCTTTCCAACCTCTGTGTATCTTCTGTAAATTATGATGAATACTTTATCTGCCTGGTGACAAGAGATGGGTTGAATTAGACCAGCTGTTGGGGTTCCCTCCTGCTCCTCCCCAGTTCTGAGATCTATGGTTCCCTGATTGCACATTGACAGGTCTTTCCCACTATAGGCCTTCAGGGGCTGAGTAAAGCATTTAATTCCTTTGCTGTGATACATGACAAATCTTACCCAAGCAAGGGGGGCTTCCTGGGATTCCCCCTTTGTTTTCCAACTTGGTTAAGGCAGCTGACATGTTCACTGCTGGAGCTAAGACACCATGTATTGGTCACCCACTGGCATGGGCTTTCCCACTGCCCTCTTTAACATATTATGAGCCTCTCTCCTCTTGTTCAGTGCTGTGATTTAGCAGGGAAGAGACCCTCCTGCAAGAGAGAAGGCCTTCAGGGCAGAGGATCTAGAGACTACTCCTTCAGAAAGTTCTAGCCCCAGATCAGAAATAGAACAGACATAGAAATGCTAGGATCGTTTTTTCTTTCTTTCTTTCTAAGCATCTTTATTATTAAAAAATATTTTTTTTGCTTTTTGGAGGGCAATTGGGGTTAAGTGACTTGTCCAAGGTCACACAGCTAGGTTTTTTTTTTTTTTGGTAGTATGTTAAGTGTCTGAGGCCAGATTTGAACTCAGGTCCTCCTGACTCCAGGGCTGGTGCTCTATTCACTGCACCACCTAGCTGCCCCTCTAAGCATCTTTAGCAACATGCCTGGCATATGGTGTTGTTGCTGTTCAGTCATTTCAATTGTATCTGACTCATAATCCCCCATTTTGAGTTTTCTTGTCAAAGATATTAGAGTGGTTTCCCATTTCCTTTTTTACAGATAAGGAAATGGAGGCAAACAGGCTAAGTGACTTGCCTAGGGTCACACAGCTAGTGAGCATCTGAGGCCAGATTTGAACTCAGATTTTCCTGACTTCAGACCCAGTACTCTTTCCATTGCCCTACCTAGTTGCCCCCTGGAATATAGAAGAAAACCATGAAAAGGCAAGATCTCTCTAATCCTTCAGAATTTAGAAGAATGTGACTTCTGGTTGTAATTAAAAGACTATTGGGGAATAGCACTGAAAATTCTCTTGTCAACTGGTATACTACTAAAATTAATTAGGTGGCATTTTTCATGCTTTCTGATAGATGTGGATTAAATCCAAAAGAATGCAGGAAAGTAGAAATTGATAAGCCCACAAAAAAAACTTTAAATCCCTTTGGAATCCTGTTAAGAATGTGTTCAAACATTAAAAGCTAATGGAAATTAGGAACTATTTCAGTCTGGCTGCCTAGGTTCAGTTCTGATGTTAGGTCTTACCATATCTCAAAGTAAGGCTCCAAAAGCCCTGGGTTCAGAGACAGGAGATGTGGACCCTATAATGACCTGAACAATGATTACCTGTGTGCACAATGAGAAGCTCACTTAACCTCTGCGCCCCAGGTTCCCTATCTGAAAAATGTGATTGAAGATAACGTTATCCATTAATATTTGTAAAGCACTCTAGGATCCTGGTGAAAAGACACTCTGTAAACATGAAAAAGAATTATTTTAGCCCAAAGATTTTCAGCCCAATCCACACAGTTGGCTGCCTGTGTTCAGAGATTTTACATGTCAAGCCTAAAGTGAATTGGTAAGAATGCTTCTGTTATATCATTCCAACAGTCAGTGTAATATGGGGTTTCATAGGCTGAGAAATAGTTAAGATGTGGTACATGAATACAATGAAGCATTACTGTGCTATGAGAAACTATTAATATGATTGACACAGAGAAGCATGAAAAGACTTACATGAACTGATACAGATTGAAAAAAAAGGTGCCGAATGATGACAACAATGTAAATAGAAAGAATGGCAACAATAAAACAGTAAGAAATGAATGGGAAGTTATGAACGAGGAACCCAAAGAAGAGATGTGAGAAGACGCTTTCCCCTTTACATCTGCTCTGTAGAGGTAGAGAAGAACAGATGGGTTGTGAAGGATTGTAGGTATTGTCAGATTTTTTTTCTATGTATTAATTAGTTTGCTGATTATTTTTCTCTTTTTCTTTTTTTTTTATCTTAGAAACATCTTTGTTATGAGAAATGGCTCTCTAGGAAGGAGTCAGGATATAGAGGAAAATCCAGGCAATCATAAAAACAAAAGTGATTGGTCCACCAAAAAAGAGATATGAGAAGGATGTTCCCTCCTTTCTTTGAAGAAGTGGGGGATTATGGTTGAATTTTACAGATACTGTGAGACTTTTTCTGGATAGTTTTGTTAGAAAACATCCCCTCCCTTCTTTATTATGTGTCATAAGAGATGACTCTGGAGGGGCAAAGAGGATAGGTACATTAGGGAATATACCTAGTATATAAAAAAAAATCACCAAAAGTTCTTTAAAAAAAAAAGGACTTCAGAGAATATTTTGACCAACCCCCTTATTTTATGGATGAGACCCAGAGGCTGCCATTTCTGCCATGTCCCACCTCCTAAATCTGACTTGTATAAAACTTGAATGTGGAAAATGTATCATTTTTAATGTATACCCATATATCTATTTTTCTCCTTTCAAAGATATCTCATTATTGATTCAAGGCTGATACTTGGGCCAAAAGGTAATTACTTGTATAAGTTGTTCAGGCACTTTCCAGTAGTGTCCAACTCTTCATGACCCCATTTAGGTTTTTTTTTGCAAAAGTACTGGAGTGGTTTGCCTTTTCCTTCTCCAGCTCATTTTACAGATGAGGAGACTAAAGCAAATAGAGTTAAATGACCAGCCTTGGATCACACAGCTAGTGTCTGAGGCTAGATTTGAACTCTGGAAAATGAGTCTTCCTGACCCCAGGCTTAGTACTCTAGCCACTGTGCCACCTATTTGTTATTTATTTGGAATTTTTTGAAAATTATTTTGAAAATTTATTTGTTATTTATTATTGTCTATGACAAATAAATAAATAAAATTCCCCCCAAATGAAAAAAACAACAACCCTATGATCTTTTAGTGTAATAACTCTCATTGTAAAAATAACATATTGTAATTTACAAAGTGTTTCTCTCATAACTACCATGTGAGGCAGATAGTATAAGTATTTCTTCCTGACTCTAGGTATGGTACTCTATGTACTTACAGCACCTATCTGTCTCAGATGGTGGGCTAACAGTATAGAATGAAATGTATCAACACCAATGTGTTGGGTTTGTTTTTGTTTTTTTACTATACTTATTTGTTACAAAAAGGAAGGTTCTATAGATTGCGGAAAGTCTGGAGAAGTGTTTGTGATGTAAAAAAAAAAAAGGAGCATCAATAGAACATTTCTTTAGGAAGAAGTCCAAAATCTAATCCAAAATCTATCGTTTTACAGATGAGGAAACTGAGGCTTAGAGGTGTTAAAATGACTTGTCCAAGGTTACACACATAGTAAACTGCTGAGCAAGGTGTCAGACCCAAATCATTTAAAAAGAATAGTAGTCATTAAAAAAAATGAATCATCTAGGTGGAAAAGGATTTAGAGTACTGGACTCGGAGTCAGAAAGAACAGAGTTCAAAACCTGCTTCACATACTTATTAATTGTGTGATCCTGGACAGGTCATTTTATTTCTGTATAATGGACTTGAATGAGATAATATGTGCAAAATGCTTTGGAAGCCTTACAAGGCTATCTAAATGCTAGCTATTATTAATACCAGTGCTGCTAATGTCATAGAGTGGTTGTGTGGATGAAATACAAACATTTTTGTAAATGTAAGCTATTGTTAATAGCATTTACTTTGGCTTAGGATTGGGGCGGGGAACCTGTGACCTGTGACCTGTGCCACATGTGGCCCTCTAGGTCCTCAAGTGTATCCTTTTGACTGAATCCAAACTTCACAGAACAAACTGGATTCAGTCAAAGGGCTGAACTTGAGTACTTAGAAGGCCACAGGTGAGGCTGCTGGTTCTTCACCCCTGGTTTTGGTAAACAAAGATCTCTATCCTATTATTTCAGATACAGAAAGGCTGCTTCAGATGAGGTCTTCACCCAGCTTATTAAGCAAGAATCTATTGCTCATCAAAAGAAAGGAAATCCCAAATTAACCATAGTGACTGATTTTGACTTTGGTAAAAGAAGAAAGGAATTAAAGAAACAAAACAAAACCTGTTTGGTGTTAGAAAAGATTTACTATTGGGTAGGAATTTTGAAAGTAGTGTTTAGGTAGAAGTCAAAGCAAACAATAGCAAAACTGAATGCAAGTTAAGCATATCTTTCATATTTAATTCCTGACATATGCAAGCTGGAGGGGAACGGTTTGGTTGAGAATCCAATAGAATGGGCAACCCCCAAATGTACAGCATCACAGAGCCAAACAGCAACAGTTTAACCTTTTTAATTATTTGTTTAGATCAGGGAGTTAATGAACTTAAAAATTTTTTAAAAAGATAATTGTATTTCAATATAATTTGTTTCCTTTGTAATGTTATGTATTTCATTGTATACATCTAAAAACCATTCTGAGGAGGGGTCCATAGGTTTCATCAGACTGCCAAAGAGGTCTGTGGAGGAAAAAAGGATTAAGAACTCCTGGTTTAGACTAATATTGAAATTAGAAATAATAATGTTACAAGAGTGTGAAGGTAGTTGGAGAGATACAATGAACCTGTTTAATTTTTTTTCTGCAAATAAATCACAAATGAATAGTTAACCCAAGTCATTTTAAATATTAGCTCTTAAATTTCAGGGGCTTGCTACTTCTGAGAAATGTGATCTTGTTAGATATAAACTTACATTTTGGTCAAGCTTTCTCTATTTTTCACAACATAAATCAATCATGGTCCTGACTGATCATGTGCTATTTTAATATACATAAGGAAAAACTAACTTTATTCATAGTCACAAGCATAAACACTGAATGCCACAGCATTCTTTTCAGTTGTTCCTTCGTGCCAAGAGTTTTGTTGATGGTGATTCTGACATTTACATGCACAGAATCTGCCTTTCACACTGACTTTCTACACTGCCACATATGTGATATCACTAAAAAGGAAACAGATATTTTGGATATTTGCTTATGAAAATGAGTGATGAAGGTTTTTGTGGAGACGGTTTTTTCAGGGGTCCCTCCTATGACTGTTTGAAGTCCCCAAGACTGTTTCACACCCAGCATATGCTTACATAAATATACCATCTATAAATAGCCACCTGTGTGAAATTAAAGATAGGAGAGTTAAGACAGCTTTACCCAATGAAGTTACAGGACACAATCTTACAGCTGTTGTGTCCATTCATTCCTACCAACCTGAATTTCTGACATCTCCTATCTACATTCACACACATTCCACACATTTCTGCTTTTGAAGACAATGTGGTTTGCAAGGACTTTTAAAAATACATATATACTTCTCACAAAGCTGGCTTAAAAGTAGTATTGGAGGTATGTTTGTGTGTAGCAAGTTTTTGTTTTATAAAAGTGATGAAAATTTATTTTCACAAGTGTTTCTACTCCTTAGCTAGGGACTAACGCCAGACCCTTGCCAGTTTTTTTCTTTAGCTGTACTGAGGAGCCCTTTCACAAAACACTAAGTTCTCCTTTACCCATTTTCTGACAAAATCCTTCTGAAGGAAAAATACTGAACATTCAAACATTCTTGGGTAAGAATCCGACTGTAAGAAAGTCACCCTGGTATACATGGATGGCAACAGGGGCCAAAATATGCCTGGACACTTTTAGGAAGGTACATTCTTTGTCTTTGAGAAGGCAGGTAGTAATTTAGCCAGGCAGAGCTCTAGCTTTTAGCTAGCCCTAGTAGCTAAGTACAGTAAGATAGAAAGTGTTCCAGCAGGACCATGACAAAACACCAAGCATTTCTCAGCCTTTCAGGGCCCTGAAAGAGCTGTAACTGCTAATAAAATAGGAGACAAATTTACAGAAGCAAAGTCACAGTTCTCTAAATAGAAGGGACTAAGTCCTTCAGCACTTAATTTGTGAATCAAAAAGCCCTATTGGGACCCTTCCACCCCCACTAAAAACAAACACTCTTAACAGCAGGCATTAGTTTGAGTGTTCAGTGGAATGTGTGTCTTAACATAAAAGGTGTCACTTTATGAGGAAAAAAAAATCCCAGACAATCCTTGGGAGAATTGAAGTTGTTTCTTCCTTGATGCAGAAATCTTCACAGGTTAAAATGACTTCACACTCATTGCAATGCTCAAAACCCAAGAGGATCTTAAAGGGAAGATATCATGCTCCCTCTCTGAAGGAGAGAGGTGAAGAAAGAAAAATCTGTCCCTACTGTCTGTCTTCCTGTTGTGGAGATTCCCACTAGCAATGGGTTTAGCTGTTATAAAAAAAACAAACAAATAGATTTATTTAATAAGTTTATAGTCTTTGTGTGAGGAGACAGAGGAAGACCCAATTTCTAAGAGTAAAAAAAAAATCATATTTTCAGCCAGTTGATATAGTACACAAAAACAAAGAAAACCATAGTTGTTAAGAGAGAGCAAATAGCATCCCTTCCGCTGAAAAAGGAAAGGGGAGGGGGACGGGGACTAGAAGAGAGCTGAGTTGGTTTAACGCTGAAATAAGCAGGACCAAAAAAACACCCTGGATTGCCTTCATCATTTGTCCCTTGTTACTGTTTAAATATCAGATTATTTAAACCATGCAGCTTTCTCTGTCAAATCATCTTGGAAGCTGGTTCCAAAGTTAGGCTCCCCTGCAAGGGGAAAGAATGACTTTGGTGACTTATGAGGCTCCCCTGGGGTCAGAAGTTTATTCTATTCCTGGTTGAGCTGCTGACTCCCTACCCCCTCAGGAATCACTTGACCTGTCTTAGTTTACCTAACTAGAAGGTGGTAATAATAATAAAAGCTCACATTTATGTAGTAGAAGCTATTTCCCCTTTCACAACGATCCTGAAAGGTAGAGAGTAAGGAAGGTGCTATGCTTTAACCTATAAAGCATCACATGAAAGTTATTATGAAAACACCCTGACCACCTGCATAGAAAGTGACTTGTTTTCACATAAACCTTATATTATGAGAATTTAGATGACATACTTTATACTACTGAAGACTAAGCAGAAAAAAAGACAACCAGTTAAAATATCACTGAAAAACCACAAATTTGTATACCAAAGAATTCTTTCAAATATTCTCCAAATTTGATTCTTTCTGGGGAAAAAAGGTTTCTATTACCCTTCTTTCAAAGGATATTTCTAGTGTACTCTTATGCCATTTAAATACGTCTAAACCATGAAAAAGGCTTGTATTAAGTAGAGACTTAAAAAAAACAAATAAGATTACAAGCAGGGAATTTGAAAAATGGTTTATGCCCATTTCGCCCCTTTTAAAAACAAACTACCCTTCTTCCTGCTTATACCACTTATATATTTTATATGTGTGTATATATATATACTAAATATATCTAATATATGTACTAAAGACTTATTCTTGGATTTTACCCTCTTTTATCACAACATAAAAGAACACAAAACCAAATAAGCATTCAGATTTATGTTTTTTTAAAAAAATTTATTCGTGATCTGTACATGTGGTAAAGTGGGGGCCTCCTTTATAGATTTTCAGAGGCAAAAACCAAAAAATCCAAAGTAAAAATGTATAAATACAATATATATCTTCTTACAAAAATGAGAGATTTACAAAATATACATACTGCAATTGTCTCTTCTAGTTTACAATTTTCACATGCACTTGAGAGAGACAACACAAATGATGCCACAGTTGGAGAGCTACTAATGCTCTGTAAGGATTTCATTTGGAGATGCTAAGGGCTAGAATGGGAGTTTTTCCTCCCTTTAATTAATATGGCAGCCCTACTCTCCAGCACTTCATATATAAAGTTAGTTTCCAAATAGTGACAGTATCCTCCACATGATTACTGTTAGGAAACACTGTGGAGAGTAGGATAGGAAGGCAATGTCCAACAGTGGAGAAGAAGGAAAGGCTACTCTGGGGTTCTCTGTAAAATCCGTAATTAGGCAAAAACGATGAAAGTTCTACTCCAGGAAACTTTGCAATAGAATTAAAAAATAAAAAGGAACATGATTTAAGATTAATAAACTTAATTCATCTAGTACATTTCAAAAGAACTGCGGAATTACTTTGAAGTTTACCTTTTAATCACTTTTCCTAAAAAATGGGGCCCACAATATGAACTTTCCTCTTTTGGTCTTAGAAGAGATTAATCTTGATCACTTTAACAGTGCTCTCAGCTTTCCAGATTACAATCCCCCACAAAAATAAAAGTCTCAAGGTCAGCATACACATGTTTTAAAAACAGATTTATGGATGGGACTAAAAAAAAACAGGACAAAATGGTTCTTTATGGTTTAAACTTTTCCTTTATCACAGGTCTCAAGGCATTATGCTTTTCCTTTCATCTAGAAAGGTTCAAATAGAAAAAGAAAGACTAAATACAGGCTTATAAGGAGAAGGGACATAAAGAGAGGGATTTCTCTGAGCATTTTAGCAGAGCTTGCTATGTCAGGTGTTCTGAATTAAAATCCCAGTTTAAAACAAATAGGGTAACAACAACAGCAACAAAAAAACACCCAACCCTGCCCTTCGGCTTCCTTTAGTTAAACCAGAAATTTAAGATTAAATGGGAGTATGAAAAAAAATATTTTTTTTTACTTTTTCCACAAAGGAAATGATCCTTTATACTAAATTACCATCCAAGGGGAAATCTCTGATTTTTAGGGGGGCTACTTTGCCTCTGAAAGTTGCCCTTTTCAGTTATATCTTTCCACTCAGACACTTTTTTGTTTCCTCTTTTGTGTCTGGTAACAAAGACAAGGAGTTTTTTTTTTTAAGCAACATTCTGGTTGTGAAAAGAAGTGTTGTGACTTGTTGCCTTTCACTATATAGAACATTATTAAATTCCCCATCCCCTACCAAAACAATTTAAAAGTGGGGGATTTGGGGAAGACAGGAAGGAAAAGCCACTACTTATCTTAGAAAAGTTACAGCTGAGGCATCCAGAGAAGCCTGGTTCTTTTTAGGAACTCTACCTAGTTCTTTAACATATATAATAGGATTTAAAATTATTGCCTCTCAAGATTTTCAAATGCTTATTTTACAGGACTTGAAAGGAGTAAGGGGGTGAAACAGAAGTAGAGGAGGGGGGAAGAGGGAATTGGACAGAAGAGACTAATGTCTGACCCTGGAAATTAACCCATCTGGGCTCCAGTTTGGCCCCAGTGAAAAGAGATTATGGTTTGACCACTGCTTGACAAGGACACTGCATGGGGTCCTCCCTTCTCCCAACAAAGCCGCAGCAGACACAGCTTTACCTTTCACCCGGGCACCACAGGAGTTAGACAAGCAACTTTCGGTGGAGCAGAGAGCCAACAGTACTGCCCCAGAGTTCAGCCCCCTGAGAGGGGGAAGCCTTCAGAATCTGTTCTTCAGAATTTTCTTTGCCGGACCAAATGTCCTACTGTACCTTTAAATGATTTTTAAATTATTATTATTCTCGTGGAAGTCTGTATCCAGAATGTCTTTCCCGCCCCTCCCCCCCCCAGCCTAAAAGTCTTTACATTCAAGACTCCCTAGTTTAACCCACCCCTCTGCCAGACTCTGCAACGAAGACTACAAAATGTTCTTTGGTGAAGGGAAGGAGGGGAGGCAGTTAAAAACAAAACAAAAACCCCCAAATAGAAGTTCTTTCCCCGGCCTCTCCTCCACCCAGCAGCGGATTTGGTGGGGGTGGGAGAGCGGAGAAGAGGGCAGAGGGGGAGCCTCTTCATACCGCAGTCTCCCCTTTGCTGCTGTGACTGAGTCTGTGATAAAAGCGACGCCACGACTGCAGGGTCTTGCCCGACCAGATCCAGAATCCGGTGGTGATGCCCACGATCATGGTCATTAAGTACTTGATCATGAAGACCGTAAAGTCAGGGCTCATAGGGGGGAAGTGACCGGGGGGACAAGGCACGGCGTAGCTTTTACAAGTCTGCAGCAGCCAGGTGCGTTCCCAGTGCTCCCGGAATGCCTGCTCGTAGAAATAGCAGGCCAGGACAATAGTGGCTGGCACCGTATAGAGCACGCTGAAGACCCCGATGCGCACCATGAGCTTTTCCAGCTTCTCAGTCTTGGTGCCATCGTGTTTCATGATGGTGCGGATTCGGAACAGGGACACGAAGCCTGCCAGCAGGAAGGAGGTGCCGATGAAGAGGTAGACGAAGAGAGGGGCCAGCACAAAGCCCCGCAGCGCATCCACGCTGGACAGGCCCACGTAGCACACCCCACTCAGCAGGTCCCCATCCACCTGCCCCATGGCCAAAATGGTGATGGTCTTCACAGCGGGGACGGCCCAGGCGGCCAGGTGGAAGTACTGCGAGTTGGCTTCGATGGCCTCGTGGCCCCATTTCATACCGGCCGCCAGGAACCAGGTGAGGGAGAGGATGACCCACCAGATGGAACTGGCCATGCCGAAGAAGTAAAGAACCATGAAGAGGATGGTGCAGCCCTCCTTCTTAGTGCCCTGCGCCACCGTGCGGTAGCCCTCCTCCGAGAAGCGCTCCACGCACACGGCCCGGTCCTCTAGGAGGAAGCCGGCCACGTGGGCCACAGCCACCATGAAGTAGCAGCCCGACAGGAAGATGATGGGCCGCTCCGGGTAGCTGAAGCGCCGCATGTCCACCAAGTAGGTGAGCACGGTGAAGAGTGTGGAAGCACAGCACAGTACCGACCACACGCCTACCCACAACCGGGCAAAGCGCCTCTCCTCCTCCTTAAAGTACATGAGCCCGTTGGCCCGACCCGGTTCGCAAGGGGCCCCGCAGTCCCGCTCGCCTAGGAAACGGTAGCCCAGGTAGGGCGGCACCTTCAGCTGTCGCGGGCAGGAGAAAGGAAAGGAAGGGCGCCCGGGTACCTGGGGCTGAGCAGTGAAGGGCAGGTCCGGCAGGTAGGGTGCAGTGGGGTAGGCGGTAGGGCCTCCACCCGCTCCTCCAGCGCTGTCCGATGTGTTTTGCCCCACACAAATCTCACCCGCACCATGCACCGGGAAGTTCTCGCAGCGGAGCCGCTCGGGCCACTGGAAGCCGAACTTGTTCATGAGCGCCTCGCAGCCCTGGCGGGCCCGCTCACACAGGGAACGGCAGGGAGGGATGGCCTGCTCCAGGACCGTGCACACCGGAGCGTACATGGAGCACAGGAAGAAGCGCAGCTCGGGCGAACATTGCACCTTCACCAGCGGGTAGAATTGGTGTACCTCCAGTCCGGCGTCCTCCTGGTTTGTGTGGCCCAGCAGGTTAGGCAGAATGGTCTGGTTGTAGGCAATGTCCGTGCACAGAGGGATGGAGATGGGCTGGCAGAAGCCGTGGTCTGGCACCGAGATGCCTTTCTCTCCATGGTAAGGCTGCGCCCCCGAACCCGCCGGCAGCAAGCCCAGCAGCGCGGCGCCCACTAGGGCGCACAGGCCTAGCGAGGCGGAGGGGACGGCTGTGCCTAGGCCCAGCATTGCTAGCCGCGGGAGAAGCGCGCTTCTCACCCAGAGTTCGGGGAAGCTGGTTTAGGCGTCTGAAGAGGCGAGGAGGGGATCCCGGAGAGGCGTCGCCGCTGCTCCCCGCACATGAGAGTCTAGAGGCGGGGCGTTGAGAACAAGGGCAGGGGTCCGGGGTTGAGGGGGAAGGTGTCAAGCCAAGGGTGCAGCCGCCGTCCCCCTTCCACCCCAGGCTGGGGTCTAATAGCAGTCAGCCACCCGGGCGCCAGAGATCGCTTCACCACCAGTCCTAAGCTCTTCTGCCTTTCCCCGGGGCCAGGAGGGGAAAGATTCCCCTCCACCACCCCACCCTGCCAAGCCGGGAGGTAACGGTTCGTCTTTCTGGGTCCAGAAGCAACAAGCGCCTCCGATTACGTTCGAAAGTTTCCCGAGGTCCCTTTAATCTCCTCCTCCTTCCCGGTCTCTTCTCCCTCTCTCCCCCTCCCCCCGCAAAAGCCCAAAGTCTGTCCCCGCCAAGCACCGGGCTGGAGCAGCCACTGGTTCACTCAGGCTGCAGCCGCCGCCGCCTCTACTCCTGCAGCTCCTCCTCCTCCTCCTCCTCCTCCTCCTCCTCCTTCTCGCCTCGCCTCTCCTCTCTTTTCTCCAGCCTCTGTCTCCTTCTGCTCCACTCCTCTCAGCTCGCGGCCCCACGGGCTCGGACCAAAGCTTCTGCTAAACGGATTATTCCTGCTTCGAGCCTTATCCGCGTCTTTCCTCAGAGAGTTCAATAAGTTTGGGAAATCCAATTACTGGGCGTCTTGGGCCTCCCCCACTTCGATTCCCTCTGTGGCACTGGCCCGGGCTCGCGTGGCAATCCGACGTGCGGCCCCCAGGCCCTTTCTGCCACTTGGTCCCAGCAGTGGCTTCAGGCACCACCTCCTAGGGCAGAGAAGGGGATCTAGGGGTCCCGAGGAATGAATTCCAACTCGCCGCACTCCCCAAAGGAAGAGTATATCTCGCAGTGTTCCGAGGAACCCCGCCTCCTTTGCCCCCCCTCCACCCCATTCACAAACCACCCAGGAGGGCGGGTCTCAGTGGCCCGGCCAAATCCAATGGTAGCCTTTGTTTTCTCTGGAGCTTCCTCTCGATTGGTCGGAAGTCGAAAGGGGGCGGGAGAGGGTTTAGGGGAGGCTGTGTCTGGAGCGCTTTGGGCGGATTCCTTAGGGGAGGGGAAGGAGGAGGGGGAAGAAAACTTTTAAGAAACTTTTTTTTTTTTAATACTCCTTATTCACTTTGGGAGAAACTCACTGTAAGGCTAACTGGGTTTCAATTTTTATCTCTCTGTGGAAAGATTCGTTTTCCTTCTAGGTATATTAAAATAACCATTTAAAGATGTCAGGGACGTTTATATTCGTTTCAAAAGAAAAGGGTTGGAAGGACTCTTCCAAGAAGTGTCAGGCTTGGGTGGAAGGGCTCGAGTCACGCTGAATAGGCTCAGGGTTAAGGCGGGCGGGATGGCTGGTTAGCCAGAGCTATTCTTAAAGTGTGGGACTAGACTCCGTTTTGGGAAACAGGAACCCTATTCGAATTTCTTTCTGTTTTAAACTCAGCACCAGACCAACCACGTGAGAACACCAATGCCTTCCCGTCGTCCTCCCCCCTCCGCTTAAAAAAATTTTTTTAAAAGAGGAATTTGGAGGAGGGAAGGAGAAAGTCTCTTTCCATAGATGAGAAACCTCGCTGGTCTCCAGGAGCACGAGTATCCCAGCGGGCCTGAACTAAGGGAAGTCATTCTCTGGGGCGGGAGAAAGATAGGTTTCTCGACCCATCTCCTGTTCCCCAGTAGGAGTGGGCGGGAGAGCTACTCGAAGCTTTTCCCCATCCCCCTTAATTCTAGTGCTTTGATTATCTCCAATTAATCCCGTGAACAATAGCTTGTTTGTACGTAATTGTTTGCCTACGATCTCTCTCTTTAGACTGTGTGCTACTTGAGAGTAGGAACTGTCCTTTTTCCCCCCTGCGTTTCTTTGTATCCCCAGAGTTTAACACAAGGTCTGGCACAAGGCGCCTATTAAGTGTTTCTTGACTATTGGCTTTCGAAAAAAGGGGAAGAAACGTGGGTATGAGGAATGCGTCTATTCCTTAGAGATCCTCTCTGCCCGGTGTTCCAGGGTTGAAGCCTGGATGCCCTGGAATGCAGGAATTCTTCAAATCTCTCTCTCTCTCTCTCTCTCTCTCTCTCTCTCTCTCTCTCTCTCTCTCTCTCTCTCTCTCTCTCTGTGCGCATTGGATCCCTTTGACAATCTGGTGCAACCTAGCGACCACTTCTCAGAAAATGTTGTTAAATGCTTAAAATAACATACATAAGACAACAAAAGAAACCAATGATATTGAAATGGTTCTCAAAATGCAAAAAACAACAAGTTCACGGTCTCCGGGTTAAGACGCCCTATACTGGATTTCATTGAGTTTAGCTGAAAACTTGAGCACTGCTTTTGGGGAGGGGAGTAGGAACATGGATATATACAAGAGAGATACCCAATAGGTAAGGCGAGGCCTCTGGGGAAAGCCGCACAGATTCTCAGAATAAGCTCAGACCCCCTCAAAGTACCCCACCAACGTCCTCCGGAGCACTTACTTCAGAGGCGCGTAGAAGGGATCTTAGAGGTCATTTGATCATTATCATCTAGAAGATTTAAGAGCCTCCACTGGGTCAGGCTCAGTGCTAAGCTACAAAGCGATACAAAGAGAGGCCAAACCCGGGCACCTGACCTCAAGGAACTCGTTCTAAAGGGAGAGGCAAACTACAAATAATCACGAACCTACAAGGTATAGGCAGTGTAAATAGGAAGTAATCTCAGAGGAAAAGTGCCATTTGTAGGGACTATCTGGGTTCATCGCTTTGCAAAGTGTGATCCCAAACCCCTGGAGGTCCCAGAGTCTTCTTCAGGGGCTTTGCGGGATGAAAACTATTTTCATAATAATAATAAGATGTTATGTATCTATTAAAATACTCCTTCCTTTTCCACTTACATTGCGTGTAAGGCAGAATTTTCTTAATATATTTCAATCAAAGTATCACATCAGATTGAATACAGAAGCAGATATAAAAATCCAGCTACTTTCTATTGAACCAGACATTAAAGAGAAATGCAAAAAAAATTAATGCCAGCAAATTTTTTTGGAGGGAAATACAATTATTTTCCATTCGAATATTATGTATGTGTTAAAAATCGAATGAGTAACTATGAACTATAATGAATTAATAAATAAATGCTTTAAAACTTATCAGTTTTAATGTCTAGTATGGTAAATATTGAAAAGTACTCACATACACTCTTTGAGGTCCTCAGTAATTTGTAGGAGTGAAAAGGGATCATGAGATTAAAAAGTTTGAGAATCACTTATCTAGTCCAGTTCCCTCATAATTACATTGAGGAAATTGAGGGTCTGAAAGTGTAAGTGGCCATCCTGACTTTACTCTTCATTGTAAGAAGGTGAGGCAACTTTTTATTTTCCATCTTTGCAACATATTTTTTTCCTCATAGAGATGAGTGGTATGAAGAATTTTCCTGACAAAGGTTATAATTTCTGTTTGGAGATTTTCTAATCAAGTTAGCAAACATTTGTGTGTGTGTGTGTGTGTGTGTGTGTGTGTGTGTGTGTGTGTGTGTGTGTGTTTGGGAGGGTGAGCGGGTGGGATGGTTGTTTCATCAGCTGAATACTTATTTCTTTGCTTTTGTTCATGTTACCATTGGCAATTGTCCGCACTAGTTTTGGAGGGTACATTTTTTTCTACTAGCTATAATGTAAAGAATTGACTCTATATCAGAAAGTTTCCATATTCATAGAGAAAAAAATGTTCATATTGATCATGGAAGGTTTATGTTCTACCTCTCTAACTGCTCTGCCCACCTTCAAAACTCAACTCTAAGTGATTTTAGGCTTTTTTTTTTTAAGATAAGCTCCTGCTTTTGCCTTTCTCTCCAACCAAGCTTATTTTTAGTTAATGGAGAGCTGATAAAAAACTTCTGTTACAGTTGCCTCAACCTAAAGAAGGAGGCTTAAATGATTAGAAAGTTGTAACAAACCAAAAGCAAGAAATTAACACCTTGAGGCTGATAACTATGTTGCCTATATGAGGGATACTTTTTATTTTTTGACACCTGCAAGTGAATCCAGGAGAATATTTTAAGACCGGTCCTTTTTCCCATCTTCAGAGGATTTTTGTTGTTATTTACACCTTGGCTATAAATGAATAATGTTTATAGTTATCTTTCTGTGTCATTTTAAGGAAATAATACTAGGTGTTAGACTTCACTATCTTAGGATGCTCCCTAACTTGTTTCGTTGGTCAAATGGCCTCACTTATAAGATATTTCATTGATGCTCAGTCCTTTGGCCTCGTTGGACCACAGATTTAGATCTGGAAAGGACCTCCGAGATCATTGAGTTATAGATGAGGAAACTGAATGCCAGACTTGCCTAGAGTCACATTTAGGTCTTTCTAACTCCCAAGTTGAGTATTCATGCTATATTACCTCACTATATGCCACATGACTGCCTTTTTCTGGATTTCAGCTTCTTCATTGTCTTTAGCAATGGTGACTTTGTACTAGAGTATCTCATAGGTAGTTTGTGGAAATTAAAATGATTTCAATAATATAAATGGAATGATTTAAAGTCATAAGGATCAAGCGTGGCCCCCAAAAAGAGATATGGGAAGACTTCCCCTTTCTCTGTCACACTTCATATGATGTCAGACTTTTTCCATATCATGATTGGTTTTGCTCAACTCCCACCACCACATATTCTCCTTTTACAATTTCTTTGTTATAGGGATGATTCTCTGGAAAAGGGAAAGGAAGAGGGAATCACTGGAAAATATAGGTGATGTAAAGAAGAAGATACCAATAGTTTTATTTGTAAAAATTTAAAAAAAATGAGAATTCCTCTCTCCAATTTCTAGTTCAAGGATATTGTAGGTATAAAAAAAATACTTTTTCTTCCCTTCTTTTTAATCAGTTACATGTCTTTTAAACCAAAGTTTGATGTTTACTCATCAGACCACACATCCTTTTTGTTTTGAGGGAGAAATATTATCCACTGTCACTAAAGAAAAGAACTGGCCTGATGAACTACAGTAACTCAAATAGAACCCAAACATATTTGTTTGATGTGGAATCTCATCCCGTGCAAGCTCTATCCTTTAAGTCGTTTACCAATATTAGTAATAAGGATAGGAAATTGGGGGGGGGAACCTTGCAAAAACAGGCAAGAGAGGAAACAAATTGAGATTTTAAAAATCAAACTCAAGTGTGAAGACATGGACAAATGATTCTATATATATTCTTTTTTTTTTTTCTTGCAAGGCAATTGGGGTTAAATGACTTGCCCCCAGAGTCATATACTTAGTGTCAAGCGTCTGAGGCTGGATTTGAACTCAGATCCTTCTGACTCCAGGGCCAATGCTCTATCTACTGTGCCACCTAACTGCCCTCCTATATGGAAAATTAACCACTAACTGCCCTCACCCCAACCCCACCCCAATAAAAGGTAAGTAAGCAAAGTCTTTACTGGAGATCATATGGGTTTTTCAAAAGTGGGTTTTGATTGGATTCTTCCCAAAGATAATGGAAATTTACCTTTTTTTTTTTTTTAAACATGGAAGGAAGTAGGCTACAGCAGAAGGATTTGGAAGTCAGGAGACCTAGATTCAAATCCCAATTTCAAACACTTGCCACCTGGGTGAATTTGGATCCAACCTTCCTCTCTCTAGCCTTATACATTATTTCCTTTTATCCATTCAGTAGTTCAGCCATATTGGCCTGCTTGCTTTTCTGAATATGCCAGGCCTTAGCTTCCTTCTCTTGCTCTTTACACTATCTGTTCTCCATGCCTAGGATGTCCTACCTCTCCATTTCCACCTGGAAGAATTCTTAGTTTGTCTGAAGACTTGGCTCAACTGCCACCAATAGGAAACCTTTGCTGATTCCCTTTCCTCTGTCTCAGCTTACTCATTCTGTCCTCAAACAACCTTGTATCTATTTTGTATGCATCACATATATACTGACTATTATTATATAGACTGACTACATGTTAGCCTCCCCCCCAATTAAATCATAAGCTCCTAAAGGGCAGGAACTATTTCCTTTTTATCTTTGTTTCCCCATTGAATATCATAATTTCTGGCTGATAATAGGGGCTTAACAAATTCTTGGGGTGGGGGTGTTGATTGATTAACCTCTTCAAGGTTCCTTTATCTGTAAAACTGGGGCAACCATCTACCCTCAAAGGGTTGTTGAACTGGGGGAAATGTGTCCCCTTCCCTTCCCTTCCCTTCCCTTCCCTTCCCTTCCCTTCCCTTCCCTTTCCTTCCCTTCCCTTCCCTTCTTCAAAAGCTAAGATTTAGTAGAACTATACGGAAAACAGAATAGGATGAAAGAAACCAGGGGGCACCATGCAGGAGCTTCCTTATAGATGTAGTACTATTTAGGAAAGTAATTTTTTTTTTATTTCAGAAACTTAAAGTTGGAAGGATCCTTAAAGTCCTTTGATCCAACTCTTCTTATCTGAAGCATGAATCCTTTAAAATTGTTTCAGTCATAGATCCATTTATTTTTCTTTTGTTCAGACCAGGTTTTTTTGGGGGGAGGGTAGGAGAGTGAGATCACTCCCCTTTAAAACCTTTCTCTAAAGTCACTAACTGGTATCTTCTGAAAAAACTATGGGTGGAAAACTTTTTAATTATCTCCTGCAAAACTCATTATTTCTGCCCTTTTCAGTGGTTTTAAAATTTCAAATGTTACTTACTTTTTCCAAGTTCCAGGTTTTAATTATATCCTGATGTCTGGACAGATTTGAGAATAGTCACCTCCCCTTTCTGTGCTAAAATTCCAGGATTGTAGAGAACTTCAGATGTGAAGATGGGACAAGATCCCTTTTTAAAAGAGTCCCCTTTTATGCCTTGTATTCAACCAAATATTTAGAGTCCTAACATATAAGACTTGAAATGAATGGTTTTCATGTTGCTGTTGGCTTCCCATGTTTTGGGCTAAAGAGATGATTCAGTTGAACAAATAATAATAATGACATCCTTATTCTTAAAACATTGCATTGGTGGAAGGAGTTTCTACACTGGAAGCTACACACACTGATGACATCACAGAACTGTCCCTGAACTGCTCTAGGTCCTTGAAATGGACTTTCAAAAGTCATAAAGTCAAAAGTTAGAGGCATACAGATTTAGGCAGTCCACGAGTAGCACTGAGAAAGTATCAAGATTTTGTGAATCCCTTTGTGAATATATGATTTTTTAATTACCATATATAGTCAGAATCAAGAGTCACTTTATTTGCTTGATTGGCAATTACCTAATTCTGGTATTGGCCACAGGAGATAGTCAGGGGTGGGGGCTGGTGAGAGATAATTCATAGGTTATTCAGATCTGAGTTGGACAATTCTAGGAAGTCATCTAGTATCCCCAAAGCATTTATCTAGCTTTTGCTTCAAAATTATTTAGAAAAGGAGAATTTGCTACCTCCCAACAGAAGAGCTGGATCCAGTGTTAGGCAAATATCATTAGAAAGTTGTTCCTTATATTGATCCCAGATCAGTTTCCCTTCAACTTTTACCCAGAGAGTTCTCCTCTCTGGGCCCAAGCAACATAAATCTATTCCCTCTTCCATGTCACACAGTCCTTCAGATGTTTGAAGACCACAATCATCAATGCCCCCTATGTCTTCTCTTCTACAGGCAAAACATCCCCACTTCCTTCAACTGACACTTTTATGGCTTGGTTTGTAGGTCTTTTACCACTCTAATAACCCTTTTCTGGACGTGCTCTATCTTGTTCATACTCTTCTTAAAATGTGGTGCACAAAACTGGACATAACCCCATAAAGATAGCCTGTGACTAAGACAAAGTATGGCAAGATTATAATCTCCTTCATTCTGGACATAATTTCTATCAAGGAGACATAAGATTATATTGGCCTTTGATAGCCACATACAAAACATTATTGGCTCATTATTTGGAGTCAACTAAAACTTCAGGGGCTTTTAAATGGAACTTTCTATGTAGTTAGGCCTTCCTTATCCTATATTTTTACACCTGATTTTAAAAAAAGCTTTATGAAGGATTTTATATCTGTCCCTATTAAATTTCATCCTGATAGATTTGACCTACCATTCCAATCCGCCTATATCCTTTGAGATCTTTGTTTTGTTATATAATCAGCCCTCCCGCTCCTAATTTTGGGCCATCCATGAATCTAACTTCATCCAAATAACTGATAAAGACTGAATTGGTTGAGGCTTATCACCATTGCTGGAAAAACCACTCAATGCTGAATATGAGGCAGTTCTTTTGTTATTTACATTCAAAGGATAGTATGATTGGGTTACAAAAAAGTCTTTTAAAAAAGTTTTTACTGATGTCATTTATTCATTATAGTTTCCCCCAGTATTTCTTCCCTTCCCCTCCTAGAGAGTCATTCCATATAATAAATGGTATTTGGAGAGGGGGGGAGAGAAAGGGAAGAGAAAGAGAGAGAGAAAGAGAGAGAGAGAGAGAGAGAGAGAGAGAGAGAGAGAGAGAGAGAGAACAAAGAAGAAAAGGTAAAAATAGCACAAACCAATACATTGAAAAAATCTGAACATGTGTGCAATGTACAACATGTGTAGACCTGCCACCTCTATGAAGGGGTGGATTGGAGGTGTCCTCTCTTATCCTTTGTTTTTTTTTTTTTTTGCAAGCCAAGCTTTAACATTTTTGCAACATTCACTTTCGATTATGGGTTTGTTCATTCTTTCCAAATGGTTGATTGTAGTCATGGTGTAGATTGTTTTCTTGGTTCTATTTAACTTTACTCATAATCAGTTCTTGTATGTCTCTCCATACTTCTATGTATACACACATAGTTCTTACAGCACAGTAATATTCCATTATATATTCATGTACCACAATGTGTTTGTCCATTCCTCAATCAATGGATGTCTTAAGTGTTTACACTTCTTTGCTATCACAAAAAGTGCTGCTATAAATATTTGGTGTATATGGGGACAAATTACTTTTAAAAACATGGCATATTTAAATTGTAAGGGAAGAGCCACCTCTAATAATTTCTACATATGTCCCTAGTACTATCTTATACAATATTTGTCAGTAGGAAGCCAGATTGCAGATATAGTTATTATAGGCTAAGTTCATTCCTGCTTTTAGCTACTGATTTCCTGGAGGTGTGTGTGTGGGGGGGGCAAGTTCCTTAACTTCCTTACACTTCCCCAGGGTGTTATGAAAATCAATGAGCTAATGTTTACAAAACAGTTTGGTATCTTTGGGTGAAAGGGTGTAATATGGGAGCCAAATACTACAATGATGGCATACATGCAGCTTCAGCCCATGAAACCAGAGATCAGATTAGTATCTTATTGCACTGACCTTTCAGCACAGTGATATTTTGCAGTGCCCACTGCCCAAGATGGGTGTTGCCTTGATCTTTATAGGCAATCATTTAGCATTCCCATTGAACTCTAAAGTTACTTGTTAGAGGAAATATATGGGCTTCGAGTGGTCTTCACAACAACTCTGCATGTCCCAGAATGACCTTTGTGCAGGTTAGAGGTGAAGAAGAAGAAAGAGATCGTAGGATTGTTCAGATTTTCAGGAGAGAGAAGTCAAGGAGAATGCTAAGTGGATGACAATTCAGAACACCAAGCTGTTTCAAACTTCTTTAATAAAATCAGAGGTATTGATGCCTTCTGCTGCTATGAAGATAGGGGACAACTTTATAGAGGCAGTGTAATATAGTGGATAATATACTGGACGTGGAGTCAAGATGCACATTACAATGTACAACCACAAAAATGAAGAGGGTGCCTAAAGGGGGTTAGGGCTGCCTGAGACCCCAAAATACCAACATGCCGGGTCCTGCAGAAAGAATTCCACTCAAGTCTTCTCAGCCAAGGAAAACGTAAAGTTTAAAAGTTCAAGTTCACCATATGGGGTGCTAGGCTATTTCAAGGTGCTCTCACAGAGCAAGTCTGTGTGCTAGGGCATTCTAAGGTGCTCTCACAGAGCAAGTCTCTGCTAAGCTATCCTAGGCACTTTCACCCAGATGGAGAGAAGATAGGGTCTTATATACAGAGGAATCTAGAGGTGGTTCAGGGGAGGAGCCTGGGGAGGGTCTTCAAGAGGAGCCAATGAGTTCAGACTCCAGTAATGAGCCTGGGGAGGGTCTTCAGGTGGAGTTAATGAGGTCAATGCAAGAGTGGATTGATATTTTGATAGGCTCAAGGGTGGGAAGCAGATGGACAATGGAGGGCCAGGCTAGTAACAGGTTTGGGCCCAGCCACAGTGAAATACTTAATGGCCTCTGCAAATGCCTCCTGAAGATTCAATCAGACTTCAAGAGGTTTCCCAGAGTATGTAACTCAAAGATTCAAGTAGGGCTCAAAAGGGGGGG
>CM053600.1:138882411-138907313 GCA_028646575.1 Pseudocheirus occidentalis
CCAGAGTATGTAACTCAAAGATTCAAGTAGGGCTCAAAAGGGGGGGTCCCAGAGCCTACACCTCATCATTCTCCCCTCAAACAAATGGGACCCCAATTCCTTTGGGGTAAAGGGTGAAGGTCTCAGCTTCTGAAAGTGCTTCCTGCTGGCAAGGGGCACAGAGCTGTCCCTGTCTCTCTGGGTCCTGTTCGAGGGGATCAGACTTCACATCCAAGGGATCAGACTCCGGAACACACCTCATGCCAGGTCCAGTGGGCTGGAGAACTTGGGGCTTAAACCCTGGAGAAGACAAACCTGGCAAAGAGGTTAAGCAAACAAAGACCAAAACAGGCACAAGAAAATTATAGCAAAAGAACAATTTCCCTGGTAGGAATTAAAGGTGACTATGGCAGGGTCAGAAGGAAAAAGGGCAGGTAGAATTTCACCTCTTTTTACCCTTTTTGCTGGAGGAGGCTGGGGCCTTTCTAAACAGTAATTTGAGGTCCTCCAAGGGTTCACAGGTATATTCTGGAGTCTCTGGGAGGGAGACAACTGGTTTAATCCTACAATTATGAGTCCAGCTGGGGAATCCTTCAAGTTTTACTGCTGTCTTCAGGAGGAGACATACTAGGCGCTAGACTGACCCTTTTGAGATACCATTTAAATACCTTCTTTCCTCCCTTTCTTAGCACCCTCCCCCTGTTTAGTCATGAAGCCATAGATAGATCTACAACCTGCAGGATATTAAACTCAAAAGATTTTGAACAATAGGAATATTGTATAGATTAGGGATTTCCTAACTCTTTTTAAATTTGATACACCTGCAGATTTATTGAATAAAGGAGTGGCATGCCCCTAGAATATTTGGACCCAGTCATCTGTCTGCTCATATTCCCAGTTATTGATCATATTATATGTAATACATACTTGCCTAAGAAGTATGTGTATCTGGGATAGTACAGATGGACAGTGAGCTGGACCCAGAGTTGAGAAAAAGGCCAAGCTCAGACCAGATGGATTTTGGTAAATTTCAAAGCTCTTTTATTGATCCCAAACTTCCCATAATGGCAAAAGTCCACCTTTTCAGCACAAACATTTTTGCCGCCATTGTTGTATGACCTGGAATAGCCCTGCTTTCAAAGAATTAAAGAAGAAGCTCACATTGAAGGAAATGGAAAAGTGCATGGTAGGTGTGAACAGGTTACAAATAGGGAACCAACAAAGAACTGCAAATAACACATAGAATAATGAATGCAAGCAGGGAGTTATATGACAGAAAGAGAAAATGAACTGGTCATAGGATGAGAACAGAGAACGACAGGTGAAGGGCTAGAGCCAAGGATACTGCACTTGTACCCTCAATATGTCAGAAGTAATTGAGGAAGGCTTCTAACATGTTGAATGGACCTCTGTGAAGAACTTGGGAGGATATGGACAAGAATAAAACAGGATAAGAAGACATGGATGGATTCTGATGTGTATGATTTGCATTGTTGGTGAGAACTTTTAAGTCAATTAGATCTCAGATTCCCTGGAGGCCCATACATATAAAATTGGAATCATAGCCAACGAAAGACATCTTTACAATATACCCAAAGGGTTGTATCTGTGCCCTGGACTGGGATTAGGACTAGGACAAGTGCTCCTGCCCCAAGATTAGCACCTTGAAGTCCCCAGGTTACACATGTAGAAGACATGAGTTCAAATTTTGGTTTTGCTTCTCCAAATACAGTGCTCTTCCTACTATTTACTACAAAATCATTGTTTTTCTTACCACACCAGATGGCCTCCTTTAGAAAAGTAGTACAAACCTGAAAACAAACATGGGAATTGGCATTGAGGTCATTGGTTTGGACCAGTCATCTTCCATTTGGAAAATGTTCTAGATGTTTCTATCTATCTATCTATCTATCTATCTATCTATCTATCTATCTATCTATCCATCCACCCATCCATCCATCCATCCATCCATCTATCATCTATTTCTTTATCTATGAATGTATTTATTTTTGTTTATTTGACATTACCTTGGATGCTTGTTACTGCCTCCTATGCTATGCAGAATTTTTTAATTGATGGAATGGTGTTAGAATAATGAGAGCAATAATTATTTTATTGTAGTTTTCCCATTTGCTTTGAGCTTTCCAAACACCTAGAATAAGCCCAGTCTACCCAACCAAACCAACTGCCTCACACCTCTCCAGACTAATGTAATTGAGGCCCTGAGAATAAATAAAATTATAAATAATAACATAATATAAAATAAATATAAACACATTTATATAGTGTGTGAAGGTCCACGGAGTTTGACATGCATTATTCCATTTTTTTTTTTGCTTTTTTGGAGGACAATTGGGGTAAAGTGACTTGCCCAAAGTCACACGGCTAGTTTTTATGTCAAGTGTTTGAGGCCAGATTTGAACTCAGGTCCTCCTGACTCCAGGGTCAGTGCTCTATTCGCTGCACCACCTAGCCGCCCCCATTTGTTTCTTATAATAACCCTATAAGGTCGATGCTTTTATTATCTATATTTTATGGAGGGGGAAACCAAGGCTCAGACTTCATGTGCTTTGGCCAGGTACAAATCCCACTGCAGACACTTACTGATTGTATGACTTTCAGTAAATCACCTACATTATCTCAGTTTTCTAATCTGTAATATGGGGGTGGTGGTACTGATAGCACGAACCTGGTGGGATTGTTGTGAGGATCAAATGAGTTCATATATGTCAAGATCAAATATTATGTGCTAGGCACTATGCCAAGTGCTGTGAGTATCAAGTTAAAAAAAATAAAAATAAAAAGTCTTTCCCTATGTCCCAAGGGGCTCATATTCTTTTTAAAAATTAATTTTTAGTTTTCAACATTCACTTCCATAAGATTTTGTGTTCTAAATTTTCTCCCCCTCACTCCCATTTCCTACCCCAAGAAGGCATGTGATCTGATATGACTCTACATATAAATTCATATTGAACATATTTTCACATTAGTTATATTGTATAGAAGGATTAGAACCAATGAGAGGAATCATGAGAAAGAAGAAACAAAATAAAAGAGATGTGGGGGGGGGAGAGAGAGAGAGCGAGCAAATAATCTGCTTTAATCTGCATTCAGACTCCATTTTTTTCCCCTGGATGTGGATAGCATTTTCCATCATGAGTCTTTTGGAATTGTCTTGGACCCTTGCATTGCTGAGAAGACCTAAATATAAAAGCCTGTCATCGTACAATGTTGCTTTTACTGTGTTTAATGTTCTCCTGGACCTGAGGAGTCCACATTCTAATGGGCATATAAAATATAATCTCAGAGGAAAGGTACCAGGGAAAGGTTATTTTCTTTCTCTTGACTTCCAGTCTAGAATCTCCCAGTGTTTATTGGTTATCTTGTCCCATGGATAGCTTAAACTCAACATATCCCAAATGGAATTCATTGTCCTAACTTTCTTATTACTGTTGAAGCTACCACTATCCCCCCAGTTACCCAGGCTCACAACCTAGAGGTCATTCTAGACTCCTCATTCTCTCTCATCACTTCCCCTCCCCTCCCTATACAATCTGTTGCCAAGGACTGTCATTTCTACCTTCATAACATCTCTCTTGTACACCCACTTCTCTTCTCTGACACCACCACCACCACTTTGGTGCAGATCCTCATCAGCTCACACCTGGACTATTGCAATAGAATGTTGGTTGATCTCCCTGCTCCACACTTCATTCCATCCTTCACTTAACTGTCAAAGTAATCCTCCTAAGCCCAGGTCTGACTGAATCCTTCCTCCCCCACTCAGTAAACTCTAGTGACTCCTTATCACCTCCAGAATCAAATAGGGGAATAAGCATTTATTAGGTACTTATTATGTGCCTGGTTCTGTGTTAGGAACTTTACAAATATCTCCTCTGATCTCATTTTCTTATTTAATTTCGAACTCCTTCATGGATATCCTTGCCCCTTCCTACCTTTCCAGTCTCTTTACACCTTACACTCCACCCCCTCCAATCTCCCATGCCTCAACCGAGCAACCCAGTGACCATAGATTTGTTGTTCCTCACATACACCACTCCATCTCCCTATTACGGACATTTTCTTTCCTTTTTAAACAGTATTTCATTTTCCCCCAATTACATGTTAAAACCATTTAAAAACATTTTTAAAAAAAGTTTGAGTTCAAAATTCTACCCCTCCCTGAGATAGTAAGCAATCTGATATAGTTTATAAATGTGTCCAATTACTGGTGTTTTCACTGGCTGTCTCCCATGCCCCAAATGCTCTCCCTCCTCATCTCTGCCTCCTGGCTTCTCTGGCTTCTTTTGAGTCCCAGCTAAAATCCTACTTTCTATAGGAAGTCTTTCCTGACCCCTCTTAATTCTAATGTCTTCTCTCTGTTGATTACCTACAATTTATCCTGTATATAGCTTGTTTGTACAAAATTATTTACATTGTGTCCCATTAGGCTGTGAGTTCCTTAAGGCCAGGGACTGTTTTATTTTTGGGTTGCCTCCCTTTGTATTACCATTACTTAACAGAATGCCTGGGACATAGTAGTTGTTTAATAAATGTTTATTGACTGACTAGCAGAAGGTGAGATTTTGTTATTTTTTTTTTAAGCTGAGACAAAGGAAGCCAGGAGGTAGGGAGGAAGAGAAAGGAAGCATTTTATGCATGGGAGACAGTCAGTGAAAAGGCTGGAGGTTGAATGTCTTATGAGGGAAACTTGCTAGGAGGCCAGTGGTGCTGGGTACAAAGTATAAGAAAGGGAGTAAACCCAAAGACTAATATGCCACCCCCCAAAACTATAAATGAAGCCAATTTTATGTGGCAACAAAACTCAGATAAAGAACCTCAACAGCATTGATTCTAACTTAGATTGCATTCACCTGTCCTATCTTCTACTCAAGTACAAAGTTGCACATGCTCTTAGTTAAAGCATCACCCTTTTATGTTTCTTTACTTAACTCTTTGGGGAGATTTATATACATTGCGGGAGATTGAATCGGAAATAGTTTAGGTGTGACTTGTATGAAGTGGTGAAACAGAATTTATCAACAGAAATAAATGTTTAAAAAAACCACTTCTGATATCTCAGATCCTTATCTGGTCTTATTATCTGAAGGGTTCGATTTCAGAACTCTTTTGGCTTCCTACGGTTTACTCCCATGATCACCTTTTCTACAGATTATGTGGAAACCACCTTTGAACTAAAGCTAGATTCCTTTTGAACCTAGGTCCACAGTCAGAGCTCTGTGGTGGGCTCTCTGGGTGGGAGCTGATGAAGAGTCTCCCTTAGGTCTGGTGGGTCATAAGACACTGGGTCAGAGTTAAGTTTCCAAAAAGAAGTTTCCAAAAAGAAAGTCAGACCTGTTGCTGCTCTATGCTGCCCATGTGTTGATAAAGCCTGGCTCTCCCTTCCACTGAAAGTTGGGTTAACAAGGGCCACTTGGTTATTGCTTTCCCTCCTCTTAAAAAAAAAGTTATTCTCCCTTTCACTTTTTCACTTTTCTCTTACACTCTTCTCTCCCCCACCCCCACTAACATAAATAGCACTTTTAGCTTTAGGTCTTTGCTCTTCATTCAGGTGTAGACAAAGTGGATGCACTATGTAAGTACGCCTGATTTTAAAACTGTGAATGGGAGAGAAAGCAAACCTCAAAACATTTGCTTTACAAAGGCAGGAGAGGGGGAGAGAGAGAAACTGTTATTTGATACCGATTTTGCCAGATGTCAGTTTAAAGGGGCTTGAAGAATTCTTAAGCCTTTGTTTACAAAATCCCCCCTTCCCCCCTCCACCAGCGCCTCAGTGATTAAGTTACTGGTAAGACTTACTTTAAGACTGCATTTCCAAAATTGGATGGGAAGAGGAGGGAGGGAGGGGAAGGAGGAGGCATTTTAATTTTGTTTTTCCTTTCTAATTAACTAGGGCTGCCATCTACAGATATCTCCTTTTGCTTGGGAAAAATAACCCTTAATCTTCACCAATAAAGGGCAATCAAACCATTTACTAAATAAACACAGATCATTGTGGAATGGCCACCTCTTTGTGATTTAATTTGCCTGGTGCCTCACCTGAGAGAGGAGGGACTGTGACCACAGGTTTGTTGGGTTCAAAGGGAAGCAGACAGAGGGAGGAGGAGGATCTTCTAATAGCAGGAAGGGAGAGTTTGGTGGCCACTGCTACAATCCACAGAATGCAGGGATATTTTTCTTTGAATTAGCAAGCCATTAAAAATATTACTCTCTCTCAGTCTTGGGCCTTATCTTTTGAACTGGCTTGGGGCTGCCAGCTCAGAAGGGGCTAGTCTGGGTTTTGAAATCATTAAGTTAATAAAGCAAATGTTAAGTCCCCCTGGCCATCCATTGGGAACTTGAGAGGACAATGCACCTGGTTTCTTCATACAGTTATAAATCTAAAGCTGGGGGAAAGGGAGGGACTTCAGAGGCCTTTTAGTCCAATCTCTCATTTTACAGATGGGGAAACTGAGGCTCAAGGGGCTAAATTTTAATTACTTGTATACTGAACACTTGAACATTACTTAGCTGTATGGCTCTGGGTATGTCACTTAAGCCCTATTTGCCTCAGTTTTCTTGTCTGTAAAATGAGCTGGAGAAGGAAATGGCACAAACCACTCCATTATCTCTGCCAAGTCAGTCCCAAATGGGTTCATAGGAGTCAGACATGACTGAACAACAATCGAACAACATACAACAATGTTGAGGGATCTCTTCCTGCCACGAGCCTCTTCTTGGTCACCAGTCATTCTGAATACAACATACAATTTACTTAAATCTTGACTAGCTATAGGCTTCAGAAGCCATTTTATTTGGTATGTATTTATAAGGACACATGTCTCGCCAGGTAAAAATACCATCTCCTTGAGTGAAGGGACCATTTTGTTTTTGTGTTTCTAGCACTTAACACTCAGTGCCTGGCACATAATAGACAATAAAAATAGGGTGACTAATTGTCTTCTTTTATTTCAGTGATATATAGTTTCCCAAAAGTCCTAGTACAATCCTAAGCTTTTTTTGTTTGTTTTTTGGAGGGCAATTGGGGTTGACTTGCCCAAAGTCACATGGCCAGTAAGTGTGTCAAACATCTGAGGCCGGATTTGAATTCAGGTCCCTCCTGACCCCAGGGCTGGTGCTCTGTTCACTGCACCACCTAGCCGCCCTGGATCCTAAAATAACAGAAAACTACACTAAAATTTTGAGAAACTGTGTATATGCCTAACTACAGTTTGGAACTGAAGGGCAAACAGATTCTCCAATTACTAATTTTATTTTTTTGTTTTTGGAGGGGAGAGGGTAGGGAAATTGGGGTTAAGTGACTTTCCCAAGGTCAAAAGGCTAGTGTTAAATGTTTGAGGCTGAATTTGAACTCAGGTCCTCCGGACTCCAGGGCTAGTGCTCTATTCACTTCGCCACCTACCTGCCCCAATTCTCCAATTTTTACAAATCTGAAAAGAAAGTGGTCTCTAAAGAACCAAAAATAACCCTCTTCTGATTATTGTTCTCCATAGGTTTGTATTACTGATTCAGTTTCATACCCACGAATTGCATCCAAGTCAGAGTGAGAGTTTGGCTCTGAGCTGAGTCAGGCTGATGTATGAGACAACTTGGAAAGGAAATGTGGGCAGCAGCGGGAGCAGAAGGAAGTGGAAGCAGCTATCGAGGTCAACCTTGGAGTCAGAAAGATGTGGGTTCAAGTTCTGTCTCTGACACACAGACCCCATCTCTCCATAGGCAAGTTGGGACCTCTCTGGGTCAATGGCCCAGAGGCATTTCTGTAAGACTCCATTTCAGATGAGTTGTTGACCTACGTTGCTGGAGGTGTCCTCCCTCACACAAGAAATTGCCAACACTGATGAAATCACAGGTCTAAACCGACTTTCACTTAGAAATGCAAGGATCACAGATGTGCACCTGGGAGAGATAATAGAAGTAACTTGGTCCAAATCCTCTCATTTTACAAGTGAGAGAATTGTGACCCAGAGAAATGAAATAAGTACTTTGTATATACCCTGTAAGGGGTGAAACAGAGATTTGAACCTAGTTCCTTTGGGTCCAAATCTAGCATCATGCTTTCCTTCTTCAGCTAGTTTCAGAATTCATTCTAAGGTGATAGACTACTTAACTGTGAGCATGTCTTACAAAAAAAAACCCAACAACAACCCCGAAACCCCAAACAAACAAAAACCCCAAAGCAAAAAAATATTCTTTCTGCCTCCTGGCCACTCCAACACTGAAAATGTCTGACTTGATGGAGGGGAATTATCCAATGATCTTTTCTATCCTAGCATGTGAAAAGTTAAGATTGGTTCAACAAATTTCCTTCAGGGCAAGCCAGTCATAGCATGCCTTCGGTAGATACTGCAGATCCTCATGTAGGTTGATGTGGTCACAGCTGTGACATCAGAAACAGATCTGGAGAGAGTTTTCTTTTCATAAATCACTAAGTCTAGTCTGGCCTTCTGTCCATCAGGTGGAGTGGCTACTGGCTTTTTCCAGGTGTGGATGGTCTAGATACAGGGCTGACTCTGCCACAGCAAATTTGTAAAGAGGTGTTACCAAAATGGAGGGGTTTTGAAAACAGTACAGGAGGCAGGAGAGGAAACATTCTGAGGTAAAATAAATAGAGGAAAGTGATGGACTTGTCACTGGAACAAAAATTGCCTAGGTTGAGCTGTGAAATTTCACCCTTTCTCTTCCTCTTGCCTAGAATATTTCCCTAGCAAAGTCACAGCTCTTGATTATTCTTTGTTTGACTTTCCTAGTTCTGAGGGCCAGAGTTGCCTTAGCCCAGAGGCTTGGGGGTGGCCTGCAGAGTTCTGACAGATCAGTTTAATCGAGGTGGGGGCTGGCTGGTAGGTTCCAGTTACTGCAGGAATAGCAAAGTGGTGGGGGAGGGAAACAATCAGTCCACGATGAGCTATTCCTGCCATTTATCCAACCCCTGCAAAGGCCCTGTAGGGGCAGAGCCCCCAGAGAGGGAGCAGATAAAAGGGGATTCCTCATTCCGTTTGAAGCTTCAGTCAGAACTTTTACCCACCTCCCTCCTTGCATCCCAGGGCTGTTGGAGCAGGTGGTTAGGTGAGGACTTAGGGAGCAGGGGACAACTGTCTACACAGAACTGGGGTTTTCTCTCTGTTGCTTCACATTCTCAGCTCTAGTCACTTTTGAGTATGGATTCAAAGGGAAGGAGGCCTAATGTTCATAACCTTAGAGCTTGAAGGGACCTCAGAGACTAATTGGACCACCTATCCTTTGACAGAATAAACTGAAGTCCAGAGAGAAAGTAATTTGCTCAATGAAGTTACACTGGTAGAGAAGTTGCAGTCAGGAATGGGAATTGGGTCTTCTGGTTCTAAATACAAAGTTCTTTCCACTGGACTGCAAATCAGACTCTCTATTTAAAATCTTTAAGTTTGCATTGTTATGGTCCTTCTGGAATTTCTTGGAATGGCATATTTCTACAAAAAGAAAATAATTAAGGAAATACCAGATCTAGGCAGATAAGGACATCAAGACTGGATTGTTCAAAGATTGGAGTAGTGTCATCTCTATCCCTTGTACTATTTCCAGACACAAGATACCAGAGTAGTAGACGAAGAAGGAGGGAAGATATTTTCATCTGAGCTTTTCAAATGAGCTGGTGAGCTGGGGCTGCTGAATGACATTAGGAATTTGCTACAGATCACAGGGGCGCCTGAAGAGAGCTTTCTTTTTTACCTGAAACCACCTCCCATCCAGGATCTACAGATAAAAGGCATTTTGTGACTTCCTTTTTATTTCTCCAGAGCCCTCCCGCCCACCCACCCCCCCCACTCCCGGCCACATGAGTCCTTCATGCACAGAACTTTCAGAGCCAAGTGGGCTAAGTGCAAATGGATATTAGCAATATTAATCAGTCTTTCATTTTCAGGTATTCCACACAGGCAGCATATCGACATCTTCTGAATCCTTAGGGAGGCTGGACTGCTAATGAAGGGAGGGGGAAGCCCCACTTGTTATTTTTCCTCCTTTCCCTACCCCCACACTCCCCCCCCCATCACCACTGTCCTCAAATATGTCTGAAAGAAGTACCCTGCTCATTGTTTGGATTCTTCTCTCTACTCCCACCCCCACACACACCCCCCACACCCCCCCATCCCTCAATGAAAGGCTATATGAAGCTGTTTCAAGGGTCTATGGTCCAGTTGTTCCTGTGCAAATATGCATTCAGTGCCACAGCAGGGTAAGAATCAATAATTACTGCCAACAAATTGGTGTGTGTGGAATATGCTTGTTAGTTTATATGTTCTGTTGTTATTATTATTTTATATTGTGCCTGAGCTCTCCAATGTCAGAATGTAAATAAGAGTTTGAATTTCTTCTTCTAGTTTCTGAAATTACTGATTGCAAAAATGTTGTTGTGTATTACGCTTATTTGGTGGGGGGGGAAGAAAACAATTTAAATATTCAACAATAGAGGAATAGTTAAATCTTTAAGTTAATGTAATTGAATATTATAAACTATTTAAAATGATACAAAGAAATCTGGAAAGACTTTTGTTAAATAAATGCAAAGTGAAAAAGGAGAGTCGGAAGAATGAATACACACTAATTACAACCATATCAGAAGGAAAATGAGTGAAAATGAATGTACAAGCAAAGAATCCTGATAAGAGTTTAAAGTAATGAATAATTTTTATAATTCTTAAACACTGATTTTAAAAAAGAAAATGTTATTATGTAGGCCATAAAAGTCTTCTTTTGGGAAATAAAGGTTTTCTCTTTGAGAATATTATTGAGTAGTTCTCAAAAAAGAATTGCAAAATATCACCAGCCATGTGAAAGGATTCTCCAAATCACTAGCAATAAGAAAAATGCAAATCAAAGCAACCCTGAATTTTCACTTCATACGAAGCAAATGGCAAAGATGACAAGAGATGGGAATAGTCAGTGTTAAGGGAGTTATGGAGAGGAACACTAATGCATGGTTACTGGTGGAACTATGAATCTGCACAATTGTTCTGGAAGGCAATTTGGAATTATGTAAATAAAATGAATATAATGTCCAGAGATTCCACATGTAGGCATTTACTGAAAGGAGTTCGTTGGCAAAAAGGAAGGTTCCCTATACACCAAAACATTTATGGCAGAACTTTTTGTTCTAGAAAAGAACTGAAAATAAAGTAAATATCCATAGACTGAGAAGTGTACTTAGATATAGAATATAGAATATTAGACTTAGAATATGTACAAATGGGCGTACAAGAATGTCATGGAATGTTACTATGCCATAAGAAACAATGAAGATGACAAATAACAGAGAAGCATAGAAAAACTTAAACAAACTGATGCAAAATGAAGGAAGCTGAGCCAGGAAAAGAAATATGCACAACTAATAACTACAGCAATATAAATATAAACAACAACAATCACAAAACAATAAAAAATAAATGTTATAAAATTGCAAAGAATAAGCATGGCTCCAAAGAGAAGTACAAAAAACATCTCCTTTGCAGGGGTGAAGCAATCCACAGATATGGAACGCTGTATATACTGTTAGTTTTTGTGTATGTGTGTGTATTTGTTAAGTTTTGTTAAGTTTTTTTCCTCTTCCTCCTTTAATTTTTAAAAAATTCTTTTTGCTAAGATTGCTTTCAACCAGGGGGATAGCTAGGCAATCTGAAAATAAAATATATCAATAAAATCTATTTTAAAAGAGGGTGCAAAATTTTTTAAAAGAATTTTTAAAAAGAACACATGGAGATATTTGTCTAATAGTTGAGTCCTTGATGGGTTACTTAGAATATGTATAAGTCAAGATCTAGAAAGCCCAACTAACCTGGATCCATTTTATTTACTCCTCAAGAGATGAATTTTTGTGGTATGTTGGAAGTGGTATTTATTTGCCTTGGGCTACTGTCACCTGTTAGCTCTATGGACAGCTGCCAAGAATCCCCATGGGCATACTCAAACCTCAAACCTTTTAGGGTGGTTTAATATTCTACTGTGGTCCTTTTTTTTCTTTTGTAAAAATATCATATTTTGTAACAGTTTTGAGGCTAGAAGCTCAGGATTCCCAAGCAAAAATTTCAGAAAGGATGGCATTGTTGGGTTTTTTGATCTCTGACTGTCAGGATCCTATGACCTCTGACACAAGTAGACCCAAGAGTACAAGGATGAGATCAGAAGAGGTTATCACAGAACCATCACTTCCTAAACCTTTTGTGTATATCCCCTGGGATGTTTTGTGTTCTAGGTTGTGCTGAAAGCTGCCTGAGGTCTTGGGCACAGAAAACAAAAGAAGCACAGAGAAAGGGGACCAGCAGACTTCCCTATCTCCCACTCCACTGCTCTTCCATAACAAGTCTCATCTGACTCTCTCTTGCTCTCTCTCCAGTCAATACTGTCGACTCTATAGCCACATTATAATAAAGACCCTTTAGGAACTTTATTTCACGGGTTCCTCTGCATTTCCCTGCTTTTTATCAGTTACTTGAGTTTATAATCTGATTGGGGAGAGGACAATGCCCTCTTTGCAGTTGCTGCCTTCCTACTTCTGCTGACAAGCCCCTTAGATGAATGTAATTTTCTAATTACAGATAAACAGATCTCTATCCTGTCCTTTCAGTGTTTGGAATGACCTATTTATGTATTTGCTCCTAAGGAGAAAGAAAAAGGTTGTCACCACCTGTATCCTTGACTACCTTGAGTTTATTGCCTACTGCCATTTATATGTATGTAGCCTAGACCTTGTCTCAGTAACTGGATCTTCAACAAAGCTGATTTTTGGCAAATAGAAACCTCTCCTAAGTTGGGAAGGTTTAACTTATGTGACATGTTCATTATACATTGTGTTTTATGAGGCTTTAAATATTTATGATCGATCCATAATACAGGATCTAGCTCAATGACTTGCACATATTAGTTCACCCAGTCTTGTCAATTCTAGACCTGTACTCCAAAGAAATGAAAAAAAGAAGAAAAGGTCCCATGTGTACAAAAATAACTGAAGCCACTTTGGAAACCTAGAAACAAAGGAGATGTCCATCAATTGGGAATGTTTGAACAAATTGTAGAATATGAATATAATGGAATACTTTGGGACTTTAAGAAATGAGGGAAAAGAAAGTTTCAAAGAGACAAGAGAAGACTTGTAGGAATTGATGCAGAATGAAGTAGGTAGGACCAGAAGAACAATTTATACTTTAACATCATTATTGTAAAAATGAACAATTATGAAGGACTTAAGAATGAAAGAATTGATAAAGAAAAACTCTGCCTACCTCATGACCTTGTGAAGATGATAGACTAATATGAAGAATAAGAAACACATTTTTTTTTGGTGTGACCATTGTAGGAATTTGTTTTGCTTGACTCTGCTTACATGATGGGGGTCTTCCTACCTTCCTTTTTTCTTTCCTTCCTTCTTTCCTTCCTTCCTTCCTTCCTTTCATCCCTTCAGTCTGTCCCACCTTCTCTCCCTTTCTTTCTCCATCCCTTCATCTTTCTCTTCTTTCCTATTCTCTCCCTCCTTCCTTTCCTCCCCCTTTCTTCCTCCTTTCCTTTTTTCCTCCTTCCTTCCTTCCCTTCCCCTTTCCTTTCTTCCCCTAATCTCTCCATGCCTTCCTTCCTCCTTTTATCCCTTTCTCCCCAGATCCTTCCTCCCTCCCTTTCATCTTCTCTCCCTCTCTCCTTCCTTCACTTTATCCTTTCCTCTCTCTCCCTTCCTTTTCCCTCCTCCCTTCATTTCCTCCCTCTTTCCTATCCTCCATCCCTTCTTCTTTCCTTCCCTCCCTCCCTCCTTCATCCTTCCCTTTCTTTCTCTTTCCCTCCCTTCCTCTTTTCCTTCTTTTCCAGTGGGTGAGGATTGGCAGAAGGAAGGAAAAAAAAAGAACGCTTGATAATTGAAAATATAAAAGAGTAAAAAAAAAAACCTGTCAACTGAAAGAAAGCAATCTTTTTTTTTTTAAATCAAATTCTCTAAACACTTATGAAGTACAGAGACCACCTGGGCGGTAGCTCCACCTGCATTTTCTAAGCATTTTCTCCACTCTGTTTCTTGAAGTAATTGAGTAAAACAGAATCGCAATGGGGCTTTCCTGACTCCAGAACAGAAACTTCTATGTAGGAATTCAGAGGGACAGAACCACAAAAGTGGCAAGAATGAACTTTATATAATTGTCTTTAAATTTATTTATTTCTATTTGTCTATGTTTATAATGTATCCCTCCTACTCTTCCTGCCCCGCCCCTCCCGAATTAAACAAACAAAAAGAAAGAAAAAACCCTCTTATCACAAACATGGATAGTTCAGCAAAACAAATCCTCTAACTGTATGTCTCTCTGAATTTTGAATTCATTGCCTCTGTGGTAGGAGGTGAGAGGTGTGTTTACTCTTCAGTCTTCTGAATTTGTGGTTTATCTTTTCTATCATCAGAGTTCTAAAGTCTTTCAAAGTTCTTTTTTTCAACAGTATTGTTGTCATTGTATCAGTTGTTGTAGTCCTGTTCATTATGCTCTATATCCATTCCTAGAGATATTGCCATTTTCCTCCAAATGGATTCCTTTCCTCACCTCTAACAGCACAATAATTTTCCATGACTTTCGCATACCAGAATTTTGTAGTCATTGTAGTCATTCCCCAGTAGGAGGACAGCCCCGTTCTGGCTACTGCAAAAAGAGCTACTAGAAATAGTTTCGTACTTATAGGTCCTTTCCTTCCTTTGTAAATTGTTTTTACTGAAAAAAAAAAGATATTATATCATCTCCTAGACCATCTCTATACAAGTTGTAGGTACATTTAAAATAATAATTATTTTTAAAAATGAAGACAGGTATCTTATTAAATACATGAGAAATCCATGAATAACCATGGTTCACATTTGTATGGTACTTTATGGCCTCTAGAACATTTTCCTCACAGAAGTTCTTGAGAAATCTGAGGCTCAGGGAGGTTGATTTGTTGGACACACAGACCATCATTTTCTTTGTACTTTATGTATACTTTAATTTGGTGGCGAGGCAGAAATGCACACACTGATTTCAACAGAGGAAAAATGAAGAGCATCCATTCATTTGGCTAAGTTTTCACAGGCATGTTGACTACACAGTGCGCAGATACACGGGGAGGAAGAGCATCTCCTGGCTGTCATTCAAAATTGTAACCCCACCTCCCCTCCCCCACTTCACTCTTCTTGGCGAAAATGCACAATGGGCAGATAGACGAGTAACTTAGGTTGGGGTAGCCAGATGGTTGGACCATCTTGTCAGGACAGTAAAAAGGTGATGGCACCAAAACTTGGAACGGAAATTGCCTGGAAAGCAGAGAACTAGACGAGAGGCAATGGAGAAAACAAGAAGCCACCATCTTCACTGAGCCAAGAGTCTCTTGCCAGGCTCAGTGAGACCTCTAAATCCCACTCCACCCCTCTTTTTGGAGGGGAGGGGGATTAATTTGTAGAAGGAAGGTCGGGGGGGGGGGGACTGTATTCTTCATTCTTGCAGGAAATAAACTTTATCCCTGACCAAGGCTGCAGTCACAAGAAGATTGGAAGCTGTGGTCCACTGCCCCCCACCCCCAGCCTATACTGGATGGAAGTCTCGGAGAGGAGAGGTGTGCCCTGCTGCGGAAGGCCTCTCAGAGTAACGCTGCCAGGGGCTCTTCCCTCCCCCCCTTCCCTCCTTCTCCTTTTATCTGCCCTCTTCTTGGAGACAAATTACCCTTTGTCTAAATCGGCACATTGTTCTCCGTAATGGAGCAGAGAGTGTAATTCTAGTAATGCACTTAGCCGGTCAGCTACCCTCGGAATTCAAGCCCAGGTCTTTGAGAAGGCATTCCTCTTATTTAAGTCTCTCAGCATCATCCTGTGATGAACATAATGTGACACCAGCCCCATCAAGATAAGAATTCTAATGGCCACAATGGCTCCCCTTTCTTTCCCCAGTCCTCCTTTATTACTCTGTACATTACATTCACTTCCAGCAGGGAAGAGTTTATAAGCATGGGGCTAGCCTGGCAGTACTGTATTCAGCTCCCTGCGTGGCTGTGTGGATGGGCTCCAGGGACGGAGATACACTTCCCTTTAATAAGCTTCTCACACTACATTAAAGATAAAAGGGGAAGGGAAATATTTATATTCTGACAAAGCAGCTCTTCCCTTCAGGCTCTTGTTTTATTTATTAGCTTGCTCTGTCCCTCTCCCATACCCCCCCTCCCCCTTTCTGTTTCAGTGGCTAGGCAGGCATTTCCTCTCTTCCTCCCCTCTAGTCATTAATTTTGCGTGTGAGCGACAGCGACAGGGAGACTTTAGAGTCGCTGTCAGAGAGATCAGATTAGTCCGTGTGCCATTCCCAGGTGAGGCAAACAGCTGTTCCTGAGCTCTCCCCAGAGGGGCTTCACGCTATCACACTTATTGCATAGTACTTAACCATCCTGAGATATTCAGTTGTATAAATTATATCGCTTTAACTGAACCACACCAGTCTAGCAAATTGTTCAGATACGGCACTGTTCAGATAGCCTTGGTCCCAGTACAGAATGGCTATGTATCTCTAACCCCTTTTGTCGCAGCTCTCTTTGTCTTGTCCAGGTGACTAGTCCCTCAGGAGACCAGTTTTTCTCTGTTTAATCTGACCAAATCCAACAAAACATGGACACACACTTTGAAATCTTGATTCAGTGCTTTATAATTGATGTGACATCCTGGCCACCTCCACTCCAGGCCACCTCCATAAGGCAATCATCCCTATCTTCTTATCTCCTTCTTGTCTCCTTCCCCTAACCAAGACCTTGAACTCCACCCCCTATAAAAAGGGCTCTGCTAGGGTAAGCTTTCACTCTTTATTTTACCTAGAATTAGGCTTCTGCTACACTTCCCAGCCATTTCAGCATCCAGAAACTCACTCTCTTCCCATGTTCCAGGTCCCTTTTATGTGATGTCTTCTCCCATTAGAATAGAGGGCACTTTGTATACCGAGGATTTAGTACAATAACAAGCACATGCCCATCATCTTGGCAAAGATGACCAAAGGAAAAAACTGGCAAATGTTGGAAGGGCTATAGAAAAACAGACACATAGATGTACTATTTGTGAAGCTGTGAATGGGTCTAGCCCCATTGGAGAAAGCCATTTGGAATTACGCAAAAAAAAATTACTAAACAGTGCCTAGGTTTAGATCCAGTTATACCAGTGCTAAAACTATATGCTTCAAAGAGATCAAAGAAGGAGTAAAAGGTCTCATATGCATATACATATTTATAGCAGCTCTTTTTTTATGGTGGCAAAAACCTGGAAATTAATGAGGTGACTATTGATTGAGGAATGGGTGAACAAAGTGTATTATATTAACTATAATGGAATTCTAGTGTGTGAAGTAAAATACAGTTTCAAAGAGACATGGAAAGAACTTGTATAAACTGGTACAAAATGAAGTGAGGAAAGCAATTTATGCTGCAACATCAATATTGTAAAAATAAACAATTCTGAAAGGCTTAAGAAACTCTTATCAATTAAATGATTAACTATTAGTCCAGAAGACTGATTTAGAAGAATGCTGTCCACTTCATGTCAGAGATGATCCAGAATAAAAGAAGTATTTTCGGATGTGACAAATATGGGAATATGTTTTGCTTAATTGTGCTTCTGTCATATAGGGGTTATGTATTTCTTTTTTTCTCCTATGGGCAGGAGGAGATGGAAGGGAAAAATGAATACCTGATAATTGAAAAAACAACAAAAAATTTAAATATGATAAGTTGCTAATAATTGTGTTAACTATTACCTATGTCTATCTCTCGTCCTCATGCTCACTTAAACATGTAAGTAGTATCTTGCCATTTCAAAACTAAGTCACAGTTATCACCAGCAGTGACTTGATTGATGTGTCATACCTCTGAAAATTTACTTCCCATATGAAGTCTTTCTAGATGGATCAGAAGAAAGCCTATTGCTCTTCTTGGCTCCACCTAGGTTGGAGTTCTTGGCTACGCAGTCTGATCTCCATCTAGAAGTGAACTTATAATTTAATCAATATATTGATATCTATCTTTGAAGTTTTGAAGTATATGTTGCCCGCAGCATAATAATGTCTAAGATAGGGGGTCCTAACCTGGGGTTTATGGAAATCCCAAAAGGTCTCTAGATAGATTTTAGGGAGTACCTGAATTTGGATGAAAACAAAATTACATCTTTAGTTTAATATAATTAGTTATCTTTGTAATTTTATGTACTTAATAGTATTCTGCAAAGAATCCATAGGTTTCACTAGATTGCTAAAGGGAGTCATGACACAAAAAAGGTTAAGAACTCCTGATCTAAGATATGGCGAATGTCAACAGAAGGGTCTGGCTAACTTTGGATCAAAGGAAGACTAGATTATAAATCAAAACCCTGAAAATTTAACAATTGCAGGTCTGCTGTTTGAAATAAAGAGCTATGGTTGAGGGTATTAAAATATCAGTGCAACAATAATAACCAATACAAACAAGCACTTAAGTAGCACTTTTCAGATGTGAAAAGCATTTATATGTTATAGTATTTGTAAAATACTTTGCATATCTTAAAGTGCTATAGAAATGATTTTATTATTACTATTATCTCATCTGACCTTCACAACCACCTTAAGGGGGAGGTACTATGGTCATCTTCATTTTACCAATGAGGAGACTGAGACTGAGAAACGTTTAGTGATCTCTTGCATAGTTAGTAAATGTCTGAGGCTGGATTTAAACTCAGGACTCCCTGACTTGAGGTCCAGCACACTATTCAGTGTTTGCACTAGCTCTTGCTGGGCAACAAGCATTTTGCTGAGCTGCCTACTAATGGCAAGATATTTAGATTATAGGTTCTATTATTATATAGATCCTAACTCTTCCACTTACTAGTTGTGTGACCATGATAAAATTGCTCTTTCTCTGAGGTCCTCAGTTTCCTGGTCTGTAAAATAAGGAGGTTGAACCCCATGACTTGAGATCTTTTTCAGCTCTGAAGCTTTCAGTTAATATTTAATAATGGATATTAATTTAATATTTAACTCAGGCAAACATGACATGATCTAAAGATGTAAGATGATCGAAAAAGGGTAGTGGAGGATCTTTGCTAGTCAGTGGTTGGAATGAAAGCTTCCTATAGGTGGAATGGTGGGAGATAAATTTGGAAAATGTGTGTCCAAAGTCTTTACCTGGCATTCCATCACCTTTTTTTCCTTCCAAATGATCTTGTAGTTAGTTGCATTGTGTATTTTGGTGGCTTATCCCTTCCTTCCTCCCTCACTTCAACAGACTGTGTCCTTACAACAAGCAAATCAAGTCAACAAGTAAATAATTATTCATTAATAATCTTCTATGTGTCAGGCACTAGACTAAGTTACAAAGAAAGACAAAGAAGCTATTCCTTCTCTCAATCAAGGATTCAATCTAATTGAAAGTCATTCGAATTTAAAAGCTTTACAAACGTTATATCTTAGTATTCTCACAACACCTTGGGAAGATCCTGTTATTATCCCTGTTTTTTCAAATGAAGAAACCAAGGTGGACAGAGGTTAAATGACTTGCCCAGGGTCACACAACTTGTAATATTTGAAGCTGAACTTTAACTCAGAACTCCCTAACTTGGAAGTTTAGCACTCTGTCCACTTTCATAGCTAGTTGTCCACTATTTGCCACAAGAGGCTGTGTTTAAAACCTACTAGGGCTAGGGGATATAATTGAATTTGGTTAAAATTTCAAGAGGAAATATGGCTAAACTCCATTAACTGCTTCTGTCTAGTGGTAAGTTAACTATTTATCTTTACTGATGACAATAATGTTGCCCAGAACTAGGGAAATACAAACAGGAAATTGTTAGATTTGAGATTAAACAGAACCCCTTGACTAATTTTGACCTTAGCTGGGTGGTAAATACGTAGCTGTAGAACAATCATAATAATGGCTTGCCTAGATGGAATTAGGATACTGAATAGCCACAACAAAGTGAAAAGAACATTATAATATTGGGGGGCTAGGAGTCAAGAGGTCTGGGTTCTAGTCCCAACTCTGTCACCATCTTCAGGTCTGATTTTGAGCAAGTCTGTGTCTCAGTCTCTCTGGCTGTAAGATACATATCAAGTTTATTAAACTTAGTAGTAAGGATGAAATGAAGTAATGTACTGGAAAGTTATTAAAAAGGGATACAAATGTCAAGTATTATTTATGAGGACCCCTTTTTTACCAGTAGGGTGGAGATTTCAAGGAGTGAAGAAATCCAAAATTTAGTGACATGCCAAGCATGTATTCATGGAACATTTAAGCATGAGGATGAACCTGTAGGAAAATAGTGCCTTAAGTAGTATGAAATGGAAACAGGACTTGGGACCAGATATGCCTCCCCACCCCAGTGGCAGGTCCAGCAAACATGTACTAATTTTCCTTAGTCCATGAAGCTGTAAAAAAAAAAGTTTTTGGTAATACCGAGGCAGAGACAGATTTTTTTTTCTTTTAGCAAATTGTAAAAACAATATGATACACATGTAAGCTAATAATTGTTATTTCCCAGTTCTTGCAAGCATATCTCTGTCAAATTTTGTTTGGGAGTACTGATGAGCTATGTGTTCGTCTTCCATTACTTAGCAGAAAAACAGAAAGCTTCATTTAAACAAGGGTTCATAACCTTTTTTGATGTCACAGATCCCTTTCGGCATCATCTGTGAAATGGGCTGGAGAACAGCCCTGAAGTCAGAAGGATCTGAGTTCAAATCTGACTTCAGACACTTAACACTTACAACTGTGTGACCTTGGGGCAAGTCACTTAGCCCCAATTGCCCTGCCTTCCCCCTCCAAAAAGAATGCAAAAAAAAATTAAAATAAAATGGGCTGGAGAAGAAAATGGAAAATCGCTTCAGTATCCTTGCCAAGAAACCCCCAAGTAGGGTCACAGTGACATGACTGAAATGACTCAACAACAGAATAATAATTTTAAATACATAAAAAGAAATATATAGAATGACAAAAGAAATTAATGATATCAAAATATGGTTATTAAAATGTATTTTTAAAACCTCTAGTTCATTGGCCCCAGGTTAAGAATCGCTCACTTAAATCTTCTTCCCCTTCTCCTCCTCCTCCTCCTTGTCCTCCTCCTCGTCCTCCTCGTCCTCCTCGTCCTTCTTCTTCTTCTTCTTCTTCTTCTTCTTCTTCTTCTTCTTCTTCTTCTTCTGCTTCTTCTTCTTCTCTAGTCCAATGCAGTTTAATACTTAAGAACCAAGCTCCCTGCTTCAAAGATCTGCTGGATGGTCTGCTGGAATCAACAAGAGCAGTTGGGAGGAATGCAACAGAAAGGGCAAGCCAAAATCAACAGAATGGTGAAATGGGCCACCCAGGAATGCCAGACATGGAAAATACTCACCAGCTTCTTCCCAGGGCTCTGAACACTGATCTGTAACCAAGTGGGGGCAGAAAGGGGCGGGGGGGGGGAGAAGTCTGGGGACATTAATCACAGACTGGAGCCATTAAAAACCCTTTTTGTAGACTTGCCCAGTTCTTCAGGTATAAAAGGTGAGGCCAAGTGTGGGGTGGATTCATGAATCATACCCATCAGAGGACAGTAAGGCCGTGGTGTATGAATAAAGAAAGAAAGGATAGATTCCTCATACCTCTGATCTGAGCAGCATAAAGCTGTGTCCAGGACAGAGGAGAGCTGATTAAAAAGCAGATTTGGGAGGGCAAAGCTCACTTCCAAATTCGAAGATTTAGGATGAGGCTGGGGTGGGTAATGAAACGTACGTGTTGCATTTAACATATGGTAGCATTAAGTGATTTGAAAACTTGCCTTCTTATATTCCCCAAATCCCTGACCCAGAGCAGAGACATTTGACCTCTGTTAATGGAGGAGACAGAAAAGACAAGAGAATGGAAGTAGGCAGAAAAATAAAGTAACAGAAGAGCAGAAAAGAACTTCAGAGTAGTCCAGCCATTTCACAATGGAAGAAACCAAATCCTAGGAAGATTAATAAAGCAGTTATTAAGTGCTTACTGTTGCCAAACACTGTTCTAAGTACTGGGAATACAAAGAAAGGCAAAAACCAAAACCAAAACCAAAATCAAAACCAATTCCAGCCCATAATAACCTTACATTCTAATAGAGGAGATAAACATAAAAATAAACAGGTGCAGGAAAACATCAGAAAAGGGACTTGAGATGAGTCTTGAAAGAAACCAGAGAAACAGTCATAGGTGGGGAAAAAGTGCATGTGGGCAAGGCAGCCATTGCAACAGAGTTGGAGATGAAACACTTGAGGATTGGCAAACAGGTTAGAGATGACTGGACCATAGACTACTTGGAGTATAAGAAGATGGGCAGAGTCAGAAGGGGCCAGATTGTGAAGGTCCTAACTGTCGAAAAAGAGGACAGGAAACCTATTCCTGGTCAAATGCTGGGATATTAAGATCCTCAATTATGGTGATGTGATTAGATTCATTAGGACATCTATCTGGAGCCTTCACTCTTGCAGAGTAAAAGGCATTGATTAGGCAAGATTATGCATAGTAACTAAGCCTGTGCTTTTGTAGATTAGTTTTAAGGAGCTATCTGAGGAACAGAGATGTTCAATGACTTGCCTACTAGTATAGAACTAGTACGTAAAAGAAGCAAGATTTGAACACAGGCTCTGAAGCCAAGTTCTATTCATGATACCTCACTGCCCTCTCATAAAAGGCATGCAAGGCTTTCCCCTCCTTAATCTTAGACACATTTGATTGTAAGCAAAGAAGGAAGATTTGATTCATTCATTCACCTAATGTGCAGGTCTGACCACACAATAAACTCCAGTGACTCTCAATTGCCTTTGGAAGCAAATATAAAATCCTCTATTTGATTTTAAAGGTCTTTCATAACTTTATCCCTGCCCCCTTTTTTAATCTCACCTCATTCCACATGTTCAATGAACCGATGACTCTAGCATGTTCCTCAAACAAGACTGTTCTTCAGATGAGATTTAGCACAGAACCTGGAATATATTTATTGTTTTTCAGTTGTTTCCAACTCTTCATGTCCCTATTTGGGATTTTCTTGATAAAGAGACCGGAGTGGTTTGTCACTTCCTTCTCCAGATCATTTTACAGATGAGAAAAGGGTAGCAAACAGAGCTAAATGACTTGCCCAGGGTCACACAGCTAGTAAGTGTCTGAAGTCAGATTTGAATTCAGGGAGATGAGTCTTCCTGGTTCCAAGTCTGGTGCCCTATCCACAGCATCGTCTATTGCCCTAACACATACAGTAAGTGCATAATAAATATTTGTTGACTTGACTCATTTATTCAACAAATATCAGTTGAGCCACTATTACATATGCTGTAGAGGAAATCAAGAATGGCAGTATTGTGAAGAAGAAACACTAGTGACTTGAGAATTACTGGCAGAATGAGGTCCAGACCCAAAACTAGATCCCAGGCCTCTTAAACACAGCTTTGGGCATCTCACTTTATAGTTCAAGGTTTCCTGACATGTACAATATTTCATACTACCTAGGGTTGTCATGAGGAAAGCATTCTGTAAACCTTAACATACCATTTAAATGTGAACTCTCATATGATCTGTAACATTTAACTTTGGTCTCAGACTCTTACCATCTGTGTGACCCTGGACAAATCACTGGACCTTGTTTGTCTCAGTCCTCTCATCTGTAAAATGGGCTGGAGAAGGAAAGGGAGAGTCTCTCCAGCATCTGCCAAGAAAACCCCAAATTGGATCATGGGGAGTCAGACACATCTGAAAATGATTCAACAACAAGAACTAACATCTCACATTCTTTAATTGCAAGTATAAAATTTAAATACTCCAATGGATTTGGAATACACTTTCTTTGCCTTTAGAATCCCTAGTTTTATTCAAAGCTTAGCTCAAAACCCACCTTCTCCTTGAGGCATTGCCTGATGCTCCCCACTGATGGAGTCCCTATCCCCAAGCCACCTTGCACTTGTTTTCACATATATTCTCTATGTACGTGTTATCTTCCCAGAAGGAATGTTAGCTCCTTGAGGGCAAAATGCCTTTTTACTAGTGCTTTTGTATTGCTAGTTTTTTGCAGTACCAGGGCCTGCCTCATAGTGAAGTATCAGTAAGTGCCTTTTGGTTGGTCTGTCAGTTGGATATCTCCTTCAGTGTGTCAATCTATTGAATCCTGCATATGTCCTTCCTTTTGTTGGTGAGCATCCACCCATGTTGTAAGGCTCAAATAAGATAATAGAATTAATGTTCTTTACAAATGTGAACGTCCTGTTTTAAATACTATTGTTTATTATTATTATTTTTACCACTTATTAGGCTTCCAATTATCAGGCCTTCAGTCTGGTGATTACTTCATTCCCTGAGCCTTCTACAATCCTCCTACCTAGCTCAAACTCTGTTTACAGAGCAATACAGGGGTATGTTGGTAAATGTTTTATGATCAGGTTTGTGGGAGGGGTGGGGAGATCTATATACACATTTACTTTTAAGTTTAATCTGCATCATTAACACTTTCTTAAGTCTAAACAATCAGTAGAACAATGAATCAAGGCCTGGTTTGCAGGATTGATGATTTCTGAGGTGTAAAATGCTCACACTGAAATTTAACAATGGGCTCTTAAGCCTGTGTGACCAGGCTCCAGTACTCCCCTGGGTCTGCTCAATATTGGAAGGAGGACGGCTTCCTAGACCTTTCTTGGTATTGCCATGCTGATATCTCCCTCTGTTACTTTGTTCTTACTCATCATGCGAGATGTGCAGTTTTCATATGAATCCTTTACTTTTCCCTAAATTCTGTATTTGTTGCTATGTAGTACAGCTTGCTTATTAGCAAGTATATACCTTCTCAAAGATGACACTGGATTTATCTAAGTCATGGCCCATACAGTCAGACACTGAATGGTTCATTAAATCAGTTATGGTTCCTTTGGAATAGTTATTGATATCTAGAGCAAAAAAAA
>CM053600.1:138907413-138931929 GCA_028646575.1 Pseudocheirus occidentalis
TGGCTATATTACATGATAATATAGTATAATGGAAAACCATCACTAAAGTCCTGTACTAATGCCTTATTATCATGTGGAAGTTACACTGGGTTCTGGAAGACAAAATCAGTGGACTGGAAGCTCTATTAGATCTTCCCAAACTGGGAAGGTTTTGTGTATGGGTCCAGGGTCAGATGTACATCTTTCTCAGGAGGATCAGCCAATGAAATGCAGAAATTTATCACTGGAAGGCTGACCACAAGGTGGTACAATTCTTTTCAGCCTCCCTAATTCTAAAATGTGGAAGAGTTGCAAGTCCAGTCATGGAGCCAAGAATATAAAACAAATGTGATGTTAAAAAAAAAAGTTTGAGAGAGATGCTTTCTAGATAATTAATTATTTTATTAAAATATTAGAATATTATTAATAAAAGAATGGTCATTTGGCCTTTTTTCTTAGATCAAAGACAAATCATAGAATCCACTCAATGCTCAAACACTCAATGCCCTTGGAAGAGTGGGTGTTCCTGAGGGTGAAAATCAACTCTGATTGGTTAACAAGTAATGAGAAGAAGGAAAATTATTATGAAAGATGGACCTATTCTAATGAGGGTCTGGGGATGTGACTTTGATTATGTAATTTACTTCTAAGTCACCCCCAACCTTGTGCAATCTAATCAAAGAATTTATCCCCTCCCATACCTGTGTAGAATACAGTGGGAAGGAATTCACCTAGATAAGATGATCTAGGTGGGGTAAATTTTTGGCAGACATCAGTAATGTTCTTCAAAGGCTGGGCTTTGAACATTGAAACAGGAGACGCGAAAAGTCTGTCTCTCTTCCTTAATTGGTTATTAAAAATCATTTCTCTCACAGGGGTTATTAAGCTGGGGTCTATGAACTCATTTAAAAAACATCTTGATCACTATATTTTAGTATAATTGGTTTCCTTTGTCATTCCACGTATTTCATTTTATACTTTGAAAGTATTATTCTGATATTGGGCTGGTAGTCTTCATTAGACTGCTTACAAGGCCCACAACACAATAAAGTTTAAGAATTTTCCTTATACAGTATTAGTACTTACGGCAAAGCTGGTCCCAGGACTGTGACTTAATCCCTCAGAGACACAGTTGGCAATCGACTTGGCCCAAAGTCATTACTTCTCAGATGAGGAAACTAATATTAGTACCATCTACTTCACAGGCTTTGAAAACAGTTTGTTAAAGTGCTCTGGCAAGAGTTCCAAGGACCAGATGAGGAGAGGGGGGAACTAAAAGCAGGACTTTACAACCTTGACCTGAACCTTGTACCTACTGCTCTATAGACCAGATTCTGGACTCTCTGGGTAGTCAATACACATTTATTAATAGCTTTTGGTGTGCCAGGTAACCATACAAAGCACAAGGGATACAAAGAAAGGAAAAAACCCCAAAAGAATCACATCTAAAAGAGATCTTTTAACCATTAGAAGCTTTCCTTGGATGGAAATTCTATATAGGAGTTATGGAAGCTTATTGAAAAATCCTGACAGTCCCTAGAAAAGCCTGTATCGGGGAGGATTTAAATCATAACTGAAGAAAATCTCCCATGAAAATGTTGACTTTAAGAGTTTTAAGATTTCAGCTGACTTCTCCAACCCAATGTGTATGTTATTACTTCTGGCAAATAATGAAAAATAATGACCTCACAAGGCAATCCAATAAATGTAATTGTCTCCATTCATCTCTCCGCTTCTATGAGAAAGTTTGGCCAGTCTTTCTGAAGCTTTCTCAAAGGGGAATGTTTATAGAAATTTGTCTTCAATCAAGCCTTTTTGTGCTCAAGCATGTATCTTGCTTTGAAAAAACTGAGTAATTCACTTGACGTATCTTGGCAGTCAAGTCAACAAATGCCTTCTAGCATCTTCTAAGGCAAAAAACAGGCCCTGCCCTCAAGGAGCTCACAATCTAATGGGAAAAAAGAAAAACCATGTAAAATAACCACATACAAATGAAACATAGATAGGGTAGATAGGAGATGATCTTAGAAGGAAGATTAAGGTTAGGGAGGACTTGGAAAGTCTGGGCTTCTGTCCATCTGCATCTGATTCCATGACAGCAAAGGCAAGTCATATTTCTCTAAGGGCAAAAGTGGTAGAACTTTTACTTGACTCTCCCCCCACCCCCACTCTTTCCTCTTCTCCAGTCCCTGCGTAACTCAGCACAGAGGAAGGAAGAAGCCATTTTAGATAAAGAATGACTTAATGGTCTTTATCTTATAGAAGCCTTTACCTGAAAGGAAAATCTTTAAGGCATTATCACCTCCTCAGGGAGAAAGATGACTATATTCTGCTCTAAAATGGTCCCTGGGACATTTGGTTTCTGAGAATCCTTTCATTGTGGACCAGCGAATTCTAGACAAGAATTCCATTGTGATTCCACTTAGTTATGTTAAGAGGTATATAACAAAATTCTCAAATAAAAAAGAATCTCAATTATGCTTATGTGTATATATATATATATACATATACATGCATGCACATACATATGTACACGCATATGTTTCTTTTTTTTGTATCAAATTTGTTTTATTCTCTACAGTTCCTCATTCATCTTGGTTCAGTCAGTAGTGCTGCTTCCGTCTGAAGGAACATCCTTCTGTAAGTCTCGCCTTGACTCCAGTAGGCTGACAGAGCACAGTGGAGCATCCGACACAGAGAACCACTGTTTGTGCGTGGCTGAAGACAGTGGTGATTGTATAGCACCCCGGGCACTTCACGTCCATGAAATACGAGTTCGGACTCTGTACCAGGCGCTTCTTCTTGTGTTTTTGCTTCTCCTCCTCGGGAGAGGGGTGCAGGAGATCTTTCGCGAGAGGCATGTTGGCACGGGGAGATCTTCACCGCGGGGAAAAAAGCCACGCATATGTTTCTATATGTATACTATAAGTGTATTGTACTGGGTTTTTATTCTCGTCTTCCAGAGTTCTGCCCCTGATACTATCAAAAAATTGTAGATTTTGGGGTGGCTAGGTGGTGAAGTGAATAGAGCACTGGCCCTAGAGTCAGGAAGACCTCTGTTCAAATCCAGCCTCAAACACTTAACACTTACTAGCCATGTGACCTTGGACAAGTCACTTGACCCCAATTACCCTGCCTCCCCTTCCAAAAAAGAAAAGGAAAAAAAGAATTGTAGATTTAGACCTAGAAGGAAACTTAGAAGGCATCTAATACAATTCCCCTTACTTTTTGGATTAGAAAACTGACATCCTGGAAGAGAAAATAACTATGGAACAAGGTTGTGCTGATAAGAAATGGGCCAGACTCAGATTAGAACTCAGGTTATCTGGCTTCAAAACCAACACTTTCCAACCTGTGGTCATTACTTTAAAGGTTGAGAACCTCTGGAGTAAATAATTCTGAAGCAATTTCTGACCCAACCTGGGCTAATGAGTAGTTTGCTGCTCCTATTTCCTGTGGTTAGAACAGAGTGATGATGGATGACAGAAGCAGCATTTTTCTGCTGTTTGTTAGTGTCTCTGTCACTATAACTCAGCTCCCTTCTAAGAGGTTTCTCGCTGTAAGGGAGAGGACTCTAGTCCTTCCTGGATCTCTTTGAATTCTCTGCTTATTCTCGCCTTACTTAACCTTTTGCTTGTTGAAATCTTTGCTGTTGTTCAGTCTTTTAAGTGGAGTCTGATTCACTGTGACCCCATACGGAGCTGAAATCTTACCCATCCTTTAAAACTCAAGTCAAGTGCTGCCTGCTCCATGAAGTCTTCTGTGATTCCTCCAGCTCATAATGATCTCTCCTTTTCTGGAATTTCTGCTGTATTTGGTCTTCCAACACTGCAGTTTAACATTGAAGGCTTTTCTGACTTGTTTTCACATGTATTTAGTTTTTTTCTCTTCCCCTGCTAGACTGTGAGTTCCTTGAGGGCAGGGGTTTTGCTTTCTGGTTCTTCTCTAGCACAAAGCTGGGTTCTGTTTAACTGCGTTATGATTCCCTCTCTCCTACCCCTATCTTCCTTTGTCTGATATTTTCTCTTTAAAAGAGAAGATTGAGCTGGGTCGGGCCAAGGAAACAAGGCATCTGGAATCCTCTACCCCGATGCTCCTGTGTAGGGTAGCCAAGGCAACATTTTGGAGGAGGACCACCCTGGCTGACTTGCTTTTCTTTCCTTTGCTTCCTTCCCTGCCAGCCGCCTGTCCCAGCCTAAGGCCTAGGAAAATTAAGTTGTTTTTGTTTTTTTTTAATTAAGATTGAAGCACAAGGTAGTCATAATAAGGGCCAACTTCAGGTTTTCCTTTAGTCTACCATAGATGGCTGTTGTCCATTTCCCCCACTGCGTTTCATCAAGGTCAGGTAGGATAGAAGCCTGGAAGAAATCCAAGTCCATTTAGTTCAGGGAAAAGAAAAAGGGCACTGGAGTCAGAAGACCCACCTCTGACACTACAAGTCATTTCCTCCTGGATCCCATTTTCCTTATTTGGAGTTGGACTAGGTAGCCTCTGAGCCCTTTTCTTGCTCTAGAATCAATGCTCCTAGCAGTGCTAAATCATACTTCTCCCACTTCTTCTCCCTCCTCCTCCCCCATATGTAGGTACCATGTTTTTAAAGATACTTCATTAGCATTACAATTCATGCCAGGCAGACACCATCATGATAAAAATGAGTCATTAGGCCCTCACATATCCCAAATTCTCTCTGAGTGAAATAAACGCTGTCCCTGATCACTAGAAACTTTCTGTGTGGACCGGGGGTCCTTTCTTTTTGGAGACTATGCATTTTTTAAAAATGTGTTTTGCTGATATCCACATCCAGAGAAAGAACTGATGGAATCTGAAAGAAAACAGAAGCATACTATTTTTATTTTCCTTATTTTTTCACGTTTTTTTCCCTTTTGGTCTGTTTCTTCTTTCATAACATGATTACACATATATAACCTATATCAAATTGTTTACCATCTTACGGAGGGGCAGGGTAGGGACAGAAAATGTGGAACTCAAAACTTTTAAAAAGTGAATGTTATAAACTGTTTACCTGTAATTAGAAAAAATAAAATACTCTTTAAACTAAAAAAGAATGTATCTTGCTAACCATATTTCAATATAATGGGTTTCCTTTGAAATTCCATGTATTTTATTTTATGCATTTAGAAATCTTAGTTTGAGAAGGCATCTGTATGTCTTACCAGACTAACAATGGGGTTCGTTTCATGGCAATAAAGAGTCTAAAAGATGTTTAGAGATTATTTAGAGACAAATATTTTGGTTTAACCCCATCCTTGCATGTTCTCGTCATTATCATGTCATCACCATTGTCATTGTCATGACTGTCATCAATGTTTTCGCATCCTGTAGGGTTCAGCCAATTGGGAAAGGGATTAAAACACAAGGAGCAGCTAGTGATGGTTAGTTTTCAGCCACTTTTGGGAATGGAAATTTTAAACAACAGAAATTCAAGGAGAGCACGGCCCTAGACTGTGGTTGAAATGTGCAGCCAGACTCCTGGTACTCCCTAGTGGTTAATCAGAATATTGAAGTCAAGAGGCTCAATGCTTTGGGAGACTGGGGAAAAGGCCTGAGAAGCCACAGGGAAGAAAGATATGTGGATAAGTGGGGAAAAGAGGGCATGGGGGACCAGAAAGGAATGAGCAAAATACAAACCTGATTTTGGGCTATTTTTGTTTCTCTTCCTCTTCACTCATCTCTCTTTTTTTTTTCCTGCTCAAAATATTTCCTTTTTCCTGGAAAGCAAAAAGTCTCCAAATGAGAGAAGTCAACCAATATGCACATTATTGGAACTATGGGAGCCTTTTCCTTTCTTTCTTTTTCTTTTCCTTCCTGGGAGCCCAGTACCTGGCATTTGGTAGGTGCCTAATAAGTGTTTATTGATTGATTGATTGATTGGGAGTTGGAGGAAAAGACAGCACAAAGAAGTAGTTGTCAGAAGGGATGATCTAGGCAAAAAAAGATCTGGGATTGGAAAGTGGGGAAAACAAACCCATTCTTGGAAATACTTTTTCACTCATAAAAAGAAACACTTCTCCATTGCCCCCATGATTAGTCATCTCTGCATATCAAAAGGAAGACATTTTAAAAAAGAAACTCAAATCCTCCCTTCCCCCACCATGGGGATAAGGTAACAAAAGCCATATTAACGACTGACTTCAAGTTACTCAATTCAGAAGAGCCAGTCTCCATTTCTGCCGAAAAATCCAATGATAGTGTCCAGAGAGTGCCATTTGTACCCAGGCCAGTTAGATTATTAAGACTCACCCAAGAGCTGCAGACAATTAAAATAATGAGGTGCAGCTCCACAAATTGGCAGGAGTAACTTGAGTGATACCAAAGGGGAAAAGAGGATTTTTGAATCTCTCAAGTAAATCAGTTTTAATGAGAATATGCTATGCTTTTCCTTCTATTCTCTCTCACTCTAAAAATGGGACTAGCAAGCATAAACATGGGAATGAAGTCATTAACGTAGCCTTTATAAATCCAAAGCCTTTGCCTTATCCCCCTGGTTCATAGCACTGGAAAGGCAGAAGTGACCTCAGTGTGGTATAGTGGTTAGATTACTAAAGAGCGTTTAGGACTGGGTTTCAGTCCTTCCTCAAATACAAAATGCAACAAATCATGCCCTCAGTTTAGCAGATGGATCATCATCTTTTTGGGTGGGGGGAACACTGAAACATAGGCACAAGTCTTTTGGGGGGAGTTTGCTATACAAATTGGAGGTGGGTGAGTGGAACATGGTAAACTGGAAGAAGAGCTCACACCTTACCCTGCAACAGGTTACCTTTAAATTTTAACTAATCATTCTTTTAAACTAATGCTAAGTTCTATTGCTTCTATGCTGCTGAAGAATTACAGATGTTGCCATCCCCATCTAAATATATGGCCCCGTGGCAAAGCTCCAGTTGCCCTGCCTTAGTTATAACTCTGGTTATCATTACTGTTGCTGCTATTTTAAAAGGTAGTATAGAGAGAACTTAGCCGAGATAGTTCAGAGTGTTTAAAGATGGTATTGCATTTGATCTTGAAAAAAGGAACAGGAGAATCATATTTGTGCTGTAAGATTCACTGCTTGCTTCAGCAAAATACATTAGTGATAAGATTGCATGTTTTCTAATCTCTCAGAGCACCTGGTTTCTTGAAACATGGTATATACTGAGTTTTTGGAACCCAACTTGAGCTGGGGAGAGACTCCAGCTGTTTGACCACCTGTTTATAAAAAGGGAAGACCTTTAAAAAGAGGGAAGGCACAAAAAGATATTTTTGGACAGAGATTCACCAGGCAAACTAACATATCGAGGGGGTGAAATATAACTGAATTAGAAACAGGTGTGTTAGCTCTACCTGAAAATATCCAAGGTTTTAACAATTAAGGGAAAATTACTTGGCATGATGCATTTCTGATTTGGCTCAACTTAGACTGAGGAGGGGAAAAACCACTTTCAGTGAACTAATACATCTGTGTTGGCTCGTACTTGATGTTATAGTACATGTTTGTAGATCATTTAGTCTCTATATGTTATGTATAAAATCCATCCACTGACTCTGTCCATCTTGGGAGACTCTATGCTGAAACCTCTATCCCCAATGTCATGGTCTTCCCAGCACATCAGAAGAATGTGGTGTATTTATGTATGTATATATATGTAAATATATGTATATATATATTATATAAGCTTAAAAGAAAACATTTTTTAAAATTAGGGATAATCACATTCTTGGTATTTTTTTCTGTTTTATTGAAAAGTCTAATGTTTGCCAAGTGCCTTTTCATTCCCCCTTGGGTGACATACAATTTTAATTTCTCAGACACTGTGGTCGTCTATGACTCATAGCCAAAGAATATCACTGGAAGAACATTGATGCTGAAAAGATGGGCTTTTGTTTCAGGGAGAAACTTGGGTCATTAGAACACTGTACAATTTTTCTAAGGCAATATAGTCTTATAATCAATTTGGCACTTAATTATTTTTCTACAGTGTTTGTCCAGTATCTATGTACGAATAGGTCAGTTCTATGGGTTGTCTATTCAGTTGCAAATCATAGCTAGACAGGAGTACTTTTTAAACCAATTGGCTTTTCCTGCATAGATAGTTGGGCTCTCTCTCTCTCTCTCTCTCTCTCTCTCTCTCTCTCTCTCTGTGTGTGTGTGTGTGTGTGTGTGCGTGTGTGTGTGTGTGTGTTGTGTGTGTATGCAATGATTATGGGTATTATTCAGAGAGTCTAGAATCAGGGACTTGATGCCCCTCATATGCCAATAGCTCCTCTCCAAGGATGATAGCCAATTATTAAATAAATTATTTAGTTGGGAACAGAAGACACAGAAAAGGTCCATATTCCCCATTTGTTCATTTACCAATGGGCATGCATAGAAACTCATAGTCCCTTTTACTTCTTTGTATTTGTAATCTCATTGTGGTGGTTTCAGTCATTTCAGTGCTCCCTCCAAAATATTTGTATGGCTCTAGCTCCAAAAAAGCTGATAATGTGAGTATGAGATGGATGAGTCTTAGGAATGTTCAGTATTTTGAGGGTTTTATCGTTCAGGCCAGATGTGATGTGTTCTTTTTCACAATTTAGAGGAGAATTATTTATGCTCTCCTTTTCCATTTCAGCCCCTTTCCTTGACAAGAAAATATACCAGTGGTATATTTTAATTTGAAAATAAAATTGTAAAATCTAGTAATTTAAAAAAATTCTCTCTTAGAAAGTAGTTGGATATAGGCATGACAATAAATATACTGAATTTCTCTGGGTGTAATACACAGTAATACTAGCAATTTTAATACTATCACTAATCATTTGGAAAATTCTGACATCTAATTTGGTAATATTTGTGTATTTAATGTAAATTTTTTTAGTCATACTGCTAGGCAACAAAAAAGTCCTTTCACAGTTATGATGTAATAGGAAAGGAATATTTCAGAGCTGTCAGGATCAAAGATTTGAAATACGACTTATAAAAATGATTCAAGAGACACTCTCTCCAAACAACCTTTGATAGCTATCTGACCAACAACAGTTCTATTTTTCTTTGTATGGTTTTTTTTTGGGGGGGCTGGGGTTAAAGGGGCATAGTGAGCAAAATCCTACCAAAGGTCAATGCTCCAGGGATATTTGGCATATGAGTTTAAAGAGTAACAATAAATTATTGTAGATGAAAATTATTTTCCCCCTTCTCACTAAGGCACACATACACTATTATATCAAGACCAGAAAATGGGAAAAGTGTGCCTGGTTGCATCAGGACCAACACCAATATTGACATACTTATTAAAAAGTACATGAAAAGCACTTTTATGGTGGGATGGATTTTTTTTTTTTTGCTGCTTTCTGAAAAGAAAACTTTTGGACTTACAGAGGGGAAATATTCAGCTTTACAACTTCTACATAACTATCCTTCTGGGGTTTTCTTAGCTATAAGCAAAGAATGCCTTAAAATGTATTTCCTTCCATATTTCAAACCCCCATTAGCATGTATATTGTTTATTTTTCTTAATAATTATGGTAACTGAAGACTTTTTTAAAAAATCTGGACTGATATTTAAGATTTGTGATTGTGTTCTGCATCTTCTAAGACATCAAAAAATAATATTTGTTTGACTCTTTTGCTAAGACATTTTTGGTGTCTTCTCATTCCAACAGACCCAAATTGCTTTATGTCCTCCCCTCCCCTCCCTGTCTCATATGCAAAGCCTTCACACAGTATTTTGGGGGGGAGCATTCTTTTCCCCAAGTGATAGAGTCTCAACTAAAGGAAGCCTTTATAGTGAGTTCATTTGAAGCTCTTAAAATGGCATAGGGGATGGGGGAAAGGATACTTAAAAAAAAAAAATTATGCAGCCCTGCGGGGCTAGCCATTGAGATAAAGAGACAATGTTGGGGACTGGACCTGTGACTTCATTGGAAAAGGGGATTGTCAGATGAAGAACTGTTCTCTCTACCAATATAGATTGGTAACTGTTCTGCAGTTTACAGCCTTAGAGAGTTGCCCAGGGCACTGAGTTGTATTTGCTAAGTATTTGCTAAAAAGAAAAGCAAAAAGCAGCCCATGCTTTCAAGGAGCTTGTGATCTAATGGAGGAGACAACATGCAAACAGCAAGGTACAAACAAGCTACAGACAGGATGAATTTGGGATAATCTCAGAGGGAAGGCGCTAAAATTAAGGAGGCCTGGGAAAGACTTCTTGTAGAAGGCAGGATTTTAGTTGAGTCTTGAAGGAAACCAAGGAAGCTGTGAGATGAGAAGAGAGAGAGTTCCAAGTATAGGGGACAGTCAGTGAAAATGTTTGGATGTCTCTTGATAGAGGACATGAAGGGTACTAGCATCATTGAGTACATGGAAGGGAATAGGTCTAAGAAGACTGGAAAGGAAGGTGAAAGGCCATGTTAGGAAGGATTTTAAAAACCAAGGAGGATTTTATATTTGATCCTGGAGGTATTAGAGAGTCACTGGGGCTTGTCAATAACATGGTCAGATCTGCACATTAGGTAGGTCAGTTTTTATAGCTGAGCGGAGGATAAATCCGAGTTTGAAGAGACTTGAGGCAGGGGAGACCCTTGAATAGACTATTACAATAATCCAGGCAAGAAGTGAGAAGGTGCCAACCAGGATGATGGCAGTGTCAGAGGGAGGATCAGGAGGCTCTTATGAGAGATGTTACCAAATTAGGAAATTAGCTTGGTGGGGTGAGAGAATTGAGTTGAGGATGGGTACCTAGGTTGTGAGCCTGAGGGACTGGGTGAATAGCAATGTCCTTGACAGTAATGGGGAAATTAGAAAAGGAGGAGGGGTTGGGAGGCAAATAATAAGATCAGCTTTGGACATACTGAGTTTAAGACAGGACATCCAGTCCAAGCTGTCCAATAGACAGTTGGAGACAGACTGTAGATGGGAAGAGAGGTTAGGACTAGATAAGTAGATCTGAGAGTCATCTGCATAGAAATGATAATTAAAACCACGGGAGCTGATGAGATCATCCAATGAAATAGTCCAGAGAGAGAATGGTAGAGAATAGAAAGAGGGACATACAGCCAGTACACGTCAGTCAGGACTTGAACTCAAGGGTCTCTGTCCACTGGGACTTCAAAGGCAACTTCATTCCTTTTTTTTCTGAGAGGCTGAGCATCTTGATTTTCAGTAGCTTTCCTTTAGCCTTATTGTGAGAAATGCCAACTCCCAGTAAGACAGCAAAAACCTAGAAACATTCACTGTGATGTTTCCATTGAGTATTTAGACCAATAACCCAGTTCCCTCCTGAGCAACTGTCAATTCTTTGTTCCCTCTAACTTTGCTTTTAGGTAGGTTAACCGATTTCATTAGCTATTGGATGGGGGAAGTGATGTCACAACAGTCTTTTTAAGAGGGCATTAGGATAAAGGAGTTTTGAGAACTGGTGCCATTCCTACCCCCAAAATAACCATGGGTCAGTTCCCTGCCATCAAAAAGTAGAGCACACCAATGCCGAGAATGGACACTCTCCTGGATGGACTGGGCTGGCTGCCGCAAGGATATAAGGAGTCTCCTGAGTTAGGTGCTTTCTTCTTGTGACTGTCTCTCTGCTGCCATCCGGGTCCCAGCTGGGCTGTTTGGGGGTGTTTTCTGCAATGCGATGACAGTGTGATGGAACGCTGCATTGCAATGTCCAGCCCTGCTAAACGCTCTGCCAAATGTTCAAACCGCAGTGTTCAGATTCAGTTCAGCTGTTCGACTGTGAACCCACCCAACTTGGCAGGGCCCACAAATGGGGGAGCTCTTTCCCTAATGTAACATCTTAACACATTAATCAAAAGCAAAATAAAAGCAAATTTTCCCCAAACACAAACTCAGATTGATGACATATCTCCTCAGAACAGGAAGGCAGGTCCAACTGGGCCACAACAGCCACATGTTCAGCTCTTGGATGCATGGAGTGGAGAGGACATATGAAATAAGGCTTTCCAGTCAGGAAAGAGATTTCAAAACTGGCTTCAAAGGATAGAAGGGTCATTATTATCAATACTTGAGTCTCTGAGGAAGATATCTTTCCAACTAAATACTTAACAAACCAGATCCATCATTTTGGAAACCTTAGAATTTGGATTGGAGGCACCTAGACTATCATAACCCACCCTGATCTTTACCCTTCTCTGAACTCTTGTTGTACTTAGATGAGCTGCCACACAGGTTTGCATAAGATTATAGATATGCTGTCCTCTGATTATATCTTGTGTATAAATCTCAACTCCTCAGCTAGTCTATAAGCTCCTTAGAGGTCAGTGACCTTGTAATCAATTTTTTTTTTATCTCCTGGGAGAGTATGTGTATATATACATATACAAATATGTATACACATATATACACATATACATAATCTCCCAGGGGATAGAAATAGAAATTAAATATAATATATGTATATATGTCTATGTAAGTACATATGTATTTATATATGTATAATATATACAATGGTTCTGAGCACATAGTAGGTACTCAACAAAACATGTTGAATTGGTTGACTGGAATTGCTCTGGCTTACAGGTTGCTTTGTAATTTGGAGTCGTTGTTCCTTAATTCTGTTCTGCTGAATCTAACTTTGCTGCAATTTATAGGAAAAGTTGGCAAAAATCTTAGTCCTGGAGGAAAAAATGACAAAACAAGTAGAGAGGGGACTGTAGGTGTGGAATGTGGATTCCCCCTTGGTTGCTGTGTTGGCTGGTCTTGCTTAATTGTTTTTCTCTTTTATAAGGGAGGTTTCTAGGGGAGGAAGAGGAGGGAGGTGTAGTATATGGCATACGGGAACGTTGGGTATGGTGGGTGGGAGAACCCCAAAGATATCAATAAAACATTTTTTAAGGTAGTTAGAATTTTCTGTTCAGAAATGTTGATGATATCCAGTAATAAATCTTACCTTGTCCTGGACGAACAAAAAAATGTACAACTCAGAACTAGGGTTGCATGAAGAGAGAGGAAAACCTCTAGATTTTTCCTATGCTGGTAATGTTTCTTCTGAGAAAAGAGGAAAGAACAGTTACATTTTTAAGGGCATCAGTATATTCTCTATCAGAAGCTCTTGGTATAAATCATGGGTGAGAGGAACAAAAGCAACCGAAGATTTAAAGGGGGTCAGACGTATAATAAAGTTATGATTTTAAGCTCTAAGGAGCTATTAAAATTGATGCCCAAATTTTGGTTTTATCTGTAACAGTAACTTTTGTTTTCTCTGGAAGGGGCAGCTCCCCCCAGACCTGCAGCCTTTCTGAACAGGGTAATTTAATTTTGTCAGTAACCAGACACATTCTGTTTAGATTTGGAGTCCTTTTAAAAGGGGCGCGTTCTATCAATCACTTACTCTCAGAGGCCCAGGAATGTTTGGATTAGGAGCTTCTTGGAAAGGTTCTCCCCCTTATCAATGATGTGGTAATGAAGGGGTACAGGATTCCTTATCTGTTGTAACCTCATTGAGAGAAATATTATAAATTTCCATGTGTTAATTGGAAGGAAATCAGGTGACTGCAGCCTTTCTTTCTAGATGAACCTTTCAAACCCCCCCAAAGCCATCCTGTGCCCCCCTCGTTCTCACCCAACACCCCCCATTAGGCTGAGCTCTGCAGTCTCAGGGAGCAGCCGCCATCAGACATTGCTGAAGGGAGAGATGAATTCCAGCCACAGTGAAAACACAACTTTCCACTCCATCACAAGGAGCCAAACACAGAAACCATATTCAAAGAGTCCTTTGTGCACAAGATAACGTTTGAATCGGAAACTTGTTTAGCCAGATTCTCTTGTTACAATTTACTGATTCATCAGGTGGGGGAAGGGGCAACAGTTTCAATCAATCCTTTTCAATAATAATAATAAAAATCCCACATGAATGCTGGCAACTCCAAATGTTTTTTTTTCTCACCCTCTGAAGGAAAAAAAAAGTGCCTCATTCTTCTTGAGCATGTTCATTTCTGGACCAAATACCCATGGGAGAGAGCTTGTGATCTTAAAGTTGGGGGAGGGAGAGTTTGGAGAAAGTAGCCAAGAGCAATCATATTTAGAATACTTTCCTATTGATTAAAAGAGGGAAAGGAGGGAGAAGGGACAGGAAGGAGAGACAGACAGATGGACAGACATCTCAATCTGATTTACCCTAGGAGAACAAAAAGACAGTGTTCAAAAACATTCTTAGAGATAGTAGCTTGAAGAAAGATTCAGGCCACTGGACAATTCTCAACCTGTGCAGTGGGGGGTCTCTTAGTGAGGAGGAAGACCTTGAACAAATGGCCTGCTCCAGGAAGTCATGGTGGAGTGTGAGATGGAAATCCCACTAACATTGTTCCCCCCTTTCCCAAACTTTGGGAATTTCCAGCATCCCAAATCTGGTTGGTACCTGCTACTTAGTAGGAAACATCTCTAGAATTCCCAGGGGAATGGATTTCATGCTTTCCTGGTATGTTTTTTTCTTTGTTTTGTTTTTCTTTACTTTGTTTTAAGAGGTCTTCCAGTGCCTTTGAAGTGGTAAAAAAAAATGTTTGTTAATCAGTCTTCTTAAGATGAAAAAATAGGGTTCTCCAAAAGGATCTGAAGGTTCCAAAGAACAAGAGTTAGTCCCAGGCAGGAAACTCCCTCCATCCCTATCCCTCACAATTTTCTAAAAGAAGAGCATTGCTTGGTTAGGGTTACCTGGCCTGTGTCTTCAAGTCCTGCATTCTTGGGATGGGGAGAAGTAGGATTGCCTGTAACTCAGTGTTAAAATAGTCATCCACATCTTCTGAGAACAAGAGTGAGCTCTTAGTAGGCTGATATGCCTCAGGCAACTACTCTCACTGACTTAGCTCATCCTCTTCCAAGCATCCTCCCCTTTTTCTCATGCCCTGCTTGGCAAGACTTTCTTCATCAGTCATCTATAAACCTTTTGTCTGTATCTCCTCACTTCCTCCTCACGCCTGCATTCTGGCTTCTGTCTTCACCACTTCCTTGAGATTCCATGACACTGAGCTCCCCTGGCTCTCCCCTTAACTTGGTGACTACTTTCTCTCTCTATTTATTTCACTCATTCCTGTCCCTTTCAACTATTACCATCTCATAGGAGCATAGATCTGGAGTTAGAAGAGACCTTAGATGCTCTTTATCCCAATCTCTCCCCCTTTATATTTTACAGGTGAGGAAACTGAGACCCAAAGACTTGCTCAAGGTCAAACATATAGTAAATTATTCACTCAGAATTGTAACTCTGGTCCTAGTTCCCTGCTTAGTGATTTTTGGATACATCTAATTTTAATATTTGCTCGTCTCTCACTCTTGGATCTCCGTCTCTCTAAAGTAGGATTTTTTTTTGGAGGGGGGAACACAGGGCAATTGGGATTAAGTGACTTGCCCAAGGTTACACGGCTAGTAAGTGTTATATTTCTGAGGCCAGATTTGAACTCATGCCCTCCTGACTCCAGGGTCAGTGCTCTATTCACTGTACCACCTAACCACCCTTAAAGCAGGAATTCTTAATATGAGGGTCCATGTGTGTTAAAAAATACTTTGACAACTATATTTTAATATAACTGATTTTCTTCATCATCCTATGTATTTTAGTTTTTGCATTTTAAAAACATTATTCTGAAAAGGGTTCCATAGGATTTACCAGATTGCCAAAGGGGACCATGACACAAAAAAGGCTAAGACTCTCTGGTCTAAAGGACATATCGTCTTTAAGTCTCTTCAACTGCAACTTTCCTTAGTGGAGGGAGTTGCCAAGTTACCAGTCAACTGTCTGGAAACATTCAAGTTCTTTTTATGTACCAGGCACTGTGCTAAGCACTGGGGATATGAAAAGAGGTCAATAGTTCCTGCCCTCAAGGAGTTTACATTCTAATAGGGGAGACAGCAAGCAAACCAATATGTACAAACCAGTTACATACAGAACAAATAGGAAATAATGAAAAGAAAGAAGAAACTAGAATTAATAATTAATTACCCCACACATGAAATCATAGATCCTTCAAATATTTGTATAAAATGGGAATAATAATTGCACTAACTACTTAAAAGGTTGTTTTGAGAAAAGTATTTCATTAGCCTTAAAGTGCTATATGATTGCGAATCATTACTATTGTACGTAAGTCATATTATTGGGAGAAATTCTTGGAGAAGCACACTAGACTGGGGTTTTAATTCCCTCAATGTACTGGGTCAGATGCTCTCTGTTTTTACATTTTGCCTTTAAGTTACTACAGTGTGGTACAGAATGTATGTTCTATGGGAGTTTAATGAACGTGGAGTCTTCAAATGGGAGAGAAGTTGGTGTCTTTGTCAGGTCTATTGGCAACGATTGCCTCTCCAAGGATACAAGGTGGGAAGTGAAGGAAGTTTATTTGTGGAAAGTGGAATGAAAGGAGCAACCCAAGTAAGATCATGGGAGGAGGCTAGAAGAAGAAGAAGCATATGGAATATTACCTTTCCCCCTTACCATCAACTTAAGTTGGTCAAAAGGCATGCTTGTTGGGAACAAGTAACTTGTATTCAAACAGTAAACAGTATCTTGAATATCTTGGCTTGTATCAGAAGTTTATGAGATGGTCACACTGGCCTTAAATGATAAGACCAAAGACCTTGCACTTTATGATACAGGCAATAGAAAATTACTGTGGGTTTTTGGATAAGGAAGTGATATATGAAAGCATTGATGAATTGGATGTAGGAGTAGAAATGAATGAGAATTCTGATTTCTCTTTATCACACTCTTTCCTTTCTTATTTCTATAGTCACAATGCTTGTGTAGGTTTTCCTACCTTGATTACACCAATAACCTTGCTAATATCCTTTCTTCTAGTCTCTACAACTGATAAAACAATATTTTCTTCTGAAACCAACTCCTACTGATGTTGAGAACATTGTGGTACCATTGACAGTAATGGAGGAATTAGGAAAGGCTGAATACTCACAGAGGAAGAAAGAGGCTTATTCTGCTCATTTGTTAACTCTAAAGTATCTTAGGTTTATTTGATTTATCCTGCCTCAGACAATTCCTAGCTGTGTGATATCCTGGGCAAATCATTTCACTTCTCTCTCACTTTTCATCTCTGTAAAATGGGGGTGATAATGGCACCTATTTCACAGAACTGTGGTGAGGATCAGATGACATAACATATCTCACTTTTCTCAGGACAATACATTGCTAGAGAACTCAATAATATATTCAGATGGATCAGCTTAACTCATCTTTGTCTCCTTATCTAAGGCACATAATCAGGAGTCCCATAACTTAAATAAATAACAAAACTCAGCTTTTTATCATTCTATAGCTAAAATCCCTGAACTGAAGAAATCAAGACAGCAATTTTTTTAAAACCCTAAAAAAACAACACTAAATCATAAAAATCTAAAGCACAAGTCAAGCATGGTCCATATTATTCAACAAAATAATGTATATAAAGCACTCTCCAAACCTTAAACTACTGTCTGAGGCAGCTGTTTCAAGAGAACATAAGTTTATCTAGAACATGAATTCCTTTCTCTATTTTGTCTTTGTACCTATTTCTAGCATGTATCACACAGCCTAGTATGTAGTCTTTTTTTGGGGGGGAGGGCAATTGGGGTTAAGTGACTTGCCCAAGGTCACACGGCTAGTTTTTGTGTTAAGTGTCTGAGCCAGATTTGAACTCAGGTCCTCCTGACTCCAGGGCCGGTGCTCTACTCACTGCGCCACCTAGCCGCCCCCATAGTATGTAGTCTTTAATAAATCCTTACTGCATTGAATTAGATTGGATTGAAATTCATTTAAAACTCTAATTGTCCAAGCTTCAAAAGCCTTCCAGATTTTTGTATAATGTCAATCAGGAAACTGAATGACTCACATTATCTTGTCTTTTTTTTTTAAACTTTTCAGGGTGGACCTGTGATTTCATCAGGGAAGAGGAGAGATACAGACTGGCCATTGGTCTGTGATTTATGGTCCTAAAGAGCTGTCTGGGGGTACTGGGAGGTGAATTGTCTGTGGTCATACAGCTTATGTGTGTCAGAGGCCTAGCAGGAAAGTGGAAAGGCCAAAGGAAGGATAAGAGTGGAGCAGCTAGCAGAGTAGTGTCCATCCCCATCAGTCAATTGTTGTGATACAGTGCTGATAGAGACAAAAACATCAAGGGCCACAGTGCAGAGTTCTGGTCTCTTCAAAGCACCTGGATTCCCTGTGCACTGTACCTCCCTGCTGGGGTCACTTTGAGAACCAGAGTGATTTGGGTTTAAGGCATTTATGGTTAGAGTTGGATTTAGAATCTGAGTCAGATTCTGACTTCCAGCTCAAGCCTCACTTGGTCACTGTTTGGGCCCTAACAGCTCAGTGTGGTAAATGGAAATTGTTTCTGTTTTGGTCAGAATCCCTGAGGGTCTTCCCCTCCTGGATTGATTGATTGATTTTTTTAACTAGGTAAAAGAGGCCATTCTTTGCCTTATTTCTTACTTAGCCTTAATCATTGAATGGGTATTGTCTCAGACAAATTGAGACTTCAGAGAGACATTAGCTTAAAAAAGCCAAGGTCTCCCACTGTATCTGGGGCCATGTCCAGTCATTCTGATCTGTATCTGTCCTCTGGACCCAGATAACTCCAGAGGAAAGAGTGAGGTTGGTGACCTTGCTTCACCCTCCCTCACTTAAATCCAATTCACTTGCAAGTCATGGCATCACCTTCCTGATGTCATGGTCCTCTTCTCAAACAAAGGGCAAACTACAACCTCCCTACTATGGTTCTGTAAATTTGTGCCCATTCTCCTCCCCACAGAAGCTATGTGCATTGGGGATTTAGAGGTGGAATGGTATGTTATTATCATTCTTGCTTTGCCTTCCATTTAGCAAAATGTTTAAAATTAAGAGTTAAAGGAGTACAGATGTTTGATTATTAAACAATAAATACAGTGTATAGTAGTGGAGGATATTCCTCCCCACCAATTACCACAAGGTACCTGAGAGCTGTCGAAGTGACTGCCCCCTCTGAGGACAACCTCTCCCCCATCTGGGACCGTCCCCACAATCCTCCAGTGCAAGTAGGTGATATCAAGGTTGAATGAATGAGCCAACCAAGAGAGAGGAAGGGGGTGGGGAGGAGGGGTGCTGTGCCACACACAGGCTACATTGGTCTAAAGGTCAATATAGATATGGATTTAGCCAATCAAATTCTGTTTCAGAGCCTAGCTTACCAGGAAAACCCTCTTATTTTCCTACTCCATTGTGCTCCATAATCACTCAAGCTTCATGCCAAATAAGAATAAATATTTAATTGAAGCAATAAAACATAGTAAAATAAGATAATAGACCTAGAGCTAGAAGAAACATCTTAATACAACTCCTTTCATTTTATATAATAGGAAACTGACTCAAAACAAGGCTTTTCCAAGTTTTAAAGATGAATGTCAAAAATGTTACTGGGGAAAAATAAAATACTAAATTAATTTCTTAAAAAAAGGAAAAAACAACAACAAAAATCTTTATATAACCTACCAAAGGTCACAAAAATAGCACTAAATGGCAGAGTCAGTTTTTGAAGGCAGGACACCTCACTCCAAATCTCGGCTTTTTAAAAACTTTATTACATGGAGTATCGAGAAAAATGAGCACCAGCTGTTATCTATCCATTTATGCAGCTACAAGCTTTCCTCTCCCCGTTTTTAGCTGCCTCATTCCATCCCCAAGTACTCCCTAAGTACGAAGGGAGGGACAGTTCGGTCAGGCCAGGGATAGCCATCTGTCTGCTGGCCACAATAGCCTGGGATGGGAGTCACTTGCCTTGACTAGGCACTTGTATCGTTTTAGGTTAGTGATCCTGTCCTGTTTATTGCTGGTGTTCCTCATCCGGCTGTTGCTGTTACTCTGGTTGTTGTTACTCCTGTTCTAAAACTTTGCTCAGATTCAATATGTTCGTAAAATTTCCCTCGTGAAAGTTCGAAAGTTTGTGTCCATTCAACTACTTGTGTTGTTGTTGATAGTTTCCATCGCATCTGACTCTGTGCAGTTTTCCTGGCAGAGATGTTGTTGTTGAGTTGTATTAGTCATGTCCAATTTTCATTACCCCATTTGGGGTTTTCTTGGCAGAAATACCGGAGTGGTTTGTCATTTCCTTCCCCGGTTCCTTTTGAGGATGAAGAAACTGAGACAAACAGGGTTACATGACTTATTCAGGGTCACACAGCTAGTAAGTATCTGAGGCTGAATTTGAACCCATGAAGATGGGCCTTCCTAACTCCAAGCCCAGTGCTGTATCTGCTGTGCCAGCTAGCTACTCCCTCTCCCTCTAGCTATAGTCAAAGGTAACTGCCACGCTTTGGGCGCCATTGTGTTCCATCTCTCTTTACCTTAAAACTCCAAGCCATATAGAGTACAGCCATCTGTTCTCATAGGCATGCTTCATTGAACACCACCTTCCTCCCCTATACTTCCCCAGCTGTATGTCTTGTAGAAATATTCCCCAGTCTAAGTGACTAGGGACCGAGTCACTGCTAACCAAGGCACTTCACTTATATTCCACTCTATATTCTCTCTGTCTCTGTCTCCTATAATCCTTCTACAATTTTTCTCTCATTTTCAATAACCTCCTCTTATTGACTCCTTCTTCTCTGCCTATAAACATACTGGGCTTTCTTCTATAGTAAAAAAAAAACTTTCTCATAATCCTGCCATCTACTCAAACTATCATTTTGTGACTCTTCTTCCCATTTACTATACTATAAAAGTTCTAGAAAGAATTCTTCAAACTTGCTGTCTCCACTTCCTAATCACTCATTGACACTCTGCAATCTAAATTCAGATTTTGACCAAATTGCTTAACCTCTAAGAGCCCAATTCTCTATTTATAAAATGAGGAGGTTGGAATGGGTGATCTCCAAGTTTCCTTGGCTCTACCTATACCATATACTTCATAGGGATTCCCTTCTTTGGCAAATGATATGATCTGGGGATCTTTTAGTAGGATGCAAACTTTATATGAGTCAACAGTATGGTAAGGCAGCCAAGAAAGTTACTGAGAAGCTCAGCTTTGTTAAGAGACGTATGGTATCTAAGACTAGGAAGGTGATAATCCCTTGATATTTCCCCATCCCCCTTCCCCATCAAACTCCATCTGAAGTACTATGTTCAATTTTGAGAGATACATTTTAGGAAGAGCATTGATTACTGAAGGCCATTCAGAGGATTTTAGATCATGCAATCTGAGCATCAGGAAAAGGAGATGGGGGTGGTTTACCTTGGAGAAGAAAATATTTAGAAAGAGAAATTAGCTTTGCTTTTTGATGCTAAAGGGAAAGACTGGGAGCTATGGGTAGAGGCTGGAAAAAAGGCACATTTAGGTTTAATGCCAAGAAAGAAATGCTACCTAAATGTGGAATGAACTGCTTCAAAAGGTGATGAGTTTCCCCTCACTGGAGGTCTTTGAGCAAAGACTAGATGACCATTTGTTGGGTAGGTTGTAGAGGAGATTCTTTTTCATGTATGGGTTGGACTGGATAGCCTCAAGGAGTCTCTTCTAATTCTGACATTCTGTGAAACTACTCTCTCCAAGGTCATCAATATGGTGCCTTCGTTACCAAATCATGAGGTTGTAGATCCTACTTTGCAGTGTACCTTGTATACACATCTCATTTGATTCTCACAAAAACCCTATGAGTTAGGTGCTATTATTATTTCCAATTTACAAATTAGGAAACTGATCTCAGAGAGTAAGTAACTTGCCCCTCAGTGACATAGTTACTAAGTCGAGCACAGTTCTTTCTGACTCCAAGTCCGGTGTTCTATTAGCAAAGGCTCCATTCCAGCTGCCTAAAAGATGCAAACTCCTCAGTATAAAACGGGACTGGAAAGATAGATTCAAGCTACATTTCTCTCTGACAGAAAACATATGAGGGACCTGTAATGGCAAGCAAAGAAGTACTTAGCACTTTGTTTCAATTATTTATTTAGCACCTTGTTTTAGTTCAAGTGTCTTTGAGCCTTGCCTTCATTATATCAAGTCTTTGTTAAGAAACAGAACCTGTGAATCAGCAGTGGGAGAGACTTGCCAAAGACTTGCCAAGGACCCATGGAAGAGGAACCATGGAATCTGGGAGCCAGCCTCAAGCCAAGATGAAGAGATCTCTACTTGGGTACTTAGTGCTGACTGAGAAGATCATGATTTACTGTGACCTAAGGATGGGAGAACTTTGTACTTTGCACCTTGTACCCCTTAAGGATGATTGAGTTAAGGATGATTGGAAATTAATCTCTAATCTAGAAGAAAGAAGACTTTTTGACTGAGAGAGTAAGACAATGTGACCTAGGGGTACTTTATGTCCCTTAAGGAGAATTGCTCCTTAAGGACTATTGAGTTAAGGACTTACTGAATGATATCTTTTGTTTAAAACTATGTGGCCTCTTTAGTGATAAGTTTTTATGTTATATCATTGTGAATGCTGTACTTTGGTTTCTGTGAATGTTTTATCTTAGTTTATTGCTGAATAAATAGAGAGTTCACTATACTATGTGATCAGAACTTAAAGATGTTCACAGCAGCCGTCCTCAGGAGAGCTGTTGTGCTTGGCCTTACAGGACCTTAAATATCAGCTCATGTTCAGGCCAAACTGAACTATGAGCTATTCCTTAAACTTGTCCTGGATTGTCCTGTCTCCAAATGGATATACCTTCCATTTAAATTTTTTAAAAAACATTTTTTTTCAAAGTTTGGAGTTCCACATTTTATACTTCTCCCCTCTCCTCCCTCTCTAAAGATGGTAAGCAATCAGATACAGGTTATACATATGCAATTACGTAGAACATTTCATACAAGAAGACTCACATAAAAGAAAAAGAAAGTGAAACATAGCATGCTCCAATCTATATCCAATCAATATCAGTTCTTTCTCTGGAGGTGGAGAGCATGCTTCATAGTTAGTCCTTTTGGATTGTCTTAGATCATTGCATTGCTGAAAATAGTTCATTCATTCACAATTCTTCATCAAACAATATTGCTATTACTGTGTACAACATTCCCCTGGTTCTGCTCACTTTGCTATGGATTCATTCATGTAAATATTTCCAGGTTTTTCTGAAATCATTCTACTTGTCATTTCTTATAGCACAATAATATTCCATTACAATTATATACCACAACTTGTTTAGCCATTCCCCAATTGCTCGGCATCCCTTTGAATTCCAATTCTCAGTCACTACAAAAAGAGCTGCTATAAATATTTTTGTACAACAAGGCTCCCTTTCCCTTTTTTTGGTATACTTTCCATTTTTGAAGGTCATTCCCCATTGAAATCCTTCTCTTTTTCAATACTTAAATCAAGGGATATAACATCTGTGAAGTCTTCTTAGGCCTTATCCCATCTAAAAATACTCTCTTCTATCTTAAATTATTTTATATAACTTTTCTCTAAATCTCTCTTTTGACTTTATCACTTCCTGCCTCCTTGTATCATACTTATTTGTATATAGACATATTCTCTATTAGGTTTCAAACTTCCTGAGAATAGGCACTGGATTTCTAGATTGCGATATAAAATAGAAATGACAAGCTCATGGCCAGGGATAGAGTACACTTAACAAGATCCCGTAAGGATATATTTATTTGTATTATTTTTGTAGTAGCAAGAAACTGAAAACAAAGTAAATGTCCATCTATCAGGGAATGCCTAACAAATTCTGGTATGTGGGTACAATGGAATATTAGTGTGCCATAAGAAATGATGGATATGAATGATACAGGAAAGCATGGGAAGACTTATAAAGCAACAGAAAATAAAGTGATGGAAACCAGGGCAATAATAATGACTATAACAATTTAAATAGAAAAAACCCAGCAATAATTAACAAAAAATTGAATACTGTATAATTGTAATTATCAAGTTCAACCCTCAAGAACAGATATGAGTATGTACTTTCCTTCCTGTTTTGCAGAGATGGGGACTAAGAAGGTAGAAAACAGTCCATACTTTTGGGTTTGGCTAATGAGCAGGTTAGTTTTGCTGAACTGCCTTCTTGTTTCCTTTGAATTCTGCATTTTAAAGGATAGCTTTCTAAGTGGGTCAAGGAAAATGGGTGTATTAGGCAATGAAAGTGATAAAACCCCAAAATATCAATATAACTTTTAAAGAATGGAAATGTTTTTGCCCATAATCTTACAGATCTAATAAAAAAAGTTTTAAATTGAAAAGGAAGGAGACAGATAAAACTTATTTACCTTGTATACCAAGCCAGATACTAGAGAAAGTAGCTACATGGTAGGAAGAAGACCATCAGAGAGATGCCCAGAAGTTACCATAGGAGATAAAAATGCAAGAAGGGAGCCTGCAGTAAAATCCATAGTCTTAGCTGTCTATACACAAGTGCCCACACCAAGGAGAAAAAGTAGAGATCCAAAATAAGGCAGTAAATTTGACCTCATATGTCACTGAGACTTAGTAGGATGGGACCCAGGACTGTAATATAGGTCTAGAAAGGTATTCCTTATTTTAAAAAAACAGGCTAGGAAAAGGTAAGGGAGCAGAGGAGTGTGTTTTCTCTCTCTCTCTCTCTCTCTCTCTCTCTCTCTCTCTCTCTCACTCTCTCTCTCTCTCTCTCT
>CM053600.1:138939461-138959412 GCA_028646575.1 Pseudocheirus occidentalis
TCTCTCTCTCTCCCTCTCCCTCTCTCTCTCTCTCTCTCTCTCTTTCTCTCTCTCTCCCCTTCTCACTCACTCACTCTCACTCCCACATCCAATCTGTTTCTACCTTCACAGCATCTTCAGCACACGCTCCCTCGCTGCCTCTCACACGGCCACCACCACCCCGGTGCAGGCCTCATCGCCTCACACCTAATCTATGACAATAGCCTTATGGTTGGTCTCCCTAACTTAGGTGTCTCCATTCCAGCCCACCCCTCACTCAGAGACCAATAAAGCACAATGTCTAATCCACTGTGCCTCCTTGCTGCCTAGGAGATCTGTACAAGGGTAGCAATCAGTAGAAATAATGAGGAGAAAATTGATGCAAGAGATGTTATTCTCAGCTCTCTCTTGTTAGAGGATGTGATAAAGTGAATTGACACCCCTAAAGACCCTTTGGAATAGGAATTCTTAACTTTTTCTGTCACAAACCCCTTTGGAAATCTAGTGAAAACTATGAACACCTCAGAATAATTTTTTAATGCATAAAGTAAAATACAGAGGAATACTAAGGAAACCAATTATATCAAAATAAAGATTTTTGGTGTTGCTTTTGTTTTTTGTCTTTTGTTTTTACCATTCATGGTCATGGACCCCCTGACCTCTCTCCATGGATCCAGATGAAGAATCCTTGCCTTAAAAGACAGTGAGATCTAATTTGAGGAGGGTTATCAATTCAGATTTCAGTTCTGCTGCACCCTGACTCCCAGCCACACCCCATTTCATCTTCCATTGCCTCCTCCAACTCTAATCATTAGTAGCCAACACCTTTTGTTTTTATTTTATCACTCCAGCATTGTCTTTCCTTCCTCTTTGCCTTCTTGCTCTGCTTGTACTCCTACCCTCCCTCCAATATTTCTTCCTCTCTCTTCATGGATGCACAGAAGGTCATAGAAGGTCAAGGGACGTTAGAGATTTGGTCTATTTATTTTATCACTCACATCTTTTAGGTGGGAAAACTAAGATCCAGAGAGGTTGTAACTTTGGAGAGTTCATATAGTTCATAGAGTTAAATTGGGGGGCAAAGCCAGGACTAGAACTTCAATCTCCTGAATTTTAAGCCACTAACTCATACTTATAGGAGAGACAGAGAAAGGTGATCTACTTCCTTTCCCCACCATTTGGGTAGTTTGAGTTCTAGTCCCAGCTCTTTGTAAGACAATCAGTATCTGCAGACCCTGGCTGGGAATTCAGATAAGGTAATTCCCCATTCCTAAGAAGAGGCATTAAAATTTGCTTTGTCACTGCACCCTAAGGACTGCAGGACCTTTTCTTCTGACTTACAGCCAAGACCTTCCTTATGTGTTATTCCTCCCAACAGAATGTGAGCCCCTTAAGAGCAGCAACTGTCTTACTTTTCTATTTATATTCTCAGCCACTTAACAGAATGCTTTACACTTAATAAATGCTTATTCATTCACTCACTCATTCAAACTCACCCAGGGCTTTCTTCCAGGACACATTTGCTCACATGAGGCAATACCCCAAACCTGGGACTATCCTAAGGAGATCAAACTATCTTCAGTAGGATGGATAAGGAGGCAGGTTAATACAAATGATTCCCATCATCTAAACCAGCAACAGAAGCATTAAGATATATTGCAGATCTAGGACCTCATTAGTAAACTTAGCTGGGATCAAGTACTGAGATACTTGGCTTATGCCAACTAAACTCCCATAGGACTGATTTGCATCAGTCTTAATTTGTTCATCTAGAGTTGGGGAATACTTTGGTCAAATCACTGCTCTCTGGACTTCACTTTGCTCACCCAAAAAAGTGAGAGGGTTGGACTTTAAAATCTCCTTATAGTTCTGACTCTTGTGATCCTTTGATCCCAGACAGGTATGGCATTATTCTGATTTCCTGTTATTGAATACCTGGAAAACTGATTAATAACCAGAGGGTTATTTGGTCAGTATAGAATTATAGAAAAAAATTAGATGGTCTTTAAAACATTTTATTGCTATTTCTTGCTTTTGTATCAGATTCATTTTCCATTATGCTCTCCCTCTCCTCTGCCCCAAAAGCTACCCCTTGTAACAAGGAGTAAAAAAGAAAGAGGGGAGAAAAAAAATCAATTTACTAAAAGTAGCAGCATATGGAATATTCCATACCTACAGCTTTCTGCCTCTTCAGAGAAGAAAGGGAGATGCAGTTTCAGTTCCCTTCTTCAGAGAAAATCTTAGTCATAATAATGTAACATTGGGATTGAGTGTTTGGGTGGGGTTTTTTGTTTGTTTTTGCTATTCTTTTCACTTACATCATTGCAGTCATTGTATATTTCATTTTCCCTGGCTCTACTTACCTGACTCTTTATCAGTTGCTATGTCTTCCCAAGATTCTCTGAATTATTTATGTTAATTGATTTTTATGGCACTTTAATATTCTATAATATTCATGTACCACAACCTGTTAAGCCACCCCTCAAACAATGGGCATCTACTTTGTTTCCAATTCTTGTCTACCACAAAGGGTGTTGCTTTAAATATTTTGGTGTACATGGAACTTTTTTTCAATGTATGACCTCCTTGGACAGCTAAGTGGCATAGAGGATAGAGTCCTAGGCTTAGAGTCAGGAAGACTTGAGTTCAAATCTAGCCTCAGACACTGCACAAGCGTGATGCTGGGCAAGACACTTAACCTCTGTTTGCCTCAGTTTCTTCAACATAAAATGGGGTTAACAATACTACCTTACCTTGAAGGACTGTTGTGAGGATCAATCAGATGAAATAACGTTTGTAAAGCACTTAGCATTGTAAAGCACTAGCACATAGTAGGCAGTATGCAAACGTTTATTCCCTTTTTCTGTTAGGCATATACCCTACCTAGAAGTAGGATCTCTGGGTCACAGGGCAAATTAGATAATCTTTAGTGGATATTTCTTTACTATCTGGCTATGGTAGACTAGGGTAGGATTTTCTAGTGCAAAAAAGATTCCCATTATGTTTATATTTGAAATACTTAGTACTTGATCTGGATTTGAATTTGAATTTGAACCCTAGCGCTGCCACTTCCTTATTATCTATATAACTGAGCTGGTTAATTTCTCCTGTGCAAAGTGGCAGGGGGAGGACAAGCTGTCTGGATCCCTCTCAGCCCTAGGACCTTGCCTCTGCTGTTTATTTCCAGTTTGTCTTTTTTATAGCTTGTTTGTACACGGTTGTTCGCATATTGTCTTCCCCATTGAACTGAGAACCCTTGAGAGCAGGGACTCTCTTTTGCCTTTGTATCCTCAGCTCTCAGTATGGTGCTTGACAAATAGTAGGTACTTAATAAATGTTTATTGTCTGACTAGCTGACTGATATCTAGCTCTGTAGTTCTAAGAATCTAAAAATCAGCAAAGTTCAATGTCATCTGTCTATGTATCTAGGTCACTAGATTGTGCAGGAATCCCAGTTTACCTCCGGAGCCCCCCTAAGTAGTTGCACACAGTAGGTGTTCAATCATTACTGGTTGACTCAGATAGCCACAGAATATTCTTACCAGCTGATACCAAGTCCTCCATACCCTGTAGAGCCATTGACAAACTCTCACTATCCAATCCCCTCTTTTTGGATCTCCAAGACGGTGCCACCCGCTGGTTTCCTCATTTCAACCCCTTTGCCACTGACACCTTTACTCCACCGGTACACTTTCCACCTCCTGTTTAATCCGTATCATTTCAGCAGCTTCCGGCTTGCTGGAAGTCTTCCTGGAGCGGAATCTCGCTTCGAGTGGGTGAATTCCTGTCGGCCTCACGAAGGGTGTCCCCTTTCACATAATTATGAATGTCAGTTCTGAAGGATGAGGTCATAGATCATAAGGTCAACAGTTTTAGAGCTGGAAGAGACATTGGAGATCGCCTAGTCCAACCCGCTCATTTTGCTGGGGCTCAGACTTGCCCAAGGTCATAAGAGGAGTAAGTGATTGAGCTGGAATTTGAACCCTTTTAATTATAGTGCCTTCCCCCTCTTATTGACCCACTATTTATCCTGTATATAACCAGTTTAAACTTATTTGTTAGTTTGTTGTCTTAGCCCACTAAAGGTTAGGGTCCCTGAGGACAGAGATGTTTTTTGTCTCTTTTTGTATATTTAATGTTTAGTACGGTGCCTGGTGTTAAATAAATGTTTATCTGTTACTTCCAAATCCAGTGTTCTCTCCACATTACCCTGCATTCATGCATAAGCATTTGGGAAGTAAGGTAAATGCAGTCAGAGGGCAGAGAAATAGAGAAATGATGATAATACCTAAAGCTTTTAACTTACAAAAGTTAGGAGTCTGGGCAAGGTATCTGGACTCTCACCCTATGCCAAAAGTTGGTATCAGAAGGTTCTAATTTGTAGTAGGTGTAGAGTTAGGCCCCTGTCTTCCAACTTGGAGATTCTATGAATAATAGTAATAGTGAACATTAATATAACATTCATCATAATAATCTGTGATTACTGGGAAGGAATTTTGAAAACCTTTGTGCATATATGGACGTGCCATCACTTGGAATGGAAGGGTTGGGGAAAGGAAGGGTTTCTGTGCAAACTCCCCTCCTCCATACAGTTATAAGTCTGAAGGGTAAGGCTGAGAAGATGAACCAGGTTCCGAACTTATTGTATATTTTAAAAGAAAAGAACACTGTGCATAATGGAGAGCTGCTGCTTCATGTATATCCTTTTCTCTGCTCTGCTATGTATATGGAAATTCTCATTTTGATGAGTGTTTGTGAAGTTAAAAAATAATTTTTAAAAGATTAAAAAACAAGCCAACCTCTCTAAATAAAGGAAGGTAGTAATAGGACTGAAAAAATGAAAGCCAAAATTTAAAACTTATGGAAGTGAATGTTGAAAACTAAAAATAAATAAACTGAAAAAAGAGAAAAAAATGAAAGCCATAAAACAATTTGTTGGAGTCTGCACCTAGTATTGTATTTCTTGGTGCACATATATTTCACTTTTCCCAAACCCCTTGCAGAATATAAATTCCTTGAGTATGGGGACTATGTAATTTTTCACCTTTGCATACAGTAGGCATTAAACCATCATTTGTTGAATTGAACTCAAAGGGCTAAGCACAAAAGGTCACTTTAAATTGAATTCTGGAATCAATGAGAAATAATGACAGGATTGAAGACTGGCTTAATGTAGTGCTATGAGGTTTGGAAAAAGTCGAAGAGGAAGTTGTTTGAGAAAGCTTGTGGGTGCCCCTCTCTGCCCCTCACATTTATGAATTGACACAGACCACTCTGGAGCTTCCTTCTCTCTTTCTCCCCTCTGTTTCTACTTTCCAAGACTGCCAAGAGGCGAAGGTACATATTTCCTGGAAGACAAGAGGGGAAGCAAATAATTTCCATTCATTTTTTTTCTCCCCACCTAGTGGCATCAATGGACATAGGCTAGAATAGGGGTGGGGAACCTGCAGCCTCAAGGCCACATGTGGTTTTCTAGGTTCTTGGGTGCAACCTTTTGACTGAGTCCAAGTTTTACAGAACAAATCCTTTCATCCAGAAGATTTGTTCTGTGAAGTTTGGATTTGGTCAAAGGGCCCCACTTAAGGACCTAGAAGGTTACATGTGGCCTTGAGACCAAAGCTAGAGAGAGAGAAAGAGAGAGAGAGAGAGAGAGAGAGAGAGAGAGAGAGAGAGAGAGAGAGAGAGAGAGAGAGATCATAATATCCTAAGTACAAGATTAAAAGAATTTCCTATATTCCTATCCTGCTCTTCATGTCAGGTTTTTTATTTAAATTCCTAGAAGAGAGAGTCCAGGTCCTTGTCTTGATTGGATGTTGGAGCATTTAACAAATGGATGGTATTGATACAGATACTTATATGGATGCTGATACTGAATGGAGTGGAACTGGGCTGAAGTGTTTGGGACAGGGCAAGTTGAACTGGTCAAGTCTTGAGTTTCTTAAAAACTTGACTAACCAGAAGATAGCTATGCTTTTTCATGTATTTCCATTCAAATTCAAATATATTTTTAGTGCCCTCAAAAGGTAGTTGCTAAGATAATAAGAATATTTCAGAAAGCTAGTGTCCTCTCGGCTTGGTGGGAGCATTTAAGTTTGCATATATCTCTAAGCTAAAACACCACGCTTGTGAACACCCGTCAGGTTGGTTGGTTGGTTGGTTGGTTGGTTGGTTGGTTGGTTGGTAGATGAGTAGGCACAGCCCAGCTTCAGTGCAAGGGGTAGGCCCAATATAAACATTCATGTGCTTACAGGATAATAATTACACCTTGGGTTTACATAGCACCTTCCTTACGAGGAGCTCACCAGCTTTCACATCATCTCATTAATTCTGGCATCCCTGAGAGGCAGGGAGGGACAGGTGCTATTATCCTCATTTTACTGGGAGCACTGAAGGACCTACTGGGGAAGTGGTTTGCCTGGAGTCACACAGTTAGTTATGAGTCTTGATTTTAGTTAGTGGCAACTGGGGCAAAGAAGTTGGGTCTCTGGGCTCCCAGCCCAGCCATCTTTCTTGCCTGAGCTTCCCCCACCCCAACCCTAGACCTCATAGATATAGCAGCAGCCTGAAAGCATCTGCTGAGCAAAACCCAGGCAATTCCCACAACGCAACAGTTCTGCAGGTGCTGGGGAACAGGAGAGTTTAGGCATCTCTGGTCTGACCCTAGGGAGAAGGACGGATGGTGAATCCCCTCTGCACAGACATGTGGGGCTATGCTCTGGACGTGGGCAAACACTTCTCATTATGTCGCCTTATGGATTCAATAGAAAAGAGCTAATTCACTGAGGGCTGCAGCCCACCCCCACCCCTTCTTTTAATTCCTGTTCCTGTTTCCTGGCTCATCCCTTTGACATCGGGACAATTACAGCCATTCATATCCAGCCCCGAGGCCACCTGCCAGCCGGCCATTCTCATGCACATAGGGCTAAAGATCAGGAACAATGTAGGCCAATCTGAGGCCTTTTAACAAGACCTCACTGAAAGTGAGACCCCCTCGGCCCCCACCCCATGGAGTGTATTCAGGGGCTGCCTGGGGCCCTCTCCCTGTGAATTCCAGGGATCCCTGGGCCATCCCTTTGGAAAGTTTTGAGCTGTGAGTGAAATCTAGCCCAGGGCCCAATTCCAGCGGAGCAGTTATTTTGTAAGAGAAGGCAGATTTCTTGTTTACCAGGTTTTCTGGTCCCCAAGGCTCCTGGGTGGAGGTGAACGATCTGATCTACTTCAGGCTGCCCAAACTTTCATCTTTTACCAAAAGTGACACATAAGCTGGATGCAGCATCTAATTTTAGAGAACTGTGGAGGCTTACAACGAAAGACAAACTCATTTGGAATCACCAAGTCTTTGAGCTGGAAAGATCAGCTAACTGTAGAAGTGGTTAGGTAATCCAGGGATTAGAGTACTGGATTTGGAGAGAGAAAGAGCTGAATTCAAATCCTACCCCAGGCAATCATTAGCTACATGACCCCTTAAGCAAGTCACTTAACTTTCTTCAGCCTCAGTTTGTGGGCTCTCTCTGGGCAGCTGTGAGGATCAAGTAAGCTTCTATTTGTAAAGCCCTTAGTGCAATGCCAGGCAGTAGAAGGTGGTTGAGAAAGGTTTGCTTCCTCCCTCCCTCCCCTTCCTTCCTTCCTTCCTTCCTTCCTTCCTTCCTTCCTTCCTTCCTTCCTTCTATTATTATTTCAGAATTAATGAAAGATCACTGAGTGAGACTTTTAAACATCTATCACACCTAATTCAAGTCTCTTTTTCTTCCCCAAACTATCCTCCCCTCAGCTTCCAGTGTTATGCCTCAAGCCTGATTCTAACCATATCCTTTTCCTGCTCAGAAAGCTGCTTGGTTGCCTGTCACCACCAGGCTCAGGGTCCAGCCTGTCTCTCCGGGTTATTGTGGTTGCTCTGTACTCTGCTCCAGATAACCTGGCCTGCTGGCTGCTCCCTAGACACAGCATTTGTTCCATGCCCAGGTCCAGCACCACACCTATAGGAGACCTTTCTTGGTCCCTCCCCACACTATATATCACGCATTTTTTTGTTCTCCATCCCACTTCATAGAATATATAACATAAGTCAAGAACTGCTTGATTTTTGCTTTTTGTATCCCCTGTGCCTAGCAAAGTGCTTGACACATAATAAATACCGTGTGAATAAGTTTACCCAAACCCCTTCATTTTACCGCTGAGGACATTGAAGCCAAGGGAGGGCAGCTTGCCCAAAGTCACACTGTTAGTGTCGGAGCTGTGACTCAAACACTAGGTGACAAAGTCCATAAAACATTAGCTTCAAGGAGACCTACAGATCTCCCTACAGGGTATGAGGTCTTATTTCACTTGCTAGAACTTTGGACATAACGCTTTTCCTCCCTATATATAAAACAAGAGAGACCTCACTAAACTGATTGCTTCTAGCTGCTGAAAGGACCAACATTTCTCCAATTCAGTGAGGTCTAAAATGTCTAAATGGTTAGAAGGAACCAGGAGCTTCTAGCATAGACTAGGATAAATCTTTTGATCACCCACTCAATTGATGGGTTTCATTATTGCCCTGGAGTGAACTTGAACCCCCTAAGAAGCAGATGGGCTTCTGCTTCAACCCCCCCCCCCCCAAAGATTTTAGGAAATTTAGCAAAATTTAGCAAAAAGTACTAGGATACAACCTCTGACTTTGAGTTGCTTTCAAGAGAAAGAAAGAGAAAGGGGGAGAGAGAAAGGAAGAGAGAGAATGTAGATGGAGTTAGAAGATTTCCATTCCAATGCCACTTGTACTTAGTGCCTCTGTGATCTTGGGTAAGACATTCACATCCCTGGGCAGGCCTCAATATCCTCAACTGTATATATGATCACTTGTATTAGAGCATAAGTTCCTTGAGGGCAGGGCCTGTTTTTGCCTGTTTTTGTACCCCTAGAACTCAGCACAGTGCCTGTGTAAGCACATAGTAAGTGTTTAATAAATTTTTGCTGATTTGCTGATTGATAGATATATTGTCAGTTTCTTTATATATTTACATATATAAATATACATATATATATTGCCTTTTGGAGGTCAATTGGGGTTAAGTGACTTGCCCAAAGTCACACGGCTAGTGTGTTAAGTGTCTGAGGTCAGATTTGAACTCAGTTTCTTCTGACTCCAGGGCCGGCGCTCTGTACCACCTAACCTCCCCTACTTGATAAATATATTATCGGTACCATTTCTTATTCTAAGTACCATGCACCCTTCCAAAGGGTAGGCCTTCCCACCTCCCCCATCCCCATTGCTACACACACACACACACACACACACACACACACACACACACACACACACACATTCTTTGTGTCTTGCTGCTGCCTATACACTGTGAAACTAACTGGGGTCTGGATGGGGGGATTTGACTTTCCCTAAGCCAAAGGCTGAGCTCACATAGCCCAGCTACACAGAGACAGCACAGAAGAGTTAGCAGGTCTGATAGAAGGCCTAGTATAACTCATCTTTACTTTGGTTTTGGAGTCTAAAGGATTCAAACTGTGAAAGATGTGGGTTGTAAATATGGCAGGCCTCCTTGTTTCCTTCAGCATCGGGACGGGGAAGAGGGAGATGTAAAAAGTTCACAGGGACTCAGACCTACCAAGTCTGTATAACATTCAGATCTGATTTGCCAAAGGTACCTGGTGTTATAGAGCACCCGTCCTGGAGTAAGGAGGAGGACCTGAGTTCAAAAGTAGTCTCAGACGTTTGACGCTTACTAGCTGTGTGACCCTGGGCAAGTCACTTAACCCTGAATGCCTCACCAAAAAAAAAAAAAAAAAAGGTCCACACCACCAGGAGAGGGGAAAACAATGAAGATTTCAATCATTTAGTATTCTGCAGCCAACAGACAGGAGAACTCCAGACCCTGAAAGGGCCAAATGGGGTGGCAGCCACCTAAGACCAAGTCAGGAAAGAGAAGGCTTAGAAAAGGGCAGGGTGGAATGCAGGAAACACGGCCATGATTCCCCTCCATCAGGTATTTGTAGTCAATGGCATGCACTCATGAAGGTACACACACACATCCACACACAGATACGCACATGCAGACATGCATAAGCATACGTGTACATGAGACATATGTGCACATAGACATGGACACACACAGAGATACATATATACACACATAAGTGCCACACACACACACACACACACACACACACACACACACCTGACACTTTCTTAGGTGATGTCAAGCTTCCCAACAGATTGCGCCTAAAGCTGTGAAGTTATACCCACAGCATGGCTGCCCAGTGAATACCTTCACCTCACGCGCAATGGACCGTGCTGTCCTTCCTGGCTGTGACTTTCAGACAGCAGAGACCAAAGGACTTGGCATACGAGGGCCAGAGCAGGGGTTAGAAGATATGAGGGCCATTTTTGCTCCTTAGTATCTCTGCGGCCTTTGGCCAGTCACTGACCTCCTGGGGCCTCAATCTGTAAACTGAAGGGGTTGGAGTCTGGACAGTGTCCGAGGTTCTTTCCACGTCTAAATCTATGATACGACTAGAAGTCCTCATAAAAGATTCTACCTGTGTCACCTGCCTCCTGGAATTCCCTTTTTGTCCCTTCAGTTAATGATAAGATTATAAGGTTTGGGTGCACCGTAGTCCCAATGTGAGTCACCAGTGCAGGGCAGTCAACCAAAGAATGCCAATCCAGGGTCCGGGAAGAGGGCGATGATGGTCGTTCTGTAGCCTACCCCGCTCAGACAACATCTGGAATTTTGTGCTAGGTCCTGGCATCCTTGTTTAGGAAGGACCTTGATTGGCCAGAGACCTTCCAAAGGTGAGGTTTGAGATCATGCTGCATTGCACTCGGTTGAAGGCGATGGAAAAATTAAGCCTAGAGAAGTGGGGGAGATGGGATAGCTGCCTTCTAGTGTGTGAAGGGGTGTCAGGAGGTAAAGAGATCAGACTTGTCCAAACCAAGCAGGACCAGAGGACGGCTGTGAAGAGACCAATTAAAGCTGATGTAAGGCAAATGTTCTCATCCAACAGAGGCCTCCCAATTTTCCCCAGCAGTCTCAGGAAGAAGTGAGTTCACAATACTACTGTTAATGACTAGCACTTAACTGTACTTACAAAGGGTTTTACAAATATTGTTGTTTTTAAATTTTCACAATTACTCTGGGAAACAAGTACTATTATTTTTCCAATTTCATAAAAAAGAAAACTGAGGCAAACGCGGGTTAAGTGACTTGCCCAAGGTCACACAACTAGGAAGTCCTTGAGGCCAGATTTGAACTCAGGTCTTCTTGGCTTTAGGCCAGGCGGTCTACCCATTGTGCCAGCCAAATCCATCATAATAACAGCTAGAATTTATGTAGCACTTTCTGTATGTTACCTCATTTGATTCTCACAGAAGCCCTGGGAGGTAGATGCCATTGTTATTTCCATTTCACAGATGAAAAAATTGAAGCCAAAAGATGTTAAGTAATTTTCCCAGGATCACACAGCTAGGAAGTGTCTGAGGTTAGATTCAAACACTTGTCCATCGCTCTGAACTGCCCCCTTAGGGTCAATGGGATACCCTTCACGGGAGGTCTTCAGACAAAAGGAAAAAGACCATTTGTCAGGTATGGTTTAGACATGATTCTTTTCACGTATAGAATGGATGAGATGCCCTCTCAATGATACCCCTTATAATTTTGGGACTGCACGATATATACCCAATTAGCCTGCTTTTCCTCTAACTCCATCCAGTCCTGGGCCACCGTTGTTCTTCTGGTCTTCCAGCTGAGTTCCCTACCCCTACCACCTTCTTAAGGGAGTTGTCCAGTTGGCTACTGGTCAATGCTTAGCCCCTCTATTGCGTCTAGTCTAGGATTCAAGATTCCAAGAATGTCAATACTTTCCCAGAAAGCAACTAGATCAAGACTTTCCACTCCTTTTTTATGGACTGAATGGTTGCCCAAGATGCCAACCTGAGACTAAACTTCTAATTCACAACTCAGAAGGGTAAGGTCCAGAATCTGAGCCACTATAACCCCCCATAACTCCTCACCAAAGGTTATTCCTTTAAGACTTTTCTTTCTTCAAAAACTCACTCTCAGAAGACCAGTAATATATTGCTGGAAGAACATATAATATTCATCCATATCATATCATATAATATCATCAATAAATATATCATATAATAAATGTAGAGCTAGGAGGGATTTTAGTGATCATGTGGCCTAATCCTCTTACTTAACAAGATGAAGAACACTGATTCTCTCCATAGCTTTCAATTATTTGCCCAGAATCACACTGCTATTAAGTGTCTGAGGCAAGGTCAGAACTCAGGTCTTCTTGAATCCAAGTCCAACTCTGTCTTTTCCACTGTACTTCTCATATCAAGAACAGAATTGTGTTCGGGGCAAAAAAAAAAAAAAAATCCAACATACTCAGATACCCTGAGATCCTTCTCACTGACTCCAGCCCCAGCATGAAATGTCACAGAGCTACTCAGGCTTAACTCTTGGGATAATACTAAGTGGTGTCTGCAAGCAGGGATTTGGGGAAGAGAGCTGTCTCCTTTTGTTAGCCAGTCTGGTAGTGACTCGCTATGATAACACCAAGTGTTAGGGATACAAACAGCTTGATTCCTGGCCCTAATACTACATCCTCCTCCCAATATCAGATGATCAGTTTTTCTGAGGTAGATAGGAAGTGAGGAATATCTTCTGTTTCTCATTTGAAAAGAGCTGAGAGCTGAGAGAATGTTGTGAATGTTTATGTTGCCTTAGTGTTCACTGGGCTCTCCTTTAATTAAGATCATATCTTTTCTTCTCCTCAGGATGGGATAGAGACTGATGGGCATTAACAATTTCCAGACTCTGAACAAGGAAGTTCCCTCATGTGTCATCACTGTCGACGAAGGACAAAACCCCAAAGAAGAAAGGGGGGAAAATTAATCTTTTGTTTTTCAAAGCTAAATAGCTCAAAATGCAGCCAGAAAAGTTCCATAAAGGTTTAGCTTTCAATAACACATAGGGGAAACAAAGCTGATTCCTCTTGCTGCCATGCCCTCTGACCCCAGAGTCTCAGATGTCATTGCTCTGATGGCTTCTATAGAGGGTTTACCCAGGGCTTTCAGCATTTTCCTTAGGGGCTATTTGAGTAAGGGTTAAAAAAAAAAAGGAATTTTAGTACTAGCCTCAGATTTAAAATGGCAGGGGGAGTTTACTGATTAATATTCATGAATAGGGGACAGTCTTGAGGGTTTTTTTTGTGACTGCTGTAGTTTCTCATGCAAGGTGGGTTTGGAGGGAGGAATATATTAAGAAAATATGTCCTCCTGTCTCAGCTACCACCACCTTCAGAAAGACAGAGAGATAGGAGCCAGGGCAGGGCTAGAATTGTAAATATTTAACAGGGAGAACTCCTTTTCCTTTCTGTCTGTTGCCCCCCCCTCCCCTTCTGTATATATTAAACTCATTCTTTCTGTTTAACAAGGGGGACTGTGTTTCCTTCAGGCTCCTCTCAATTTGAGCCTTGGAACCTGTGTCCATAGAGTCACAGAAATGTCCATAAATCCCTTCAGCCACTAACACAATTGATTGTATTTCTTTGTTTGCTTTTTAAAGTTGCCACTAGCCCCATTCCTGATGCTGGGAAATGTTACTTCCATGTGCAGGGACAACCCTGTCCAACACACAAGCAAAACAGACTGGAATTGTGAAATAAGAAAAAAAGGACAAAAAAAAATTTATTCGCCACTAATGTGGGAAAGATATCCCCTTTCTGTTTTCCCACAGTACACTGATGAAGTTAGGGATTGTTGAAGCATTGCTCTAAATTCTCCTTTTTCCATATGTATTACAGATACTTCTCCTTAGTAGATGCTTTTGTGAACAAAAAAAGCCCAACCAAATTCATGATCTGGTATTCAACTCTCTGACCATAAGTTCTTCCAGTCTTAGCTGAGCTGCTCCTTCTATGATAGGTCCAGTCCATTACCAACTCAGATTCAAAATCTTTTTTACTTGGTTAGTACCTGTAGGAGCTTAGGGAACACCTGAAGAAATGAGAATCGCCTCCAGAAGATGATAAAGGCGTGATGCAGCATCTACTTGTCTTAGAATCTGGATTAACACAGAGAGTGAGAAAGTTCCTTCATTCTGAATTGTGCCTAATATTCTAGTCTCCTCTGATTTCTCTTTTGCTATAATTTCAATAAATGAGTTTCTTTGCTTAAAAAAAGGCGACTTGTGGATTCTGGAAGTTCATAATACATTTTCAAAAGTTTTCTTTCATTTACTTCACTGTTTTAGACCATGTGAACATAGCTGCTGGGGTACCTGTATAGACAGGAACCCAAATAGAAACACACATAGTAATCTCTGTACTTCTGAAAACAGCACCTCTTGTCAAGCAAGGCAGAGATCAGACTTAAAGAGGATGATCTCTGGTGGTAGAAAACCTTGTCTAATGCCAGCCGGCTGCTGAGACAGACCAGATTGATGAAGATTTTTCCCAACCAGAAACACTAACCCCTAGAACCAATCTTTTCTGAAGAAGAAAAACTTCCATTCCTGCTAATGTGTGGCCCCATGGCCACAAGCCAATCCTCTTGCCCATGTGGCACTCTCATCTGATTCTGTTATTAACCACTTTCTACCCTCATGCTCTTTTCCACTCTTCTCATAGGGTCCCACATGAAAAGGTAGATTGAGACAATTCTGATTTCAGTCCAGTTCAGTCTTTTCAAAAGAAAATTTAAATGATTGGGGTCTATGGGAAAAGCTGGGGCATTTCCAAGTCCTGGAATAGCCTCAGAGACTTTGAGAAGATTTTTTATATCTCCATCACAAACATTCCTTTTATTCTCCTGGAATATGAGAAGCACATATTCCGGAAAGCTCACACTAACACATAAGATTACCTTTCCATTTTCATAAACACACCAAAGGGGAAGAATCCTGTGGTTAGAGTGAGGGATCTTGGCCATCAAGCCTTCCGATCTGACCTTAGGCAAATCATTTACCGTCTCCTTATCTCTGTTTCTCCAAAGTTAAAATGAAAATCATCTGATTTGTTAGTAACTCTGCTGTGGAAGCAACTCAACAAAAATGAATGAATGGATGGATGGATGGATGGATGGATGGATGGATGGATAGATGGATGGATGGATGGATGATGGATGGATGAATGGATGGATGGATAGATGAATGGATGAATGAATGAATCATTTAAGCACTTACTAGGTACAAAGTACTGTGCTAAGCATTGAATATGCATATAAAACAGACTTCTTAGGCTCAAAATGTTCATACTCTAATGAGGGAGGCAATATATATGAAAGGTTTCAGCTGCAAGTCCTTAGGCTGCATTGGCAAAGCAGATAGTAATGCCTCTAAAATGTCATTTCCATTGCTAAAATTATACCTACCCCTGATATTGAACCATTGGACAATTCCAAGGACTTCAGTAGCTGTGAGTTGCCCTAGGGTGATGCTGAGGGTATCTGAACTGGAAGCATGGCTATTCCCAGGGTTCTTGGGTTCAGGATCATAGACTGTCTCCATCAAGATCTGATAGGACATGATGGTCAAGATGAGTAGCAGTGATCTGATTTACCTGGCATGTACTGCCTCCCATCCCTCCCTCAGTTTGCCTTTCTGGGCTAGGTTGCAGTTGGGTTAGCTTGCTTGCCTGGTAGGTAGCAACTGACTGACATTTGGTCAGAATGTCTAGCAATTGGAATTGCTTCCTGGGATGATGGCTTTGAGGGTTAGAATGGAAGCAGAACCCAGAGTCTGGATGATGCTACTATTTCCAGGGTTCCTGTGTCTATTTGACTACTGGCGGCAGTTAATTAGCAGTTGTCACTATGATGAAGAAGGTTGATTTCCTCTCCACAGTGATTTCTCTCCTCAGTGATGAAGATCTATGGTTTAATAGGAATGACTGGTATTCCCAAGACTCTTGGAATTGGAAGAAAATCAGTTTTCTGATTTTCAAAAAAAAAAAGTCTGAGGGGAAATGGTGGTCAAGGTGGTGGTGGTGGTTTGATTCACCTGGTCCATACTGTTTCCTGTTTCTCCCTCAGGGTATCCTGCTACTTCAGCTAGTATGACGAGGCTGCCTAACATCTGGAGATGTTAGGAGAATCACAGAAGTCGAGAGGTAAAAAGTACCACAGAGGCGGTCTACTGTAGTCCACACCATGCCTGGACCCCTCTATGACCTAACCAACAAACATTCTTCCAAGTCATTGTTGTTCTTCCTTTCTTCTCAAAGAGAACCAACGACATCAGGAGGGTGATGTCTTAACTTGCAAGTAAATTGGATTTAAGTTAGGTAGGGTTGTGCAAAGTCATCAGTCTCACTGTCTCCTCTAGAGTCATAGGAGTTCAGTGTCAAGACGGGTCAGGACAACTGGTGACGGCCCCCTCCAAACTTTGTCAGAAGACTTCTGATAAAGAGAAACCCACTGCCCCCTTGAGGGGGCCCATTCCACTTTGGCAGCATGGTTCATGGACCCCTGCAGCTCCCTTTCATAACAATATTGAGAAGTTTTTTGCCTTCTAAAATACTCCTCCCTTTTCCACTTATATGTCTGTGTGAGGTCAGATTTTCTTCAACCAAAACAACATAGGATGACAGATTAAATGCAGAAGCAGATATGAGAATCCAACTAGAACTTAAGGAAATTTGCAAAAAAATATATAGAACAATTCCCCTCTTCCCACTAATTTTTTGTCTTAGAAAATGTAGTTGCTTTTCATAAAAGATGTCTTTGTGATAACATAATAGATTTATTATTTTTTAATTCATTAAAATACTTTAAAACATATTTTAGTTTTAATTTATGGAATAAAACAAGTATTTCAACAGCATAGTTCAATAAAAAGATGATTGTACATGAAATTGCATATCTACTATGCACAATTTGCTGTTCCTTTCAAATATACAACAAAATTATTATGGAAATTTCTCTTTTTATTTCCTACTTTTGAAATTTATCAACTTTAATTTTTAATATAACAACTCTAACCTATAAGCAAAAGCTCTTTTAAGTCCTTAATAATTTTTAAGATTATAAAGAGATTCTAAGCCCAAACTTTGGAGAATTTCTGCCCTTTGGTATAGCTTGGAGGAGGAATTTTTTCCTTACATCATGCTTAAATTTGCTTCTTTGTGATTTCTAACCCTGCCCCCTGGGGCCAAGCAGAACAAGTCTAATTGCTCTTACAAATCAAAAGTTCTTCAATTATGTTCCCCTTCAATCATCTTTTCTCTAAGTTAAATATCTACATCTCCATCAATCAGTCTTCACATGACATACTCTTGAGGCCCTTGACTGGCCTGGTGGTCCCTGTGTGGATGTTCTCCAGTCAATTAATGTCCTTCCTAACCTGTGCCTCCTGGAACTGAATGAAATTATCAAATTGTGGTCTGGTGAGGGCAGAGAACAATAGTACTATTACCATCTTAGCCCTGGACACTTGGGTATGTCTCAGGATATCAAACCTCTTTGAACTACATTAGCTTTTTTTTTAGTACATCACATTGAGGACTTATATTGGGTATGAAGACTATTAAAGCACCAGGTCTTTTTCAGACAAACTACTGTCTCGTCACTGTCCCATCATATGCAAATGAATTTTATTTTTTTAGCCTAATTGAAAAACTTTATATTTTTCATTTTTAAAATTCATATTATCAGATTTGACCCAACATTCAAGCCTATTGGGATTTTCCACCCTGATACTGCTATCCAACATGTTAGTTATCTCTTCCAGCTATACCTTATCTGCAAATTTGATAAGTATGCCATTTATATTCTTATCCAAGTCATTAATAAAAAATTATAGACAGCACAAGGCTATGCACAAAGCACAGATCCCTGGAGCATTTCTCTAGAGACTTCCTTTCCAAGTTGATGAGACATTAATAACTATTGTACATATTTTCCCCCAATTCAAATATAAATTCTTTCTTTCCCCAGAGCTTAGCACAATGCTTAATAAATATTCTCATTCATTCATTGTTCATTCATACTCCTGGATTTGATCATTCAACTAGTTAAGGAGACAGCTAGATGGCACAATGAATAGAACCTGGAGTCAGGAAAGACCAGAGTTCAGATTCATCCTAAGACAGTTACTGGTTTTATGACCCTGGGCAAGTCACTTAAGCTCTGTTTACTTCAGTTTCCTCAATTATAAGAAGAAGATAATAACAACGCCTCCCTTTCAGGGTTGTAGTGAGAATCAAAGGAGATATTTGTAAAATACTTGGCACAGCGTCTGACTCATAGTAGGTGCTATTCCCTTTCCTTATGAACTCATCAAATCATGCTGTTGTCTAACCTATACCTCTTTATATTTTCCATAAGAATAGTCCAATGTCCAATGTTTTGTTAAAAGTGAGGCAAACTATAGCTACAGCATTTACCTGGTTGACGGTCTAATAGTCCTGTCAAAATAGAAATGGGGTTAATCTGGCAGGATCTGTTCCTGATGAAGATATCATTCGGACTCTTATGATGGATGTTCTTTTTCAGATGTTCACTATTGACCAATGATGATTCCAGAGGACCATGATGAAGAATACTACTTCCCTCCTGACAGAGAGGTGATGAACTCAGGTTATAGAATGAGACATACATTTTGGGTCATAAAAATGGGAATTTGCTTTGTTTAACTATGCTTGTTTATTACATGAGTTTTATTTTTTTCTCTGGAGGAGAGAGAGGTAAGAGAGAGGAAAAAAATAAATGCCTGATAATTGAAAAAAATGAAAATGTAGTTAATAAAATATCTATACTAATTTATAATCTATTTATAAGTTCTTTGTGAATGCACAATAAGTCTCTTTGGACAAGTCTCCATTTTCTGCCTCATCAGAATTGTTTATCTTTGTATCTTTGGAATTAATTCTCTAGAACTTCCCATCACTACTAGACTAATGTCAGCTCTTGTATTTTATTCCATGGTGTTCTATCCATCCTTTCTCAGAACCCTCAGAACCCTTTCTCAGAACATCAACCCAACTTTCCACTCCCCCATCACAAATTCTAAGATAGAGAACCAATTTTCCCCAGGGTTCCCATTATTTCTACTTCAGCAAATATTTCTTCTTTGTTGATCAGAATCAAATCTAAAGAAGTAGATCTTATTTATTCTTCTGCCTTTTGAAGGAAAAAAATTATCAGTAAGACATGCCAAAAATTTATTAGCTGTGCCACTTTTGATTGAGGAGTGTTCCAGCAGATATCCAGATGATTGAAATCCCCTGCAATATTGCTTTGTGCCTCTCTTCTGGGATTGTGACCCATTTCCTCAACACTCTGTTTCCAAATAACCTACTCTGATGACAATATAATTTTTTTTCCTGCTTCAATTTCCCAAATGCTTTCTACCATGCTTACTCCATCGAGTCTCTAGATTTTCTCACATTCATATATTTTAAAATATATAAGGAATTAAATGTCCAACATTCCTTGGGAATTGTGCACGAGTTTAAAGTGTAGTTATTAAAGTAACAATTATCGTGATTGTAGTGACAAGGTAAGATGTCTAAGAAGGGACTGAGGTGGACAAAGAGACTGTGGTTGAGTAGCAGAGATGGAGAAAACATTAACGTGAACTGGTAGCCATGGTAGCCTGAACCTTGCTGTTTCATCTGGGCCATGATAATAAAGCAAGATCTTCCAGCAATTTCTAGCTTGTCCATGGGGCTTGTAGCAAAGATTCTAAGAAAATAACTATGCCACATGCTAAATGCATCCCTTAGATCAGGAACAAAAAGTTGCTATGTATTTAGAATTAGTAGAATAGAAGGGAAATTGAATTATAACTTGCCTGAAAGTGTACGAGGTTTGTTGCCCACTGGATATGGACACCAATAATGGTTTAACTCTGAGTCTATTTGGAGGGGGTGGGGCATTATATTATTTCATGTTCAATAAAATTTTGTTTTTAGACATTTTATTTTTATGTCTAGCAATGAAGTAGGAGCTGATTCATAGTTTGAAAAG
>CM053600.1:138959912-138979965 GCA_028646575.1 Pseudocheirus occidentalis
GGGGGGGGGAATGTGCCAATAACTGGAATTCTTAAAAGTGTACAGTTTCCCCAGTTAGACAGATGAGTGTTTCTACATGAGTGATTCCTATTTAACTGTAACATTGAAATAGCCCTTCCCTCAACCTGCTTAGGATAGGTAAATACAGTATATGGGGTAAGTGGTAAAAGAATGCATTTATATTATCACGTTTGTCGTTCTTGCAAATTAATTCTTTGGGATATTCGTTTGCTAGGTGGTGGGTAACACAGTTGCTTCTGCCCATGCTTGGATCATGGTGATGTGGATAGTTGAAATCAATAGATAATCCACAGATTTCATCTTAGCTACTAATTTCAAGCTCTACCTTAAAATAAAATTAAAAAGTCTATAATAGAAGTGGTTAGCAGCAGCAGCAAAAAAACAAGAAGAATAGTATGGATTTCACCCCCTTGTCCCTATTCAAATCTAACCCCTATTGCAGCCATTAAAAAAGTAAGAAGTTTCCTAGTAGTAAAGAGAGAGAATGAGGAACTTGAATGGTCAGTACCTGGAGAGTTACATTCCTAAATAATTGTTCCTATTATTGACCGCAGGGTTCCCTACACTAGGATGGCTATTTTTAGGGGTTTTGTTTTCCAGGGAGTGGCAAGAGGGCAGCTGCACTTTCAGTGAAGACCCTGTTACAGCTTCTATCATATATACTGAGGGACAGGAGGAAGATGGAGCAGCCTTCTGTTCAAAGCTTCCTGCTAGGCTTGAGCTAACTACGCCTCAAAAAGTGCTGACACACAGAGCCCGAATGCGATCAGACACATTTCTCCCACTTTCTGCTGCTCTCAGTGAAAGCTACTGGTGTTTGATGAGCAATAACAAGCTGCCCTGCTGAGAATCCCTGCCAGTGCCAAGTGTTTCTGCCAAGTGAGCTGAGCCACCGCCATGTTGAAGAGGCGCCTTTGCACAGCTTGGCTCAATGAGGAGATGAGATCCCTGGAGCTCAGAGGGGCCATGGGGTATTTCCTGACCTTTCCATTCAGATCTGAGAACCAATCCAGATTGCGGCACATATGGGATGGCTTGTTCTCTGGCTGGTGATGACATTTTAATCTTGGGGGATGTGTTTGTAACCTGCATAATGATGGAGGACACACAGACATCAGTAACAGTATTCCATGACTCATGCTTCCAGCCAGAGAATCTTTCCTTAGAAAGCATCTGAATTTTTCACTCTTACCTAGGAGAGAATTGGGGTTCCCTTGAAAGCACCAACAAGGTGTAGAATATAGATCAAGGTTATTACACGTGGCTAAGGAAAACAAAGGACTTACATCAAAGTCCAGAAAACAACTTGCCTTACTTCTCTGGTGGCCCCTGCCTTTCTTAGGGACCTACAGAACCCTGTAGACTTAATCATTTATTACCTTGGATATGGGCCTCAAATGGGAAAAAGCCTTGAGGCTCCCAGCTCTCCCTGTCCCCCTGCTGACCTGCATTGACCATGTGACGCACAACACTAATGAAGGGAAAGAAGTGAGTTTGCTCCTCTTCTTTGTAATTCTGTGCCGCATAGACCCTTAATTTCAGCTCACCATATATCCTAGCAGGGGGCAGTCCATCTGTGAAGTACATATGCATACAAGTGTCAGTGATCCTGAAAGACCATAGAAGTGATTCCTGCCTCCTACATTCCTCATGCCTATTTGTCCAACTTTTCTACGTACTTTCTTCATTCTAAATTATATTACGATTACTGTATGTTTCATCAGCCTACCAGATTGCAGACTCCCTGAGTTTAGAGACTTCCCACACCATTTTCCATCTTTGTCCCTCAAACGCTTACTATGCACAAAGTGTTAAATAGGTTTTTGTGTTCTCTATGTGTGTGTGTGTGTGTGTGTGTGTGTGTGTGTGTGTGTGTACACATGCTCGCTTTTCCTTCATCAAAGTCTGCCCTTACCAGCTCATCTTGGAAATGGTTACTTTACCTCCAATCCATCTCTGAATCCTTCCTTCCATTCCCTCCCCTGCTCTCTGTTTTACTAAGGAAACCTGTAAGTCCTGAAGCTTCAGACAAGTAACACCTCAAGGACTTCTCAATACGCCACACTGCAAAGGGTCTGTTTGACTCCTTGCTAATCTCCCATCATTAAAATCCCTATTTAGCTGCATTGACTCTGTCTACATATTGCTCTGGGACACTTACTCCCATAGTCAGTCTCCTCTACAAGAAATCCAAAAGACTTCATCGACATGTGTTTACCTTTGGAACTGGAAATCTTCATTTCTGCAGAGACCAAGTGTATGGAACACAAATCACTTTAAAAAGCGTTCGATTTTAGAAGTTCCTCCAGCTGAAGAAGGCTCTCATCTTCCAAGTGCGAGACACACCCTCTCTCTTCCCCTCCCCCTCCTTTTTAGTGTTATTAATAGCTAGGATAATTGGTCTAATAATGATCACAGCAACAGTAATTTCTGTCACACCCACTAGAAAAGCCTGTGAGCACATTTACAAAATGGACAAGCAATTAAAGTTCTTCAGGGGGAACCCCAGCTTAGTCTTGGCACCTTCCTGCCAGCCCTCCTACACTTATCAGAGATAGAAACAGACAGAACAGAGGATCTCAGCTCTACTTTGAAGCCTTTAGAGTAGGGGAAGGCCACATAGCATCTGTCCTGCTAAGGGACTGTGTTGACTGTCTCTCTGTATGAGTAGAGCATGTCTGATGAAGTCATGGTCCTCTTCCCTTCTGGCTGATCTGTCATTTGTTACAAATGATGCCATGAACAACTTCTGAGTTCCCTCATCTATAAAACAAGAATGGTAATTACATGTACTACTTACCCACAGGACTGAGTGCTTTGCAAACTCATAAAGCCCTATATAAACATGAGTTACATGTTAGTATGTGTCAGAATCATCACTTGAACCCAGGGATCTGCATCCAGCACGGTGCTCTTTCACTCCCCCATACTGTCAGAGTTAACCCTAGGATGTCAGAGGATTTTTGAGGAGGGAGAGAAACAGAAGAGACCATAGAAACTCTGCCTTATGGCTTAAGAGGCTGAGGCTTAACTCAGACACTTTTGTGGAGAGGAACTGGAGCCAAAATGAGGGAAAGAGGAGTACACCCATGACTATTTCAGCTGATGTGCCCTCCCCTAGTTTTCCTAAAAGTCACCCTGGCCAGAAATTCAAGTACCCATTAATGTTTCTTTTCCTTCCTTGTATTTCCTCTTCCCCCTCCCTCCTTTTCTTCTTCATTCTTTCCCTTCCTTCCTTTCTTCTTTTTCCTCCCTTCCTCCCTCCTTTCCTTCCTCCCTCCTTTTCTTCCTCCCTCCTTCTTTTCCTTCCTTCCTTCTTTCTTTCCTTCTTTCCTTCCTTCCTTCTTTCCTTCCTTCCTTTCTTCTTTCCTTCCTTCCTTCCTTCCTTCCTTCCTTCCTCCTTTCCTTCCTTCTTTCCCTATCTTTCTCCGTCTGTCTCTGTGTATGTCTTTCTCTGGCTCTTTGTGTCTTTCTTTCTCTGTCTCTCTGTCTTGTGTCACCTTGAAAACAATAGGCCTGGAGACAAAATGAAATTCTAGGCCACAAGAGAAGATGAATTCTACCCTGGAACTGAAAACAAATGAGCTGAGGCTTAACTTGAATTAAAAACAAGGGGAAGGAATCCCTTGAACAATATGGACTATTGAACTGGAACTGAACTCAGAAGCCCAGGTCAAGCATGGGACCAGCTGAAGAGCCACAGCACATGACAAACCAATCAGTCAACTAACATTTATTGTTGTTAACCAGAAAGTCAAGGCATTTCTTCCTTCTCTCCTTGTGATCCAGCCTAACACCACATGGTCTTTGGATTCTGTTTCTTTCAAGCAGGATGATTACAGAGGCATCTTGGGGCAAAGGAAAGTGTTCTGGATTTAGATTTCAAGGGTCTGGGCTTGGATCTTGATTCTGCCATCTGTGTGATCTTGGTTAAATCAGGCCAATTCTCTGGGCCTCAGCTTCCTCCTTGGTAAACTGAGGGGACTGACTAGATGACCTTTAAAATCCCTTAAAGCTTTGAATCAATGATACTGTTTACTCTAATTTAGAAAGCTAGGGGTGGCCCAATTCTGCCCACTCTTACTGTCTTCCAGCCCAGCTTAAATGGAAACATTCGCAAGAAACGGACTGGGAGAAGGGAGCCCTTCCTTTCCCGGATGGGGCTGGTATAGCCTTTGCTTAGCAGCCAAAGGCCTGTGGCCAATTTAGTGGAAACATATGGACTCCAACGTCATTTTGCATCATTGTTCATGTACACAGCTTACAATGGAGCAAACATAAAGGGGACAACAATAGCTTTTCCTTTTCATTTCTCTGGGGAGTAAGGCTGAATTTATTTATTTATATCGAGAATGCACGGATCACCTTGGCCTCTGGGCATATTCATAACAAGTTATTAAATGGAGACCTGTGTCTATGGACGCAGGGAAACAGTGTATGACAATGGGCGGCCTGTACCTTTCCCCTACTTTTCAGCTGCCAGACTCTTTCAGTTCCCACCTAGGGATGCTTTCCCGATTGAGAGTAAGGAGGGCAGCCTTGGGCCCAGGCCAGAAGCAGTATTTAGATGGGGAAGGAGAGGGTAAGGAAAGAAGCCCTATTCCAGTTATTCTGTTTCCCTCAGGAAGGCTCAGGATAGGTTGGTTGTCTGGGAGGTAAAATCCTTTCCTTTTGTGCTCTGGGACCCTCTTTCTGTCTGATTCCAAGGAGAGCTCCTCTCTGAATCTCTTCAATCTTACAAGGACAGGAAATTCCAGTTCTTCCTTCTGAGGGCAATCTGGAGGAGTGTGTGTGATGATGGGGGTGATGGACCCCTTGAAAGGCTAAGCCGGATTTGGCCTTGTAGCTCGAAGGCACTCAGTATTGGGAAGCACAACTAAGCCAAGGAATTCATCCTTAAGTAGCCTACAGAAAAACACTGACTCAACCTTAGGTTTGCTCAGTCAGAGATTCCCCAGCTCAGAGTCAGTCTTAAATTTCAGCAAGAGTCGAGTTAATTTGACCGGGTGGCCCATTCATCCTCTGCCCTGCCCAGAAGGGTTCTCCCACTAAATGTTGAAAGATATTCTTCCCATCCATGGGAATGGGGGTGGGGGGCGTGCTGCTGGGAAATGTAGTTTCCTTAATGGGGAGGAAGCTTTGCCCTCCTCCAAAACCCATAATACTTTCTTTTTTGTTAAAGTAGGTCTTAAAAGGAAGGTGAAGGGGCCCTGACTATGACTTCGTATGCTACCACTCCTGCCCCTTCCTGACCAGACTACAAACCAGGGCTAGGAGGTTGGGGGGGGCACCTTGGGAAAAGATTCCTGGAGGTCTGGGATGCCAGAGTCAGAGCTCCCTGGCTACATGACCCAGGCTGCCCTTTAACCCTGAGGTGCCTGGAGTACTTCTCCCAGGTCCCTGGGAATCAAGCCCCCACTCCCCACCCCTCCTCCCCCTTCCCTTGTTCTTCCATATGGCATGCTGTTGCCTAGTTCTCAAAACTGATCTCAGGAGCTAACAGCTTTCTGTTACTAACCAACCAGGTTAGCTTTGGTTCAGCAACTTTGTTATAAAAATCTATAGCCAGTTATTAATTAGTACTATCTCCCTCTTCTATTTAAACTGCTATTATATGTATTTTGTACATGTGGCATTCTCCCTACTCCCTCCTCCCAGTAGAAGGCAAGGATAATTTCATTTTTCTCTTTGTAGACTTAGTGACTCACATTGTGCCTTGCTTATAGTAGGAATCTGATAAACTCCTAATAAATTGTTGAATTTGAATCCCTGACTCGCTCAGTGCCTCATCACTCATACTTGGGAAATACAGAATAGATGACTGACCTGGCTTGTACAAGAGAACAGAAAATTTGGGAGCAAATTGCGCATTTCTACTGTCCTGCCTAGCTTCTCCTATCTATTCAGAGAACAAGAAACACAGAAGTTTGTATCCTCAGGGTTAAGGGGGATGAACATCTATAGATGAAGGAGAAATTAGTAAAGAAGAAAAGGTAAAGTGAAGGGCAGGGGGCAAGCTGGAGGTGTGCCACTAAAAAGGAGAGATGATGAGATGAGATGAGAGAGAAAGGAGAGATCAGTCCTCATTCCTTATGGCCCTACTTCAGACAAGCCATCCCACCAGGGTAGTGAATGCCAGACTCTGCTAGGATGGGGACTGACATCTAGAAAGCAAATTTAAGTTTCCTCCCTGAAAACTACGGAAGTGGAAGGCAGATCTGTTGGATGAGGTATAAGCAAGAAAACCTCAGTAAAATATCCAGCAATGGGGGTCTGGGTCCTAGAGCCCTCCCTTATTTTCTTGGTTGAAATTAGTTGCTTGGTGCATCTTGGCCAAGAGTTGAATAGAGATCAACGGGATGCTTACAAACCCCACATGTAACTGGGAATGGTCAGTGCAAACCCAGCCCTAGGAGCACATGCAAGGGGCCCACCCACATGAATAAAGATTTGACTTAGGAGTAAGAAAGACTTGGGTTGAGTCTTTCTTTGACATATGCTGGCTATGCTTGTCACTTAACCTGTCAGTGCCTCCAAAAGGTCTCTAAGTTACAGAAAAGGTGCTGATAAGCTTTAAGAGAGTTTCCTCACTGGGGGTTCCTTTGTTCCTTTGTTGGTTTTTTTCTGTGACTCCATTTGGGGTTTTCTTTGCAAAGATACTGGAGTGGTTTGCCATTTCCTTCTCCAGCTCATTTTACAAATGAGGAAACTGAGGCAAACAGGGTTAAGTGACTTGCCCAGGGTCACACAGCTATTAAGAGTCTGAGGTTCAGATTTGAACTCCAGAAGACAAGTCTTTCTGACTCCAGGCCTGGCATTCTATCTATCAAACCAATGAAATCACAGGTTTAGGAAAACAAAATAAAACAAACAAACAAAACCAAGGTATTCATTATCTCTCCCTGCAATAACAGCACAGCATTATCCAATCATCCATCCTGTGTATAAATGTAATTTATATACCAGGTATATACCAGACACTATCTTAAGCTCTAGGAACATAAATTTTAAAAAAGCAAAGGAAAAAGACCTGTAACAATTGGTATGTACAAAGTGATGTACGTACAAAGTACAAAGAATGCTGGGTAGTATTACTTAAGAGATCATCAAGGATTATATATTTGTCTTTCTACTAGATGTAAAGGATAATCTGCAAGGAAGTTTCTTCAACTTCACATTTTTCTGCTGCAATTAGAGATTAAGAAGCACTGAGACTTCATTCTTAGGCTATGGAAAGGGCCAAGATTGAGATCTTGGAAGTGGAACAGGGAATATGTTAAGGGCCAGGATATGACCTCGTCAGTGGGTGGCTGATGAGCCAATGAAGGTCATCGGAGTTGGGGAGAACAAGGAAATGATAGACTAAGGCAGGGTTGTCAACATGGATACTAGAGTTACCAAATATAGCAGTAGAAGGCAGAATTGAAAAGGAAAAATGTCCAGGCAGGAGATGAAGTCATCTGATAAGGGAGAAGGCAGTCCTAAATGGTGGTAGATCTGGAGATCTGGAGAAAATAGTACAATTCACTGTCATGGCCTTCATATGAGGAAGAGGAGCATGATCATGGTGAATCAGTGAACTACAGGTGGCGTGAGACAGAAAAGAGCTGGCTGACCCCTCCTCTGGCATTAATATTCAGAATTCCAAGTAATGGAAGAGATGAGACCTTCATTGGAGAGGACAGCAGGAGGCACAATGTCTTTATAATAGCTAACTTAGAGTGCTTTAAAGTTTGTAAAATGCTCTAGGAACAATACCTTTATTAATTGCCTACTACATGGGGGCACCGTGCTAAGTACTTCACAAACATCTCGTTGGATCCTCACAACAATTCCGGGAGGGAGCTACTGTTATTATCCCCATTTTATAGTTGACTTCTTAACCCCAGTTGCCTTGCCTTCCCCCCTCAAAAATAAAAATATATAAATAAATAAAAGAGAGATTTGCCTAAGGTGGTACAGTTAGTAAGTGTCTTAAGCTTGATTTGCAGACCCAGCATGCTATGTCAACCTAACTGCTATCTACTTTATATACATTTTATTTTATCCTTGCACTAACCCTAGGAGGATCTTCATCATCATCATCATCGTCATTATTTATTTTATTATTATTATTTCTATTTTCACAGATGAGAAGGCTAAGGAATTTAAGTAATTTGTTCAGGTTACATAGATAGTGAGTGGCTGAGGCAGTGTTGGAACTCAAGTTCTCTCCTTATTCCAAGGCCAGTACTTCATCCACTATGGCAAATGAACTCTCTGAAGCAGGCTTCAGGTGAAAAGAAAGACAGAAAAAGATGTGGCTAAATGGGAGTTTATCCATAAAGGGCTGAAGTGACCAGCATTGAGGGACTAGCAGAGGAGTGTCCTGAGGAAGCAGGGGAAGGGTCAGGCAAAGCCAGATAGTCACGAAGGTTAAGAGATTAAAAGGGTCACAGAGCTAATAATCACATTTATGTACTTACTGCTTTAGAGCTGACAAATTGCATTACATCGTTGGATTCTCACAACGGGCCTGTACAATAGGTACTGTGAGTATCATTAGCTCCACTTTACAGATAAGGAGACTGAGGCTCTTAGGGGTTGTCACTGGCTTGGGATCATCCAGCTAGCAGGCAGCAGAAAGAGGATTGGAAGTTGGGTCTTCCCTTGAATCCAGCCCTCTTGAAGGGACATGGCGTTAGTAGCAGGACCTGAGGATCGTAGGCAGAACTCAGAGATGTCTTAGAGGCAATCTAGTACAACCTAATCATTGAGCAGATCAGGCAACTGAGGCCCAGAGAAGTTAAAGGATGGCCCATGGTCAGACTGGTAGTAAATGGCAGAGCCAGGATTCAAACCCAGAGCATTGAGCTCTTTCCATGGTATCACCTGTCGCTGTGGTGGTCACCATTTTGCCAATCAGTAGCAGGTGAATATATATTTTTAAACCACATCTATGATTTCATTGGTAAGGAACTTCCTCTCTCAAGGCAGATCAACACCTTCCTTCCAATTTTAGATTAGAGGGCCTCCTAGAGATGGAGGCTAATTGACTGTCCCAACTTATCAAGCCAGGATATGTCCAAGGAAGAATTTGAACTCAGGTTTTCCTGACCCTGAGAACGGCTTTCCATCCTCTCTCCCACACTATACCCCATGGTAGTCACAATTATTATCTTGCTACAAAACTTAGGCATTTATTTTCATTGGTGCTGGAATGGGATTCAGTTTAGATTATATACCCCTAGAGATAATATACTTCAAGGTCATGTAGCTCCCTCCTTTCTTCCCCCCCCCCTTTTTTTTTGCTTTTACTAGCACCCGACAGCTGCTTGTAAGTAACTGAGCACTTAATAAACGTGGGACTTTTTTTTTAATATTGAAGGTGAGCTGAATGACTAATTCAGTCTTGGCACCATTGAGGACCATGAGGTCATGATGTCTCCACAGGAAGATGAACAAATAGGGACCTGGGGAAGAGCTCAGGGGTTGAGCAAGCCTCTGGCACCCTTTGCCGTCGCCTCACATCCTGGGAGCTACAAAAGTTCTGTCTATGGTACGTAATACTTCCTGGAGACACCCTCTTCCTCTCCTGGTCTATTTCTACAATCACAGTACCAACCTAGGGCTTAACCGAAGTCCATCTGGCCGACTGAAATAGCTTCCAGCCCGCTTGCCCTGCCTCCATCTCTCCCCTGCTTGCACCTAGAGCAAAGAGACCTAGCTTCACATCCTGCGCCTGATGCTAACAAGTGGAATGGTAAAATCGCTTAAAACTCTGAACCTCTGTCTCTTCATCTGGAAAATGGGTATAATGGTGCAGTACTTTCTTCCAGGGTTGTTCTGGCGATTAAATGAAATAATGTGTCAGTAAGTACTTTTCAAACTTAAAAGAGTTGTAGCAACATGAGCTATTTTGTAAGAAACATCTCTCTTCAGAAAAATTTTTATGCCTCTCACCTCCTTATAACGCCTTTCATATCAAATTAACTATTCTGGGTCTCAGTGGCCTCATCTATAAAATGAGGTGTCTGTTGGCCTCAATGACACCAAGGTCTTTGCAAGCTCCAAGTCTATGATTCTGTATCCTTGAACTCATAGACCCAACATCCATTGCCCAATATTGTCATGTTAAGCATGGTGTTTCTTTTTTAATTCTTCTCCCTCCCCTGATCTGTCCCATCTACTGTTTGACCTGTTTGGAAAGCCGTCCTTTCCCCTTGACCAAAAATGAACCTTCTTTGCTTAAATTCTTGGCCCTTACCTCTTCCCACAAGCCTTTGCAAACTAGCCTTCTGACTCCAGCTCCTCCCACTCCCTTCCTTCAGCCTTTTCAGATGCTCAGCATGGACGTGTGTTTATCTGCAGGGCTGTAGTGAGTGACATCCATGCTTTTGTAGATGCATTTATTTGTGCCTGCTCCATCGCCTCAAATCAACTGGGAGCTCCTATGGGGTGAGGTCTCCATCTTGCGTTTCCTCTTCCGCTCCCCACAGTGCACAATATTGTGCTTGAACCCAATACATTTTGTCAGCTACCCTGACAGGCTGCCTATGGAGCTAATTTAAAAAGGAGGAGCCAGAACCCTGAGAATGCCTCCCTCCCTGGGAGAATCTGGGTAATAAGGCATCTGCTTCTGCCACTGTGTGGCAGTTGCTGTGAGTAATAGATTAGGCATGATGCTACCATGCCTCTGTGTCCTGGAGCAAGATCACTGATCCAGAAAGAACAATTGGTTCTACCCGACAGGGCCATTAATTGCACTTGGGTACTTTTATATATTGGTTCTTTTTATTAATTGATTTAAAATGTTATTTGGTTTATGCTTTGTGTTCTAGGAGATGCAGAGTGTCCAGTCTTTACATTCCCCCCAGGCCGCCGCCACTCTACAAATTGTCTAAAATTCAGAGTTGAAAAAGAAAGCTTTTTCTTAGTAGCTGGTTTATAATGCCCCACTGTGCAGGCAGAAGGATCACTGATATCAATCCATTTGGGCATGTCTTGGGCAGGGACCTTTAAGGACCTCTATCAAGATGGTACACTGAAAGTTTCATAGCACCTTTTCTGGGCTCACCTCTCAACTCCAGCACTGGCACCAAAGTGCTTGGCAACTTCTCCCCTCAGAGTTCTAAGGATAACCCTGAGGGGCTGAGGTTTCCAGTATTATCACTCACAAGCACATATTTAGTGTGATCCCAACTATCACTATTAGCTTCTAAGAAAGGATGTTTCATGAGATGGGAAAGCAGGAACAGTAGTTACAAAAATGATCCACCCCATACAAGGGCACACACTCTCCTTGAAAATAAAAGTGGGATCAATATTAAAGTAATAACAGTGAGACATCTATGTATAGAACATGTGTGGCTAAAGGGCAATTCCCAACTACTGTCCCAGATTTCTTTTCTCCCTTAATGCTTGGGAAGTTGCCCTTTTGTGTAGCTCCCTACTGGACTCTAAGAATTAATGCCTTTCTCAAATCCATAGACAGAATTTCTCTCCATTGCACAAAATTATGCTCCCTAAGCTGTTGCATACTTCAAGGAACTTGTCTTTACCAAGCACTTCTTGTCATTGACCATTACTGTTCTGGGAACTCTGCTATCAAGTTTGGTTTGCCAGTAGGACCTGGGACAGAGCCTAGACACTCCCCTTCCAGAATAGTCATTTAACTAAGATCAGGAAAGGACAAACAAAGAAGAGACATATGGTCACTGTGTGGGAGATAGGGCAGCCTCCTTTCCCCCCTCCAGAAACTCATAGTTTTATCTCACTTCCCACCGTGAAGGAAAAGGGGGCAAAACAGGCTGGTGGAGGAACAGATTGCTCCTTAATTCTGGCTCTGCAGTTCATGAGCCATGGGTGAAAATGTCTAGTTTCTCAATCAGAATCTTCTTTAGCATATAATACCAACCCCATCCCTCACTCAGAGTCAAAAGTAGGCTCACTAAAGATTCTACATATTGGGTTGGAAGCAGGCAGACAATATCTATACATACTAAATATAACCCAGGAAAGGCAAATCTGAGCATGATCTTAGGACTGGGTGCTCATTGGCCAGCCATTCCATTATATGAGCACGATTATCCCTATGACTTTGAAAATAGCCATAAATCTTCCAAATAAACTAACAGAAAGTCAACTAAAAGAAGCAGCAGAAAAGAAATTTCCACAGAAAAAAAGAACCAGGAGAAAGACTGATTAAGGAATGAAAAATTCCTTATACAACAACTAAATACTGTGGAGTAAAAAAAGTCATCTAAAAATTGTGTTAATACCAAAACCAATAAGCATTACAATGAACATATCAATGAATGGGAGGGAAAGTCTTTGTGGGGGGAGGGAAAAAGCACTCATTTAAGTTAGAAACACTAAAAACCATGTGAGGAAAAAGACTTTTCCTTTATATGATTAAAAGTATTTAAAATCAAGAGCTATTGTTCTTTGTAACAATGAAACACTAGAAGTTTCCCCCCAATAAAACTAAAGCAGGATGTCCCTTGTCTTCATTATTATTGGATATAGTGCCAAACATGTTTGTTATAGCAATTCTTTTTTTGGCTAGACATGTGATTTCAGTCTTGTAGGGAGCTCCTGGTGAGGAGCTTATTGCCTTGGAGTACAAATTCTTATAGGATCGTATAGGGATCCTTAAGGGTCCCTGAGACCATTCTTGGGTCTCTGGGAGGTCAAATTTATTTTCATCATAATACTAAAACATTTAATTTCAAATAAAATTAAAAGCACTAGATATAACCTACGTAAACAAATGTTCTTTGGGGCCCCCAATATTTTTAAGAAGTCCTAAGACCAAAACATTTGAGAGCTACTATTTTAGAAAGTTGCTTAGAACATTGAAACATTAATTGGCTTGCCTAGGATCCCACAACCAGTATATTTCAGGGACAAGACTTGAATTATAGTCTTCCTGACTACTACACCAACTCTCTATCTACTGACATATTGCCTCTCACTAGAGAAATGAGATGACAGAGAAACTGAGGTAATAAATATAGACAAAAAGGTGATAAAAATAGCTTATCCTGCAGAGTGTAGGATGATTTACTTAGAAAACCTCAGTGAATCAACCAAAAAATAAAGTGAACCAAGGTAACCCTTCTCAACAATTTGGCAATAATAATCCTTTTTAGTTTCAAGAATGTTGAATGGAAACACAGACAAGCTGTTTTTTAACATGTTCCTGTGAGATACAAAGCCAAGACTTCTTGGTTGAAGATATGGTTAGTTGCTGTCCTTCATGCACAAAAAGGACCAGAATAACATCACTATGTTGGGATCAAGGTACAGTGTGTCTGAGTGCAGTTGATCAGATCAATATAAGCTTGGAAGGCTCTACTACAAGTTTGGCACAAATAGTCCACATGAACATTTAGAATGGAGATGTCTATAAACTTGCATGTCACATGTTTCTCTTACGCTACTGCAATTCTGTTTCACTAATAGAACACAGCACTTTCTTTGATATTGGCATGCCATTCTGAGCAGTTCTGTGCCAGTGGCTCCTGTGTCATGCAATCAATTCCAATTTTCTTCAGAGAGACCTTGAGAGTGTCCTTTTTTAAATTCTTCTGACCTCTGAATGAGTTCTTGCCTTGTGTGAATTTTCTGCAAAAAGTAGTCTTTAGGCAAATGTATGGTTGGCATTTGAACAACATGGCCAGCCCACTGGAACTGCGCTCTCTGCAGTAAATTTTGAATGCTTAGCAGTTCAACTTGAGAAAGTATCTTGATGTCTGGTACCTTATTCTGCCAGGAGATCTTCAGAATCTTTCTAATACAGTTCAAATGGAAACAATTCAGTTTCCTGGCATATTGCAGGTTTAACAGGCATACAACAATGGAATCAGCACAATGGCTTGTAGACCTTCAGTTTGGTAGTCAATCTAATACCTCTTTTCTCCCATGCATTCTTTTGGAGCCTCCCAAACACTGAGATAGCTCTGGCAATATATGTGTCAAACTCATCATCTGTGTGTACATCCCTGGAAAGTATACTGCCAAGGTAAGTGAACTTATCCACAGCATTCAAAATTTCTCCATTTCTCTATAGTCAATGGCTCCATATATAGATGCTGTGGTGCTGACTGGTGGAGAACCTCTATTTTCTTGATGTTAATTGTGAGGCCAAAATTAGCATAGTAGCAGAGAATTGATCTATACTTTATTTTATTTCATCTCAGTTTCAGAGGTTACATTGAATGAAAAATCAACTGTTAAGTCCCCAATGAAAACTTCTTCTGGTGTCAGAGAAATTCATTTAACTGAAAGGTTGAAGCTCAGAGAAGATGTGGTTTTTCAATGTGTGTGTGTGTGTGTGTGTGTGTGTGTGTGTGTGTGTGTGTGTGTAAAATCTTGAAATGTTTGAGGTCCAGTGGAAGGGAACGGCTAATAAGTAGTAGGAGATAGAGGAGACAACCTCTGAGATCTTGTCCACTCTAAATCTGAGCTCCTCTGAACAGGATAGCAGCAACCAAACTAAAATCTCAGATGCCTGTCAAGAGACAGTCAGTTCTTTTATTCATTTTATATTTCCTTAGGGCATTTAGTTTGTTGTTGTTGAAACTAGGTCTCCCTATCTTGCCCAGGCTGGAAGTATAGCAGCCTCCCATGGGTGACAGCACTGCTGATCTCTGTCTGCCTCAGTTTTCTCAACTATAAAATGGAGATAATAGTACTTAGGTCACAGGGGTGTTGTATGGATCAAATGAGATCATACTCTATAAAGTGCTTAGCTCAGTGCCTACATAGTAGATGCTTAATAAATGCCTGTTCTCTTTCCCTGATCTTCGTAGAAGTTTTGACCTACTCTGCTCCTGACCTGGGCTGGTTCACCCCTCCTTAAATAGTCGACGTACCCTTCACCCACCTCACTATATTGATGTCGGCCTCAGTGAGGATACCTGATGTGGCTGAGCACACTGAAGTTCAGTGCTCCAAACTCAAGTGATCTATCTGACTCAATCCCCCCTAGTCGCAGAGATTATAGTCATGTACCTCCACATCCAGCTCCTCATATAATTTTCCAAGAGAGGCTCCATGTTGCTTTTAACCATTTGTAGAATAACTGTCTTCAAATTTTACTGGTGAGAACATATTTATTCTTATAATTATGGTTTTGACCAATTTCACTAATGTTATTTAGCTGTAAAAATAGGACTGAGATGGAAGAAATGTTTCATTTTGGGACAAAGACATGTGGAGTCCTTCAGACTGACAAGTACTTCTAAACATGGAAGCCAAATTTCCTTCATCAGTCAGCAATTTAAATCATGATCCCACTCCAAATGTCTCCCTAGGAACACTCCCCTATTGGCAGAATTCTTCCTCTGAATGCAAATGCAAATATGTAATCTGATATGGAGTGCATCTGCTCAATTCTTCCTTTATTGTAAAGATGCAAGATTATCTAATTATTTACACAAATTATTTAAGTTAAAATATATTTGAATTCAAGATATTTCTGCAATGATCTATGGTGGTTGCTTGTTTTTTTTAATCTGACTGCCTGGAAATTATTGATCAACTCTTTGGTTTGCCTTTGTTTATGACTCTGCTACAATGATGAACTCTGCAGCTGGTGAATCCATCGACGTTTTTAAAAGGAAACCGGGCTTCTGGTGAGCTGTTTTCACGGCACTAAGATACTGTACAGAGAGGCATTCCTCACTGCCCCCAAAGCACCCCTATGACAGACAGGATGAAATAAGATGTGGGTTTGAAGAGGGCTACTGAGAGCAGCAATGTCTAACCTAGTGGGAGCTATTAGAACAACAGCAGGCTGATCATCGTTTAATTTCAGAGTTGGGTGAGATCTCAGTGGTCATTTAGCCCGACTCAGCCCACCCCCAAATAATTCCCATGACATCAGACTCCAAAAATAGCCATACAGCCTTTGCTCTAGAAGATACCCATGTAATTGAAGCGATGGCCGTTAATTGTGGAATGACTGAACAAGCTGCAGTATACGATTGTAATGGAATATTATTGTGCTACAAGAAATGACGAGTAGGATGATTTCAGAAAAACCTGGAAGACTTATATGAACTGTTGTAAAGTGAAGCGAACAGAAGCAGGAGAACTTTCTACATAGTAACAGCAATATTGTTTGATGAAGAATTGTGAATGAATTAGCTATTCTCAGCAACACAATGATCCAAGACAATTCCAAAGGACTAATGAAGCATACATACTATCTACCCCCAGAGAAAGAACTGGTATTGTTGGAATAAACTGAAGCAGGTTGTTTTTTACTTTATATCTTTCATTCTTTTTATTTTATTCAAGTCTTCTTGTACAAAAAGACTAATATGGAAGTGTTTTACATAATTGCACATGTATGACCTATATCTGATTGCTTACTGTCTCAGAGAAGGGGGAGGGCAGGGAAGGAGGGAGGAATAGAATTTAGAACTCAAAACTTTACATAAAAATGTTAACACTTACTAGCCCTGTGACCTTGGGCAAGTCACTTAACTCCAATTGCCCTGCCTACCCCCCCCCAAAAGGAAAAAAAATAATGGGCCAGGGAATGAAACACTAAGAAAGATAGATAGAGACACCAATCCTTCTTCCTGCCCTTCAAGCAATTTAAGAAGGAGATCACACGATCCTTGAGTTTTCTTTTCTTTTTAGGGCATTACCTCATTCTCAGTGAGTACCTGCAAAAGCCTTAGCCTAAAAGGGTCAGGGTCTCCCATTGCATCCAGGGGCATCTCCAGTCATCCTGATGAATATCTGGTCACTGGACCCAGATGGCTCTGGAGGAGAGAGTGAGGCTAGTGGCCTTGCACAACCCTCCTTCACTCAAATCCAAGTCAACTGCAAGTCATGTCATCATTTCCCTGATGCCATGGTCCTCTTCCAAAACAAAGGACAAACACAACCACAGCAACCTTCAAGGAATTTGATCACACAGTCCCTGAATTTTCTCTTCTTTTTTTGGGTGGGGAATAAGAGAAATATCTTTCTAAATAGTGACATGGTAAGCAAAGACAGAGCTCCAGGTAGGGTTCAGGTTAAAATTTGAGAAGTCTGGTGGCAGTGATGGGATCTCTGGATTCCCTGACCTTTAATCCTAGTTCCATCAATGAAATAGAGAAATTAAGATTCAGGGACAGGAAAACTAGTCCATGGGATAGCAGGAAAGAGCTTGATCACAGAAGAATAAGACAAGAACACAGTTACTAGTGAACTGAGTAAGGCCAGAGAGGGACAGGCAGCAAGACTGTCCCAGGGTTGAGCTGGTGAACTACTGAAGGATTTCTTCCCTTCCCCTTCACAAACTGAACTGAAGGTATGTCAATATGAATTAATTGTATGCCATATTGGTTTTATATTAGTTTTTCACACTTCTCTCTCTCACAGTTTGGTTGAAAATAATAAACTTGTTTTGGAACCATGGAAGTGAGCCAGGGAACAGGAAATTCTGATAGGCAGTCTGGATCATATTGGAGCCAGCTCATACTTGCTCCAGCAAACCAGTTGTTAAATTTTCAGTGTGAGCATTTATATCTTAGAAATCAAACACTACAAATCAAGCTATGTTTTTATTAATTGTCTAGACTTAAGAAAGAGGTGGATAAAATATTAATAATGCAGATTAAACATGAGTGTATGTATGTATGTGTATATATATATACACACATATATATTTTTTGCTGAGAACTGGTTGTTAAACATTTACCAGTACATCTTTGAGTATAGTGGATACAATGCCATCTTTGGACTTAGGAAGAATTGGATTTGAATTTTGTCTTGGTCATTTGAAGGTGACCTGCTCCAGGAAGTCAATTGACCTCTGTGAACTTGAGTTTTTCCTTCTGTAAAATGGAAATACATTTTAGTACCTTGTTCACAAGTTTATTATAAGGATCAAATAAGAAAACATACAGAAAGACTTTGTAAATCTTAAAGTATTCAATAAATCTCCATTTTACTATTATAATTCAGACAACTAGAAAACTAGTTAAAATTGGAAAGGGTAGGACAATTTCTGTGAATGACCATCACATGTTAATTTCCATTGGAGCATGGTCTAGTAGCAGTAGTTTATTTGAATGTTTGGACCTGTATTTTCCACAGTACCTTGACCTATGGCCCTGTATCATCAAGGAGTGGATGAAACCAGTGCATACTTGTGGGAACCAGAAACGGTCTTTGCCTGCTTTCAATTTTAGGGGAAAGGGAAGTTCTGCATCATTAAATAATAAAGCACCAAGGGGAGGATCATGTGTTCATGTGTTCTAGACTTGAATAATTCCGGAGTGGGGGGGGAATGGGGCGCCAGGATGGTGGGGCAGGAAAGGCAAACAATCTCCCTACTCCCTGATACAGTCTTTAGTGAGCATCAGGGAGCTCTTAGCTCTGTGCTTACAAGGTTTTGCTTTTGTTTTTGTTTTTTTATAAGCATTGTTTGACTTTTACTTTGACCAGCTTTGGAGCTTTTCAAAAAGAGGCATTTCTTATTATTTGTCCATAGAAAGGGGCCTCCATTATTGCCTGCCAACTCTCTGATGTCAGTTTAGGGGTCTGTTGTGAGAGAATTCTGAGGAGCCAACGAATCCTTAGCCACTGGCCACTTTCTCAACCTGGTTGTTCCTAACATCAATTTCCAAAATGTAGACAGAAGGAAATGACTTTTTGTTTGTTAACTGCTTCTGTCCCAAGGAGTTTAGAAATGTGAATTTGATTTCTTTAGTTTCTTTTCCTCAGCCCTGACTGGTTTCTAGTTCTCTTCAGAGCAAGTGAATAGGAGATCTATTTTCCCATTTTCATTCAAGCCCTCAGCACTCCCCTGAGCTAACTCCCCAAGCCCAGGCTTGAAAATACCTAAGCTAAAAAGCCAGGGAAGTTATTTCACTTAGCCACATCCTTCTAGGCTTTGAGGGCACAGTCTTCATTATAATTAGAAGGGGAAATCATCTCCATTTTCTCATTTAAAAATGGAATTATTTCATCTGAGCAATCTTGTATTAGCAAAACCTAAGGGACCTGGTACAATTAGAATGAGCTTTTTGTATTTTTAGTGTTTTAGAGTTCCCTGTTGGTGATTTCACTCATAGTCATATGGTGAATTAGGTTAATAGTACCAACAATGCTTTATAGATGAAAGAGTCCCTTTGGAATGTAGAATGCATCAAGGTATACCTGGCACTAAGCTTTAAAGAAGCCATCTATCTGATGCCATGGAAGACTTCTGAGGTCTAGAGTCAAATCCAACTGCATGATGTTGGGCATGTCATTGACAGTAATGTGCCAACTCTAGACCTCAGTTTCCTCAACTGTATAGGGAAAATGTTGGACTAGCCCTGAATTTATCTGAGTTCAGGATAAAATCTGGTAGATTTCAGGACTGGAAGGACAGACAGTGACAGAAGAGGACAGGGGCAATGAGAAAGGAATTGGCATAAACTTGAAATCTTTGGGTCACAGAGCTTGTAGGAACCTTGTAGGAGCCTTAAAGCATCTTCTGGGTCAGCCACTTTCCTCCCCAGTCCCACCTTCCTTCTCATTACATTATTATCCTCTCCTGAGACCATCAATACATATTCTTGCATTTTCCCCAGGAAAGGGAATCAGACTTCTACTCCAGAGAGCTTTGTAACTGAACCTAAGTCAGGAGACCTAGGTTTGAATTCAAACTCTAATCTTATTGTGTCTCTGTGTGACCAGACACTGAAGTCACCTTGTCCATAGAATAGGAGGGATACTACTTGTACATTCTATGGGATTCGTTGTTTGGAAAGAGCTTTGTAAATGCCATGTAAATGTGAGATTATTTTGATTCCCTGAGAACTTAGGGAGGTTGGTTGTGGAGAAGAAGAAGAGTTTTGTGGGTGTTTTTAATGACCCTTAGGGATGGGAAATTGTGTAAGAGAGAATTCAGTCAGAGGTTTTCTGAAATCTCACCCAGAAACCACATTCCAAGAGCTTTTCCTTTCAAACTCTTTACTCCTGCCCACAAATCATATAGCAGGGTAAAAGTGATTTTACCCTAAGATAACTTGGAGGGAGAAATTGTTGATTCTCT
>CM053600.1:138980065-138996372 GCA_028646575.1 Pseudocheirus occidentalis
ATTCAGTTCCATAATCCCTTGAGTTTCAAATTTTCTCTCCTCTCTCACCCCCCAATCCCCATGGCGGCATGCAATCAAGTATAAGATCTGCAAATACTTTCACACTGGACATTAGTCTGGTTGTATAGAAGGGTTGTAACCAATGGAGTGAACAATGGGAAAAAGAAAGAAAACAAAACATGAAAAATAATAGTAGTATGTAGAATGCTTCAGTCTCCATTTAAACTCTTTTCTTTCTAGATCTTTCTCTGAAAGTAGATATCTCCTTCCATCCTGGGACTTGTAGAGTTGTCTTATAACTGTGCATTGCTGAGAAGAGTCCAGTTTATCAAAGCTGGTTGTCATGCATATGATGTATCTGTGATTGTGTACAAATTTTTCCTGGTTCTGCTCTTCTCACTTAGCATCAGTTTGTAAAAGCCTCTCCAGATGAGTATGAAGACTGTCTCCTCCCCATTTCTTATAGCACAATAGTATTCCATTACATTCATATACCACAACTTGTTTAGCCATTCCCCAGTTGATGGGCATCCCTTGAAGTTCTGGTTTTTTGACACCACAAAGAGAGCTGCAATAAATATTTTTGTACATATGGGTATTTCTCCCATTTCTATGATCCCTTGGGGATACAACCCCAGAAGTGGTATTACTGGGTCAAAGGATATGCGATTATTTATAGGCCTTTGGGCATAGTTCCAGATTGCCCTCCAGAATGGTTTTATCAGCTCACAGCTCCACCAACAATGCATTAGTATTCCAATTTTTCCACTTCCTCTCCAGCATTTATCATTTTCCTGTTTTGTTATCTTAGCCAATCTGACTGGTGAGATGTGGTACCTCAAAGTTGTTTTGATTTGCATTTTTCAAATCAATAGTGATTTAGAGCATTTTTCATATGCTTATAGATATCTTTCATTTCTACCTCTGATAATTGCCTGTTCATATCCTTTGACCATTTATCAATTGGGGAGTGTTTTAGGTTTCTTAATGCAACTGGTTAATACTATAGCAGAAGGGACTTCTGTTGAACTACAATGGCTCAGTGTCTTAAACTGGATATCCCATAGACATCTTAAACTCAGCACGTCCAAAAATGGAACTCATTATTTTTCCCCATAAACCTTCCCCTATTCCTAATTTTCCTATTACTATTGATGATACTACTATCATCCCAGTCACCCAGACTCACAACCTAGGGGTCATCTATGACTTCTCACTCTCTTGCTCTCTCTCCTTCCCCACCCCACATCCAATCAGATGCCAAAGCCCATCCATCTGTAATATCTCATATATATATATATATATGCCTCTTTCTCTTTTCTGATGCTGGATCTCATCACCTATATTGCAACAGCCCCACTAGTTGTTTACCCTGCCTCAAGCCTCTCCCCACTGCAGTCCATCCTCCTCATTCATCCTTCATCTTCCTAAAGTACATGTCTGACCATGTCATCATTCCACTAAATAAACTTCAGTGACTCCCCTCACCCTTCATGATCAAAGTAAATGACTCACAACCTAACCCTTTCTTACCTTTCCATTCTCCTTATACTTAATTCTCATTTACTTACTTTAAGATGCTGACACACTGGTGTCCTTACAGTTTCTCACTCCATCTCCCAACTCTGTGCATTTTACTGGTTGTCCCCAAGCCTGGAATGCTCTCCCTCCTTTCCTCTGCCCCTGGGTTTCCTTCAAGAGTCTCTGGAAGTCCCACCTTCTACAATAAGCCTAGTATCTTCCCCTTCTTGATTACCTCCAATTTATCCCACATTTATCTGGTTTGTATGTAGTGATTTTCATGTCGTCTCCTGTTAGACTGTGAGGTCCTTGACAGCAGAGACTGACTTTTTCCTTTCTTTGTAGACCCTACTCTTGGCACAATGCCTGGTACATAGTAAGGGCTTGATAATGCTTGTTGATTGACATTCAACAAGTGATCATGGTACACAGAACACTGTGCCAGGTCTTGGGGGAGACATATAATTAATGTAAAACCTTGTCTTTGCCCTCATTGATCTCATTGTAATAGGGGCAGGTAGCACAGGGTAAATAACTACAACAATGAAGAAGGAATGTGATAAGACCAAGGCACTCTGGGGTTTGGGGAATGCTTATGGCATTCAAGGCTTTCCTTCATGGAGAAGGTGGAGCCTGTGCACACAGAGACGAGGAAAAGGTATTCCAGGAACTTCAGAAGTGAATAGAAAGGAACATTGATTGTTTGTTTTTGCTATTTAGGTCTATGCATGTTGTGTTTCATCTCAATTCACTGTCGTTCAGTATGGTGGAGTGGGAAAAGAGGACCTCAATTTGAATCACGACTCTACCATTTAACAAGCTGTGTGATCTTGCACAAATCACTCAGCCTCTCTGGGCCTCAGTTTCCTCATCTGAAAAATGAAGGAATTAGACTGGTGATCTCCAATGCTCCTTCCACTTCTAAATCAGTGTTCTTATGCTCCAGAAACTTGTTAATCTTTACCTATGTCTCCTGTGTCCTAAGGATGGTTTAAAAAACAGTATAGATGATATCATAATGACTTTGGTCTGGTCATGAGAGAAAAGTCATCCATTCCCTAGGTTTCCTTTTGGTGGGCAGTGCTGTGGCCTCAAGATGGCTAAAACCTCAAAGGGCCCCTGTGGGTGCTACCCTACAGATGCTGTCAAAGAAAAAAATAGAGCAGTGACTCCATCGGGGGAGGGGGTTACTCAGCTATAGAATTTCAAATGAAATGGAGAGCAGAAGGGAGAGAAAGGCAGGAAGGTTGACTTCCCACCGGCAGCTTCCAGATCTAAGCTCTGCAGACTCCTTAGGGAATTCCCACCAGCAAGGGATCTGCTGGAATTCCCTGCTGAAAAACCTGTTGTGGATATAGCTCTTACTGTCCTGGCTTCCCAGTGCCTAGCATTCTTCCTCCCCTCCCCCAAACAAAACACACACACACACACACACACACACACACACACACAGAGGCAGATTTATCTTTGGATTCCTTTCTTTCAGCTTTAGTAAAATCTTAAAAGGCAAAGAAACAACACTCAGCAGTCACTGATGCTTCCCTGACCTAGTGTTCAATTCAGCACCTACTATATGGAAAGCATTACGGAGAGATAAACAAAAGAGAAATGTAGAAAAAAATATATATATAATAAAATAAATATATAAATATATTTATATATAAAATGGAGAGAGAGGGATAGAAAGAGACAGAGAAAGAGAGAATCTGTCAGGGATTTTATAATCTAGTAGGAAGAGAAGATGAAGAAACAAATTACTAGGATACAAAATCTTACAAACATATGTCAGAAATTTGCAAACCGAGTGTTATATGAGGTCCAAATTGGGGGAAGGGGGGTTCAAGTTGTTGCTGTCTGTCCTTCCTTCTCAAAGAGAACCAATGACAGCAGGAAGGAGATGTCATGACTTGCAAGTGAATTGGATTTAAGTGAGGGAGAGAGGGCTGTGTGAAGTCACCAGCCTCACTCTCTCCTTGGGAGCCATCTGGGTCCAGAAGCAAGATATAGATCAGTACCACTAGAGATAGCTCCAGTTACAGTGGGAGGCCTTGGCCTTTTTCAGCTAAGGTCTTTCGCAGTCTCAGTATGTGTGAGGCAAGGCCCCTTCAGTGATTAAAGCTAGATAAAAAACGAGGCAAAGAATGGTCTTTTACCTAGTTAAAAAAAAAAAATCAATCTGGGAGAGGAAGACCCTCAGGGTTTGTGGTCAAGACAAAACCAGTTACTATTTACAATTACTCTGAGCCATCAGAGTCCAAATAATGACCAAGGAGGCTTGGACTAGAACCCATTTTTGTCCAATCAATGAAATCCGGATGATTCGGGTTTAAAGCATGGTCCATAAAAAAAGAAATCTAGCCAGTAAACCACAAGATATCTTGCTAGGTTTCAGCAATCAAGATTTATATTTCTTTAGTCAGAGTACCTGCAGGTAAAGTGGACAGAGGAAGAGGAGAGAGAAGAGGGAAGGAAGGAAGGAAGGAAGGAAGGAAGGAAGGAAGGAAGGAAAGAAGGAAGGAAGGAAGGAAAGAAGGAAGGAAGGCAGGAAGGAAGGAAGGAAGGAAGGAAGGAAGGAAGGGAGGGAGGGAGGGAGGGAGGGAGGAAGGAAGGATGGGACAGAAGGATGAAGGTGTGTTGCCTAACTGACACTGGTTAACTAGCTCCCCAACTGGTCAGCTCCTACTAGGTTGTTGTTTGTCCTTCTTTCTCAAAGAGGACCATGGCATCAGGGAGGAGATGTCATGGCTTGAAAGTAAATTGAATTTAAGTAAGGGAGGGCTGTGAGAAGTCACTAGCCTCATTCTCTCCCCTGGAGTCATCTGGGCTCAATGGCAGGAATATAAATCAGCACAACTAGAGATGGCCTGGAATGCAGTGGCCTTTTTAAGTTAAGGTCTTTCCCACATCTCAGTTTTTTCTGAGGCCATTCAGTAATTAAGACTAGGTAAGAAATAAGACAAAAGATAGCCTCTTTTACCTAGTCAAAAATAAATAAATGAAATGAATGAATGAGTAGAATAGATAGCTAAATAAATAAATAAATAAATGAATAAAATCTGGTACGGGAAGACCCTCTGGGTTTCTTGAAAAGGGTTTCACAGAGGAGGTGGTATTCAAGTATAACCTACTGACTCTTGTTTTCCATTTACCTCTTGAGTCTTTGTCTCTTTAACAGTGTGAAAAGACACAGCAATGGACAGCTTCCCTGCTACTGAGTTGTTTTTATAATTGCACAGAATTTATTTCCCACTTTGGAAATGTAAGTGGGGGTGGGGTGTATCAGGCAATGGAAAAAGTTCCAGTTTCAGCTCTGCCACCTGAACAAATGTGACCCTGAGGAAATCAATTCACCCCTTTTGGCTTCAGCTTTTTCATCTGTAAAATTGAGTATGGGGAAGAGTTCTTTTTTTTTTTTTTCTTTTTGGAGGGCAGTTGGGGTTAAGTGACTTGCCTAAAGTCAAACGGCTAGTTTTTTGTGTTAAGTGTCTGAGGCCGGATTTGAACTCAGATACTCCTGACTCCAGGGCCGGTACTCTATTCACTGTACCACCTAGCCGCCCCGGGGAAGAGTTCTATATGGTCCATTTTAACTCTATCTCTAGACCCTTAACATTGGGCCCCTAAGATTTATCCTGGACTGTTCTTCTACCTTTAGTAAGAAAGACAATGATCATAGTAGATTAAGGGCAGGAAGGGATCTTATAGGTTATTGAGACCCACCTTCCTCAATTTAGAGATGAGGAAAATGAGCCATAATGAGTCATAAAGTTAGTGTCAGAAGTAGCCAGTCCTTAAGTAGGATTAGAACTCCATCCCCCTGAGTCTAAGCCCAGGACTCTGTGTTGCTTCTCTTGGGGGTATGAGTGTAGGGGGTGGGAAACAGGGGTATCAGAGAAGAAGGATAAAGAGAATGGAAAAGCTGTCAATTTCCTCTTTAATTCACTCCCATTTCTTTCTTTTTCTCTTTCTTTCTTTCTTTTTCTCTTTCTTTTTCTCTTTCTTTCTTTCTTTCCTTCTTTCTTTCCTTCTTTCTTTCTTTCTTTCTTTCTTTCTTTCTTCCTTCCTTCCTTTCTCTTTCTCTCTAAATTTTTTTTTTTTTTGCTTTATGGAGGGGTTAAGGGAGGGCAATTGGGGCAAAGTGACTTGCCCAAGGTCACACAGCTAGTTTTTTGTGTTAAGTGTCTGAGGCCAGAATTGAACTCAGGTCCTCCTGGCTTCAGGGCTGGTGCTCTATTCACTGTGCCACCTAGCCACCTCCCTCCCATTTCTTTAGAAAAAAAAGTTTTATGTCTGCAAAAATTTTAGCTGGACGCTACAACTGACGTACTTTTTCTGTGCAAGATCTCATGTGAGTTTCCCTACAATCCTTTGAGAAAGGTATGAGGAAACTGAGACCGAAAAAATGTGAGTGGTCTGTGTAATTTAGATGCCATCCCCCGCACAGCCAGTGAGTGTCAAAGGCTGGATTTGAGTCTGGTCTTTCTGTCACCGTGTCCCCATTGCTTTCTTTTGGAGGCGGCTTGATGGTGTGTAGATAGAGCATCAGAAGACCTGGGCTCAGACCCAACCTTGGACATTTCTTAGTTTAACCACTGCCTGCCTCAGTTTTCCAATCTGTAAAATACAGATAATTAAGAACACCCACCTCCTGGGGTGGTGAGGACCAAAAGAGATAATGTTTGTAAAGTGCATTGCAAACCTTAAAGTATGGGCCATTATTATGATTGCTTCCACCAAGGAAGTCTCCAGTTTTGTCTAAGTTCCTCAGATTCTTCTTTGCAACCCAACTTTAGGGGTAGCTTTTTTTTTTCTTTTTAAGAAGTTGTATTTCCTGGCCTGTGGTACACCAATATCTACTCCATGCCTATGCCAGGATCAGGTTTAATGTTTTCTGGGAAGGCTTCCCTGCTCATCTCATCCCCAAGTAAACTCTCTCTTCAGAACTACATTTAACAAACAATACAAGGTGGCAGGAGATGTTTTTTTATAATGGGTACAAGACAAGTTCTTCGTCTTTTCTGAGATCCTTCCAGCTCTCAATCAAGGTTATGCAACGGGCTTGGTAAGCCTATTTTGTATACATACATACATACGCACATATATGTATATCTGTATATAGTATACACATATATGTGTATATACGTATGTATATATACATATGTGTTTGTGTGCATTTTAAAAGAGATATATGCTATTTTAATCAAACAATCTAGTCTTTTGGCTTGAATCTGTTTAGATTTGTTCTCTCTTCATCAGCATTCTTTATCTAAACTCCCAGACCGCAGTTTTGGTGTATTCTACAGTGCCTAGGGCAGTATTCGGTACCCATTGGGGGCTTAATAAGTGCTGGTTGACCCACTGTTGTTCTGCAGTTGTTCACATTTCATCTTTCAGTGGACTGTGAATACTTAATCATTAATCTCTTCCTGTACCTGGTTCTTAATATGGGAGATGGGAAGTTTCAGTTCACAAATTCTCCCAAGTTCACTCATGCAAATTGCTAATTTTGGATTGCCAGCCTTCACGAATCCCTTACCTGTGCCCACCTACCTACAGAATAGACTGACAACTAAATCATAGGGACAGAATAGAGTGACAGGGGCGGGGAATCTATGGGCTCGAGGTCACAGCCCTCTAGTTCCTCAAGGGAGGCCCTTTGACCAAATCCAAATGTCACAGAACAAATCTCCTTAATAAGAGGATTTTTTTTTTCTGTAAAACTTGGACTCAGTTTAAAAGCTGCATCTGAGGACCTAGAAGGCCGCAGGTTTCCCACCCCTGGAATAGAACCCCTAAAGGAAGCTTAGAAATCCTTATAGTTTAATCCACTATTTTTTTCAGATGAAAAAACCTGGAGAGATAAAGTGTCCAGCCCCAGATCCCAGCTAAATTAATGAATAGCCTTAGGACTTATCCCAGGCACCAGCTGCTCTTACCCCAAGTCATTTTACTGTCTAATACTTTATACTTTAGCTCAACCTCCTTGTATATGTCCATTCCATTCTGTTCTGGTCAGTCCAATTCACTGAACATTTATTAAGCACCTTCTAGGAGCTGAGGGTACAAACTGGGGTTCAAAGTATTCAAGAGAAGCTAAAGAAAAAGACTTAGTTGAAACTGAATTAGGTTCACCTTGTTTTGCCCTGTATCCTTAAATGAATTGGGCCCAATTATTCTCCCTGTATCCATTTGAATGGTGGCTAATATTGGAAAGAATTTACTTTCAAATGGCCCCCTTCCCTCCAGTCATTTTCAGATAAGAGATGATAATTGTTATGGAGTCGGCAGGCTTGGGGTGATGGAAACTGAGATAACTCCCGGCCCTTACAGTGGGGCTGAATTTATTCACCAACAAATTGGAAAAAGTGGGGGCGGGGGGGAAGGAAAAGCAGCAGGGGAGGGGAAAATGCTTAATCCTTTTATTTTCAGGAAAACAATCATTTTAACGATTCTGCCTTTAATTTATAGGACAAACACAGCTGTTGTTTGAGCCTGAGTCATTGATTACAAAGGTGTTAACCTCCTAGGACAATGCCCCAAGAAGGAGAGTCTGAGGCCCACTGAGCTCCTATCTCTTCTGGCCAGAAATCTTGAACTGAATTCTAGGGGCAACCTGACTGGCTCTGGAAATGGTCAGCTCCATTGTTAGTGACCCACAGCCCTTCTCTGATTTGTGTTTCTATTTGAAAATACTTTTACTGCACTCTTATGTGTTTTGCAAAGAGAATCAGAGTGCTCAGAAACTATGCTTTGAGCCAGGCAGGTTGGTTTAGCAGAGAATGCTTCTTGTTGACGATAACAGCATGTTTCAATGAAAATATCCCATCCTTAGTGTTTGAGGGACTCCCAGATATCACCTGATATATCTGGTCTGAAATTGTCATTGTCATCAATGTCTCCCCTCCCCCCCAACACACACACTTTAGAGTTAACAGTGGAGGGGAGAAAAATGTGGATTGTCAATCACTTCACAGATTGAAGTCTTACTATTGGCAGAGCACCATTGTTAGGCATTGCGTAGGTGTACGCCTTCCAGTGTGTGGAGGACCTGGGGGAAATGTTATAAATACCCAGTCTCACTTCCTAAAGAGTTTGTAAAGATGGGACACAAACCAGCTTTGTCTTGGAAGGCCTCTATTAAAATGCACATTTGTAATTGAAAGGAGAGATCCTCTAACTTCCCATTAACGCATTTACACAAATTAGTTAATCTGATTAACCACATGTCACCTGGGAAGTTTTAGAGGGAACTCAATTCTATCTTGGTAGATAGATCAGAAAATGTGTTAGATATTGCCAGGCAGTCAGTCAACTTGCATTTATTAAGCACTTCCTGTGTGCTAAGCTGGACACGGTCAAATGCTTGGTGACAGCTACAGTTACAGTCTCCCAGGCTATCCATGTGGATTGGAGGAAGAGATGTGGACTAGGTAGATTTACAAAATGAATGACTGGGCTCAAAGAAAAGCTTCAACAATCTGTCAATCCAGGAGGATTTATTAAGTGCTAGGCACTCAGTTTGCATCACCCCAAGCCTTAGGACTCCAGAACAATTACCATCCCTTATCTGTGCCTATAGCAGAAGATGCAAACCACAAAAATGAAAGTCTCTGCCCCCAAGGAGCTTAAGTACTAGTGTGGAGTAGGGGGGCAGCCGGGGGAAGAGATAACTCCAACACCTACAGATCTATACAAAAGAAATATAAGACCTTTTGTGGGTGTGGGAGGAGGATAGGAGTAGCTGCTAAAAAGATCGGTGCTCTGAGGAAGTGGTTCTTGAGTTAAGTTTTGAAGAATATTGGGAATTTCTAACAAGAGAAAGTTCCTATCAGAACTAGGACTCCGTTTCTGCAAACACTGGGAGCTGGAATGTTGTGGTTGAGAAAAAACAAGACCAGTTTAGCTAAACCAGAATAGTGTGTGAAGGAAGGCAATGTACAAGGTCTGAAAAGTTAGGCCAAAGCCAGGTTTTTGTTTTTCAACTTTTGTCTTTGTACACAGACTCCCTAGTAGAGAATCTTATATGTAGAAAACACTTTACTTGTTGAATTAAATTGAAAGAGGCAATATGCTAGTTATGTTATAATTTACCCTTTTCAGACAAGATTGATAGTTAAATGGAACTAAATAAAATTAAAATCTAAATAAAAATTAAAATAATTTTATTAATATCTTTTTGGGTAATCTCTTAGATTTTTCCTGTATTCCTCCCTCACCCCTTCCAGAGAGTCACCCTCTATAATAAAGAATAAAAGGGAAAGGAAAAAAGTTAAGCAAAGTAAACAAAAAATTTGTCATTATATGCAGTATTTCATATCTGCAGTCCCTACCTTTAAGAAGGTGGGGGGGTGAGATACTTTCTGAGATTTTCATCAAGTAACCTGGGATAAATTACACAACCCAATATTGCTGCCTCAGAGAAATATGGCAGGTAGAAAAATAAGCAGAGAATAGGAGTATCCTTCTGCACTCCAAGAATCAGTTGGGAGGTGCCCAGCTCTTACTCTCAGATACCTCCCCTTCCTTGGAGATAAAAAGCTAAAGCACTCATCTTGAGCCAACCCAGAGTAGGAAAGAAAAATTATCTGAGTGGTCTAAAGATGATGATTCCCACCCCTAAAGTGTCCTACAAGTAGATTATAAGTAAAAGGTATCATTTTGCCAGGTTTGAGATAGCCCATTTTCTTATCCACAGCTCTAGGGGGAAAACTCCCTGAGTTTATGCTCGAGAAAAAGCATAGTGTTCTCTCCAGCACAAAAGTATTATGGCTCTCTGTTTCTACTACTATGCTTTATATTCAATCTGGGCAACCTTTGGGGGAGAGGAGATGGCAAAGTGATGATTTGTGAAGTTTCTGCATAGCTTTTATTTTTTTATTTTTAAAAAAATCAATTATTTTTATTATCTTTTATTTTTACACTATAGTCTTTCTCTTTTATCCCCCTCTACTGATACTTTTCCTTGTAACAAATCAACAACAAAATTCCAATAGCTATTAAGGAAAGTCAACTGATACAACAACAGCATATATCACATTCCATAGTCTTGGTATTTTTCCTCCTGAATTTTCCAGAATCCAAATTATTTGTTAGTCAATCAGGGTTTGATTGCTCTGTAGTGTTCTTGTTTACATTACTACAGTTGTATGTATTGTTCTCTGGGTTGTCTTCTTCATTTTTGTATCACAGCATACAAATCCTACCATATTTCTCTGAATTTCTCTTTATGGTACATATGGTAATATTCTATTACATTCATAATTTATTCATCCATTCTCCAATGAATGGGGAAAATTTTTGTTTCTAGTTTGGGTTTTTTTTTTCTATTTTGAAGAGATTTGATAGAGCTAGCCAAATGGATAGAACCTTTTTTTCTGATAGTTGGCACTTAATTAATGCCTAATGACTGTCTGTCTGACTGACTCCTAGGGGTCCAGTGGGAGGATTCTTAATTCAAAGAGTACAAAAAGTTGAATGATTTTTCTTTTATAATTCCACCTGGATTTCCAGAATGCAAGTTGAATCAGTCCACAACTCCACCAAGAGTTGATTAGAGTTCCTGTTTATCCGCAGATTTTTTTTTTTTAAAGCTTTTAGGAACACACAGGAAAATGCTGGGCAGCCTTGATCTTACTTTTCTGTCATAGAATAAAATACGAGTGTGGCTCTTGAATCAAATAGAGAAAAACTATATTCCTGGGGTCATTTGTTGTCTGACACCCCCCACCCCCTGTTAGAATCATGCTCATATTCTACATTGCCTAATCCCTTTGTACTTGCTCCAGTTTACAAATGGTCTATGCCAACAGTCAATTCTAAGTTTGGGTCTTTGGAAAGAAAAAGATAATTCTAGCTTTCCTGCAATTTTACTTTTCCCATAAGGAGACCACCTACCTAATCAAAAGGCAGCCTTTTTCCCCCCCTTTCCTCTCTCAAGTGCACGTGGGAAGAATTCTCCCTGATGGTTGATCATATCCTTTGTCAACATTACATTCACCTTCCTAGAAGAGTTAAAATAAACACAAGACCTCAGTGCCTGGGCAGGATATAAGCCAAAGATAGAAGGTTATAGTTTAACTGACTGCCCCCAGTCTCCATCTGTGGCAAACGAGTTCCTCAGAAGGGGTTGTATATGTATGTGGAGGAGGGGGATAGTATAGGGTACAGAGTGGAGGAGGGGGTGAAAAGAATTCTTGAGCTTGCTGCTACCTTTTGGGGTGAAGGAGGAGATAGGGGAAAGATCAAGTAATGTCTCTTCCCCTCTGAAATATATATAGAATGATTAGAATGCTAGACAAAGTTAAGAAAACCTAGGTTCAAATCCAGCATTTTATATTTATTATCTAGCAGACCATGAACAAGTCAATTATGAACAAGTTTGAGCACCAATTTCTTCACCTATAAGATGAGGAAAATTCTACCTGGAACATTCCACATGGTTTATTGTAAGGCTCAAATGAGAGAACATATGTAAAAACACTGTAATACATTTCAAAGATTTCTAGATAAATGTCAACCTTGATCAGAATGAGACAGGTCCTCTGGGTGTACGTGGGGGGGGGGGAAGGGAATGAGGATGTGAAAAGAATGAGGAAAACATGGAAGATGATAAAAAAAAAAGAATGAAAAGAGAGTAGACTTTCCATGTTCAGTCCAACTCAACAAACCATTTGTTAAGAAGTTACTTTATGTAATAACTCCTATCTCTATAGGACTCCAAAAAAAAAATCTGTGGGTAAATAAGAACTCTGATATACTCTAGGTGGGAACCAAATTGTGGAGGGCCTTGAATGCCAGGCTAAGTAGCTCGTACTTTGTTAGGTAGGTAAGGGAGAGCCATTGAAGATTTTAAATAGATAGATTTACGGTAGTTCTTTGGATGATTATGGAGGCAATAGGCTGAAGAACGGACTGAGACAGAGACTGGATGTAATTGTATAGCAAAGGCTAACATTTATATAGTTCTTTAAGTTTTGCAAACTGCTTTATCACATTATCTTGTTTTGACCAGTTATAGGAGCCTTTACGATAGCTGAGGCCAATGATAAAAAGGTTGAACTAACAGTGAATGAGGAGGAGGTGGAGAGAGAGAGATACTGTGGCAGCGAAGTTGATAGTATTTGGTAACCAATTAATTCTTCAAGCTCCCTCAGCTACTATATCCAAAGATTACTGCGAAGTTTTGAGCTTGAGTGACTGGGAAGATGTTGGCACAATCAATGGAAACAGGAAACCTAGACTGAAGACCCAGTTTCAGAGAAAAGATGGCAAATTCTGCTTTGGGTATACTGAGTTTGAGAGGACGAGTCCAGTTCAGAAGGAGATATTTACCAGGCTAATCGAAACACAGGACTGGAGTTCTGTGGGGAAATTGGGATTTTGAAGCCACCCATTTTCCTGATTTCAATGATCACCTCTACAAAGGTGAGCTTTTTATGGGAGAGTGAATAGAGGCAGAAGAGAAGTGGACCAAAGAAACAACCTTGGGGGACACTCCCACTTTGTGGTAGGAAAGAAGAGTAGCCAGTGATGAAGAAGGAGCAGAAATAGGAAAGTAGGAGGAGAACCAGTGTAATATACTTATACAAATGTCGAGGAAGGAGAGAGTAGCTAAAAAGAAGGGGGTGGTCGACAGGACCAAATACTATAGAAAGGTTAGAGAATGAAGACCAAAGAAGACAAAATGGAGATCCTTGGTGACCTAGGAGAGAAGAATTTCAGTAGAATGATACATATGTGGAGGGAAATAAGGTTGCCAGGAGATGAGGAATACATGGAGAATATGCCTGGATGCATCAAGTATAGAGTACTCTTTCTTTTTTTCTTCTTCTTTTTGGAGGAGGGAAGGCAGGGCAATAAGGGTTAAGTGACTTGCCCAAGGTCACACAGATAGTATATGTTAAGTGTCTGAGATTGAATTTGAACTCAGGTCCTCCTGACTCCAGGGCTGATGCTCTATTCATTGCACCATCTGGTTGCCCTTAGAGTACTCTTTCTAGAAGTTTGGCTCTGAAGGGGAAGACAGAGGGAGGAATGAAGCAAGTTTTTGTGTGTTTGTCTTGAGGGGTTGGAATATTTGAACACATTCTTAGGTAGGTTCATTTGGTGAAGAAGGGAAGTCTCTTTAAAATAGGGGGTTTTAGGGGCAACTGGTGCTGTAGAGAGCACTAGTACTAGCACTAGTATCAGGAGGACCTGAGTTCAAATTTGGCCTCAGACACTTATTAGCTGTGTGACCCTAGGCAAGTCACTTAACCCTGATTGCCTCCAGATAAAAATAAAACAGGGCTTCTTTACCATATTTTGTGCTATGTACTCCTTCTCAGAATGATGTATTTAAATGCAAAAAGGAAAATATGAAGAATTACAAAGGAAACCAATTATATTGAAATTTATTAAAAAATATTAACAAGTTTATCAACCCTTAATTAAGAACACCTGGTCTAAAATGAGGTTAGAGCCTACTAGGTGTGTGATTCTTCTCTCACATTTCTTTCTGAGTTTTTCTGACACACAGTTCCAGTTAAATCCTTATAGAGAGCTGAAGTCAGCCATTGGGCTAGATAAACAAATTTTAAGGCCCTTTGGAGGCCTCATTCAGTTTTCTTCTGTATTCCTTTTGGGGGAAAGAGAATGTGGTAGGGAAACATGTGAACTAAGAATTGAGTTGGGACTGTAAGAAAGAGGGAAGAAAAAAGGGAGAGGGGAGTGGAAAAATGACCCATACCCCAGATGTACTGTTGACTTAATTAATAGGCTAGCTGGATTAGGCAAAGTGCAGATAGAAAATTTTATGGAGCTTGAAATGACTTTTATTTTCATTGAAGGCACATTTTGATTGGCACAGATATCACAGAATGTATCAAAGCAAGAGCTGGAAGGAATGTTGGGGATGATTTGTTCAACTCCCTTAAGACCATCCAGTCAACCTCATATCAATGTTTATTTGGAAAGTGTCAGTTTCCTTTAGAAAAAAACACAGAACCAGCATGGTGTGTGTCTGACAAGCAGTTTTCTTTGTATTTGGGGCTTGTTAAACCAAACTACTCAGAGGCCCAGACTATTATACTGATTTAGCAAAATGAGGATTGGCCTAGAATTCTGGAAACCTGGGTTCTAGCCTAGTTCTAGCTCCAGTGATGTGAACTTCGACCTATTTACTCATTTATAAAATGAGCTGATCTCATAAAAGGGACCACCATCCTTTTTGGCTTAACATTCTGTGAATCACTATCTACTTGGCACATGATTTGTATTAAAGAACGGTCCCAGAGATCTCCCTATTTTTATGTTTATGCCTCCCTTATGTACTTCTACAATATACTTTGTATTATAGTTATTTCTGTACATTTCTTATTCTCCTACTTGAAGTTAAGCTCCTTAAGGGAACCATACCTTTCTTCCTTCCTTCCTTCCTTCCTTCCTTCCTTCCTTCCTTCCTTCCTTCCTTCCTGCCTTCCTGCCTTCCTGCCTTCCTGCCTTCCTGCCTTCCTGCCTTCCTGCCTTCCTTCCTGCCTTCCTTCATCTTTTTCATCTCCTCCTCCTCTTCCTCCTCTGTCTCTGTCTCTCTCTCTCCCTCTCTCTCTCCCCTTCCATGAGTGCTTTGTAAATCGGGGGGGACATGGGGTAGCACTGAAACAGATTGAATTGAGTCCAATATAGTGAAAAGAATCCTGGGTTTAAAGTCAGAAAACCTGAGTTCAAATGCTGACTCTACCATTGATTACTCATGTGATTTTGCACAAATTATTTGATCTCACTAGGTTTCGTTTTCTTTATCTATAAAATAAAAAGATTTGATACAAGAAGGCAGAGCCAAGATGGAGGCATAGAAGCAACAAAGTTTTGCAGCTCCCACACAGCCACCCTAAATACCCATAAAATATGACTCTAAACAAATTTTAGGGCTCCCAAACTCACAAAAATACAGATAACACATCTCTTGCTGAAGGCAGCTCTGCAGGATGGGCTCACCGCTGCAGGATGGGAGCCGAGGCCAGCCCAGCCAGAAACTGAAACCGCGGCCAGGCCCCAGGGTGGTTGGGAGGAGCTGGGCCCCACCTTGGGTCTACCAGAGAACAGATCTGTAGTACCTGGAGAAATCTTCACATTTATCAAGCCAGGAAAAATAAGGCTTAGAGAAAGGTCAGTGGAATTCAAGCTTTCAGGCTAAATTGGGGGGGAGGAAAAGCAGTTTGGCCAATCTGCCCTCAGGGCAAGGAAGCAGCAGGGAAGTGAAAGGATCTGCTGCAACCAGCAACTGCCTCCCCTGGGCTGATTCAGAGCCCCTGGTCTGCCAATTGCAGGGGGGCCCAGCCCATTGATCAGGGCCAAGGGCTCTTGTGTTGAGCAACCTGGATCCAGATGGTGGTCTTGGGTGGTGGTCCTGGGGTGCGCTTTCAGCAAGCCAAAGACACTGGGGGCTGCAGCACTGACCTAATAGCTCTGGCAGCTGTGAAAATGCCAGCAATTTGGGACAGAGCTTTCCCCCCTGGAAGCAGAGCTCCACAGAGCTAAAAAAAAAAAATCAAGCGATTAATTGACTGGCCAACATGAGGAAAAGGAAGCAAAATAAGAACAGCAATAAACTCTAGAATCCTTTTTTGGGGACAAAAAGGATCAAAGCATGGAATGGGAGGAAGACAACACAGTTAGAACTCCCACACCAAATGCTTCCAAGAAACATGAAGATTGCCTACAAGCCATAGATCAACTTAAAAAGGACTTTGAAAACCAAATAAGAGAAGTGGAGGAAAAATTGGGAAGAGAAATGAGAATGATGCGAG
>CM053600.1:138996872-139026605 GCA_028646575.1 Pseudocheirus occidentalis
TATTATATTTTGAAGATCAAGGGAGCTGGGATTAAAACCAAGAATCACCTACCCAGAAAATTTGAGTATAATGCACCAGGAGAAAATATGGTCATTCAGTGAGGTAGAGGACTTTCAAGCATTCTTGCTGAAAAAAACAGAACTGAACATAAAATTTGACAATCAAACACAAGAAGCATGAGAAGGTAAACATGGGAAAGAAATCATAAGGAACTTATCAAAGTTGAACTATTTACATGCCAATATGGAAAAATTATAATAGTAACTTATGAAACTTTTCTTAGCATGAAGATAGGTGAAGGGAATACAAATGTGTATATATATGTATGTATACTTACACATATGTCTATATAGGAGGCGTAGGAATACATATCTGAGCGTGTGTGTATATGATACTTTAAAAGGTGAAATTCTGAGGTGGGAGAGGACTTGAATAAGAGGAGACAGGGAGAGACAAAATGGGGATAATCATCCCATATAGAAGAGGCAAGGGATAACTGTTACAACTTTACTTTCATTTACTCTTATTGAATTTGGCTTAGGGAAGGAATGACATAAACTCTAAACTGGGTATCATGCCACACAGGAGAATAGTGCGCATGGGAATGAGAGGTGGGATGGTGGAGGGGAGAGCAGGGTCTGGGGGAGGGCTGCTGGAAGCTGGTTGTCAGTAAAGGGACAGGGACAGGGTAGAGAAGAGAACAAGGTGGGGTGGGATACGAAGGAAGGGACATATGATCAGACTGTCACAATATGTCCACTGTGACGATGTCCTGTGTAATTGCACATGCACAGCCTATATTGAATTGCTTGTCCTTCCAGTGGGGGTGGGTTACAAGGGAGGAATCAAAAGAATCTAGAATTTAAAGCTCTGCAATATATGCAACTAGGAATTAAGATATACAGGGGCTGGCGTAGGGAGACCCTCCCTGCCCTACCAGATAGTTAGAGGGGTGTTGGAGGAGGGCACAAAAGAGAGCTGATTGGGGGAGGGACTTTACAGTGGGATTGCTGTTTTGGGGTTGGGGGTAGGGGAAAGACGGGGAGAAAATTTGTAACTCAAAAATATCATGGAAATGAATGATGTAAACAAGAAAACAAATAAAAAATTTATATTAAAAAATAAAATAAAAAGATTTGACCAAACAATCTCTAAGATTCCTTCCAGTTCTAAAGTTCTGCATAAATATCTATAAATACTAATTATTCATTTCTTATTGTATTAGAGAACACAACATTTTCTGCTCCTGTAAAGACTGAGAAGGGGAATACATGGATACTTCCATACCAGATATTAAAGGATATAAGCTGGGGCGGCTAGATGGTGCAGTGAATAGAGCACTGGCCCTGGAGTCAGGAGGACCTGAGTTCAAATCTGGCCTCAGACACTTAACACAAAATCTAGCCGTGTGACCTTGGGCAAGTCACTCAACCCCAACTGCCCTCCAAAAAAAAAAAGCAAAAAAAAAATTATTTAAAAAAAAAAGGATATAAGCTGAGCTGGCATTTGGTCAACCTAGACTTATCAATATAAAAATTCAGGTTTTGGAGTAAAGTCACCATATATGTATATGGTCAGACACCCCGATGCTACTCTCAGTAGCTATATCCAGTTAGCAATGAAGCATCTAAACAGTGTCTAGAGGTGAGGAGGAAAGGGAGGGAAGGGAAGGATGGAAGGAGGGCAGGATGGAGTGGCAATGGTAGAGAGGACCTGTTAGGAGACAGTGTGGTATAATGGAAAGAGCCTTATATTTCCAGTCAGAAGATCTCAGTTCAAATACTACTTCTATCACTTGTCACTGTTGTGATTTTGGCAAGTTACTTAATCAGGAGCCTTGGATTCTGTTCATGAGTCGTCTATTAATTAGTTTTGCCACCTATCTCCCTAGGCCTCAGTTTCCTTATCTGTAAAATGAAGTGCTTGGATCTCTAAAATCTCCCCTAGTTTCAACCTTTTATGAATCTATGAATCCCTTCAAGATTTTTAAAAACATTGTCACATCCACTGGGATCCACTGGAAAACTAAAAGAAGAGGGGCTTCCCTCCTTGGGCTTTTAACAGATCCCACCAACTTCAAGGGGATTGATTAATTAAGAACACTAGGAACAGGACTCAGAGCTGGGATTCACAAGATCACAGATTCGGAACTAGAAAGCACTTTGGAGGCCGTCTCGTCTAGCTCCCTCATTCTTATAGATGAGGAAACCCAGGTCCAAGGAGATTGAGTCTGAAGCTTCAGCTCGTGATTGTGGGAGATATGGCACACCCAGCAGAGAGGCCTTCCCATCCTCTAGCACAGTGGTTCTCAACCTTCTTAATGCTGCAACCCTTTAATACAATTCCTCATGTTGTGGTGACCCCCAACCATAAAATTATTTTCTTTGCTGCTTCATAACTGTAATTTTGCTTCTGTTATGAATCGTAATGTAAACATCTGATATGCAGGATGTATTTAAATTGAACATAACTCACAGGTTGAGAATCGCGGCTCTAGCGGGAATTACTGGAAACAGAACTTCTTGTATTTTTGGTGCCCCAAGACTTGGGAGATTTAACAAGTGGGATCCTTCTTCAGTACAGACCCTCTGTAACTTCTGACTCTCTTTGGTTTTGGGTCCTTTTTATGGTTATGAGAGCACAGAAGGCAGTGACATTATTTGGGTTACCAGGGCTAGACTCAATTGATAGTGTCAGCTCAGTACCCTCATTACAAGATGGTGGGCAATTTGGCACACCAAGAAGTACTCAGCTCCCAAGCTCTGAGTCTCCCCAAGCACATTCCATCTAATATCTTTTCCTTTTCTAGCTAGAAATCCTCCAAACACCAGTTATCTAATGCCGGACAAGTTGGGATCTGATCTGTCCTCCAAGAAGCTAGAGATCTGATGAGAGATCTTAGAGGGGGTCGAGGGAATGTCATGCTCCTTAGAAGAATTGCACTGGTTCACCAACGATGCGCTTTCAGAGTATCTTGCCTATTGCTACTATCTCAGGCCAGATGAGAAACCCTGTAGAAACGGAGATATGGAAGAGGTTGGAAAGAAAAATGGGCTTAAGAAATCACATTTGTATTTGGAAGAAAGCTTTTGGATGGGATAAGGATAGATGGAAGGCCTGTCTAATAGAGAGCAGATGGAGCTGAGGAATGAAACTTAGCACACATTGACTTCTTGCCTATGACATCCCACCCTCTTATCCCCACAAAAGCCAACGTTCTTCAAGGGCCAAAATGCTTAAGTTCCCTGTGGTTGATGTTTCATTATTCCACTAAGAAAGTATGTTGGAGAAGAGGAGATGGCTAATTATTGCAGTGTGTGCATGCACGTGGTGTGTGTTTGTGTGTATAAGTATGTATGTATATGTATCCGTGTGTATGTATGTTTGTGTTTGTGTATACAAAAGAACAATTTCAGGAGCTAAACTTTCATTCATGCATTTGATAAACATTTATTAAGTGCCTACTATATGCCAGATACTAAGTGCCTGGGATACAAAAAGAGGCAAAAGACAATCTTTGCCCACAAGGAACTTACAATCTAAACTTTATAGAAAGACCTCAAAAGTAAGAGCTTTTAGGACAATAAGTTCATCTGTTTAGGTCTTGAAGGGACCTGAGAGATTGTCTAATCCAGAGGTAGAGAACTGTCACTCTAGAGGCCACATGTAGTCCCACCCATGACTCTAGTCCAGTTATCTCTTTTTTATAGAGGAGGACATGGAAGCGTAGATTAGGGGAGTGACTTGTCCAAGGTCATAAAAGTAAAAGAGTAAAAATTTTGGTCCTTCTACTGTGCCCTGCTTTAAATGTTCAGTATGGGGTAAAGAAGGCTCTCCCATGCTAATGTTTCTTCATATACTAAATATTTAATAAATACTCTTATCTTTCTATCTATCTAGGAAGCAAGAATTCCTTCCAATTACTTCCTAAGTGACCTTAGGCAAGATAACGTGTTCCTCCTGAGTCTCAGTTCTTCATCTATAAAATGAAGGCATAGGCCTCCATCCTGAACGTTCCTTTCCCTATCTCAAATCCATAATTTGCTTTGTGCAGTCCTAGCAAGGTAAAACTTGGCCCTGCCATCTCTGGCTCATTCTGGGGAGGCTTCGTTGTCTTTGAGAGTCGAGGAGCAGCCCCTTATTCCATTGACTCTCCCCACATTTTGCATCCCTTGATTATTCCCAAATCTTTCTGTGCTGATCACCAGAGAAGCCACTGTGCTGTGATTCCTGTTTGTGAGCCCAAATACATTAGGGGCTTAGGCTGGCATTTCCCCATAAACAAGTCCCTCCCTGCCAGCCCCCCTCCCACCTCCTCACCATTTCCTATTCTTTTACCATACCCAGACCAGTGAGAAACTGCTGAGAAACAACTTAGACAATTAAGTCCGAAGTCATGTTTAGTTCAGCGCCATTGGGTGCTTAATTGGCTGATTCTATTACTGTTCCCCTCATCTGCCAACACAGCTTCTAACAAGCCGCTCGATGGGCAATTAATCCTGCCTGGGACTCAGGTTCCTGGAAACTAGGTCTGATTTAAAGACCTGCTCCCTAATCCAGGAGTTTGTTCCTCTGTGCACATGTAAGGTGAAGTTACTCATCCAGAAATCCTGGAACATAATCATGGTCAGGGCCAGGAAGACGTGAAGCTGAGCCTCTAGGATCTCTGGAGGGAAGATGGAATTTTTTTAAAAAATTGGTCAGGAAAATTCAGGCCTGATTTTCATTAGGATTCTACCTCTTCCACTCATGAAGAAAACCCCAGCAAACAAAAACATCCTGCCCACAACCTGCCAAGTTAATCATAGACTCATAAGACCGTAGACTTCAAGCCAAAAGGGCCCTCGGGGGTCATCTAGTCCAATTTCCTTATTTTACAGGTAAGAAATCTGAGGGAAGTTAAATGAATTTCCCAATACCACATGGCTAGTAATTAGCAGAAACTGAAATTCGGACCTGGATTATCCAGAGCCAAAATTCTTTCCATTATATTCCAGAGGTCAGATAGCAATTTGTACCCAATTCTCTAACAGCCTCTCACCGTGACCCCATTCAAAGTAAAAATTAAGTAGGACAAATACCATCCACTTAGAAGGAGAGGGGAAACGAAATTATATTGTTAAAAAAATAAATGATTAGAGGCAGTATAATTTAGTAAAAAGGAGTCAAAATACCTGTGCCTATTATTTACTACCTGCAAATAATACAATACAAATGACAAATAATACATGGGCAAATCATTTAACCTTTCTGTGTCCCAGCTTCCTCACATGTAAAATTAGGGGGTTGGACTAGATGAATACTTTCAGCTCTAGGTCTATGATTTTAGGAAGATTTTCCACTCAAATCTACAAAAAGAAGGGTTAACTTTAAAGTATGGCCCATAGGGTCAGAAAGTTGGTTGAACTGTAATGTGTCCTGGTAGAGGTGAAATTTGACTCTTAATGGATTGACTCTAAATGTCTTTTAGACATCCCTAGGAGGGACCAACCCTCTATGGGTACCCCTGTGATGTCTGGACTCTTTCATTCATTCAGATCCCTAGCCCAAAGATCTGCTAGGAAACAGAAGATCTAGGTCCAGATCCTGGCACTGACTGTTATGAGCTATGTGACCATGGACTAATAATTTTACTATTCTGCATCCTATTTTCCTCTTGTAAAATTTGGATAATAGTAATAGTACCTACCTCACTGGGCTGTTGCAGAAATCCCAATGAAATGTAATTGGGGTGTGTAAAATGAGTAAAATCTCTGAAATGGTATCTCTCTCCATGGGGAGACCCTGGGAAGACGGCTTCCAGGAGCATGATAACATATAAAGGACATTTTGAAGAGACTGTGGAATACATATGAACATTCTGTAACTGGACCCGGTTGCTAAGCCACAGAGTAGGATAGAGTCTTTTTCTATTGGTTGTGTAGCTAGATCTGACAGATTTTTCATACAGGTATGAATCAGCTTAGGTCCTTTGCTCTGCTAAATTTATGTATAAGAAGAATTGAGGTGACTCCTTCACCCACAATCACAAATGGTAGACTATGCAATAAGAGGAAAGGTCCTTTCTGAGGTGATATGCCCTCTCCCCACCCCCCAAAAGGACCTTTTAATAGAAAGGAAAAGAGGAAAAGATTGGGAGTTATACTGATGGAGATTTTTACTTTTTCTGAATCAGTAATCTGTGTATAGTTTGACTTTATGGCTTGAACATTGACTTGTTCAAGCAAAGATCAAAACCAGTAAAAGAGCAGAAAAAAGAATAAAGATGGAAGATATCGAATGCGATTTTAAACAACTCCATCTTGACCTACTTAAAACCGATATTGACATTGAAAAATGGGAATGAATAACAAGGTAGGCAACAGCTTAGGCTGCCACCATTTCCCATGGAAGTTTAAACCATGTAAATCAATTGCAGCAGCATCATGATCCTTTCAGTTGGCCCAAATTTGCACATTCTGAGCCATCCTTGTCTCTCTAGCTTCCTCCAAAGAATTCCTTTGATTCTACAGCCACAGCCCCACTCATACCCACGCCCTTTACTGGTTGACTCACACCGTTCTACCTTTAATACAGACTCTCACTGCCATTTGCCTCCTAATTAGACCCCTAATAAATAGCCTTCTAATTGGTCTTCCTGAATCCAGTCTCTTCCATCTCCCCTCTCCAATCTATCTAATGCACAGTTACCAAAGTAATATTCCAAAAACTACTGGTCTGACCATGTCACTTTTCTCCTTAATAAGCTCCAGGGCTCCCTACTACCTCTAACTTCAAATACAAAATCTTCTATCTGATGTCTAAGACCATTAACAATCTCCTTTTATAGGTTTATCATTACCCTTAGTGTAGTCTACACTCTAGCCAGTACTTCCTTTTGTGGTACACAATATTCTACCCCTCATCTCCTTGTGTCTTTCCACACCTAGAATGAACTCTCTCTTCACTTTCTCCTCTTAAGAATCCTTATAATTTTCCTTTAGTGTTCAATCCCAGAATTGCTTCCTGGAGAAGGCCTTTCTTAATCCCCCTCCATATCCCCCAACTCCCACTCTCGCCTCTCTGACACCAAAATTACTTTGTTAATATTTTTACTGATGTTTCTAAGTGTTGTTTCTACTCATAGAATGAAAATTCCTTGCAGAGCTTTATCATTACCCCATGGCACATAGTAAGTTATTAATCAGTGCTTGTTGATTGATTGGATAAGGAAACCAAAAGAAACTAGGTCTTAGGAAGGCTCAGATCCCAGAAACCACCTTGGCAAACAATTACTTCATTGATCACTTCACTAAGTAGAGAAATATGGAGGCCAAGGACAATACTGGTTTAAAACATAAACTTGTTCGTAATATATATTGGTGCAAGGTAATGGAAAATTAAAAACAGTATTTTCCCATAAAACAACAAGAAACAATAGAGGAAAAAAGCCTACAAAAGCTTTTTGAAAGATCCAATTAAGCCAAACTCTCCCAAGTCATTTAAGGATTAAAAAATAGAAGATCTTTTAGCAAGATGTAGTTTCTTTCCTCATCTCTTTTAATTAGGTCTGTTTTTGCTTTTGCTTTGTCTGAGATCAGGATTGCTACCCTTGCCTTTTTTTTTTACTTCAGCTAAAGTATAATAGATTCTGCTCCAGCCCCTTACCTTTACTCTGTGTGTGTCTTTTTGCTTCAGGTGTGTTTCTTATAAACAATATGTTGTAAGATTCTGGTTTTTGATCCACTCTGCTTACATTTTATGGGAGAGTTCATCCCATTCACATTCACAGTTATAATTACTAACTGTGTATTTCCCTTCATCCTATTTTTCTTTCTGTTTGTCCTCTCTTTCCTTTCGCTTCTTTCCCCTCCTTGACAGTGTTTTGCTTCTGTCTACTGCTTTCCCCAGTCTGCCCTCTGTTCTGTCAGTCCCCTCCCTGCTTTACTTTATCTCCTCCCCTCTTACTTTCTGCCAGGTAAAATAGATTTCTATATTCAATTGATTCTGTCTATTATTCCCTCTTTGAGTCAATCCTGATGAGAGTAAGGTTCAAGCAATGTCCATTGCCCACCCTCCTATCTTTCCCTCCACTGTAATAAGTTTCTCACCCCTCTTCATGTGAAATAATTTACCCCATTCCACCTCTCCCCTCCTTCTGCACTCAGTGTACTCCTTTTTGTCATCTCTTAGTGATTCTTTAATCCCATTCCCTCCTATTCACCTTATACCCATGCCCTCTGTTTATATACATTCATTCTAGCTATATTATCAGTAATTACAATTGTCATCTTCCCATTCTGGAATGTAATAAGTTTAGCTCCATTGAATCCCTTATATCTTATTTTCCCTTTTTCTCTTTTTAGACTTCTCTTGGGTCTTGATATTGGAAATCCATTTTTTTTGTCCAATTCGAGTCTTTTTGTAAAATTGTGAAATCATTCTATTTAATTGAATGACCATTTTTTTTATCCTTGAAGTATTATGCTTAATTTTGCTGGGTATATGATTCTTGGTTCTAATACTAGCTCCTTTGCCTTCTGGGATATCATGTTTCATGACCTCTGATCCTTTAATATTGTAGCTACTAAGCCATGGGTAATCCTAATTGTGGCTCCCTGATATTTTAATTGTTTCTTTCTGGCTACTTGCACTATTTTTTTCCTTGATCTGATAGTTGTAAATTTGGCTGTAGTGTTTTTTGGAGTTTTTATTTTGGGATCTCTTTCCTGAGATGATTGGTGGATTCTTTCAATGCCTGTTGTGCCCTCTGGTTCCAGTATACCAGGACAGTTTGTTTGCCTTAATAATTTCTTGAAAGATGCTGTCCGGGTTCTTCTTTTGATTGCAACTTTCAAGTAGTCCAATGATTCTGACATTGTCTCTCCTGGATCTATTTTCCAAGTCAGTTGTTTTTCCAATGAGGTCTTTCACATTTTCTTCTAATTTTTAATTCTTTTGAATTTGTTTGATTGATTCTTGATGTCTCATAGAGTCATTAGCTTCCATTTGCCCAATTCTAACTTTTAAGGAGCTGCTTTCCTCAGTTAACTTTTGTTCTTCCTTTTCCATTTGTCTAATTGTACTTTTGAAGGAGCTATTTCCTTCAGTGGATTTTTGTATCTCCTTTTCCATTTGGCCAATTCTATCTTTTAAGCAATTGTTTTCTTTTTACAAGCTGTTGACTTTTTTTTTTATAATTCTCTTGCATCGCTCTCATTTCTTTTCCCATTTTTTCTTCTATTTCTCTTATATTATTTTTAAGCTCCTTTTTCAATTCTTCCATGAGTTATTTTTTCTTCTGCACTTGAGACCACTTTACATTTTTCTTTGGAATTTTCTCCATAGTTGTTTTGACATTGGCCTCTTTTGAGTTTGTGTTTTGATCCTCCCTGTCTCCATAATAACTTTCTATGGCCAGATTATTTTGTTATTGTTGTTGATTTTTTCTCATATTTATTGGTCTTTTTCCTTTCTTTAAAATTTGAAATCTGCTCCTTGGGTGGAAGGGGCACTCTCTCAAGCTTCTTGTGCCAGGGACTGCAAGTTCTGGCTATTTACCTGGTACTGCACTGATGCTGCCTTGAGGCCCACAGGGGATCCTTGTTTCTGGTACTGTCCTGAGGGGGTAGGGTGGGGAGTGGCTAATGCTGCTGGAGGCTATAGGGGTTTGGCAACTTACCTAGTACTGAGCTGGGGTCCTAGTGCTGGTGTCTAGAGTGTGCTGAGAGCAGTTCCCCCAGGGCTACACTGAAACACTTGGCAGTCTGGCCATTGGCAGTTGCCTGTTTTCCCAGAGCCATGCTGAAGCACATGGTTCTCAGAGCTAGAATCTGCCCTTTCTCATGGCTGTACTGAGATGTGTGTGTGTGTGTGGGGGGGGTCTTGGTGTTGGTATTTACCTGTTCCATTGTACTGGGGCTCAGGATCTCCTGGTTTACTGAGGTGGGGCTTGCTGCTGGCTTGCTTGGATGCTTCCTGCCCCTTTTATCTGAGTGAGATGGACCCTTATTACTCATCTTCCAGGTTTCTTGGGTTAAAAGATTGTTTTGCCCTATCTTTTTGCTGGTTCTGCTGTTCCAGGATTTGTTTGGGAGTGCTATTTTATGGTTGTTTGGAGATGAATACGGGAGAGTTACAGCAATTTACTGCTTTCTCTGCCCTCTTGGCTCCCGGAAGTGTTGACTATTTTCTTAAAAACTTGTTTCTGTAGAGCAAAATATCATCTTAGAGGCTCTTTGCCAATAAGATGTTTCCCATGCATATGTTTAAATCATTCAAGATCCCATGCAAGTTACAACAATAGAGACAACTTTGACATTCCTATAATAAATAGCAAGTGAAGCATGAAAAAATCATAGATATGTATGCACTCACGAAAGATACTTGCAGCAGTCATGGAGATTGACTAGTATAGAGTCCAAATGGAAGGAAAATTTCCTATAGATGTTTGTGGGATGTGTTCCAATTTCATAAATCTCTAGCATATTAAAAGGCCTCTTAAAAGAAATCCATAATCACTCAAAAGAGTTTGGCCTAAGCCATATGGATAAAAAATGCCTATTGTCTAGAATAGATGATCACATGGAGATGGATAGACAGACCATAGAGTGAGTTTCTATATCTTGGATTGACATTACTTATAACAATACATTGAGTCCAGAATTGTATAGAAGGAGGAGAGTAGTTTGGATTGAATTTGAGAAATTATACCTTACTTTTGATAACTATAAGCTTCTTCTTAGAACAAATCAAAATTTAAAAAATATCTTGTTGACAACATTTTTCTTCTTGTGATCTTATGTGTCTACAAAGCATGTCTCCAAAGAATTTAAGTTGTAGGTTATCCAAAGTACACGAATGGGCATGAGCAGGCTACATAACATATCACCAAATAAGAACCATGTAAGAAAAGATATAAAAAAATCAAGAAAATACATGACCAGAAGAACGGATCCAGTCATGTCTCAAGAACAATAAATTACTGACAAATAAACCATGTCCTTTATTGGAACCCATGTAATGTCAAGAGATCTAGAGACAGATCCCTAGAATGCTTTGTAATGGGAAGACCGGCCTCCTCTCACCCTGAAAAGGCATGAAATTGAGAACATAGTCAAATACCAGGAGGGCCTGGCCCCAGTCCCCATGAGTGTGTACAAAGTACTTGGCTGATGAAATTCTCATGTGGATTTAGCATATTTAGAGATCCTATAACTCTTTTTGGTCTGCTAAGTGTGTGAATAGGGATCTTTTAACTGACTAGTTGTATAGGCCGACTTGGGGGTGACAACACATTCAAAAGTCAATCCATCAAGCAGAATTGGACTCCTTTTTTTCAACTGACTTCTTACTGCTGTGTAAGGTCAGTTAGAGAGGAGAGATAATTCTGTAAAAGAAAAGGCCTTTGCCCCTCCCCATCTGAAGCTAATATGTTGCTCATAAGTACAGCCTGGACCTTTTTTTTCTTCTATTTTTGCTCTAGCATTTGTTCTCAGTAAAATGAAGGAGGTTGGAGATGATTACATTATGAGCTTCAGAAACATTATACCACCTAAGGCCCAGGATTTGAGTCCATGCCTTTTTTTCCCAGCCAGTTAATTCTTGAGGCCTGGAAGAGCAACCTTTGGGACCAAATCAAGTGCTGGCTGAGACAGGGATTCATCTAGCTACAATACTGACTTTGGACATGGATGTGGTGGGACCAATGCTACGTGGCAATTGAATTAAGTCTGAGCCCACTCCCCATAGGGACTAAATTGGTGTAGGGGAATGTGTGCCCCTAAGGCATTGGAGGGCAATTTCTGTTCTTACTATATCTTTGGAGTAAGCAACCCTTTGTAAAAAAACAAAAAACAATTGAAATTCATTGGCTAAGGAGAACTGGGGTGGTATTCACTGGTATCTAACAGTGGTGGTGTGGTAGTGTGGAACATGTTCAAAATGAGGGCTCAAGGCCATAGCATTGGCGAAAGGCACCCTCAGGGACATCCTGAGAACCCTAAGGGAGAGAACTAGCCAGTCTGACTCTGGAAGACTGGGGAGAGAGAGCGCTTGATACAATTTGGTGATTTCCCTTATGTAGAACTTACGGGAAGACACAGACAAAAGTCATCCAGGGTATAAAAGAATGAATAGGCTACTGTAGACATTGTTGCTGTTGTTCAGTCATTTTATCAGTCATGTCTGACTCTTTGTGATCCTAACTGGGGTTGTCTTGGCAAAGATACTGGGGTGGTTTGCCATTTTCTTCTCCAGCTAATTTTATAGATGAGGAAACTGAGGCAGACAGGGTTAAGTGACTTGCCCAGGGTCACATAGCAAGTAAGTATCTGAGGCTGGATTAGAACTCAGGTCTTCCTGACTCCAAGCTCAGCACCACCATTAGACAAGGGCCCACATTACTGAGATCACAGGAGCATTAATGTATTGAGGTAACAAGTGGGTAAGTGTATGACTTATAGAATCATCATATCATTGTCTTGGAGGTAGAAGGTCCCTAAGAGACCATCTAATTCCACAAAGGAACAGGAAGATTTTCCTCAGTCCTTGAGTTGTTGAGGCTCAATAAAATGTGACTTGTCACAGGTTTCTGGCTACCCTACCAGAGTAAGGAATGTGCCAAACAAAGCCATTGGCCCTTGAAATTAGATTTTGGGGGGTAAACACATCTTTTCTAGAGGTAAGCTCTGAATGTTGTTATTACTTACCTCAAGGACTTGAGCTGCCTTGCTAAATCCATGCTGTGGTCCTGTTTCCTTTCATTTCCTTCATCTGTCTATAAACAAGAAACCATCTTGTTATTTTAACTTGTTCTCCAGTACTGGAAGCTTGACACCCAAGGTCTCATTGTGGTCTTGCCCTTTTCATGTATTCTAAAGAATAATTATGTGAATAAGAGCTAGGATACCTTGGGACAGGGAAAAATCAAAATAGGATCATTTTGACCTGATGGGCACCAAATAATTAATTTGTCATTTTAGGGGACAGAGGGTGCTGCCAGCAGCATGCCGAACACAAGCTTTTGCAATCATTTCAATTAAAGGCAGTGGGGAGGGAGGACAACATGGATAACTGAAATCCACATATAATCCCAAATTCTTTCTTTCTTTCTTTCTTTCTTTCTTTCTTTCTTTCTTTCTTTCTTTCTTTCTTTCTTTCTTTCTTTCTTTCTTTCTTTCTTTCTTTCTTTCTTTCTTTCTTTTTTACCAAATGTATAGCTAGAGTTACTAAGAAGCTAAGTTAACTGATAGGGAGTTTCATTTCCTTTCTCTGGTTAGGTACCCTCCCTCCAATACCTTTTCTCCTCCTTTTCCTTTCAGGCAGGAGTGCTAATGAGCAATGAAATAGCTGAAAGGCTGACAGGATGTGGGGAGAAGGAGGAGAAGCTTTGATAATCCATGAACTAGATAATTGGCCCCTGAATAATCAAGGGTTGGTTGTGTTACCAAACCATTCCTTTTAAGGGACAGAGAAGGGGCACTCATAGAAGATCTGATGAATCTCAGGACGCTGCATTCTTAACAGTGAAGAAATTTGAAGGATAGCTTTAATGAGAATTAAGGTGAGCCATAATGAGAATAAACTTTAATGAGAAATTAATGAGAATTAAATAAGAATAATAAGAATTAATTAAGGACTATGATATGTACAAGTACAACTAAGGAAGCCCTTGGAAGACCGTTCGCCTCTGGAGAGTAATGAGGAGGGTAGGGATTCTATCATTTAAGAGTAAAAATAACAGCAGCAAAACAGAGAGACAAAAACTCTAACAACTCTCATAAAGGGACTACAAAGGTAGCAGTATGGTTTTGAGGAATAAGTGATAGGTAGAGGCGAGCAGACTATATAAGCTATTAATGCAGGTAGGAAAGATGAAAGGGGCATCTTCCTAGAGATCAGAGGTAGTTCACCTCTCCTTCAATTCTTCAGACTTTGAGAGACTAAAAACTTTTTCTAGCGGTACATTTTATTTTATTTCCTTCACTTAATCTTGTGCTTTAGAGTTTATCTTCTTAACATTCAATGACTCTCTGAGATATTATAGAGTTTTATAGTTGAGAAGGGAGATACCCTAGTATAACACCCTTATTTTATAGATAAAACTGATATCCAGATCAGGAAAAAGCCCTAGATTTAGCTCTCTCTTCTTTTTTTTTGCTTTTTTGGAGGGCAGTTGGGGTTAAGTGACTTGCCCAAGGTCACACGGCTAGTTTTTTGTGTTAAGTGTCTGAGGCCGGATTTGAACTCAGGTACTCTTGACTCCTGACTCCAGGGCCGGTGCTCTATTCACTGCGCCACCTAGCCACTCCTCGCTCTCTCTTCTAATGGAATCTTGTTGTAATGGAGGCAAAGCTGAACATTAAATCTCTGTCCAAGCTAGTTCTTTTGGCCCAGAGTAAAACCATTCCATAGGCTTCAAATATGTTTTGTGCCCTGGGAGCATTTGGGGTTGGGGGTGGTGGCACTGAACTGGAGGTCTCAGTTAAAAATCCATCAGCATCCCTAGAAAGTAACTGAAGCCTGTTGAACTATGGTAGAAAACAGAGCTATCAAGAAGGGCCATCTACCCTCCAGACATATCAGAACAGAGGACTTGGCAGATGTCAACACTTGGACCAACCTACTCAAGGAGTAAAGGAAATTCTTAAGCATCATCCTTTTATAAAAATCCTAACATCCTCACTGACATGAAGCTCCCTCATCAAGGCTGATGATCACTAAGATGTACTTCAGCTGTGACATTCAATAATTCTGTGATCTGGTGGAGCCCTCGCTTTGGATCCTGGTGACTGGGGTTCTCATCTCAGTTTCTACACCTTTGATCTGTGCTGTTGTTATTCTTTGTCATTTGTTCTGGAAGAGGACTATGGCATCTGGGAGGTGATGTCATGACTTGCAAGTGAATTGAATTTAAGTGAAGGAGAGCTGTGCAAAGTCATGAGCCCCATTCTCTCCCCCAAAGCCATCTGAGTCCAGTGGCAAGACAGGTTAGGAAGACTGGGCTGTGACACCAGATGCAGTGGGAGACCTTGGCCTTTTTAAGCTAAGGTCTTTTCCAGGTCTGTTTGACTGAGGCAACACCCATTCAGTGGCCAAATGACCTGACCTCTCTGAGCCATATATTCCTTTTCTGTACAATTTAATCACATTTACAGCTAGCCATCTCTCAGAGTTGTTATGGGTAAATCACTTTGTAAAACCTTAAACTTTAAGGTGGTTCTCAACCTTCCTAACCCTTTAATACAATTCCTCATGTTGTGGTGACCCACAACCATAAAATTATTTTCATTGCAACTTCATAACTGTAATTTTGTTACTGTTGTGATCTATCTGATATGCAGGATGTATTTTCATTGTTACAAATTGAACATAACCCTCAGGTTGAGCACCGCTGCTAAAGCATTATTATAAATATGAATTCTTTTTTATTATAATTCACCAGGTTTTATGTTTTAGATTCTCCCTTTGTAAAATGTAACATTTCCCCAAGCTGACTTCACAGTACTCTCTCTGAATTAAGCTTTGCATGAAGCAGGTCATGAAACCCTCAAGCAAAAATTATAAATGCAAGTCATAAGCATTCTAGCCAAACCTCCCTCATTAAGTTCCATACTTTGCTGCTTGAAGGTGAGGTGAGGTCATGTTTATCTTTGTTTCCCCTCCAGGTACCTGCCTTGGTGTATTACACACAGTAGGCACCTAATGAATGTTTGCTCTTTGAGCTATAAATTAAATGGCCTTCCAAGTGAGATTCTCACTTTAGGAGGGTCTTGAGTAGGCTGAAAAAGGGTGCCCCAAAGAGGAAAAGTGAGTCATGAAGGGCAGTATGGTATAGTGTATGTATGGGGTTGAGGGGGCATGACAAGCAAACATTAGCCATAGATTTAGAAGATCCAGTTCAAATTCTAACACCAATCATTATTAACTGGTCACAATGAGGAGCTTTGGAAGGGATCTCAGTGGTTTTCTAGGCTAAATTGAATAAGAATCTTCTCTATTACATGCCATAAGTGTTCATCCAGCCTTTTCGTGGAGACCTGCATTTAAGGGGGAAAGGGTGTGTTGGTAAATGTTTAACAAACAACTGGGGGAAAAAAATGTGTCCAGGATTGTTTACATTTAAACTACATTAACCACATTTTCTCACTTTCTTAAGTCTAGACAATCAACAAATTAATAAATCAATCCTTTATGTGTAGCATTTGTTAATTTCTGAAGTGAAAATTCCCATGATGAAAATTTAACAATTAGTTCTTGAGAGCTGGTATGAGCTGACTCCAGCACAGCCCTGGAAATTACTACCTTCTGAGTAACCTATTCCACTTTGAGCTTTAACTTTTAGGAGGTTTTTCTTAATATCAAGCCTGAATGTAACTCTACAACTTCTACCCATTCCTCCTAGCTCTTCCTTCTAGGGCTAAGCAGAACAAATCTACTCCCTGTGATGTATCACAGCATATGACAGCCCTTCAAATGCCTGAAAACAGGTATCCATAAGTATTACATTTCCCATAAGTATTCACTTCTCCAGGCTAAATATCTTCATTTTTTTTTCAGCCAGTCTTCATAGTGCACACTCTAAAGGTCCTTACCCTTTCTTATGATTCCCCTCTACATGCCTTCTATCTTATCTGTGTTCATACTAAAATTTGGCCCCTAGAACTGAACACAGTTCTCTAGCTATGGTCTATCTAGGGCAGATTACATCAGGATGATTCTCTTCCTGCTGCTGGATATTATGTATCTCTTAGGGCTCTGCCCTGAACTCCCATTTATTGTGCATTATTGCAGACATAAATGAGGTGCTTTTCAGGAACACATGTGATAGAGACTATAGGACTGAGCTGTGGCAAAGAAAAGAGATATAAAGAAGGGCTACCCATCCTTCAGGCTTCCCAGAGCAGAGGACTTGGCAAATATCACCAGCTGTACCTACCTACTCAAGGACTGAAATTCTAAGAAAACATTTACCCCTTTCCAAACTTTCCTTCTCGGTGCCTATTAGAAGACACTATGATAAAATCTGATGCTTCGTTAGCCAAGCATTTCTAATAACTCGAATTTCTGCTTAACCACAAAGAATCCAAGAGTTAATTTAGAGACAGTTTAGTTAATTAGGATTTAGTTAATTAGATTTGGTTAATTAGAGAGAGATTTAATATATGTTAAGGCAGAGAGTCAAACCTCTGCCTAAATATTAGAAATTTTCCTAACTGAGGGCTCAGAGCAATTGATTTTACTTCTCTTTGTCAAAAACAAAACAAGAAATCCCCTAAAGCAGCAGAGGAGAGAAACATAGTATGCTTTAAAAGAGTTCATTATTGTAATAGGTCATTAACAAAAGTATGGCATGGTCCTGTAAGAATGGCATTAAAAGTGCTAAATCTCAGAAAAGTCTAAGCATAGTGAGAAAAGCTAAGAATAATAAAGGAGTAGAGTTTAATCTTACACTATCAGCAATCAGAGCCTTCTATTTGAAAGTGGTGATGTGGTCTTATTTAGCAGAAGTTAAGTTATACTCAGAAAACTGCCCATATCTGGGTACTATAGGATACTCAGATTATTTAAACTACCGGTCACACTAATGTTGACCCATAGTTACTTTCAGAATGTGATATAGAGGAAAGAGCATAGGTTTTTAGGGTTAGGGTGACAATGTAGAATTTCTAGCTACTTCAGCCTTGTATGACCTTTAGCAAGGTTCTCAGTCTATTGGAGCTGTTTTGGGACTAAGAGACCTTCACACAAGTCAGTTAAAAGCAATAAGTATTTATTATGGCTATGTTTAGACTCATATAAAGGAAGAAATAAGACACAACTGGAGACACCCAGGGTCTGGGACTGAGACAACCAAAGATTACTTAATTGTTCAGTTCTGGTTTATCAAAAATTACCCCAGGGTAGGAACAGAAACAATTAAAGATACAACTAACATTACATGTAGGGAATTGAGTCCAATTTATAACAATAAGATCCATTCCCCAATTGATAAATGGTCAAAGAATATGTATAAACATTTTTCAGAAGAAGAAATAAAAGCTATCTATAGTCATATGAAAAAAAATTCTCTAAATCACTTCATTAGAGAAAGGCAAATTAAAATGACTCTGAGGTACCACTTCACATCTATCAAAAATGACAAGTGCTGAAAGGGATGAAGGAAAATAGATACATCAATGAACTGTAATGAAGTGTTGGTGGAGTAGTGAACTGGTTTAACTACTCTGGAGAACAATTTGGAACTATGCCCAAAAGACTATAAAATTACATACTCTTTGACCCAGCAATACCATGATTAGGTCTGTACCTCAAAGAAGTCAAAAAAAGGAAAAAAGATCTATATGTAAAAAGAAATATCTATAACAGTTCTTTTTGTAATGGCAAAAAAGTTGGAAATTGAAGGGATGCCCATTGGTTGGGGAATGTCTGAACAAGTTGAAGCATATGAGTGTAATGGAATACTATTGTACTATAAAAAGATTATGAGGGTGGAATGGTTTTGGGGGAAAAAACATGGCAAGATGTATATTAACTGATATAAAGTGAACTGAGAAAAACTAGATCATTGTGCATGGTAACAGCAAGGCTGTCATGATTAAAGACTGTGAAAGACTAGGCTTCTCTGATCAATACAGCAATCCAAGACAATTCCAAAAGATTCATGATGAAAAAATATTTTCTACCTCCAGAGAGAGAACTGGTAAACTATTTTTAAAATTATTTATTTATAATTATTTATTTATTTAAAATTATTATTAATGCTTGACTTCTTTTTAAAATATATATATGATAATTATTTAATTAAATTTTCATTTTCAACATTCACTTCCCTAAGATTTTGAGTTTTAAATTTTCTCCTCCCTTTCCTCCTCCAAGACAATATGCAATCTGATATAGGCTTGACTTATACCTTCATATTAAACATGTTTTCACATTAGTCATGATGTAAAGAAGAATTAGAACTAATAGGAGAGAACCACAAGAAAGAAGAAATAAAGCAAAACAACAAAAGAAAAGGAGAGCAAATAGCATGCTCCCATCTGCATTCAGACTCCAAAGTTATTTCTCTGGATATGGATAGCATTTTTCTTTGTGAGTCTTTTGAAGCTGTCTTAGATCCTCGCATTACTGAGAAGAGCTAAGTCTATCGAGGTCAGTCATAGCACAGTGTGGCTGTTCCTGTGTACAATGCTCTCCTGGTTCTGCTCATTTCACTCACCATCATTTCATATAAGTTTTTCCAGCTTTTTCTGAAGTCCACCTTCTCATCATGTCTTATAGCACAAAGTATTCCATTACGTTCATATACTACAACTTATTTAGTCATTCCCCAGTTGATGGACATCCCCTCAATTTCCAGTCTTTTGCCACCACAAAAAGAGCTCCTATAAGTATGCTTATACATGTGGGTCTTTTTCCCATTTTTATCATCTCTTTGGGATACAGCCCTAGAAGTGGTATTGCTGGGTCAAAGGGTCTGTGCAATTTTATAGCCCTTTGGGCAAAGTTCCAAACTGCTCTCTAGAATGGTTGGATTGGTTCACAACTCCACCAACAATGCATCAGTGTTCCAATTTTCCCATGTCTTCTCCAGCATTTATCATTTTCCTGTTTTGTCATTTAACCAATCTGATAGGTGTGATATAGTAACCACTAAACTCTTGAGTACAAATGGAAGTTCAGTTTTCTCACTTTCTTTATATGATCTTATTTTTGAGATATGGCTAATATGGACATATATTTTGCATGATTTCACATGTATAATTGATATCATATCATTTGCCTTCTCAGCACTGGGGGGGGGGGCGGGAAGGAGAGAGGGATAGAACCTGGAACTCAAAATTTAAAAAGAAAAGAATATTGAAAATAAATTTCAAAAATTTGATTTCAGAAAATCATATACTTATAATCTGTGTTTTATTGTACCTTATTTATTTTTGTTAAATATTTCCCAATTACATTGGTAGTATTGTGGATTGTGTATTTGACATTTCTGCTCTATGTTAGGGTAGGTTGGGAATGCAAGTGGGGGCCAAAGGTATTATGGCAGAGGTTCTTAATCTAGGGTCCATGTACTCACAAAGATATATTTTTCATAAATTTAGATGGGAAAAAAACAACAACAAAAATCTATGTTTTAACTAACCTTTGGTTTTACAAGTAATTGTAAATAACCTTTGTAATACTCTGTATTTTATTTTATTCATTTAAAAATTTTATTCTGAGGAGTACCTAGGTTTCATTAGATGCTGAAAGAGTACATGATTAAAAGCTTATAACCCCATATTTTGTAGGGAATTCCTAGTTCCTCCTTAGGCATATTTTGGTCCCTGAGGTCACAGGTAAGGAGATACCAGGGACCCAAAAGTGACACCCCACCTTTTTTCAGAAGTTTTCAGTTTAGAAAGAATCAAGCATAGAATATTCCAGAAAAGTAAGAGGGCTTTTAGGTAGGGGGAACTAGGTGAAGAACTAGAAAAGCCTTCCCTGAGAAAGGGTAGGTCCGAAAACAGCCAGAGACGTTTTTCCAACTATCATAGTGAATCACTTAACACTCAAGGATAATCACAGAGCTGTAATCCAGTTCTGTTCAATACACCACGTATTAACCACTTGCTATATACAAGGTCCTGGGAATATAAATTCCAAAATTAAACACAGTTCTTGGAGCAGTGCCTATAGACTAATGTAAATGATCCTAAATATTATTATTTATAGATGAGAAAACTGAGGCCCGGTGATGTGTAAGGAGCCTCCCAGTTCTAAAACTATGACCGTAGAACCTTCAGCCGGAAAGATCTCTCCTTCCCTCCCCCTTCCCTCTAACTTAGCAATAGCAATAGAAACAAAATGCTTTTTTCTTTTAAGACTAGCTAGGTATTTCTGTTTTCTTTGCGGGTGAGCTCATTCTACCAACTACCTTCTCCATTTGTCAAGTGCAGCAGGCTATAAATATGGCTGCATTCATCTCCTCCTCCCCAGGTCCCAGAAAATGCACATAAATTTATATGCACCTAGATTTGGCAAGGGAAGCTATTGACTCCCAGGAGCCCTTGGTACACTGTACGTGTGGCCTTTGAGGACTCACAGTTGCCTGGCCCTGGCCCTACTCCCATTTGGCAGGCCATCAATTCTTAGGGAAGTGTGTCAGGGCTATACAAGGCCTCAAGAACATGGCCCTCCTAGTTGGATGGGAGAAGGCTGTCATATGAACTTCCCCAGAGTTTTCCAGGCCTTAGGAATATCCTTTATACATAGGCCCAAGCATCTGTCAGTGAACAACACAAAGTGAAACCACTGGGATGTGGTTCTGTATGACATGGTTTTGCCAGATTCTTTAGGCCACACAGGCTCTTCTCTCCTTTTCCTCTACCCTGTGCCAAGACATTCTTCTCTGGATCTTTAAGAGGAGCACAGCTGGCTTCCAGGAGGTAGAAGAAACTGTCTCAATGGGCCTTGTCTCCTAACATGAAGACAGAGAAGAAGCTTCTCTTTAAATCGTGGAATTGTGAAATCTTTCTTGTTGGGATCAGGACTAAGTTGACTGTGTTGCTCTGAGAGTTATTTCGACCATACTGGAGTAACAAATATTAATTTTTAATGACAAGAAGAATGTTGATATAATCAACCCTGCAATCAAAACCTGTACCACATCCAGAGGTTGAAGGAAACTGATTTTTTAAGTTCTCACACACACACACACACACACACGGGTGATAGTTGTATGCACTTTTACTATATCTATACAAAAGCACAGATGAACAAAACTCACTCAGACTAACGTCAACAGAAGGTTATTGATGAAGAGTCTCAATTATTTGGATAGTTCAAAGGAAATTCAATCTTGTTACCTTTAAGGTTCTAGAATAGCTCACAAAGGTATTTAATACTAAGGGTTAAATTTAGGGACCTTGACCTTGAAATTCAAAGAATCAGAGGATATAATGCTGGAAGGGACCTCATGTAGTCTAACTCCTTTACCTTACAAATAAGGAAACTGTGGGTGTCAACAGTTACATTAGGGATTCATTTGAAAGGAAGACACAAATATGAAATTAAACGTGTATTTACTCCTCAAGGTGAGGGTGTGTGTGTGTGTGTGTGTGCGCGCGCGCGCGCGCGCGCATGAGTGAAGTTTTTTAGTGCTTTGGTTTGTATTAAACATTAGCAAATTCTGTATTCTTACTACAACAATGACCCATCATTAAACAGCAACATTATATATGTAATCCTTGTGTCAGAAGCTCCCACCTGACACACAGGACCAGGCTACACTTTGGGTGACATCTCCCTTTTCTGGCTCATTACCCTCTCCCATATAATTTATAAATTTTAGCTTCTAACAACTGACCCCCCCATGCCCATTTGTGTACCTCTGCAAGTTCTTGGGCTCACAAAGCTCAAAGCACGAAAGTGATTTGTTACAAGAGGAGAACCTGTATCAAAGTCTGTGGAATATAATATAATATTCCCACAACCAACTTGCAAACCCTTTGTTCTTAAACACAGTGTCTTCCTCAAGAATGTAAACTCCTTTAGGCTGGGACTACCTTGTTTGTTTGTTTGTTTACATAATAGGTGCTGAATAAATACTTGTTAATGGGTTGACTGATCTGTGCTCTTAAATTTAAGCAAAAGGTCCTCATTGGGTGTCAGTCAACAAATAGTTACTAAGAACTTACTATGTGACAGACCATGTACTAAGTGCTAGGTATACAAAGAAAGGCTCCAAACCCCCACTCTCAAAGAGTTCACATTCAAATTCGGGGAGACAACAGGATATGTACAGGGTAAATTGGAGGTAATCACAGGGGGAAGGCACAAGCATTAAGGGGATGCAGGAAAGGCTTCTTGCAGAAGAAAGAATTTCAGCTGAGATTTAAAGGAAGTCACAGAAGCAAAGAGGCTGATGCCCAGAAGGGAGTTTAGAAAAGTACAAAGCAGTTAGGGATGTGAAGGGCTTTAAAAGCCAAACAGAAGAATTGTCTATTATATTACACATCAATTATATTCATCCTGGAGATAACAGGGAGGGGCTGAAGCTTAATGAGGAGAGGGATGATATGGTCAGACTTGGACTTTAGGAAGATGACCTTGATAACCTAATAAAAAATGGATTGGATGGGGAGAGACTTAAGGCAAAGAAATTCACCAACAGGTTATTTCAATAGTCCAGGCATGAGGTGACAAGAGCCACCAGGATGGTGGCAGTGTCAGAAGAGGGAAGAGGATGTATCGGAGAGATGTTGTGAAGGTAGAATTGATAGGATTGGAAGGAGGGGGAGGGGAGGGAAGAGGTGAGAGAGAAGTAAAGGATGACATGTAGATTGAAAGCCAGGGTGTCTGGGAAGAGAGTGGTGCCTTGGATAGTGGCAGGGAAATTTGGAAGAGGGGAGAGTCATCACACTTCAACATTCTTTCCATCTGTGTCTGGGCAGTGTGTCTCCTATACCTATCAGTGCTTTCCATGTGTTAAGCATCTCACTGTCTCCCCCACCCATCTCTTAATACGCCCTCTTAATTATTCTTTTAATTTACTAATCCCCTGGGGGAGCAGAGTATGGTGATTTAAATTACATAGAGTTGAGTCCCATAGCATGAAGAGATAGGAGATTGAGAGGGATCATGTATCTCATTGGTCCTATTGCACATGTGTGACCCTGGGCAAGTCACTTGACCCTGATGGCTTCAAGAAAACAAAAGACTCAAACTAGTATTGTTACATAGTGAGGAAAGAAAGATTTGTGGTATATTTCTGTTACCCTGCATACTCAAGCCGATGTTCTCCTTTTCCTCACATTGCTTCCCTCCACCCCCCCCAACAAAAATAAAAACAGTGGCTGTTCTAAACATACTGTTGATAGCCATACAGGAATCTGTATGGTTTATAAACCCATCTCTGGCAACTTGGGAACCAATTTTCTATTATAGAGAAGGAGGTCTATGCATAATAGAGAATTGGTGGCATAGTAAATTTCCATTTTGTCCCTGTTGTCTGGTTAGCCTCATTAGCACAATTGCTCTAAAGTTTTATCCCTGTGTGGTCCTGTTAAGGTTTCATTCAACTCTGTGACCACAGATTCTATTCCTTACCCTGACCAACAGTCATGTAAACACATGTCCTTGGCCACAAGTGAGATGGGCAAAGGAATGTGGATGGATGCATGGAAATCCATCCTTACTATTGGGGGAAAAACTATTCTGAGTAAGTGCCATGTGACAAGAGGAAAGGGTCAGTCATTCTAATATCATATGCTGGAAAACTCATAGTAAGGAAGAAGCCTGTTAAGGGTTCCATAAGGGTCATGAGAGATCATCTAGTTCAGCCTTCTTATTTTACAGATGAGGAAACTGAGATCCATAGAGGTCAAGAGACATATCCAAGGTCATGTAGGTGGTAAACTGGCAGAATTGGGATGGGAATCCAGGTCCTCTGATTTCAAATCTAGTATTCCTTTCATTGCGCCATGTACACTCTATTTTTAGGACTTAAGAGCTCTGGAGATATTAACACTAAAGTCAGAAATTATTACTCGTCTGGATCATACTTTTCAAGTAGGAGGTGACCTGCTCGTTTTACAAACAGTTAACTGAAGACCGAGAAGGTTGAATGGTATTTAGTCACAGAGTTAGGATTGAATATGGGTGGAAAGAGCACTAGGTTTAGAGCTAGAGGGTATGTGTTTGAATTTCTGCTCTGCTGCTTTGTGTCTGTGTGACCACAAAGTAGGAACGTAAAAAATGTTTATTTATTGAATTGAAAACTTCCCCTTCTCCTCAGTTTTCATATCTGTAGAAGAGAGAAATGGATTAGGTGATCTCCAAGGCCCCCTTCCATTTCTATAACCTAAGACATTAAGATGGAGAAATTGTGCCACAGAAATGTTTATTTTTTTTCAGGATCCAGAATAAGCATGTTTTTGTGTAAACTCACTGCTTCCGGAAAACCATGATAGTCTAAAGTTTCAAATTTGTCCTGGAGAGTTGAAATAGAATTTCAAGAAATAGCATTGCTGGAATCACTCCGAGTGGGAAATGGTGATTATTCAATTAAAATAAACATAATGATGGTTTTTGTTTATATTGTACCGTCTAACCAAGGAACTCACATGAATTTGCACACGTATAATCATAGGGCCAGACAGAAGAGGAAATATCATTTCAGCTCATCCCCCTGCCTCCATGCAGGACTACGCATCCTGTCCATAGCCTTTAATGGTTTTCCTGGAGATCCTCAGAGAGGTAAACTTCCTTTCCATCATCCCTTGGGATCACCTTCTGGTTTCTTTCCTTTACTGTGAAAAAGTTCTTTTGATGCAGTGGAAAGGGATGGTACGGCCCTTGTTCAGGTATCTGAAGCTCTGTCATATGGAAGGGGCAGGATGGGGGGGGGGGGTGAGACTTAGTCTGCTTAACCCCAGAAGGTGGGACAGAGCAATGAGCAGAAAGACAAGTTCTTTTCTTAATAGAAGGCAAAAAAACCCAAAACCCCAAAATAAACTTTCTGACAGTGTTGTTCCAACGTACCTACACTACCTGTAAGCATTCAAGCAAAGAAGGCTCAATTACAACTCATCAGCTAGGTTAGAGAGTGGATTCTCATTCACAAGATGACCTTTTTCAGTTCTAAGGTTCTGTGACTGCCAGTACGCTCCATTGAACTTCCCATCCATAGCATAGATGCTCTATGGAACTGGGAACTAAGCCTAATCTATACAAGCAGCTAAGTGGTACAGGGGGAAGAGAGAGGTCAAGCTGAGAAGTTCAAATTCCTAGACAAGTCCTTTAGCTTCTCCATGCATTGGTTTCCCTCTCTACAAAATGGAGATGGGCATCTAGATGATCCAGTGGATAGAGTGCAGGATCTGAAGTTAGCAAGACTCATTTCCATGAGTTCAAATCCAACCTTAGACACTTAGTTAGCTATGTGACCCTGGGCAAGTCACTTAACCCGGTTTGCCTCAGTTCTTCATCTGTAAAAAGAGATGGAGAAGGAAATGGCCAACCACTCCAGTATATTTGCCAAGAAAACCCCAAATGGAGTCACTAAGAATTGGACACGACTGAAATGCCAGAACAACAATAAGAAGAAATGGGGATGACGATGACATTTGTCTCACCAGGTTGTTCAAATCAAATGTAATGATATTTATTAATGTTTTTATAAACTTTAAAGTTCCATATAAATTTAGCTTTGATATTATCATTATTATCACAAACACAGAAACTCCTATGTCTATTATACCAGTGCTTTTTAACCCAGACTATACTTTGGACCAGTAAATCATTCACAATTTCTATTTCAGACTACTCCCCATAGTCTCAAAGCTAAGAACCTGTACAACTCAAAGTTAGGGGTCAGGAACCAAAGTATAGAGAGTTGGGTCAGGGAGATTCAGCATGCAGGGAAGAGTAGGAGCAGATGTCCATTTTAGTTTATGTGTTTTACAAAGAAAAGATCTTTGACAATAAAAGTTTTATGGATGGGGGAAATTTTGCTGTGTTGGTACTGGTCATTGGACCAGTAGTTACTGCATTAGATCATACTCTCTTATTAGATGAAAGACCTCAAATTTTTGTGTGTGTGTGTCATGGCTTTGTGGTCTAGATGTACATGATTGGCCATATGCTCAGGGAGAAGAGACAGCCACATACTAGATGTGGTGTGAGAGTAGAGAGGTATTGGAAATTCCCATCAATAGACTTCCTCCTTTGGCTTAAGGCTTGGTCTGTGGAAGATCCTGGTTGAAATATGAATCAATATCTTACCTGAGAGAGGGAGCCCATTCACAGTTGTTAATATATTAAGCACAATTAGCCTAATTTTCTAGCAGAGAAAGGTTGGTGCCCAGAGAATTGAAAGGACACAGAGCAATAGATTTTTGATTGGGAGTGGGGTATTGGCACATTGAGAGGTACTAAAGGGCAGGGTGCCAAAGTGGGTAGCTCTTAACCAGAGAAACCAGGATGGGGATGCTGGGTAACTTTGGGAATGGGAGGAAGTTCTATTTGAATGGGGAAGAAGATGACTTGGAAAGGTAGAGGGAATTTGGAGACAAAGAACCTGGCTTCTAATCCTCACTGTGCTACCTGTGTGACTCCAGTAAAGTCACTTAATCTTGCTAGTCTAAGTTCCTTCATCTATAAAATGCAGTGAACTAAATGGGCTTTAAAGCCCCTTGGAGTTCTAAGCCCTATTATATACAGCCTAGAAAGAGCCAAAGGTCATAGGATTATAGACCTATACCTAAAAGGGGTCTTAAAGACCCCCATTTGATGAGGAAACTGAGGCCAGGGAAGTTAAGTGACTTCCTCAGAGTCACACAGCTCATAAGTATCCAAGGTAGGATCTAAACTCAGGTTTCCCCCCCTCCAAATCCAGGGTTCTATAGGCTATACTCAGTAGCACTGACTTCTCTTTAGCTGCTTGCATCCCCACTAGCTAATCCATAGTAGCTCCGAGAAACAGCAATGAACAATTGACTTCTATCCTTTAAGAGTCTAGAACTCAGAGATGGTTAGGGCATTAGGTCTTGGCCAGGAGACCAAGTGAATTTTACACAAAGGGGGACAACTTATACACTAACATCAATGTTATAAAAATAAACAATTTTGAGAACTTTTATAAACTGACAAAGAATGCAATGAGTAGAAGTAGGAGAAAAATTGGAATCACAATACCACTATTAAAAAAAACCCTAAACAAACAAAAAACTTTGAAAGCTTTAAGAACTCTCATCAACAACAGGACCATCCATGATTCCAGACAACCAGTGATGAAGCATCTTATCCATCCATTGTCAGAGAAGTGATGGATTCAGGGTGCAGAATGGGATACAGTTTTTGGACATGGTTAATAAAGGAATTTGTTTAACTTGACTAGGCATATTTGTTATGAGGATTCTGTTTCCCTTCCCCCCCCCCAGTTGGGGAGCAGGGGCAAGTAGGAGGGAGAGAAAATAGATTTCTGCTCATTAAAAATATGAAATTTAATTTAAAAATTTTGGAAGGAATCAGAAAACTCATATGATATCATCTATACTAGGCCCATTATCAGTTTAATGATTCTAATTCCAAAATTAGGGAATTTAGAGACAGTATCTCATTGTCCTGGAACCAGCAGAGTCCTCACGGTTTCCCCTATCATGGAAACACAGGTACTTTTAAAACCCTACTCCCTCTCTTTGAAGCCCAGTCAAATGCTACCTCCTCTTAGAAGCCTTCTCAGATCCCCCTCATCCAGGAATGATTTCATAGGCATGAGTGTGCAGACTTTATGCATGCCCAAGGTAATGTCTCCCTTTTCTGCAGTCTTCCAGTATGGACTCCTGAATCATAAGCTGAATGTCTCATTTTAAAGGTGGTTTGTCCTCTCAAAGAGAGGTTAGATTTGGTGTTCTTGGTTCCAAAAGACAGAATTTGGAGTAATGAGTATGGAAGTTGTAAAGAAGAAAATTCAGCCTTGGTAAAAGGAGAATCTTGTTAACAATCACCCCAAATTAGAATGGGCTGCCTTGGGAGGTGGTGGGTAGGAAACAGGGATTCTTATTCAGGTACTGGTTGGATCAGATGGTTTCTAAGGGTCCTTCCAGCTTTGAGATGGTGGAATTGGACAATCTTCCATTGCCTTGTGACCTAAAAGATGAAGATTACTGAAAACAAACTTCCCCCACTTCACTTAACATCTCTGCAACATATTTCTTCAGCTTCAAAATGAATGTATTGGGACTAAATGACCTGCCATCTTCCTCCCAGTTCTAAATCTATGATACTCCAATGCTAAAACCTGTTTTCCCCTAGCCCTTACTTTAAATTTCCACCTAGTTAAGTACTGACCTCTTTCACCCACCTCTAACATGAATTTATGGAAAGAGCTCTGTATTTGGAGTCAGAGGATATGAGTTCAAATCCCAGCAACAAACCTTATGCAAGTCACTTAAACCTCATTGGGTCTCATTTCCCTCAACTTTAAAATGCATGAGATGACCTCTGAGGTCCTCACTAACTATAGGATCCTATGAAATCAGTCAGGACCCACTGTCCTCAGTTGCCCATGACTTTGATTCAGGTTAGGGTCTCAGAATTTAGAGCTGGAAGACTCTTTAGTAATCATCATCATGTGTACAAGTCAAGATCTCACTATTTTCTTCCATTAATTGGCTTCATTTTTTTCTATTTAGATGTTTGTGTGTTCTATTTATGTGTGTTTGCACCAAGATGTCTCATAACTACTGGCTCCCAGAGGGCAGACTATGCATCTAGCACTTTACCAAGTGGATGTCTAGCCAGGAGGTTATCTCATTCAGTGTCTTCATGTAATTAGTTATTAATATAAACATTTGGGGAAGATAATAACAAGATGATGGTCACTGTTCCCCTCCCTGCATCTCTTCTCTTTTTAAAGATGTGGCTTTGGTTAAAGTATCAGTAATATTTTTTAAAAATCACATTTTCATCAGCTCCCTAAGGAGAGGGTGGCCATTAGCCAGCATTACTTTCTCTGTACTATGTGGGGGCCTTTCAACAAAGAAAATTTCTTTTCAAGAATTTATTCTGGGTCACTCCCAAGAACATGGGGAGCTGATAACAGTGGGTCCTGATTAATTTCATAGGATCATGTAGTTGGAAGGGACCTCAGAGGTCATTTCATCCAAGCTCCTCATTTCAGAGGGGAGGAAAATGAGTCCCATTGCCTAAGATTCAGCGCTAGGATAAGAACCTGCATCCTTTGACTCCAAATTCAGTTTTTT
>CM053600.1:139027105-139082349 GCA_028646575.1 Pseudocheirus occidentalis
ACACACACACACACACACACACACACGCTTCCAACTCAAAGAGTTTTTAATCAGCCTGCAAGGGAGAAGAAAGTGAAAGAAAGAACTAGGGACAGAGCAGAGAAGGAATCCAGGGCCTCAACCAGAAAATTAACTCTTTCTCTGAGCATGAGACAAGGTCTTGGTTGGCTCCTTTTCAGAGTTAGAAAAGATGAGTAGGGAGAGATTGCAGGGAAGGGGAAGTAGGAAACAAACAAAGTACTGACTTTTAATTATTTAACTAAATATTTAATATAAAAATTTAATTATTTTATTAAAAGTACTAACTTAGTATTACTTTTAGAGACTTCTCCCCACCTCTGATCCCACTGTTGGTAGCTTCATCCTTCCACCATACAGGGGTAAACAGAAGAGGAACAATGAGGGAAGGATTTGTTTCCATCACTGTCCCCTTCGTCCAAGAGGAAGCGACAAGACTATTGACTTCCATTCATTACCCTCTTAACCAGAAGGAAAATTTGGTAGGTGTTAAGTTTCACACTCTGGGCATCTACCATAAGGGAACCATCCAAGAGGAGACCAGAAGAAAACATCACAAAGCTTTTTGCTGGGACTGGAGTTACCTCCTTTCTTCCAGAGTCTCTGTCTACTCTGTGGGAGTGTTTGAGGAGGTTGCATCTTACGGCAGAGGCCTTGATCTGAGTAGAGAAGAGGAATGTTATTGTATGGTAGGAGCCAAGAACAAATGTGGGTGAAGTTAGTTTGGTTTTATTTAGCAAAGGAAGTGTCATAACTGGCTATTTGGCAACCACAAAGTACAAACTCGGGGGGCAGGAGCAACATCTCCCTTACAGGAGAGACCACATGATATCATGGAAAGAAACCCGGCTCTAGAGTATAAGGTCTGGGCTTGATATACCAGGTCCGTGACTTGGACAAATCAATAAGTAATCTCCTAAGGATTCATTTTCTCCTCTGTAAAAAGGAGACAGATTGCAAGTTCTTACATAGATGTAGAGAGAACTATGAATCTATAAGGCTTGTTGGTTGCCTTCAATCCAGTTTAGCCTGTCTCCTGAGATGGTCCTACTGGTACATGCTACAGCTTCCTGGAGTCACAAGTGAGACTTGGGTGACAGATGGACACCAAAAGTAGGTGAGCAGCCCTCACAGCAGAGGGGCTAATCCTCCTTGAACACCCCAAATACCCCTTACACAAGGTAACCTATGCCAGGTGCTAAGTAAAAGACTCAAACAGTAAGTCCCACAGCAATTCAGATGAGAAAGTGATCACTTCCTAATGGATTGGTCAAGGGACTGTCTCATACTGTCACTCATTAGCTATGTTGCCTTAAGCAAATCACATTCTCTGAGCCTTAGTTTTCCTACATATTTTATTTTATTTCATGTTATTCTTGGTGTGTGTGTGTGTATGTCTGTGTGTGTCTGTGTGTGTGTCTGTGTCTGTGTGTGTGTGTGTAAATGGTGAGAGGGGTTGGACATTTGACTTTTTCACTGTGGGGAAATTCCCAGTGTGGAAAACTCCTCCTTTGATGGAACTCAGCAACTCCTCTGCAGTTTCTAGTCTCAGAGAACTGAACATGGACCCTGAGAAGGCCATGTCTTGTCCATGGTCATAGCAGCATACTGAGGTCTCCTTAACTTTAAGGCTTGCCCTCCATGATACTTCTCTTTCCCATCTGTAAAATGGGGGGTGAAAGCACTCAATGCTTCCAACTTTACAGGATTGTTGTGAGTAAAGCATTTTGTGAATTGTTAATAGATGAAGGTGATCTATTCTTATTTAGCTGGACCTTGAAAGACAGATAAGTTGCTGCCCTACTACCCCAACCTAGGACCACTGCTCTTTTGAAAAATATTATTCCTAAAACCACTAGGTTGGAGGGGAGAGGGAGGTGATCCCAAGGGGATGTTGGTTTCTTCATCTTTAAAACAAAAGGAGTAGGGATAGATAATTTTCTAATAGATTATTTCCATTCCCACCCCCATCCCTACTCCCAGCTGCACTTTAAAGAGATAGAGGTAAAGAGGAAGTGCATTTAAGGCATGTGGGATAGGCAATGCAAAAGCATGAAAGCAGAAGATGGAGTGTCATATATCATGAACAAAAAGAAGACCAGTTTGGTTGGATTATAGAGTATGGAAAGGAGAATAATGGATAATGAAAGATAAGTCAAGGCTAAACAAAGGGGTTTTCATTTTGTAAAACAGGAAGCCATCAGAGTTAAGTAGGGGAGTCAAATGGTCCAATCTCAGTTTAATGAAAACTACTTTAAATTCACATATAAAACAGATATAAGGTTTGTTGTAGAGTTGGAAGAAGAATGTCTCTAGCAGCATGAGGGATGAGAAAAGGTATTAAGCAAGCAGAAACAACTCCCCACAGGTAAATGCACATGTGCTGGGACTTGAGGGAAACTGGGAATTCTTAGAGGCAGAGGTGGATGCATTCTAGGCATAGGAAACAGTTTGTACAAAGGGATGGAGACAGGAGATGAAATGTTGTGTTCTAGGAACAGCAAGTAATTCTGTTTGACTGAAACATAGAGTGTGTGAAGAATATGCAGTAAGCCCAGAAAAGTAGGCTGGGCTTCAAATGCCAGTGGCTTCTGTGGGTTAAGACTATTTCTGTAAAGAGCTACTCTATTGACTGAGTTCTGTCAAACACTTCCTTGATGGATTTTCTTACCAAGGTGACTAAGTATCAGCCATGTATTTTTGGCAGTGTGGAGACCCAGCTCAAGTATTCATTGGAGTACAGATGGAAAGAAGGCAGAATCTTGGACCCAGGGCTTATTCTCAGAGTGTGTGTGGGGGTGGGAGGGAGTAAGGAGGGAAGAGAGGAAGGAGATTCAGAATCATTTGAAATTACACAAAGAGAGAAAATAGCTTCTCAATCTTCAAGTCATAATATTCCTTTAGCCTACAATATACATATCTAGTAGTCATATAGTCCTTGAAGGCAGAATGCTTTGCTGCCTTAGGACACTAAAACCAGCACTTACTGCGTAAATGACTTTTGTAGAATAAAAGTCACCTTGATGCTATCAATCCCAGACTTAACTCTCTTCTCAAGCCTCACTGCTTGAGCTGCCATGTTCTTAGAACTGGACGTGCTAATGGGTTGCTGCTAAAAGCCGGAAATAGTGAGAAAGTGACTCATCAGAAGAAATACACATAGTAATTGGTTCAGTTTTTCCTGGGCCTAAGGCATTTTTTTCTGATATCACATAGAGGTAGCTAGATGATGCAGTGGATAGAATGCTGGATTTTAAGTCAGGAGACCTTCTTCTAGTCATGAGCCTCATGCCTCCCATTTCCTGCTTGGGCAGCATGTGCATTGAGGGAAGGTGACAATGGGCTGGACCAGGCATATTCCCTCTGAGCCAAAGCAATGGCTTCTACCTGTGTCAGCCTAAGACCACATCTGCCTTCAGCTTCCAGCCCAACCACCCAGCTAAGATGTGGAGGATCTCTGGTGCAAAAAAGAGTAATCTTCCCTTTTGACTATAGGCTTTCTCTTTCCTACTGTTCTTGTTCCTTGAGAGAAGAGAAAGAGGAAAGTCCATTGGGAACAGGACTGCTTTCTCCTGTTGGGTAGGCCTTCCATCTCTTGCTGTGCCCTTTCCTGCCTAATCCGCAGTCTTTGGAGGAAGGATGTGGGGCATCCCATCTGACCAGGTACCACACTTGTCTCCAGTCTCATTTCAAGCCTCCTTTGGACAGAGGAATGGCACCTTCTACTCAGTGATGTACATTTGCACACCTGGTCGCAACCTACACATTACAGTGACTTTGAAGCTCTGGAGGTTATCCTCCAAACCCCATTTTTCACCTTCTCACCAACAGATTCTTTATTCCTATTCTCTTCAACTCTCCCATCCCAAAGTTCCCAACCAAACACAACTTAATTCTTTCATTGTGCCATTTGGAATGCCTGTTCCATAGGTTGAAAGTTTCCTTTCATCCTAAATATTTTCCTCTCTCCCATGAGTTCCTTTCTTATCCTGGATGCATTAACATTGTCTGTGCAGAAGCTTTTCTATTCCAAATAATCAAAGTTATCTTTTATTTCCTGTAATTACCTCTACATCTTGTTTAGTTAAGAATACTTCTCTTCCTCATTGGTGTGAGGGGTATATGATCTGCTTCTCTTCTGTTTTTTTAATAGTATGATCTTTACTAGGGCAGATAGATGTTGCAGTGGATAGAGCACTGCGTTTGGAATCAGGAGGACTCATCTTCCTGAGTTCAAATCCAGCCTTCAATACTTACTAGCTGTGTGACCCTGGGCAAGTCACTTAACCCTATTTGCCTTAGTTCTTCATCCATAAAATGATCAGAAGGAAATGGCAAAGCACTTCAGTATCTTTGCCAAGAAAATTCCAAAATGGGGTCATGAAGAGAAGGACCCAACAGAAAACAACAACTGATCTTTGTTTTAAAGATCATGTATCCATTTAGAATGTATTGTGAAATATGATATTCTATCACTTATTTTCAATATCTTCCTATCTACTGGCTCATCCCCTACTGTTTACAAACATGTTCATATCTTCCCTATCCTGTAAAAACTCTCGCTTGATGCTTCTATCCCTTCTCTTACCCCACATCTCTTCCACCTTTTGTGGCTAAATTCATTGAAAAGGCTATCTACAATCACTGTTTCTACCTTCTCTCCTCACACTCTCTTCTTAATCCTCTATAATCCAACTCCCTACCTATCATTCCACCAAAAGCACTCTCTCGGAAGTTTCAAGCCTTGTCCTGGATTTCTCTGCAGCCCTTGACACTGCTGATCACTCTTTCCTCTTTGACACTTCTGGGGACACCACTCTCTCCTGGTTCTTCTGCTACTTATCTGACCACTTCTTCTCTTTCTACTTTGTTGGATTCTTATCCAGATCACACCTTCCAATCACAGGGGTTCTCTCCTGGGCCCTCTTCTCTTCTCCCTCTGTACAACTTCACTTGGTCATCTCATCAGCTCCCATGGATTTAATTACCATTTCTATGTTGACAATTCTCGAATCTACCTATTCTTCCCCAGCCTCTTTACTGACCTCTAATCTTGCATCTCCAACTGTCTTTCCGACACCTCAAAGGGGATATCTAGCAGACTTCTTAAACTCATGGCCAAAACAGAACAAAACAGAATCTTTCCCCCCAAACCACTTCCCAACCATTCCTACCTTTCTTATTATTGTAAAGGGGAATATCATCCTCCCAGTCTCTCAGGCTGGCAATCTAGGCGTCATCCTGGATTCCTTACTATCTATCACCCCATGCCTCCCAAATTTCCAAAATTATTGCTAAGGTCTGTTGATTTCACCTTTGCAACATCTCTGGAGTGTGTCCCCTTCTCTCTCTGACACGGTCACCACTCAAGTGTACTCCTTCATCACTGCACGTTTGGACTATTGAAACAGTCTGCTGGTTGGTCTGCCTGTCTCCTATCTCTCTGTACTCCAGTTCATCCACTAACATGATTTTCCTAAATACAGGTCTAGAAAAGTTCCCTCCTCTACTCAATAAATGCCAGTGGCTCCCTATCACTTCCAGGATCAAATATAAAATCCTCTGTTTCGCATTCAAAGCCTTTTATAAACTAGCCCCCTCCTATCTTTCCAGCCTTCTTATACCTTACAACCCATATTCTTCAATGCTGGTCTCCTTGTTCCACAAACAAGACACTCCATCCCAGCTTTGGGCATTTTGTCTGACTGTTCCTCATGCCTGGAATGCTTTCCCTCCTCTTCTCTGCCTATATTGCCTTTCCTGGGTTCCTTTGAGTCTCAACTAGCGTTCCACCTTCTGCAGGAAACCTTTCTCCACTTCTCTTAATTTTAATTCCTTCTCTTTCTGAATTATTTTTGATTTGTCCTACACATAGGTTGTTTGAACATATTTGTTTGCTTGTTGTCTCCTCTATAAGATTGTTGGCAGCTTGAGGCCAGGGACTTTCTTTTGTGTCTTTTCGTATCCCTAGGGCTTATCATAATGACTGGCATATAGTAGGCAGTTCAATACATTTTTATTGACTGCCTGCCTGCCTGCCTTACTAAGCAGTGTGATCCTGGGCAAATGACTCAACAACATCAAGCCTCAGTTTCCTCTTTTGTAAAATATAGATAATAATAGCACCTGCCTCCTGAGATTGTTGTGAGGACCAAATGAGATAACATGCATAAAGTGCTTTATTATTATTAAATTAGTGCCCAGGGGACCTGGCAAGTAGTGAAGTCCACACCTTCTTACTCCAGGTCCTAATAAGGATGACTTTGAGAAGAATCAGAGGAGGTCACACTGTCTTGAACAGAGGCTTCTGGAACTTCTAGGTTGAATTTAAACCTCCTTAAAAGGAGGTAAACTTAAATGTATCATTCTTTTTTTTAAATAGTATTTTATCTTTTCTAATTACATGTAAAGATAATTTCTAACATTCATTTTTATAAGATTTTGAGCTCCAAATTTCTCTCTCCCTTTCTCCCTTTCCTCCTTCCAAAAACAGTAAACCATTTGATATGGGTTACATACGTATAATTATGTAAAACATATTTCCATATTAGTCATGCTGTGAAAGAAAAAACAGAACAAAAGGGAAAAAACCTATGAAAAGTAAAGAAAGTGAAAATAGTATACTTTAATCTACATTCAGACTCCATTAATTCTTCCTCTGGATAGTGTTTTCCATGATGTGTCTTTTGAAATTGTCTCGGATCATTGTACTGCTGAGAAGAATTAAGTCAATTATAGTTGATCATTATACAATGTTACTGTTACTGTGTACAGTGTTCTCCTGGTTCTACTCACTTCATTCAGCATCTGTTCATACGAGTCTTTCTCATTTTTTTTTCTGAAATCTGCCTGCTCTTCATTTCTTATAGCACGATAGTATTCCATTATATTCATATACCTGTGCCAGCCATTCTCAACCTGTGAGTTGCAACCTCTTTAGGGGTCGAACAACCCTTTCACAGGGGTCATCGAAGACCATTGGAAAACACATATTTCTGATGGTCTTAGGAACTGAGACACTGCTCTATTTGTCTCCAGGTGTATCCACCCCCATGCAGATACGTCCACATATGAGTATTAAAGGGCTGCGGCATTAGGAAGGTTGAGAACCACTACAAACTGACTGGCAGGTGTTTACTCTACCCCAGTGGCTACTGTCACAGTAATTCCTCAGCCCAAGATTCCACAAGGGCTTGTCAATACTGAAGTCTATCGTAGAAGTCCCTCTCTTTGGTGTGAGACCACTGTGTCCAAATGACTTTGCAAAGGCACCTTACTATAGAAAAGTAACTGTCTCTTGCACTTCCAGCTCCTATGGGCTTAGCTGTGTTGTTTTTCATTTCCTTTTCCCTCATCACAGTAGAGGTAGCATGTGTTGCAGGAAGAGAGTTGGTTCTGGTATCAGAAGTCCTGAGTTAGAACCATTGCTCAGCCACTTACAACTTGGGCGACTTAAAGGAAGTTACTTCATCTGTCTTTTAGATTAGAGAGCCTCTGAAGTCCCTTTCAGCTCTGATACAACAATCTTTTCCCAACAAGTTTACCCTGTTGAAAGTCCCATCCTCTGAGCTTCTACTCCTTTCCTGGTAGCCCAAGCTTGACTTCTTCTGAGGGATCATTTTCTTCTTCCGTTTTCTTCCATTTTCTTATTCCATTACTGCTCTTCTCTCCATTTCTCAGAATGTATTTGTGTCCTATGTGAAATATTATGCCATAGTCCAGATGTGCTCTCCCCATTCTATTGCTAGGGTTTGACTTTCTCGGCCTCAAAGAGACATAGCGATGTCGTAGAGAGAAGGTAGGATCTGGAACCAGGACAGAATTTGAATTCTATCTCATACTTTTGGGGAGCATTTGTACACTGTCTGCTATGTGCCAGGTACTACGTTAAACAATTTTTACAAATGTTATCTCATTTAATCTTTACATCACCCTTTGAGGTAGGTGTTACTATTACTTCCATTTTACAGATGAGGAAACTGAGGCAAACAGAAGTTAAGTGACTTACCCAGGAACACATAACTAGTAAGTGTCTGAGGCCAGATTTAACTCAGATCCCTCTGATTCTAGGTCAAGGGCTCCAACCACTGGGCTACCAGTAGTTGTGTGATCTTGGGGAAGTCACTTATTCTAAGTCTCAGTTTTCTAATAGTTCTTATTTCTCTACAAAATGAGGAATGATAATAATGCTTAAAATCCCTACCTCGCTGTTTGTGGAGAAGTTTAAGTGAGAAAATATTTATAGAAGCCATAGAGCTCCAGGAAAAAAGTCAGTCAGGGCATCTAGGTGGCACAGTGGATAGAGTGCCAGGCCTGGAGTCAGGAAACTGTTGTCATTTCAGTCAGGCCAACAGGTTTAAACGACTCATTCAGGGGCATATAACCAATAAGAGTCGGAGGCTGGATTTGAACTTTGACACTCTGATCCACTGGCTCATCTAGCTGTCCCTGACGCCTAAGAAGGAAGAGCTGAGTTCAAATCCCACCTCAGATACCTGCCTAGCTGTGTGACCCTGGACAAGTCACTTAACTCAGTTTCCTCATCTGTAAAATGAGCTGGAGAAGGAAATGGCCAACCACCCCAGTCAGTATCTTTACCAAGAAACCACTAAATGGGGTTAAATGAGTTGGACTTGACTAAACTGACTAAATAACAATAAGGAATCTCACATATACTTGCTTACCTCTTCTGTTCCCTATCCTTATCCCAGTCCCCATTATCATGATTACCTGGGCAATAATGTAGCCTTGGGGATAACCTTGGGGAAACCTACTGGTTTTCTAATACCCATTATCAAATCCAACCCTTATCTTTCTTGCCTCACCTTTTGTTCTGATAGGGTTAACACCACAAAACTTGCAAATTGGGAGATCATGGCCAAAGCAAAACAAACAAAAGAAAACCGAATCTTATTATCTAGGTGTTTCAGTTTCCAGCATTCTCCTCCACCCACAGAAAAATGATCCATTTAAACCAGATTTTTCTTATTAACAAGCTTCATACTAAATAACTTCAGCTGTGTTTGTTGATTTATAGGGCTCAGAGTGTGAGGCTTTACCTTGGACAACTCTCTAGATGGGGCTGGATGAATCACAGACTGCTGAGGTAGAGCTTGCTATCCCAGTGACTTCTCCCTAGGCATTTTAGCAATGAGGACTGACCATACTAACGGCCACAGCCAGAACAACACAGAAAACATTCCCATGAGAAGGAGCATGGAGATACCATAGATTTTGTCATGGGAAGAGATACATTATGGGAGATGGATTTGACCTGTGGGATGTCTGGTAAATCCTGCCAGGTGGGTGGGTGACTGGTGGTATGTCCCTGATGCTAATAAACCAGGGGTCTAATAAATGATGCAATCTTTTTTTATTTTTTTGTGAGGGCTACAGCAAAACAGAGAAAAATGAATTTATTGACTTGCATTATAAACCTTACAACTCTACATCTTTACAAAACTGAATGCGCAAAATGTTTTCCTTTTGTTGCAATCACTTGTTTTGAATGCTTTGGCAACCAATTCATAAGATTTGACACATGCTTTAATTCATCACAGAACAACACTTTTTATTGAATATGAAGCATACAGTCATTTTTTTCCAAGTCTAGCCTTGATTATAGACCACAGATTGTTGTTGTTGTTTTTTAACTTCAACTTTTCAATTAACAGGTACTTTTCTTATTTCTCTTCTATCGCCCCTTAAAAAAAGGAAAAAAAAAATCTTTGCACAAATTTGCATGAACTGTTCATTCTTCTTCTCCTTCACCCTAAATCGGATCATTTCAACTTTTCAAAGATTCCTGACCTAATTTATCCGACTTTTTATTTCTCTAGTTTTTTCACTACAGTATTTACCTGTTTACTGGGACTTGGGATTGGTTGGGAGTACTGGAGAATCACGTGTTGTGAGAAAGGCTAGACGTGGTATGATATTGAGAGGGGTGGCCATAGAGGAAAAGGAATTAAGTCTGAATGTTTGAATCCTGGTTCTGAGATACCTATATATTTATGTGTGCCCACAAAGGTATGTTCATATGCATATGTGCACACATGTATTTGAAGGTGTATGTGTGGCAAAGCAGATGACAAAGCAATACACATGTGTAGATAATGCATTGTGTACAGATGTACATGCATGTGTGTATGCATGTATATAAGGGGTCTGTGTATGTGGGTACACATATGTATGTTGTATTTAGGCACCTATGGGTATAGATGTGGGCACATATGCACACACACACACACATTGATGCATTATCTGTGCGATCTAAGCTTCCTTCTAATTCTAAATCTTTCTGTGACCCCAAGTTAGTCGTTCTTGCAGGACACTGAACTAATGGCTAAAAGGAGAATTTTGGATTATTTATGATTTGGGTTTATCTCTGCTTTGCTTGTGCTCTAATACAATGGATAATCTAAGTCTGAGAGGTGGTTAGAGGACAGTGAGAGGCATTTAGGATAGGAGGCCAGTCTTGGAGGCAGGAAAACTTGGATTCAAAGTCAACTTCTGATGCATATTGACTATGTGGCCCGGGGAAAGACACTTCAGCTCTCAATGTCCCAGGCAACTATGATGAATTACAGATAAGTCAGCAACCTGAATGCATGGAAGCTTTTTATACATGGGACTTCCACCTTTTCCTCCTCTTTCCCATCCTCCTCCTCTTTTTCTTCCCCTTCCTCCTCTTCTTTTTCCTCCCCTTCCTCCTCTTCCTCTTCCTCCTCTTTCCCTCCTTCTCTTTTCCCACCTTTTCCTCTTCCTCATCTTCATCTAGGGCTTTAAGTTTTATAAAGCAGTCTGCAAACATATTTTAATGTAATATTAACCCCATGAGGCGGATGCTACAGATTATACTATTGTCTTTTTTACAGGTGAGGAAACTGAGGCAGAGATGAATAAAATAATTTGCCCAGAGTCCCACAACTAGTAAATGCCTGGGACAGGATATGAACTCAGATTTTCCTGACTTGAAGTCCATTATATGATTAAAAAAAAAAAGAACAAAGCACAAAATCCAAGGTTGGCAGTTCCTAACTTTCTCTGGTCCACCCCAAACCACCATCGGCCCACACAAATAGCTCATCCTTGTAGACTCTCAGACCTATATAAACACACCATGCCCAGACAAAATTCTTAGACCTACAAGCGAGTATGCATGCCAACATACACCCACGCCCATACCCACTTCTGTCCTAGATAAACATAGCCACCTTTTTTGAGTTTTGTTTTCCTGATGGCCACAAGAACAAAAAGACTTCAGATGGAAACTTCATTCCGGTTTTTTTTTTTTAAGTTTTTTATTTGTCTTCCCAGTCCTGGAAAAGGCAAAAGACTGTTTCATTCTTCATCAATTCAGGGAATATGGATGGGGTGATCTGTTTGTGTGTGAAACCAGGGTGGGAGACTGAGGGGAGGAGGCAAGCTGGACTGGGGCCGAGGCACCACTGTTTAAATAGGGTTGGGCCTTATTTTCCCTGCTGGGGCCTCTTATCTGTGGGTTCTATGAGATAGAAAAACACCAACTGTTAGCAAGATAATCCAATTTCCTTTCTCTCTCGCTCTGAGGAGATCTACTCTGTCCCTCCTGCCCCAGCTTCATGCTGGGTCTCAGTCAGGCTAGAACTTCTTACCCCTCCAGCAGAATTCATATCAAAGGCTCCACCCCCTAGGGTTCATTACAAGGCATTTATTTCTGCATATTCTGGGAGGCCCAGAGGATAACGTGATTGCAATGTAAATTAGTTGACCATAATTTCAACTCTATCCCCATTTTCTGTTTTCTTCCCTCCTACCTACTCCCCAACTTTTTGAATCATTTTTTTTTAAGTTATCCTCCAAAGTCACAGCTACTGAGCACTGATAGCCTCAAGAAGGTGTCTGACTGGGCCGCTTGCCAAGGAATTAAAAAATACCCTGGAAATAGGGCTGACCTAGCCCTTAAAGATGCTGGTCTATCTATACCAGGCTCTGTGCATCAGTTTGTTGGTTTGACTAAATTCAAGTTCATTCCCGATCCAGAGGATTTCAATAGGTTCTTGGGGGGGGGGGGAGGGGGAGTGTTGAAGCCAATCTGGAAGCTCCAAGATAGACTCTGAGTTGGTGAAGATTGAAATTGCACCTTTATTTTTGGTCTAGATTTTCCAACAGAGGATATGTACAATAATTTGTATTTCATAGTCCTTCCTTTTCCCACTGCCCTTCTTCCAAACTCCACTTGAAGCCATTAAGCTGAGATTTTAAAGCAAGGCATACAAGGGAGAGACAGAGCAGGCAGATATAAAGAGAGAGATAGAGATAGAGAGAGAGAGAGAGAGAGAGAGAGAGAGAGATCACTTAGCCTCTGTGCCTCAGTTTCCTTGTCTGTAAGATGGGGATAATAATAATACCTAACTCACAGGTTTCTTGTGAGGCTCAAATGAATTGACATATATAAAGTGCTTTGCAAACCTTAAGGCACCATATAAATGTTAGGTAGTATTATTGTTATTGTTACTGTTAACACCTCCCTCTTGAAATCACCTAGTATTTACTTAGTACATATTTTATATACTTATCTGTATGTGTGCTTCCCCCAAGAGAATATGAACTCCTTAAGGTAGAGACTTTGTGTGTATCTTTGTATTTCTAATACCCAGCATAGTCCCTGCTAGAACAGTAATAGACACTAAAAACTTGGTGATTGATGGATATAAACTGGAAAAAGCTAGGCGGCAAATGAATGGAGTGCTGGAACTGGAGTCAAGAAGACTCATCTTCCTGAGTTCAAATGTGGTCTCAGATAATTACTAGCTGTGTGATCCTGGGCAAGTCACTTAACTCTATTTACCTCTATTTTCTTATCTCTAAAAGGACTTGAAGAAGGAAACAGCAAACCACTTCAGTATCCTTGCCAAGAAAACCCCAAATGGGGTCATGAAGAGTCAGACTGAACAATGAACAGAAGGGTAAACCACAGTGGTGGTTTCTGGGGATGCAAAGACAAAAAAATCCCTGTCATCAAAGAGTTTACATTATACAGAAGAGTAGAACGTGTAAACAGATAAGCAAAAATGATACATCAAAGAGGGAGATAGCTCTCAGCTAAGGGGATCAGGAAGGGCTTCAAGAAAAGTCAATGAGTATTAATTAGCTTACTATGTGTAAGCAGTGTCCTGACTCTGGGAATATAAGAAGGTACCCATTTAGGGGAATGGTGGACAAAGTCTGCCAAGTCAAGAGAAAAATCTGGAGAGGAATAAAGATCTAACTAGTCTGGGCACTTTCCTCAAAACAGACGTTACCAGAGTATTGAAATGTACAAATTTTCCTTTTAACAGGAAGAACAAACCAATGAGTGGAAGAGGTTGCAGGAGTGGAATGAATTTCTACAATGAAAAAGCAACAAGTAGAGAGGATTTTGGGGGTAGGAAGCTACTGTAACATGGCAGAGAAAACCCAGAGGATTTTCTGGAGAGGAAGACAGGGCTGGTCTCTGCACTTTCCTGAAAATGGAGGTTCTGGAAGAAACCAACCAGAGAAAGGAGTTGAATGAACTTTTAGGATGAAAAGGCCAGGGGTAGAGAAATTATTTGTCACCTATGATATTGAATTCTGCTAAAGCTGTTTAATACCAAATTATTGTCAGTGAGCTGGGGCTAGATAGAAGGATGTTATGAAAGGATGCTAAGGATTTGAAGAGGCTCAAGGAAGGAAGACTTGTCTCTACTACTGCTGCTGTCCCAGGAGGTGGCCAAAGATGGATAAAATAAAAGACTGGGGGACTCTTGACCCCCCCCAAACAATCCAGATTTTCTGGGTAACCAAGTTAAAATCAGCATCAGTGAGTCAATGGTCAAGAGCAAGGGTTAGTGGTGGAGAGGAGTATGGAAAAATGGATAGTAATTAAAGCCGAGAGCTTGGTGAAACCATAGCCAGATTCCAGGTCAAAACAAAAGAGTAAAGAAGTGGATCTCTTCATGATTCTGAAACATCATCCTGGGATTTCCAACAGAAATGGAAGCTTTTGAAGTTCACCATAGCCCAGCCTTCTGCTCCCCTCAGTCCAGGGGAAGCCGCTATTAGTCAAGTAAAGCCCAGCCCTGAGCCACAGGAATGAAAGACTCCCTGTTGGTATGAAAATATTCGTATCTGAAAAAGTAAGTATCATCTTAGAAAGGTTAGAGGGAAATCACACAATTTTCAAATGGAAGTTGCCCTTTAATTCTAATGAAAAGGGCCTTTTTTTTTAAGAGACCACCACAAATTTCCACATTGTGAATACCTATCTGGCTTTTCTGAGGGGCATTTTATTCTTTCTGTTCTTATGGGTCCTTGACTCTCAATGCATCAGATAGAAAGTAACTCCTGAAGCTTGAATGAAGAAGTCACAGGCCAAATACAAGAAGGGCTACTTTTGGAAACATGGATTCAACTTAGAGAGTTCTTACAGGCCTTTAAAAAAAAAGCAGGCATAGGCTAGAAATGTGAAATTGCACAAACATTGACTACCACCTGAATACTAGGTGAATCCTATGGCAATAGAAAAATTCTAGCAAGTTACCTAACGTATAGAGATTAAGTGACATGGCCAGGGCTACACATTGTTAGATGCTGATTTAAACCCAGGCTTTCCTGACTCTAAGCTTGTGTTAGTGTGTATGTGTATGTGTAGATGTGTATGGATATAGGGTGTTGGGTCCAAATCTGTCACTTCATTGCTGTAGGAACTCTAGGCATATAAACTCTTTCCATTAATGCAGATCGGCATCTTTTCTATAATTTGGAATCCTTGACTGGGGTAGGGAACCTGTGGCCTTAAGGCCATGTGTGACTTTCTAGGTCCTCAAGTGCAGCCTTTTGACTGAATCCAAACTTCACAGAATAAATCCCCTTTATAAAAGGATTTGTTCTGTAAAACTTGGACTCAGTCAAAAGGCCACACCCAAGGACCTAGAAGGCTACATGTGGCCTCAAGGCTGCAGGTTCCCCACCCCTGTGCTGTCCAGTTAGTCTGCCAGTATGTATCAAATGTCAAACTTGAACTCAGGTCTTCTTAATTTATCAGGTCTACACTCTGTCCGCTCTACCAAGGTGCCTCCAGGCACTGAAGGTACAAAACCATAAAACAGTCTTGGTCCAAAAAAAAAAACAAACCAACCAACAACACACATGTTTATTGGCTTTTTTTCTTAACCCTTCTTGAATCTTAAAGTTCTATCATGAGAAGTTAGTGATATGAGGAGCATATCGGTAACAATTGGAGATTATGGAGTGGCTTAGTAATACAGTCCTACCAAATCATCTCTGTGTTTTAGTGGAAGAGATAAAACAGTACTCAGGATGGACCATGAGTTCAATCTGATATATTGTTTGTTATATGTGACTCAGAGATCAGGGGGCAAAAGGTACACGTTGGAGTTGGTGAAGAAGAGGTGGCCTCGGTTTCCTCACCTGTACATTCATAGTAGCCCATACTTATATAACCTTGCTTTTTACAAAGCATCTTCTGTAAGGATAGTCAAGCTTTATTCACACTTTATAGATGAGGAAACTGAGGTTCATGGAGATGAATGGCTTGCCCATAGTCAAAGCAAACAAGCGGCAGACCTGGAATTCAAATTGGAATTCACAGTGCCGTGTTCTTTTTACACCAAGGGTTAGATGTGATTTTTCATGTTTCTTCGTGGTTCTGTGAAATTACAAAGTTCCTTTACTGCCCCTAAGCTTCTCCTGAAAACAAAGGGCCCATCTTTTTTATTATACATGTATATTTTACTCCCTTCTATGAACACTCTGATCCAGCTCCACCAACTTGCTTGTTCCTTACTGACAACATTATGCCTCTTGGCTGTCTCTCATACCTGAAAGCCCTTTCTCCTCACCTCTACCTGTAGCTGCCCTGGCTTCCTTCAGGATCGAGCTCCAATTCCTTTCTTCTGTTAGAGGCTTTTCCCAGATCCATCCTCCCTCCCTTATTTTTCTCTGCAATTACCTTCCAATTACACTATATATCTCTTACATGCACATATTCATTTGCATGTCACCTCCCTCATTAGAATACCAATTCCTTGAGTGCAGGGCCAATGTTTCTGCTTCTCTGTGTGTCCCCATGGCTGAGCATGGTACATTGTACATGGGAATCACTTCATAAATGCTTGTTAACTGTGATTATTGTTGTTTGTCCTTTGTTCTGGAAGAGGACCAAAGACATCAGGAAGGTGGTGCCATGCCTTGCAAGTGAATTGGATTTACATGAGAGAAGTTTGTGTGAAGTCACCAGACTCTCTCTCCTCCAGAGTCATCTGGGTCCATTGGCCAGATCTCAATCAGGATGACAAAAATGGCCCCGGGCTTGTTAACTAAGTGACAACAGGGCAGTGAGATGTGGAAATGCAAGAATCTGAAGAACTGAAAGGGCGCACTGGAGAAGTACAATGTGGAATGTGAGCATCTGTTTTCATTTTTTATGTTTATTTTTTGGATCACCAGACCTTAATACAATGCCTGGTAGATGCTTAATAAGTGCTTGTTGATTGGTTGAGTAGGTTACAATAAATAAGTAATGAGGAAACTTGAAGGAAAATGGGAATGAAAAGGCCATCAAGGAATTGTATGATGAAATAAGACAGGCTGGTCCCATGGTGAGGGAAAGGAATGGTGGGGGGGGCCAGCCCCTGGGAATGTCAGTAGAGAGTGAAGAAAGCCACAGACATGTTGAGCAGACCTCCCTGTGGGAAATATATAGGTCAGACAAGAGTCACATAGGATGGGTTATGATCTATGTCTTTGGAGGGAACATTGGAATTGATGAGGTCCCATCTATTTGAGTATGAAATAGAACAAGGAATATGGGAATAAGCATTTAGATAGTGTTTTGTAACAGGCTACACAAACAGTGCTTTACAAATATCATCTGACTTGATTCTCACACCACAACCCTGGAACCAAGGAAACCTGGCTTCTAACAACAGCTCTGTCATTAGCTAGCTATAGAGACGGGTTGCTTATTCAACCTGTCTAGGTTAGCATGGGAAAGAGAGAAAAAGGAAAAGCCAGAGGAGGAAAAAGGAAGAGAAGGGAAGAAGTCTCATCTCATTCTGGTGAAATTTCATTTTATATTTGTGGTTCAGTCATTTCCAACTCTTTGTGACCCCATTTGAGGTTTTCTTGGCAGAGATACTACAGTGGTTTGCCATTTCCTCCTCCGGCTCATTTGGAGGCAAAGAGGGTTAAGTGACATGGTTAGGGTCACACAGCTAGTAAGTGTCTGAGGTCACATTTGAACTCAGGTCTTCCTGATTCTAGGTGATTGAATCACCTAACGGCCCCTCTGTTTTTGTATAATCCACTTTAAATGAAGTAAAAGGCAGTGTTTGAAAAATTTGACATTTTATCTTCCTTACAGAGCTCAAAAAACCATCTGCTTCATGATGTCTTCCTTAATTCTTTTACCCCCCAACAAGAAGTGATTTAAATGATGTTATATATGAGATTTTAATATCATTTATAATACCATTGTATAACATAATATATTAACTAAAACGAAACAGGTAGTTTTTTCATTAATTGTCACTTAAATTCAGGGGAATATTTTTTTTTCCTCAAAAATCTTTGTGGGAATTGCAAATACCCATGACCTCTCTTCTTCCCTCTCCCCTCAAAAAAAAATTTTGTTTTTAACAAAATTATTTTGGTTCTGGGAAAATAGGATTTGATAGTATTAAGCACTGGGGCTGGGCCTACCTCCCTCATTGTTTCAAAACCTTTTCCACTTTACATTCAGAAAGAGCTTAACTTCAGTCCCAATTTGGTTTCAATCACTTCCCCCCTACCTCATCCCTGTGTACAAATGCATCTGGGCCTGTTAACTTCAAAGGAAGTTCCACTTGAGCAGGAGAGATATGGGGGTACAGATGGATGGGAAGGGGCCCCTCTTTATTAGGATTTACAAAGCACTTATAATCATTAACTTGTTATCCTTAAGGACTAACTCCCATTGGCTTTGATGAGAACAAAACAGAAGTGACGGTATCCTCCAAACTTTCCTTTTAACTGCGTATTAGGGTAAAAACAATAACAATATAAATAACTAGCATTAATATAACATTTTAAAGACCTCCAAGTGCTTTGAATATTTCTAATTAGGTACACAATTATTAGGGTTTTCATTTTGTAGATGAGTCTTTGAAGAGTTACATGATTTGTTCAATATCACACAGTACCAGCATATGTATCAGGGGCATGATTTGAACCTGGGTCTTCCTGAGTTCTCGTTCAGCACTTCATCCACTATGACAAGCTGCCTCTAATACAGAGATGCTTCTTCAAACAGTGGAAGGGCAACTGGAAGCTGCCCTGATGGAATGGATGGCAATAAACTTTCCGAATAGTAGCATTTGATCTAATATTGCCTCTCTACCAAATGATCTCAAAACAATTTTCAGGTGAAAAAAATCACCCTTTAAAAAAGGAGATGGGGGGTGGCTAGGTGGTGCAGTGAATAGAGCACCGGCCCTGGAGTCAGGAGTGCCTGAGTTCAAATCTGGCCTCAGACACTTAACACAAAAAACTAGCCATGTGACCTTGGGCAAGTCACTTAACCCCAACTGCCCTCCAAAAAAAAAATAATAATAAAAAAATAAAAAATGAGATGGGAAGCATGTATTCCAGCACTCCCCAGGTTCCTCCAGGATGGGAGATTTCTGACATAAAAGTTGCCTATGTGATGCTAACAGCAATAGCCTGCCGCTGTAACCAATTCACAGTCCCTCACTGGAAAGTTTATGGCCAAGAATCAGTCCATCTTTCAACAAGAAAATCCCCACAGATGCTAGTGAGATTCTGGGATAAAACTGAACAGGCCCCAGAACTTGAGAAAATATTCAGTCTAAGACGAAGAGAATTTGGGGGTCACCAGTGCAAGCAATAAAAAATTTCTTGAAAGCGCTCTCTATCCATTTGGTCATTGGACTTAATATTTGATAAGTCAGTAAGTTAAGTCAACAGGTTTTATTAAACACCTTCTACACCCTGGGTGCTGTGTGAAGTCCTGTGGGTACAAAGAAAGGCAAATAACTGTCTAGGAGCTCACAGTCTAAGAAGGAAGATAACACGCAAGCAATTCTGTATAAAGAAGATAAATACAGGACACAATGGAGATAGAGGAAAGGATCAGGGGGAAGAAGCTGGAATTAAGGAGCATTGAGGAAAAGCTTTTTGCAGCTTGTGGGACCTGAAGAAAGTCAGGAGGGAGAGACGAGGAAGACCATTCCAGGCATGGGGACACTCAGTGAAAATGCCATAGTGAAACTGTATTATTTGAGGGAACTAATTTTTGCTTTTTATTCTTTGCAGGGAAAGAATAAGTCAATTGGCTAGCAAGGTAGAAGCTTGGAACAACTTCAAAGTCTTTTTAAAGCAAACAATTATTTGGAATGTAGACACACTATCAGAACTTTAACTAGAGAGGCGACCTTGGACCTGGGTGGGAAAGACAGACCTTGGACCCTAGGACACCAGTCCCTAGGCTATCAATGCTCCTGGAAGAGTTAGTGGGGAGAGGCTCAAAGGAAGGCACAGTGTGCTGGTTTCTTACATTAACTTAAATTCCTGCTAACTGGGTGCTTAGCTCATTTGTTTCTACCTGCTGAAGAAGTCTGAGCACTGTCAGTACTCTCTAAATGTTGGTAGCTTGGGAAAAAAGTCCCAGTCACCCTGCCCTGGTCACTGCTGCTCTCCCTTAGGCCTTAGGCCCCCACCTTTCTTTGACCAGGACTTCAGGTGATTGTGATTCTGACATGGAGATGGTCAGACTACCTGAACTACTTGACTCCCTTCAAATAACCACACAAATTACTTTTCCTAGAAACAACATAAATCCATTTCACTGATTGAAGACTCATCTGTGCTTAAAATACCACTTTCCCTTATACCACATGTTACATCTCTCCACTGATATTTTTTCCAAGTGCTTTAAATAGCACGTAATCCTACCCTCTTGTCCTTAGAGATGAAGAAATTAAGATAGACTTCCCTGCCCAAAGTCACCATCAAACCTTGGCTCTTACTGTTGGCTCTAGGCCTCTACCAGAATAGCTTTCTCCTGGAATGATTCTCTGACCCCATTCTATCTAGAAGTCATTTGGCATGACTGATAGAAGAACTTGTTTCATTTGTGGGAAAAGGTAATAGGAGAATGAAGCAATGCTGACCCTAAAAGGGCTTAGTCCAAGGTGAAAAATCAGAGACTAGAGCTCAGGCTTTGTGAGTTCTAGTTCTAAGTGGGTGGGATGGATAAAGTGCTAGGCCTGAAGTTTGAAAGACCTGAGTCCATTCCAACTTCACACACTTAACTCGTGGCATGACCCTGGATAAGTTTGTTTATCACTGTTTCCTCATCTGTATAATGGGAATGATAAATAGCAGTTCCTACCTCATTATCAGTGAGATAATATTTGTAAAGTGATTAGCACAATGCCTGGTACATAATAACTGGTTATTAAATGCATATTCCCTCCTCCTTCCCTTGAGGAGCCTATAGTCTTATGGAAGAAGACAACATACATACAAAGAGGAACCTAGTGTGGGGGATGGAGGAGAAGGTATCTAGTGTGGAGGACTTGTAGGTCCAAAGAAAGGTGGCCAGGTGGGAAATGAAGAAATGACTTGTCTGGGCTCTGCCCTCAAATCAGAGGGGTTCTAGGGCAGAGAATACTTTCTCCTTAGCACTGGTTTCCACTGTTAGCATCAATAACAGGGACTGTGTTTTAGACCATCTGTACCCAGTGCATCTTAGGCACTTAGCAGGTTCCTGAAATACTTGTTGAATGGATGCACTATAGCTTATGATCTGAGCCTTTAATAACAATAACTGGTATTTACAGCAATTAAAGGTTGCAAAGCCCATCCTATATGATATTTCACTCAGTCATCATAATAATCTCATCACTGTAGCAATAAAAATTATCCAACCTATTATGAGAGAGACTGAGGCAGAACTCTGAGCCAATGATACTTCATTAAAGGGTCCATGGTTCCCTCTAATGAAGTGGACCTCAGATCTTCCTCGTGATGTGAGATGCTCCCTCCTTCCAGGGACCTATTTTTATAGGGTTAGATATCTAAACAGTCAAGAACAGTTATACCAGATACAAAATAATTCCCCTGGTTGACATAGGATGCAAAAATGATCTGCCAACAGGATTATGAGTTGGGTGAAGCAAGGAATATCTCCACTGAACATTAGGTGGTCATAAGATGAGTGGAGCATAGAACATCTCCATTGACTAGATGGTCAAGAAAGAATGATCCAGACATACAAAAATAATTTTGTGGAACATTCTAGGTAGTTGAGTCACCTCTGTCACACTGGGCTTGGTCATCATGATAAGGAAAAACAAAGGTAAAAGGCCTCTAGCTAGCTTCCTATGATTACACAACTGATCTTAGCAACTGCAGCTCATAGCTCTGGGGACAAATATACAGAACTTATATCAAATTGATTGATACCGATTGGAATAGAGTAGGGGTCTTTACTGAATCATCATCCTCATCCCATTGGTTCTACAGGTATTAGAGCCATTTTCTAGATGGAGAAACTGAGGCTCAAAGAAATTTAGCTTACCTACAGTCACATAGCTAGTAGGTGTCCAAGGTGCTGAGTTTGGATTCTGGTCTTCCTGACTCCAAACTCAGGGTTTTGCCTTAAGGAAAGGAAAAGAGAATAAAGGAAAAGATAGGAGGTAGGAGACCTAAAAAAGAAAACCCAACTCTGATTTGGTTGAGTGAGTGACTGAGTGTGTGTGTGTGTGTATGTGTTCGCGCGCGCGTGTGGTTTTCCTCACAGCATCCCTAGCTATCTCTGACTACAGATGTATGCTGTGTGTTCTTAATCTCCTGATAGGCCGGTGTCCGAAGAAATATAACAGACTATGGTGTCAGGGGACGTGTAGGAGGGAACCCTGAACATTTCTATGTCAGCAAAAAAGTTTTGAATCCCTGAGAGGTTTAAATCACTTAGGATCAAATGGGGAACCCGCCCTCATCCCTATTTAAAAAATATTATAACATACTGAGAATAAGTGTTTTAGTAAATCATGTCTGCTTAACACAATTCCTGTGGCTGAAACCTTATACACCGAGTGCTAGAATTTGATAGAAAACCAGCCTTCTGTGTATATACAAAATAACTGATGGCCCCATAAAGCAGTGATTTCTTTAATCTACTGAGGGAGCAGGGCTGACATTTTACCACCAGGGCACAGCTGTGTTTACTCCTGGGTCACTGAGGATTATTTATAATAAATGCTTTTGCTTTTGCACTTTGGTGACCAGCTTTTCTCTCCCAAGATATGAAGTATGTGAGTGCAGGATCAGGTCCACTTAATGGGGTGGCCTGTGGGACTCCTATGCCCACTGGCCAGCCAAGAGTTTTCTCACATCCCTCATGGCACATATCACTGCTTGTTCAGAGGAGCCTGTGACACTTTCCCAAACAGACCTACAGAGAACACTGCAGTGGCTAATACTGATTCATAAGCCATCAGGTGGAGTTTAGAAGCACATGCTATGGAAGAAAATCATCAAATAGTATTTATTAAGTGCTTGAGGAGAAAAGGGGGGTAGGGCTGAGTATAGTCCCTAGTACAGCCAATTTTCTGGGTCCTGGTCTTTAGCCTCTCTCTCTCCCCTAGGAGATTATATTCTGAAAGAGAACATGAATGTATACATACAAATAATGGTATCATTAAGCATGGATAATGGCCTCTATTTATCAGAAATCCCTTTCCTTTATACCATTTGGTTAATTTATTATTTTAATTATTATTTAATATTATTGCTTATTAATTTTTTTTAGTTAGCTGGTTTTGGTTTTCAACCTTCATTAAATCTCTTACTCCTGTGTTACTCATATACACTATTTCACTTCCCTGCTTTAGTAGTTGGCAGCCAGGTTGCATGGTGGATAGAGCATTGGACTTGGAGTTAGGAAGATTTGAGCTTAAATCCCACCTTAGAATTTACTCACTGTATGACCTTGGCAAGTTATACAAACCACTGCCTGCCTCGGTTTCCTCATCTGTGAAATGGGAATAATGACAGCACCTACCTCCTCCCACAGGTGTTGTGAGCATCAAATGACATCATTTCTGTAAAGTGCTCTGCAAACCTTAAAGCATTATATAAATGCTAGCTATTATTATGATTGTTATTTAGCTTAGTGGGATTAATAACTAGACATTTATAATTATTCCCTGCTCCTTATATACTACCTATCTATTGCTGATGTGCATGTCTAAAAATTCTTACTCCCTATATACTATTAATGTGTATTATATGTGTATATATATAGTATTTATAATATATATTATTTAGCAGTGTATAGGTAATTTATATAAAGTATATATATGCTAATATATAAGTAGTATATACTACTGCATAATTTATTCCCTATTGAGTACTAATACATTATACACGTACACACATGATATGTGTATGTATCACATATGTACACATATACTCTAATATATGCACATATATTATATATAATATATGTAATTGTCCAGTCCCTACTTACTTTGCACTAAGACATATTATATGTATGCTACTAATACATAGTTACACTAGTATATTACATATATGTATATGTGTGTATATATGTATATAGGTAGTGTGTACAGTATGGTGTATATAGGTAGTGTATAGGGAGTAGGAACTAGTCCTTATTTCATTGGTGAAGTATCAACTTCAAATAGAAATGGGGGCTGTACATAAGGATCCCTGCAAGCAACCCATTAACTTGGAAAACCACATAATAACATTACTTATATTCTAGTGTATTTTTATGTATTTTGTGAAATATTTCCCAGTTAGAATTTTCTTCTGGTTCCTTAGGCTCTGGGGAGTGTTACAGGCCACAATCTGGCTGGCTGGCCTGTGTTTGACACTGCTTGTATGGGAAACTCCCTCCACCAATATATACTGATGCCTGCTTAGAGGCTTAGTCTTTACTATAGAGAGTACAACTCTGATGGTCTGGCCATGTTGTTTGGATGCCAAACACATGTTTGCCAAAAAGAACTCACACAGGGCAAGTGTTCACATGGTAATCAGAGAAAGCAGTATGCTGTCAAGGTCTCTCTTAAGAACTTTGGAACTGATCGTGTGACATGGGAGACACTGGCGCAGGACCACTCAGCACAGCGTGCCCACATCAGAGAAGGCGCTGTGCTCTATGAGCAAAGCAGCATTGAAGTAGCTCAAAAGAAACACAAGTTGCACAAATTTAGAGAATCCACCCCAAATGTTCACATGGACTATTTGTGCCCGACCTGTGGTAGAGCATTCAGACCTCATATTGGTCCGATTGGTCACAGTCAGACATGCTGTAACTTGACTCTAACATAGTGATGTCATTTTGGTCCTCTTCGAGAATGGATAACAACCAGTCTTAGAGAGTTGCCTAGGGTAAAGGCATGCTAAATGACTTATCTAGAGACACAGAGCCAGTCAGTGGGGAGGTGGGAGTCAGCTTTTCAATTAGCTCTCAACTGACCATGCCATACTGTCTCTCTAAACCAGAGGTTCTCAACCTGTGAGTTGTGTTCAATTTAAATACATCCTGCATATCAGATATTTACATCACGATTCATAACAGTAGCAAAATTACAGTTATAAAGTAGCAACAAAAATAATTTTATGGTTGCATGTCACCACAACATGAGGAGCTGTATTAAAGGGTCGCGGCATTAGAAGGTCGAGAACTACTACTCTAAACTATGATATATTGAATATAATTTAATTTTATTTGAGATATAAGATGGACCTCATAATGTAGAAAGAAGTAGGTGACCCTGGGTCAATTCCATCAGAATGCAAGTTCTAATGCATTTTGAATCTGTTGTCTATGAACTTTTTTTATTGAGATTTTATAAGTATATTTTTAGCACAGTGGGTTTCCTTTGTAATCTTATGTATTTTATGCATCTAAGAATATTATTCTGAAGGGTCCATAAATTCTACTAAACTGCTCAAGAAGTCTATGACACACACATAAAAAGACTAAGAACCCTACTTTAAAAGGTTCTACTATGTTAAAAAAAAAAAAAACAAGCCCCAAACATCAGGTTCAGTCATAGAAACATATTGCAGTTGCTTTCTGAGGACCCAGAATACCAAAGCATCACTTTGTATCCATCACTTCTAGGCTTAGCTACTTGGCAATGTGTTATTTAATGATGGCATTGCATGAAACCACAAAAAAAAAATGTAAGAAATGGACCTCCGTCCTGCACACCACCTTTCACTTCCTCACTGACAACGGTAGAGACATGGAAAAGGGAAACAGGATATTAAGAATCGCATGTTTCTTAGACCATCTGTAAACATTAATTTGTTTTTGATCTGAATGTGAAATCTTTCTCCAGTGATCAACAAGTAGAAGTGCTACAGGATGAACCCAGTCCAAACAATTCTGAAATTCTTACCGAGGATGTATCCTGAAGACAAAAGGATGTTGCAGCCCGAGGGAAGGGTGACTCATAGGCTTTCCTTTTTGTCGCTACTATTCGTCCTTGTAGAGTCAACACAATATTCACGTTACCTATGATGGCTATGAATATGCTGGCATAATTCTGAATCACAAAACATAACAGACTCTCCACATGGAAGACAGAACCAAAACATTTATTACAACACCAGAAAGCTGAATCCCAACACCAGAAAGTCAAATCCATCATAGCAACAAAGAAATCTATACACTATAACAATGCAGGGAGCACCGCCATCCCCAAACCTTCTCCCTGCTAGAACCTTTCCACAAACAAAACACTCACAGCTCACTGCCTACTTCCTCTCCCTCAGCTTTAACTGCTCTGACCAGCTTCCTCTGGGCTCTGCTCTACCCTTTCTGTTCCACCTCTTCAGTAAGCTCCAGCCACCACAGACTCATGTGACTCAGGTTTCCATGTGACTCAAACAAAACCTATTAATGAATGGGAAAGATCTTCCCATTAAGCACAAATACATTACCATTACAATCCTTCATTCTCCTTCTTGAAGAGGACCAACGATATCATGGGGTGACGTCTTGATTTGTGCACAAGTTGGATGTAAGTGAGGTAGAGTTGCACAAAGTTATCAACCTCACTCTTTCCTCCAGAGTCATTGAAGTACAGTGGCAGGACAAAAGTCAGGGTGACTAGTGATAGCCTGGGATGCAGAGGATGATATTGGAATCTTCTATGCCTGACCAAGTTCTAACCACTCCACAGTGCTTACTTTGGTTGCCTTCATGGCTGCTGTTTAGAAAAGGGAAGACTTCACATAATTAGAGTAGACATCCCCCTAACTCACTGGGGTTTGAGACCTGTCAGTTACCCTCAACCTGGCATAGCCTGTCTGCTGAGACAGTTTTACTGGGGTGTTGCTGCTAGACATGCTACAGCTTCTTAGGTAAAGATGGACACCAAACATGAATGAACAGCCCTGAAAAGAACTCAAGAAGCCCTCCTTGAATAGTCAAATAAAGGATTTTGTTTCAAGGTAAATCCAAAGAAAATAAGAAATGTCATTTCTTGGGACATTAGGTCATTTGACTACTCAGGATGAATATTTGCAAAAAAGGCCACTTTGTTTAATTGCAGCTTTCAAATCCAGCCTCAGACACTAAATAATTGGGTAACTTTGGGCAAGTCACTTAATCTTTGTTTGACTCAGTTTCACCATCTGTAAAATGGGAATAATAATAGTACTTACCTCCCACAGTTGTCATAAATATCAAATCCAACACTTATTAGAGAGGAGGAGGTGCTAGGCCTAAGGATCTTGACTTTTATTGTGCTAGGGATGGCAGTCTATGGACCCCTTTTCCGAATAATGTTTTTAAATGCTTAAAATAAGATACATAGGTTTGCAAAAGAAACTGATTACATTGAAATAAAAATGTGTTTTTTTTCTCATCCAGGTTCATAGACCCCTTGAAAAGACCTAAATTAGAGAAAATCAATGAAGAACTCACTAAGAACCTATAAATTAAATAAATACATGCTTTAATATACTTACTGACTTCATTTATTCATGAAATATTTATTAAACCTCAATTATGAGCTGGACTTAACAAAGACCAAAACAAAACAAAAAGTCCCTTCCCATATACTTTGTGTATATTTTGTACTATGAAGGATGGGAGGTTCCTAACAACTGGCTGGGGGGTGGGGTGGGGTGGGAAGGGACGGGGAAGGAATCAGAGAATCTTGGTGTATGGGGTAGTGCTTGAGATGAGCCTTGAAGGATGTTAGGCATTATCATGGGTGGAGGAGAGGAGGGGACACATTCCAGGCATAGCAGGGACAATCAGTACAAAGATTTGGAAATGGAAGGTGGGCATAGGGAATAGGAAGTCAGCCTGCCTAGACCTTAAAAATTCATGGAGGGTGATAACATGCAGTGAACCTGGAAAGGTGATCTGGAGCCAGATTATTAATAGTTTCAAATATTATTGGCATAACCCTAGCTCTCTGGCTGTTCCTCACCCTTGCTGTAGAGAGGGAGTGGTCACTTGATGATGCTATTTAGTCCTTAGTCTTGTCTGACTCTTTCTGACCCCATATGGGGTTTTCTTGGCAAAGATACTAGAGTGGTTGGCTACTTCCTTCTTCAGTGGATTAAGACAAATTGTGGTTATATGGTTTGTTCTTTATTCTCAAAGAGAACCGTAATGTCAAGAAGATGATGCCATGACTTGCAAATGAATTGGATTACAGTGAGAGAGGGCTGTGCAGTCTCCAGTCTTTTTCCTCCAGGGTCATCTGGGTCCAGTGGCCAGATATACATCATGACAACTAGAGATTGCCCAGGGTGCCCAGGATTGACCCAGAAGACCTTGGTCTTTTTAAGTTAAGATCCTTCTGAGTTATCACTGAGACAATACTTATTCAGAGGCTGAATGACTTACCAAGGGTTCCACAGCTAGTGAGTATCAGAGGTTACATTTGAGCTCAGGTCTTCCTGACTCCAGGCCCAGCAAGCTATCCAATGAGCCACCTAACTGCTTTTAGGGAGTGGTCACAGGAGGTGATAAGATAGAACAGAAAAGTCCCCTGCTCAAGAAAGACTGGACAGGATGTCACAGCTGACAGAGGTGACTGTCCCGTTGGCACACTTTCAGTTATTAGGGTCACTCATCCTACTCCACTAAAGCTGGGACAAGACACACAAGACCAAGAATATTCCTTCCTTACCTGTCAGGGAACTTTGGTTTTTCTCCCATGTCCTTCCATCCCTGGTCCATGAATCCCAGGCCCTGAGTTCTTACCTCTTTATTCTAAAGACCTATCCATCTGGAAGTGATCCTTTTTTTTCCCCCTCCCTCCCCTACCACCTTTTCTTCTTCTTTTTCTTTTTCTTTTTTTTCAGATAGTGCAGCTGTGAGGAACTAAACAACTTCAAATCCTTTCTTTCCTGGAATTCCCGAGTTCAAGGCAGTGCCTCTGTGACCCGGTAGGTTTGGGGGATAGAGTAAAGTAATGAGCTCACAGTCACTGGGGAGATGTTTAATCATTGTTCATTGTTTTCCTCTTATTATGTACTGTCCATTTACTTATCAAGTCTACCCTGACTGTATAAAAGCTTTATTTAGTATCCAAGCACTTTTTTCCATCTTCTGTAGTTAATCAAATCTGTTGTGCTGGGATAACGAGACTGGGGCTTCATGAGGTAGTGATGGTGAAGAAAAAGGTAGAGTTTGACCAGGAGATGGTGGCTTAAAATTAATAACTAATTCCTGATTGGATAAATTTATACATGGGGCATATAGGTGGCAACAGTGATTGGAGCCCTGGGTCTGGAGATGGGAGGACCCAGTTTCAAATCCAGCCTCAGCCCCCAACTATCTGGGTGACCCTGGGCAAGTCACTTAACTTTTGTTTGTCTTAGTTTCATCATCTGTCGGATGGGGATAATAATAGCACTTACCTCCTAGGGTTATTGTAAAGATCGAATGGGATATTTGTAAAATGCTTAGCACAGCGTCTGGCAAATATTAACTAATACAAATGCTCCCTCTTTCTCCTCCTCCTCTTCTTCCTCCTCCATTATCATCATCATTGTTGTCATCATCATCATCATCATCATCCTGTGATAACCAGTGAGCACTGTAGCACAGAGAAAGGGAGAACTGAGGAGTAGAAGGCTGCCGCTTCTCTGAGAACCAGAGAAAATAATACTCAGCACTTCTACTACCATATGGCCTATGGAGACCACCAGATGAATGTATGGGATTCTCCAATATATAGATCATCAGATCTGACCTATATTATATAAATAGATGTCAATACCCTTTGACCTTGTAGTTAAATTAAACAGTTGAATGTGTATTTTACTCTTTGGGTAACAGGGAGTCATTGAAGCTTCTTCAACAGAATGGTGATTCGGTCAGACTTGTGATTTTTGAATGTTAGTTTGGCATGGGGTTGGGAGTGAGGATAGATTGGGGAGGGGGGAGACTGGAGGCAGAGATATCAATTAGGAAGCTATTGCCTTACCACGTACAAGAGGTGCTCAGAGTCTGAACTAGGTTGGTTCAGGGAAGGGATTTGAGAGATAATGTGGAGGTTGAGTTGGTAAGACTTGACAACCTATTGTATATATAGGGGTTTAGGGAGAATTAAAAGTTGAGGGTAATTCTGAGATTGTGAATATAGGTGACTAGAAGTGTAGCAGTGCCTTTGATAGAAATACGGAAGTTGGGAAGAGGGGTAGCTTTTGGGGAAGAGATAATGAATTCTGTTTCCGATATGTTGAGTTTCAAATGCCTTCAGGACATCAAGTTGGAAATGTCTAATAGGCAGTTGTGATACAGTACTAGAACTCAGGGGAGAGACTAGGGAGAAATATATAGGGATATATAAGTTTAGAATCCATCTGCATAGTGATAATTGAACCCTTGAGAACTGATGAGATCACTGAGAGAGAGGATATAGAGAGAAGGAAAAGAAGAGGGCCTACAGGTGGGCTCAGGGGAGGAGAGCAAAAAATATGTTGGGAAATATCACTTAGGAATAAGAAATGAGAAGAGGCCCAAAGTTTGTAGATTACACAGAAACCTCATACCTATAGATCACCAAAAATTTCTTCGAGAATAGACTGAGGTGTCACTAAGCATGGCTAGCACCCAATCACTTCACCAAAAAAAATGAAATTGAATATATTTTAATAACTAGTTAATGACTAGGTACTTACGTAGGAGTCACTTCTAGATTACTTGTGTAGAGTTGGGTGGCTAGGTGGCACAATGGATAGAGTTCTGCCCTAGAGTTAGGAAGACCTGAATTAAAATCTAGCCTCAGACACTTATTAGCTACGTGACCCTGGTCCAGTCACTTTACCTCTGAGTTTCCTCATCTGTAAAATGGGAGTAATTATAGCCCCTACCTTTCAGAATTGTGAGGATCAAGTGAGATTAAAACAGTGAAGGGCTTAGCACAGTGCCTGGCACATAGTAGTCACTATACAAATGCTTATTCCCTTCCCTGTATTCAGTTGTATATACATAAAAAGCTATCTTCTGCTCTGTTTCCCATGCATATGTGAAAAGTCATAGAAGTTCCTCCAAAGGTATAACAATAGAATTAATAGACCACTGACTTGTTAGAGCAAAGAAAAGAATTGATATTAAGTTAGAAGAGTACAATGAGAAACAACAGGGACAACTCTAATCTGACCCAATTAAATAAATTGTTGATGACAAGAAACAGGAAATGGGTAAGAGAATGTATAGCAAGAAAGATCACCCTTTCTTAAGGAAATTTAATGGATGCACATCAGTCATCATAAGAAGGAAACAGCTAGCAAATACTTGGTCTCCTTGTCAAGTGAAGAGACATGGAAGTGAAGAGCAGCCCTGATTTAGAATGTAAGCTTTTTGTGAAATCTTACAAAGGAGGATAGCAAAAGATTGTCTCCAAAGACACTGAAAGGAAAAGAAGCTTATAGTAAGTTTAGTGAGAAATACAACTAAGAACAGTTATCCTAAGAGCATCTGAGCAAGAAACGGGGAGGTCAGCAAATGGAAAGAGGGGAAAAAAAGATCTGCAAGGAATTTAAAAATAAATTATTTTCACTTATAACAAACACTTTTCACAGTGGACATGCCATATTTAGATTCTAACATAGTTCCAGAAATGGTACATGAGAATTTTGAAAGACCCCAAAGGAAAAAAAAGATAGGAAAAGCAGATGGACTAGACTGAGTATAGGGGGAGGTCTATCCTAGAAGTGATATAATTTTGAGGGAAATGAGGGATTGCTTCTTAAAGTATTTGAAAGAAGGGAGGATACAAAGATGTCTGTGTATGTGTGTATGTGTGTGTATGTGTGTGAAATCTTAGATACTATATTGAAAAGGTGAGTATCAATAAGTACTAATCCATATGTCTACTCTCCTTGTCTCTGAAAACAAAAATTATAGAATCATCTACATAGTTATCAAGGGCATACCTCAGAATGGGAATTTTCACTCACAAAAGGTATTGTACAGCAGAACACACCTTTACCTCTACTCATTTGGCAGAAAGTTATAGAGAATACAAGATCCCCACTATATTTAAGAGTTTGTTGACTATGAATCAAATGGTGGGTTTTTTAAAATAGAGGAAAATACTACTTTGAAGGCTCTCTTCATACCATGGTGTCTCCTATGCAGATGTCAAAATCGTGCAAGATTTCTTGAACAATATAATAACAGAGACAATCTTGACGGTCATCTATCTGGCTTAATAGTAAGGCATAAATACTTGCTAACGGGTTTTGTCATTGTCCCAAAGGATAATCAGTATACAGACTCCAAATAAAAGAGGGATTCTCTAAAGATGCTGTTACCTTTCAGTTGTTCCTTTTGTAGATGACATTGTGCTGATTACCTCAAGTTTTAGGACACTGCAGAGCCTCGTAGATGAGATTCAGTCAAAGGAGCTCAATTTAACTATCCATAGAGGAAGATCACTTGGATGAAGACTGTCCATTGTTCAGAGTATACTATGCTGTTGAATAGACAACCCAGAACTGATCTGTCAGTTTGTGCATCTCAGACAGACCCTGCAAGTGGACAATGAACAGGACCCTGAGTTTAACATTAGAAGGAACCATGTTTAAGAATACTTTGAAGGACTCAGCAAAATTTTGCATCAACTGATGCATCTGGTCCTAGAGGAGGAATGAACTGGATTGCCTTTAGGAATGACAGTGCTTTTAATAATTCTAAGCTTTTTTTCTCCTGAAACCAAGGTCCATCTTTTTAATTTTAACTTAAAAAATCTTTGTATCACAACAATTTCCTGATATTTCTCCTATCTCATTCTATCCCCAATTGAACCTTTGTTTGAAACAAATGAAAAAATTTAAACAAAACCAACTACTGCAGGATGTTTTTTATAACAACTTAGCCTTTCATTGAAAAGAGAAGAGATGGACAGGGCAAGACAGTTCCAGTGACTGATGGTTATTTCTAGTGTAGTCCCTGACTCTAAAGGAATTCTATTTACCCTTGGGCTTAGCCTTGTGCTTACTCTAAGATTAGTTCATTTCTAAAAGTCACAAGATCCCTTTGTCTGCCTCTGTGTAAAGTCTCACACTTCCCAAATATCGATCAGCCATTCAGAAACTCACATTTTGTTTTGTTTTGTTTTTAAATGAAATTCAGCTATCTAAACATGTGACTTCATCACAAGCAGGTTCCCAAAGATGACATGTAAAAAGTATATATGGTTTGTATCCTTTATGCAGCAGCAAGAATATCCACTAAATTGACATGTGTCATTAATGGATTCTGTCATCCAGTAATGAATGAATCAGATCAGCCAAGTGAGAGGCTTTGCCTTTTTTCCTGGAAATTCCTGAACCTGACTAACTCACCAACCAACACTGCTACTACGTCTTCTTTATTTTATTTTGTTTTAAATTTATGGACTAGAATAAGCATTTCTATAAAAAGATGATTGTATATGAAATTGCAAGTTTACTATGTACAACTTTCTGTTCCTTTCAAATATACAACAAAATTATCTGTTTCTTGTTTTCTTTCCTCCCCCACCCTAAGCCTAGAGATGGCTACTACTAGACAAGTATATACATACATATATATGATATATGTAGAAATATATGTATACATGTGTGTAAAATTATTCTATACATATTTCTATTTATCAATTCTTTCTCTGGATGCAGATAGCATCTTTCTTCATATGTCCTTTATAGTTATTTTGGGTATTTATAATAGTTAAAATAACTTATTTGCTCAAAGTTGTTCTTAAAATGATATTTCTTTTATTGCTTACAATATTCTTTTGTTCTGCTCTATGTTCTATCTTCTAACATACACTGCATTCCACACCCATCTCTCTATCAAGAGGAAACAGGTTTCATGATCATCTCTTCTACAGGACTGAGACAATTATTACAAGTAGTTAGCATTTGGCTGTCTTTTAAGGTTGCTTTGGTTTACATCACTAAAATTCTTGTAAATGGTAGAAATGAACAGTCTGTAACAATCAGTGAAGACTTTTCCTGGAGAAAAAAAAATGTAAAGGAAGTATGACTGGAGCAGGTGGGGAGGTTGGGGATGATTGAGTCATGTAGCAAGAATAAGGGATAATTGATGGACAGCTCACATGGTCAAGAGCAAAGACAACTTTTTTTTTAGTCTTTATAGCTCCAGTGTCTTGTACATAATAGGTCCTTAATAAATGCTTATTGGATTGAATTGGATCACTGACCCATTAAAATATCAGAATATTGAACATGATTGATGATGAATGATTTTGAATTTCAATTTTCATTGTACTATAGATGGAGTCTAGAAGTGAATGGTATAGGAAATTAAATTAGATGCTTGTGACCCCAGGACCCTCTCCACTCAACATTTTGGTTTAAAAGAATCTCTTATATTGGCTTATTATAGCTTACTTCTTTCTCTCAAAAGGGAACAGAGAAAGAAATTCCACATTAGTTGAGTATTTTGGTTCTTTTTTTTTGGTTACTCAACGTTTATCCAACAAAAAGGCAAAGATAGAGAAGACCAAAATAAATAAAAGTACTTGGATCCTGGGTCTTAATAGGTTAAAACATTTAGGGACAGAAGGAGGGGTGGCCAGCACCACAGTTGGTCATTCTAGCATTTTTGACCCCTGCTCATGCTTGACTCTTTGTATCTTCTTAGGCCCATCCCGATGGCCTGTCCATTTGCTCTGACCCTGCTTTGGTGTTTCCTTACTTTCATTTTGGGTGTCACTCAAGCTTGATGTTCTCTTCCAAGTCTCAGTTTTTTTCCTGGCTTGGTGTTCATTATCATTTTTCCTCTCTATTCCTACTCCAGGGTGAACAGATGTTGACTGTTGGCCAGTGCTGGTCAAGAATATTTGATTTTTGCTACCTAATACTGAGATATGACAAGTGACTTACTATATTTACAGCATGTACCAACTTTGCTCCACGTGTCATACATATCCTGGTGCCCATAGTCAGGTACTACTTCATAGGGACAGTAGAGTTGAGTTCACCTGGATAAATCAAACATGCATCTCTTGGGATGAAAGTACAAACATCTTGTTTAGATAACCTTTTCATCATGTGCTATAATGTCTCTAGACAGGATCTTGGACCCACATAGACAATCAGAATGAACATATACACACACACACATGTACCACATGAGGCTCTGCACAGAGGTTTTTGAGTAGGTGCAACACAACAAAGAAAAAGGAAGGGAAAATGTGGGAGACCCAAACCACTTCAATTAAACCAGAGGACCATTCAAGCCTACATTTAGCAGTGTGTCACCAGTCTTTCTATGTTTTTAAATGCATGTTTTTATTTATGTTGTTAACAGCCTTCCCAATTATGTATAAAATTTTTTTGACATTCATTTTTTAAAATTTTGAGTTCCAAATTCTCCCCTGATGCCTTTCCCATACCTTGAGAAGGCAAGCAATATGATATCAATTATATATGTGATGTCATGCAAATCATATTTCCACATTAGCCATGTTACACAAGAAAATAGACATATGCACAAATGAAAAAAATAAAAAAGTTTTATTAAAGTAAATATGCTTCCATCTATGCTCAGAGTTCATCAGTTCTGTCTCTGGAAGTGGCTAGCATGGGTTCTTTGGAATTATCTTGGTTCACTGTCTTGATCAGATCTTTCACAGTTAATCATCCTTATAATATTGCTGTTGCTATATACAATGCTTTCCTGGTTCTACTTACTTCACTTTGCATCAGTTCATATAAGTCTTCCCAGGTTGTTTTGAAACCATCCTGTCCATCTTGCTCATAATTTCTTTTAGCACAGTAGTATTTCATCAAAATCATATAGCACAATTTGTTCAGCCATTCCCTGATTTATGCATATCTCCTCAATTTCCAATTCTTTGCCGCCACAAAAAGAGATGCTATAAATATTTTGGTATATTATAGGTCATTTTCCCTTTTCTTTGATCTTTGGTCAATGGGGACAGTTTTATAGCCTTTTGGGCATAGTTCCAAATTGTTCTCCAGAATGACTAGATCAGTTTACAACTCCACCACACCCCCCTAACATTTCTCATTTTTCTTTTCTGTCATGTTAGTCAACCTTATAGATGTGGGAATGTGAGGTGGTATCTGGGTTGTTTTAATTTGTATTTTTAGAGCATTTTTTCATGTAACTATTGATAGCTTTGGTTTCTTCTTCTGCCTGCTCATATCTTTTGGCCATTTATCAATTGGGGAATAGCTCTTAATTTTATACATTTGACTCACTTCTCTATATATTAAAGAAATGAAGCCTTTGTCAGAGAAACTTGCCATAAACATTTCCCTCAGCTTTTTCCTTCTAATTTTGACTGTATTTGTTTTGCTTGTGCAAAACCTTTTCAATTTCATGTGATCAAAACTATCCATTTTACTTCCTGTGATCTTCTCTATCTCTTGTTTGGTCATAAACTCTCTCCTTATCCATAAATCTGACAAGTAAATTTTTCCTTGCTCCCCTAATTTACTTATGATATCATATTATGATACCAGTTTCTTTCAAATTGCTTTCCAATTTTCCCATCAATTTTTTGTCCAATGGAGAGTTCTTAACCCAAAAGTTTGGCTCTTTGGGTTGATCAAACAATAAGTTACTATGGTCATTTAATACTGTGTATTGTGTACCTAATCTATTCCATTGATCCACCACTCAGTTTCTTAGTCAGTTGTTATTCTTCAGTCATGTCCAGTTCTTCATGACTCTTTTTGGAGTTTTCTTGGCAAAGATATGGGAGTCATCTACTATTTCCTTTTCCAGATCATTTTAAAGATAAGGAAACTAAGACAAATAGGGTTAAGTGACTTGCCCAGGGTCACAGAGCTAGTAAGTGTCTGAGGCTAGATTTGAACTCAGGAAGATGAATCTTCCTGCACTCTATCCCCTGTGCCAGCTAATTGCCCATTTCTCAGCCAGTACTAGATTGTTTTGATGATTACTGCTTTATGATACAGTTTGAAATCTGGTACTACTAGACTGCCTTCCTTTACTATTTTTTCATTGATTTCCTTGATATTCTTGACCTTTGGTTCTTACAGATTAATTTCATTATTATGTTTTCTAGCTCTATAAAATAATTATTTGGTAAATTGATTGTAATGGCACTGAATAAGTAAATTTTTTGTTTGTTTGTTTTTTTGGAGGGCAGTTGGGGTTAAGTGACTTGCCTAAGGTCACACGGCTAGTTTTTTTTGTGTTAAGTGTCTGAGGGTGGATTTGAACTCAGGTACTCCTGACTCCACGGCCAGTGCTCTATGCACTGCACCACCTAGCCGCCCCACTGAATAAGTAAATTAACTTAGGTAGGATTGTGATTTTTATTAAATTGGCTCAGCCTACCCATGAGTAATTAATACTTCTTCAATTGTTTTGATCTATTCTTATTTATGTGAAAAGTGTTTTGTAATTGTGTTCATATAGTCCCTGGATTTGTCTTGGCAGATAGACTCCCAAGTATTTTGTATTGTCTGTTGTTTTTAAAAATGAAATTTATATGTTGGGTTTTGTTGGTAATATATAGAAATGCCAACAGTTTATTTGGGTTTATTTTATATCTTGCAACTTTGCTAAAGTTATTCATTGTTTCAATAATTGTTGATTCTCTAGGGTTCTCTAGGTATACCATGATATCATCTGCAGAGAGTGATAGTTTTGTTTCCTTGTTGCCTATTTTCCTTTCCATTTATTTTTCTTGTAATATTTTCATAGATAGCATTTCTAATGCAATATTGAATAACAGTAGTGATACTGGACGTCCTTGCTTCACCTTTGATCTTACTGGGAAGGCTTCAAGATCATTCCTGTGTTCTGGGTTTCAGATAAATACAGTGCATCACCAGTCTCAGCCTGTGTAAAAGATAACTCAGGGTTATCTGTGTCTAAATACACACTCACAGATTGGTAGCCCACATGTGAGGAGGAACCACTGGAGTTTCTCTCTCTTGTTCCTCCACTCCTTCACCTGTTGCTCTTTAATAATATAGGACATTTCAGGATGATGAGTAATCTAGGGGGGAGTTCTAGAATCCAACATGGAGTCATAGAGTATAGAGCACCAACATGTTGGATGGTCAGTAGAGAAATGAGTAAGAGGCAAGGAGGAAGATATTTCAGTGAAATCTCTCTTACAAGGCCTAGAAGAATTCTGGCTTCAAGGGTTGGGTTTTATTGGCTAAAAGGCTAGAGCTCTTCCTGGCACATCAAAGACTGGTATCAATTTAATGTTACACAATTCAAAGAAACCTTCATAGTCTGTTTTCATTTCCTCCGAGCACCTTAGTTTCTTAGCATAGGAACCTTAAACTATTGGGGGGGGGAAGGGAAGGATACAAAGGGATCCTGTGGCCTCAAGGTCACATGTGGCCCTCTAGGTCCTCAAGTGCAGCCCTTTGACCGAATTCAAACTTCACAGAACAAATTATCTTAATAAGAGGATTTGTTCTATAAAACTTGGACTGAGTCAAAAGGCCACATCAAGGACCACATGTGTCCTTGAAGCCGCAGGTTCCTCATCCCTGGTAGACCAAGGTTTCTTAACCTGGGGTCCACGGACTTCTTTTTTAATATATTGATAACTGTATTTCAATATATTTGGTTTCTTTTATAATCTCATTTTATCTTATGCATTTAAAAATGTTATTCTGAGAATGCTTCTACCTATGTACCAGAGGGGCTCATGACATACTAAAAAGGTTAAGAATCCCTGCCCTACACAAAACCATATTTAACTTAGCATTTGTGTTTTTTCCAAGACTGAATCAGCTCAGCATTTGTTTGTTTGGTTTTTTTTGTCCTAATACAATACTGGGTTCCAGCAGTTGGAAATATGTTTGAGTGAACTCCTAAAGAGTTGCATAATACAATGACTTTTCTTCCTACCAAGATAGACCTTTATTTTTCTTTTCATAAGCCCAAACTCTTCAAACTATAGGTAATAATTGCAGTTTTCAATGTCCTGTGGAGATTAGAATTCAGCATTACCCAGGGTGGAAGGTACAGGGTAGGAGATGATCCAATCTGAGAGTTCTCATACACCAATGAAATATTTTGCCTAGACTTACTATGCACCAAACCAAAGCTGCATAACAATCAAAATTAATAGAAGTTAACTTGGTAATTTTATCAACATCCCCTGTCTCAAGTGGGCCGAGTAGTTTACGTTTCTAGTGGAAGAGTGTGTGTGCGTGTGTGCATGTGTGTGTGTGTATGTGTGTGTGTGTGTGTGTGTGTGTGTGTGTGTGTGTGTGTACAAAGTTTCTAGTCAACCTATCTAAATTTTCTAATGCTTTCCACATGGGTCCTGCAACCCCACCCTTCACACACACAAATGTTCTTTCCAGGTGGCCTTGTGAACATTCCATTCTTGGTCTTCTCCAGTAGATCTCTGTTTTTTATTCTGGTTTTGCTCATGGAGAGATCATAGAAATTTATCTTTTTCCTCTCTCCCCTAGTACATCCCACTGATATCAGCCCTACCCATTGAGTTTGTGTTCCAAAAAGGCACTCACATTATCTTTCAATTCCCTATGCATCCTTCTTCTGAGGCACCTGTGTTGAGTTTTGCCAATTAACACTGGGCTGGGCTGCTTTTTTTTTAAGATCTCTGAAAGAAAGTAGGGGAGAAGTGGAACTATACTGGTTTCCAATCAATTCTCCCAGTGAAGGAGTTATGCCTATAATTTCTTTTGACCAGTTCAGCCTTAGGCAAGGTTTGGAATGTGAATATGTAGGTTTTTATAAACTAAATGTCCTTATCCCAACTCTCCTTTGATGAGTTGGGTTCCCAGAGCAATGTGCTGGCTCTGTCTCTCTTTGTCTCTCTCTGCCTCTGTCTCTCTCCCTAACTCCCCTACCCTCCATCTTTTCTGTTATCAGCTCCAGCCCCCCCCCCCATTCTGGAGAGTTTCCCTAATAAGTTGCCAATTACACTTAATATCTCTTTTATATCATGAATACCCTCCAGTGCTTGGTACCCTAGATTCTTTTAGCTAATTCTCATCAATTAGCTTTTACAATGGGCTATTTGCTGAGAAGATAAAGCAAAAACAGAAGTACAAACATTTCCCCCCAACATCTGGGGATAACACTCTCCCCTATACATTTTGCCCTGACTCGAAGTAGTTTCTAAATTTGCTCCATCAAGTTCACCATTGGCCACGGCTCCTCCTTCTTGGCTGCCTTCAGTCCCTGCTATAAAGAGTCCAAGTCACTTGGGACTTCACTCCTGACTAGGTTCAGCTATCTGAGCAACGTGGCACCGACCCAGCTCCTGGATCTGTGTGGCTCAACTCTTGACCTTTCACCACTCACAGGATCTAAGCCTAGTCCAATAAACTTTCATGGAAGATCAAGAAAGGGCAAATACAAAGGGACAGAAGCAACAGATAGGTCTTTATGCTCATTCCTTGTCTCTGTATTTTCATACAGCCAGAAAATGACCTAAGTCATCAAGTTACTGCCTTTTATAAGCATTCTCAACTTTGGCTAAGCAGTCCGTTGAAAGGCTTCTCTTCTTCACACTCTGATTCCATGGCAGATAATTGTATCAGCAGAGCATGCTGTAAATGTTCATAAAGACTGGCCTTTTTAACCAGTCCCCTACCCCTCATTTACAGATCCTTTTTTGGTGGAGGCGGGGGATGAAGGAATAATAAATATTAAGTGTTTTCTGATTATTTGAGTCATAGGGTCCTGACATCTCCCTCCCAAGAGTTCCCATGATGAAGGATAACAATGAGGAATACATGCACATACTAGAATACTTAAGCATGTAAGTTATGGGGTAAGTACTCAGGGAAGATGGTGGTTCTAGTCAGACATGTACACACATATTTATAATATGTAATGTGCATTATGTAATACAGAATATATTGCATGTACATACATATATATACTGTGTGTATACATATATGTATATATGTATGCATGTATGTGTATTTACACACACACACACACACACACACACTCTCTGGTTAATAACAAATGATTATGCCACCAATCAGTAAAGCCTTTGTGGAGATATCCTAAGTAGGAAAAACAGTCCTACTGATAGGAAATTCCCCCTTAAAGTGGGCAATGCATTTTCACCAGATTATGGTCAGATTCCAGGGGAGGTGACAGACACTTAATGCTCTTAACTCCTCACGAGCTGACGCTCTGATCAAGCACTTCTAATAACATGTGTACACTTAAGAGAAGCTTCTTATCTGGAGGCCCTGGGGGTTGGTGCTGAGACTTCCACATTGAATGGAGAACGGTATCTCTCTAACAACAGGTTTTCTCCATATAAAAATTAGGAAAGGATTCTGGATGGTTAAAGGATTATTTTTTTCTTTTCCTTTTTCTTTTCCTTAGCTTATCCCTCTGCTGCTCTTTCTCTATGAATGGGAGAGCAGTGTACAAAGGGAGATTTCTGGACCCCTTTCCATTCTTCCCTCCTGAGTGAGAGATAGAGAAATCAACATCCTGTCTTCCAGTTCCCAGGTTTAAATCATCTCTCCCAGCCCACACGCCTGCTCCTCGTTCTTCCCTCTCATGACGCACAGCTGGTGGGGAGGAGGGAAGGTGAGCAGCAGAGAGAAAACAGAAAGGAGGAGAATGAGGACGTGTCCAGAGAGGAAGGGAGAACCAAACTTCCATCTGGGGGCTGATTTTCTGAGACTCTAATTAGGCAGCCTCTGCAGGCTCTGGGGAACTGTCGGGCTGTAGAATGTCAGAGTGCTTATCCAGCATCAGCAGAGGTTCTTGTCTTAGGCTGTTACAGTCTGGTGTCAGTTTGGAGAGAGTTTCTTGGGTCTCCTGCACAGTTTTTGCATAACACTCTCTAATGGCTTCTTTAGAAAGCTTTCTTCCAGATTGTAACTAGGCAGCTGGGTGGTACAGTGGATAGAGACCTGAGTTCAAATCCTACTTAGAGATGTGTGACCCTGGGCCTGTCACTTAACTGCTTTTCAATCTCAGTTTCTTCAACTGTGAAACAGTTGAAAATAATGGCATCTGCCTGACAGAATTGTTGTGAGAACTGGGTAAAATAACACACACACACACACACACACACACACACACACACACACACACACAAGATGCTTTGCAAACCTTAAAGCATTATGTAAGTGTTAGCTGGGATTCCAGACTGGCAAGTCAAACCTCCTTGCTTCCCCGACTCTTGGGCTGGTCCAGTCTTGCCTTATCCTTGGAGAAGGAGGCGTCCCTCAGGCTCTGCAATGGATGCTTCAGGGCCAGGCTGTGCAATGACTCAGATGGTGAGGAAATCTCTGGTTTTTGGTGATGTCATAGCTCGCAGGGTAACAGAGGCAATGACTTAGAGTTAAACGTTTATTTAGAGGCTTCTCCCTGCTCATGTGACCAAAAGGAAATGGCTTTTCTTTCCAGATCCTGCTATCATTGCTTGAAGTAGGTTAACACCTGTCATGGGACCCAAAGCATGTGTTTTATTTGACTTAATGGTCAGATTAAAACAAGTCTAAATTCAGACTGGGCAGAAAGGAGGGGACTTTTGTGCTTTGCTTATCAATTTGGAATTGACTGATGCCCAGATTTGTCCCTGATGATCGGAGGACACAAGGTTTCATGGCTTCCACAGTTTTTTATTCCATGAAAGCCACAGGCTCCTTCCTTGATATTAAGCTGTACTCATTCAGTAAGTTAACACCTTAGAGTCGAATTTATTTTTAGCATATACATAAAAGTTATTTTTGTTTTGTTTTGTTTTTAGTGATAGCTGGTAGTTAGGGGCACTGGGTCAGCTAGGTAGTACAGTGGATAGAGGACTGGGTCTGAAGTCAGGAGGACTGGAGTTCAAATATAGCCTCAGATTAGTTGTGTGACCCTGGGCAAATCACTTAACCCTGTTTGCCTCAGTTTCCTCATCTGTAAAGTGAGCTGGAAAAGGAAATGGCAAACATTCCAGTATCTTTGCCAGGAAAACCCTAAAAGGGGTCACCAAGAGTCGTGACTGAAAACAACTAATATCAAAAGGTAGTTAGAAAAAAACCTGAAAGTGTGCCAGCATCAAACTGCCCCCTTTATCTTCTAAGCCCTTCATTGCACACTTGAGGAAATTGAGGCTTCCAAAAAGGAAAATTGTAGTGGGGATTCCTAGTCAGGTCTGAGTTGGACTTGCTGGCATCTGAGGGACATCAGGGATGAATCTGGACCAGATTCTGTGGCATCTGAGGCACGTTCTACTGTGAGATTTATGAGTTTATACCCATAAATGCAGATGAACATATGTAATCTACAGAGAAAATATCAAATCATAATCATAACCCAATATCCAGAAGATATTTATATCTATATGTATATTTTAACATTTGTATAATAATCTATTTTTCATCATCAGTGACATAAGAACCATTACAGTTGGATCCTCCAAAGACATTTCTAACCATACCATCTGATCACCTCCACCCCCTTCTGGAAGCCTGGACCCTAGAACCTATTTAAACTTGATAGGCCAGGTTTGGCTTGATCCTGCTTGTTTCCAGGCTTTCACAGTACTCCCTGGACATCTTTAGTGATGACCCTTCAAATATATACACAGACATAAACACAAACATGCACACATATATGCATATGAGGTTAAGGTCCTTGTTGAAGAAGGACAGACAGGTAGACATCCAGAAAAGTACAGGGAAATATCTAAGCATTAGCAGTACAATGAAACAAGGTCAATAGTTCTAACAGAAAAGTCAGATTTCTACTGAATGTTTGGATGGATTCTGTTTGCTTTTACATGGTTAGGTGATGTGTCTTTCATGTTATGTGAATGTGATTCAGATTTGCTGTCAGATAAATAAACTTAGCCTCAGCCCACCTCTTGGGACAGAATGCTTAATAGCCAGAAAAGTTTAGTGGGAAATATATGGCAAAGAAGAATGTATTGGATAGATCTAATTAGATGATTGGGTTCCTAGTGTGAATTGGTTTCTATTTCCATTAGGAAGTGGTAGGACTATGCTGCCAATTAAAAGCAGATTGCATCACCGTATCACCAAAAAGGTAGGAAGCCTGCTCTAAAACAAGTTAAGCCTTGCTCAGGAGTCTCCAACTACTGAGCCATCAAAGTAGTGAGCAGGTGTGGCAAATAGGGAATTTATCCGAACATTTAGCCAAGAGAACTACTAAAAAGACAAAAGACAATGGATCACGGAAGGGAGATTTCTTTTCACTGATCTGAAGAGAGTTTTTATATTTGTGTCTTGATAAGTAACACACAAAAGTCTTTAAGTGTGCACTTACATATGTCTAGGGGGGGTGAAAGACTGTTGTACTCTTTAGATGAAATAAAATAAAAAAGTTTTTTGGAAAGAAAAGTTACTAAATTGTTCATTTTCACTTTTTGACCCAATGATTCCACTAAAGGGGCTGTATCCCAAGGAGACCAATGACAGAAAGATCCCATATGTCCCAAAATATTTATAGAAACAATTTGTAATGGCAAAAGCTTGCAACCCCCCCCCCCACACACACACAATACGTTCAATGATTGGAGAATGGTGGGACAGATTGTGGCAAATAATTGCTACTGAATGTTATTACCCCACAAATGAAATAAAAATGAACAATTCAGAGAAACATGGAAGGACTTATATAAATTCATGAAAATTAAAGAAACCAGAAGCAAATGAACAGTATACACAATGACCACGATGATGTGAATGAGGACAGAATTGATGTTTTCTCTTCAGAGTTGGACAACAACCTTGTGAAACGATTAAAATTATGCCCATTTTGTCGATGAGGAAAGCAAAGATCAAATGTATTAAGTGACCTGGTCATTATCACACAACGAATAGGTTTCATAGGTGGGATGTGAATCCACATCTTGATTTCACGTCCAGCAGTCCAGCCACTAAACAGGGCTGGGCTGCCGATAAATAGCGGTCATATAAGAAAAAAAGTTTGAAGCACCAAAGCCAAGAATAAGAGTGATAAATGAAAGGACTACCTGAATAGGAAGAGGTTTTGAGGTGGAAGGCATGATCATAATGGACAACAATAAGGAAGTTAACCTGCTCATCTTTTATTTTGTAAACTTTAAGGTATGTATGTATCAGGTATTATTACTATTATTTTATCCCTCCTCATAGACTTGCCCTTGCTTCCACAGTCTACATGCATCTTTAAAAATAAATCTGAATTAATCATTGTGATCCTTATGGAGCCACATTGGTCTTTGTAGGTAACTTCCCCTTTTCTTTCTCATGAGAATAATTTTTGCCTGTCTTCAGAATTTCATTTTTGAAAGCTTCTCATGCCTCTGAATTCTCATATATCTTTTTTTCTTTTCTAAGGGAATCTTTGGATTTGGAAGGATAGAAAATGGTAATCAGGGAATGTAAATCCAAGATAAGTGAGAAGATAGCATTTAGTTGCTCTCAACCAGATCAAGTTAATTGAATCTTATGAGCTCCACACTAGGGTCACTGCATAGGCTAAATTAGCCCATGTTCTATGCAAACTTATACCTAAGGTATTAAACGAAATGATTGCTAAAACATTGTGAATGATTTCTTTTAATCTGAAGATCAGGAGAGGTACCATAGCACTGAAGAAGGGTCATATGCCACAATATTTTTCAGATAGGAAGAAGGTTCAAATTTTAAACTATAGACAAATAAGCTTGACTTTGATTCCTGGCAAAGTTCTGAAACAGTTATTAAAAGGATGGTTAGCGAATGCTTCAAAAGGGAAGCAGTGATCACCAAAAGCTAGCATATCTTCATTTAAAAAAAATAACCAATTCATACCAGGTGCTAACCTCATTTCCTTTTTTGACAGCATAAATAGACTTACAGATCAAGGGACCACTATGGATATAATATACTTAGATTTCAGGGAAGGATTATTTAATAAAGTCTTTCAGGCTATTCTTGCAGATATAATAGAAATAGGGGAACTAGGTGATAGTGAATTTCAGGCTGGAGGGGACCCAAAGAGCAGCCATTAATGAGGTGATATCAGCTTGGAAGGAAGTCTATATTAGAGCATTCTGTCCTCAGCCCTGAGCTAGTCAACATTTTTATGAATGATTTGAATGAAGGCATAGAAAGTATGCTTGTCAAATTTGCAGACAACACAGAACTGGGGCAAAATAGCTAAAATTGTAGATGACAGTCAGGATCCAAAAAGATTTCAGAAATCTGGAACAAAGATATCATATATGCAGGCCACAGGTCATATAGGGTCTACAACACTCCTGAGTGGGGCCAAACAAGATTAAAATATAAATTAGGGGACATTTAACAAAATAAATAAAAAGTGAATAAAATATAGATATATCAATATGTGGTTTTATAAATCAACATGTGGTCTTCAGGGATCCTTATGTATAGTTCAATGACCCCCATTTCTATTTGAGTTTGACATCACTGGTCTAGAACACTGAACATTCCTTAATAAATGAAATCTCACAGACATCAAATGTTCTACTTAAAGTTAAAAAAAATCAACTTCACAAATGGAGGATGGAATGCACATACAGAGATAACAAATCCTATGAGAGAAATCTGGGGGTTTTAAAAGACTTTAAGTTCATTATGAGTGGAGAATATGACGTGGCAACCTAAGAAACCTAATGGGATTGTTAGGAGCATCATGTCAGAACCACACAGAACCTCAGGATGGCAGAAGCACCTTAATGACTATCTAGTCCAATTCAAACCTTTAAAAAAAATCAAAAGGAACTGGTCACCTCTCACAACAGCCTTTTGGGTAGGGTTGGGAGGCTTTACCTAACGTCAATAGTAAACTTTTCTCTTTGCAATTTACTTTCATTGCTCCTAGGTCGGCACTTTGAGACTGAGTGCAACAAGTTTAATATTGCACATGATCAACCTAATTGTTCTCTAGGCTAAACTCCCACACTTCCTTCCCCTAATCCTCAAATGTCATAACCTTGAGGCTCTTCACCATGTTGATTGACTTCCTCAGGATACTCTATCTGCAGCCTATAAATGTCCTTCCTAAAATCTGACTCTCAGAACTAACCACAATACCCAGGGTAGAGAGTATAGTATGATGAGTATTGCCTTATTCTTGGCTATGCCTCTCTCAGCAAATTGTAAGATTGCATTAACTTCTTTGACCGCCATATTTACATTGTTAACTCATACTGAGCTTAAAATCTGTTAACCTACCTACACTTCTAGGGTGGAATGCGCTACTTCAAGACATGATTGGCTTTCTATCACTGGTGGTCTCAAAGTAAAAGCTGAATGACTACTTATGGGAGATATTGTGGAAATAATTCCTGAACAGGTGTTGGTTATATCAGATGGTATCTGCCAAGTCTAAGCTTCTGTAAAATATGAGAATGAATGAAGGAAAAAGTCTTTACTAATTTTGTACTGTATTAAGTGCTGGGGATACAAATAGGAAAGCAAAATCATCCCATTCCTCAAGGAGCTGACATTCTAATAAGAGAAGACAACACATATGGGTGATTTCAGTTGAAAGTTGGATGGGAAAGATCCCATTATCCTTAGAACCCAACAACAAAGCAGATTTAATGACCTTTCCACTGATAAAACTGTATGTATTTTAGATGTGGAACCATTTGACAGGGATAAGGACATTGGTGGGGAGAACTTTTTCCTCCAGGTCTTCAATAGCTGTGTATGCTGAGGAGGAAGGACTTCACAATCAGGGAGACAAACTTTTGCATACGATTTTCTACAATAGATAATATCTTCCTGATCACATAATGGATCAAAAAGTATGAAAAATGCCAGAACCTGCTATTTAATGCTTAATGATTACATGCAAGGATGGGATCAAACAATCAACCCCCCCCATTTAGCCCTCATACATTTATCAGATGAGACTACATATCAAATAATCAAAAACTATTTAGATTGTGTGGAAAATTCTTGAAAACCAATGGATGAACTACAGCAACATTAGACAGGAAGTTTGACCTGACTGGATGAAGAACTTGATAATGCCTTAGGAGCTTCTTTAAAACCAGGAAACTAATTCTGATGATAGAGAGGGAAATGAGCTGCCCCTGAGGAGGAATCTCTTGGAGGAATAGAGAATGTCTTAGCCTCATCCTAGGTCTCCCCATACTCTTTCTCATCCCCCTTGTCCAGAGAAGCATATGCCTGCCAACACCCTATCAGTGTCCTAGCATCATCCTTAATTTATGGCAATGTCTACGTTGGTAGCCAAGGGTAGACTTGATGTAGGTTTGAAGCTCTACCAAGAACTCAGCAAAGAAAACTACACCATACCTAAGGGAGACATCTTGATAACTCCAGAAAAAGGACTACCCAGAGTTGTGCTGTGAGTTGTGAGTTATCTTTTTTTCTACATGTGTTCTTCAAGCTTTAGCCTACTTCCCTCCTGGACTATAGATGTATTTTTGGGAAAATGTGTTCCAGACTTTGCGGGGGATATTTTGTACCAAACTATACAGAAATATACAAACTATAAGAAATATGTAAGAATATAAGAAATATAAATATACAAACCATAAGAAATAGGCCATTTAAAAAGATAATTAAGTATGGCTGATTAATTGATAATCACAATAAGAAACACATTGGTGGGGGCTTATTAGCTATTAATATTAGCTTATTAGCTATATTAAAAAAGATATCCCGGGGTGGCTAGGTGGCACAGTGAATAGAGCACCGGCCCTGGAGTCAGGAGGACCTGAGTTCAAATCCGGCCTCAGACACTTAACACAAAACCTAGCCATGTGACCTTGGGCAAGTCACTTAACCCCAATTGCCCTCCCAAAAAGCAAAAAAAAAAAAAGATATCCCACCCAGACCTTTCAGGGTTAATTTTGGAGCCATAAGGGGATATAGTAGTTATATTCTGGGACCCAAAGTGGCAGTGACAGTGAGAGTTAGGATGTTTGCCTCCAAAGCATGCATTACATTAAAAAAAGAAATTTGATTTTGTAGAGCAAAACTGTAGCCTTCAAGTCTCTCCTCCAACAAAGAGCTTTGTATGCAGATGTTAAGAGTCATGACAGATAATACAGATCTCTTTGTGTAGGGCATTCTCCAAGACAATAGTGAACACTTGACTCTCAAGATCACAGAATCTCAGATTTAGAAGGGACTTCAGGGACTTTCATCTAGTCCAATGTGCATATTGCCACATACCCATAAAGTTTCTTAGATTTCATTGAAAAGGCTCTATAATATACCAAGGCTTGTAGTCATCAACACCCGTTATCTACAAATAGGACCATTCAAAAGAACACACCATCTATAATTTCCTCTTCTATTTGGACTCTTTTCTGGCAAAGCATATGTCTCCCTTGGGTTCAAACACAAGTCTGCCTAACTGAAGGTCTTGAAGCAAAGGCTAGCCAAATTAATGAGATTATAGATGCTTCAGAGTATTGACATGTGAGTGACAAACACACACGTACATGCAGAGTATAACTATTTCCATTTACAATCTTAGTTGGAGAGATATTTTTTAGAAAGAAAAGCCAGACAGCCAAATCCTCCCCTTAACTGGGTTTGCTGGCATGCCATTCTACATTCCCTTTAAACAAAAGTCAGGAAGTAATATTCGATTATTATATATTTAAACTTCATGGGTCATTGACCAGGGTTTCCTCAAGAGTTCCCAGGAGTCTCTAAAGATCCTGTATATCCCCAATTTTTAGCAAGATTTAGCCTAATTTCAATTCTACTCAACAAGCTTTTATTTGAGATATTTCAAGAATTTCAGAGAGTTAACCAGTGGGTGATTGACAAGAGAGGATTTCAAGAACTGACTTTTTCTGAGCTCAAAGAAAGATAAAGTTTTATTATTAGCCTTGTTAAAATGATGATGGTCTCTATTTGACCATTTGTTGGGTTCTGTAACTATGCATGGGGGTCAGGAACAGAAAGGTCAGGGCCTAAAGTAAATATTTAGCTTTTTCAAAATGTTAAACATGGCTGTCAGCTACATTTCTATCCATTATCCTGATCTAATGGGGTCTTCATTTTTTTTCATAGGTTTAAAAGAAAACCATATACTTTCTATTAGAGGGTTTATGAAATTATCATGATAATCTTGTTTATGTGAAGTTTTAGCAGATATTTCTAAGAGATACAAAGTCCATCCTACTTTGGTTGGTTCAGGCAGGAGGACCTTTATGAATTGGTCCTTCTATGAAACTACCGTTAAAGTTTCTTGCTTATTTCTACCCAACTTTTAAAAAGTGCAATACTATAAAAAATGGTTAAAACCTTGTTGTCAGAGGTATATCATAAAAGGTATTTTCTAGACTTGTTTCCTATTCTTAACTTGTCAAATGCTGTCACAATACTCCATCACTCCAGAGCTCACAGTCCCCAATAAACAGAAAATTATTTCCAACGGGCTAACATGCTGTTTACTTTCCAGAAAAATTGCACTTTCCAATCTGACATTTGATCAAGGGATATCCCGCTGCTGTCATCAGGAAGAAGTGTTTAAACACAGAGATGGGAGTTTAAACATTTTCTCATTATCACAGAATGAGGGGAAAAAAACCCACAAATAAATAAATAAATAAAATAAATAAGTAAAAAATGGCATTCCGACTTTCTCACCCCCTGCTGGGAGAGTAATGAAGCTGTGTCACATGACCAGAAAGAAAGCGCTTTTATCTCTGGCCCCAATATCATCACTCAAGTGACACCTGTCACATGACCCAAGTCAGGTCTTTCATCTGCTTTCTCCAGCTACCTTTTTTGGTTGTAAATTTTACAAAGGTGTGCTGCCCACTACTGCTATTGCTGGTGTTGTGTCTGTTTTTTATTTGAGCTTTCTGATTTTCCTGGAATCTAGCAAGTGGACAGATGCATGGCTTCTTGCTTAAAACTGAGAAATCCCAAACCTAGGTTTGTTTGTTTAAAGACCGGAAAAAGGCATATGATAATCAATGCAATGATTACATCTCATACAAGTATATAAAATGGAATTGACTAGGGAAAGAAAGACATTTGATTTTTTTAAAAAATCATTTATATCTGTTACCTTTAGTTCTATTTGTTAAAATGTGTGGTTTATGATGTGAGAGTTAAGGCACTTTGCTCTAATTCTGGGTAATAGAATCTGCACTCCTAACCTAGCTAAGCTTTTCACCAAACCAATGTTGATGCTTACTATGGTCACCAGGGGAAATAAGTGAGAACAGAGAGGATTGTTCCTTAATGGTAGCACTCTTCTCTCTCTCCTTCTGTCTCAACCTTGAAAAACAGAATAAAATTTCCTGAAGAGCAGGGATTATTTTTTTTTTCTTCTTAAATCCCCAATCTCCACTACAATGCTTTGAATATAGTAGGTGCTTTATAAATCTTTATGTAACCCATGTGTTTCCTCTCTTGAAGCCAGGAGCCAGAAGAAACTCTCCTCTCCTAAGCCCCTTAAACTCTGCCCCTTAGGCTGGCTGATGAAATATCATTCTCAGAGCTTAGCCCATTACCTAGCACATAGTAGGTGCTTAATAAATGTTTAATAATTGATTGATTCTCTCCACCAGTGAGGGAGATCTCATGCAAATATCTAGGCTTGAACCCTGGGTTATATACAATTGAAATGAATCATTCCCTAATCCATCCAGCTGCATACTCTTTATCCCCCCCCCCTTCTCTTCTAGGATTCTTCTTCATTGATTATTGTCCCCTACCCCACCTTGCTCCTTCAATCTCTTCCTATCTGCTGGCTCCTTCCCTTGTGACTATAAGCATGTACAAATCTCTCCTATCCTAAAAAAAGGTTTCTCTTGACCCTACTACATCCTTTTCCGTTTTCTCCTTTTGCTGACAAAATTCTCAAAGATTTTCTAAATCCGTACTTCATCCTCTCAATCTGCCTTCTGTTTCTACCACTCTGGTGTTCTGTCAAAAGTCACCAGGGACTTCCAATTCCAGTGGGTTTTCCTAGGGTGACTTTTCCTCAAATTCTTTGCAGCATTTGATGTAAATGACTGTCCCTTCCATTTGGAAACCTCTCTAGCTTGGAAGTTATACCTCTCTAACCCCTTCCCTCCTCTATTCTTCTTTTTCCTACTACCTAAATGTGGGTGTTCTTTAAGTTCTATCCTTAGACCATCTGTTTTCCACTTTTGCATTCTTCTTCAGTTGTGTCATCTGCTCCTGTGGTTTCAACGATCACCTCTGTTGGGATGATGATTCCTAAGTCTATTTCTCAAGCCTACCCCTTTGCTGTCCTCTTTCTCACTCTGGCATTGAATTATTCACTAAGACCTGTTGACTTTTGCTTCCTCTTGGGATTTGAAGATCATTCATTCTCTTTATACAGTGTTGATCTATGGCCTAGATTTTCTCAGGAGAGACAGTGATAGTCTCTTATCACTCCAATTAGCAGGCGTCTCTGTTGTAACAACCAAATCCATCAGCGGAACATAGTACATCTACACCACCAAGAAAGGGTGCATGTCACTGAGGACCTCAAGTTAAACTGCAACCTGGTGTTTTGAGTTGGGGACAAAGAACTGGGATATAGGCAGGAAATACGAATGAGGAGAGAGATGAAGTTGGAAAAAGTAAAACTCTCTGAGGTAGTTGAGAAGAGCAGTTAAAAAATAACATGCTGCATTCATATACCCTTTAAAAATGGTTCAAATATGATCCTGAATTCTTTGGGACCTTTTATTCCTAACCAAAAGAATTACTTATAGAACAGGTGTTACCAAGGAGTGGGCTACATGGCAACCAATAGTGAAATTCATAGAATAGTTGCTATTGGGAAGAGGGCCCTTCTTTCATGACTCGAAAGGAGTTACTAGATTCGTATATTAAACAATATTGGCAGATGCTAGAAGACAGGGTTGCAAGCTCTTACAAAGCCAGACTATTAATTTTCTGAGGTTCCCCAAAGAGATCGCTCCGCCCCCCCAGAAAGACAAGAGATCTAAGATATCAAACAACCCAAAGACATATATTCACTGTTAACAATTAAGTTAGGTCCCCAATTTAAAGTGCAGAAAATCTAAAATCCCCTTCCCCACATACCACTGCTTTAATCTTGATACCATTTTTTCAAAATGAAAGGGAATGACTAGGAATAAAGATCGGAATTACTTTTATGAATGTCTTATGTACTTTTGATTTTTTGCAAAAACTAATTAATTAATAAAGGAGAAATGGAGGAGCATAATCACATTTTGTTTCATCAAAATTCAAACAGAATACATTTGTTTTCAATAAATTAGTTAAATTATCGATCTCCATTTTAAAAAATCCATTTTAATGGAATGAAGTTTATCTCAACTCATTTTAGAATAAGATTTCGATTCATAATTCAAAGTTCTAGTCTTTTCTCTGGGTCTCTTGCTAACAACATTCTGGAAAATGTCAAACTTTCCACTGAATCCTAGAATGTTAAGCTCCTAGGCCAACCTCCCAATCAGGGCAGGAGTTACCTCTATGCCATCCCTGATAGGTGGTCCTCTAGGCTCTGCTTGAATGAGGAGCTCACAAAGCATCCCATTCCATTTTTAGACAAGTTTTTTTAGAAGCAGTATGAGAGGAAACCTGGTATAACCTGGAAGACAGGCTTAAATCCTGCCTGTGATATATACATTAACTGTGTGAGAGTAGAGGAGTCACTTAACTTCTCAGTGCTACAGGAAACTCTGCTAGTAACATATGATTTGCTAATCTGCATCAGTAGAGAAAATTTCCTAACTGAGAATCACAAATCCACTCTCCCTTTCTCTCCCCATAAAACATTCTTCCTTCTCTAAATTGAGCTAAAATCTTCCTTCTTGACTTATTTACCATCTAGTCTTAGTTCTTCCCCCCTGGAGCTACACAGAATGAATCTAATCCTTTTCCATATGACTTTCAAAGATTTGAAGACAGCTACCACATGCCCTCTAAGTCTTCCTTTATTCAGTCTAAACATTCCCAGTTCCTTCAGAGAGTTTTCTTATGACATGGTTTCCCAACTTTTGAATATTGTCTTTGTGCTCTGGATTATCAATATCCTTTTAACAATGTCACCCCACTCCCCCCATTCCACCCCCTACATACAATGAACATGATACATCAGATACAGTCTAGTTGTTACAGTAAAATGGAACTATTACTTTCCTCAGTCTGAACAATATACACCTCTATTCATACAGCCTCAGAGGACTGAGGTGCTGACCCATGTTGGGCTTGTAGCCAACAAAAACTCTAGATCTATTTTGCATGAATTACCATTAAGCCAAATTTCCTCCTCTATACATGTTGTTATTTTTGTTTTGAATGTAACTACAGGAATTGACATTTAGTCTATTAAATTTAATCCTGCCAGTTCTTGCCCATTGTTTGAGATTCCTGGGATCTTGGTGAATTTCAATTCTGTCATTTATCATATTACCAATCTTTCCCAATTTCATGTCAACTAAAAATTTAATAAGCATATTTTACATGTGTTTTTCTAATATGCGGATAAAAATGTTGATCATGACAAGGCCAAGGACAGAGTCTTCAGTATGCCACTAGATACCTCTTTCCAAGAAAGTATCAGCTTATTAACAATCCACATACAGTCATTTAACCAGGTTACTCATCTATTTAACTATGCATTTACTATTGAACAAGTCTAGTGGGGAAACATATATTAAGCACCTACTCTGTGTCAAGATTTAATCATTCCTTTTTTTAAACAAGATAGACTGAATACCATGGAAGGTTTTATCAAAAGGCTTCTTAAAATCTGGATCTGCTCTGCATTTAGGATATCCCCTTTAGTTCTGATATTCTGTCTAGTCCAGCCCCTTTCTTTTATTGAAAGACTGAACTCGGATGGCGGCGTAGAAGCAGCAAGGTTCCACAGCTCCCACGCAAGCAACCAAAATACCCATAAAATATGACCATCAACAAAGTCTAGGACTCTCAAACTCACAAAAATACAGAAAATACATCTCTTGATGAAGGCAGATCGGCAAGAGGGGTTCAATACGGCAGGCCAGGAGCCGCGGCCAGCCCAGCCTGAAACAGAAACGCAGTCAGGCCCCAGAGAGACCAGAGGAGCTGAGCCAAGCCACAGCCAGTCTACAAGAGAGAAGATCTATGACACCTGAGCAACTCCACTTCTAGCAAGGCATGAAAAACAAGGACTAAAGAAAGGCAGCTCGGCAGCAGGGGCTCATCTTGCAGGCCAGCAGGCTGGGAGTGGAGACCAGCCCAGCCTGAAACTGAAACCCTGGCCAGGCCTCAGGGCAGTCAGGAGGAGCTGAGCCTCCCAAGCTGCAGCATGAGTCTACCCTGGGGAGCAGAACTACAGCACCTGGAGGGATTTTCACATCTAGCAAGACAGGATTACAAAAGGTCAGTGAAGCTGGAACTTTGAAACTTAATTTGGGGGAGGAAAAGCAGTTTGGCCAACCTGCCCCCAGAGCAAAGAAGCAGTGGGGGAAGGGCAGGAACTGCTGTAACTGGTGGCTGCCCCCACTGGGCTGCTTCAGAGCCCCTGGCCTGCGGACCTCGCAGGGGGGCTGAGTCGATTGATCAGGGCCAAGTGCTCTTGCGTTGAGTGGCCTGGATCCGGATCGTGGTCTTGGGTGGTGGTCCTGGGGTGCACTCTCAGCAAGCCAAAGCTGGAGGGTCTGCAACACCCCCCTAACAGCTCCAGAAGAGGGGAAAACCCCAGTGATTTGGAACAGAGCTTTTCCCCCTGGAAGCAGAGTTCCACAAAG
>CM053600.1:139082849-139119474 GCA_028646575.1 Pseudocheirus occidentalis
AAGACCATGATCCGGATCCAGGCCACTCAATGCAAGAGCACTTGGCCCTGATCAATCGATTCAGCCCCCCTGTGGAGTCCACAGGCCAGGGGCTCTGAAGCAGCCTGGTGGGGGCCGCCGGGGGATCCAGCAGTTCCCTTCCCCCACTGCTTCTTTGCCCCAGGGGCAGAATGGCCGAACTGCTTTATCACCCCCAAATTAATTTTCAAAGTTTCAACTTTCACTAACTGTCTCTCTGACCGAAGCTCCCCTCAGGCAGGTGCTTTAGATTTTCTTTGAAGTAGATTCAAGCTGCTGTTTGGGAGGCTGGCCGGCCACTCTGGGGCCTTGCCTGGCCACAGTTGCAGTTTTGGGTTGGCCTGATCTCTTCTCCACTGCGGTAGGAGCTGTCCCTCTCCCATCCCGATCCTCACGCCTTGGCAGATGTGGAGGTGCTGGAGGCTGTAGAACCTGTGCAGACTGGCTGCAGGGCTTGGCTCCTTCCCATCGTCCCCGGCCTGGCCATGGTCTCGGCTTCAGGCTGTTCCAGCCTCCATTCCAGCTGCCCCGATGAGCCCCTGCTGCCAAGCTGAGCCCCTGCTGTTGAGCTGCCTTCAGCGAGAGGTGTGTTCTCTGTATTTTTGTGAGTCTGAGAGTCCTAGGCTTTATCTGGGTTCATATTTTATGGGTGTTTAGGGTGGTGGTGTGGGAGCTGCGGGACCTTGCTGCTTCTACGCCGCCATCTTGGCTCCGCCAAGTTTTTATTCTTTTCAAGCTAGTTTTACTTTGTTTTTCTAAGGACAAGTTAAAGTCTCTGGCTTGCCAGCTATTACATTTCCTGTGAGTAAAGAGCACTGTCTCTGAAGTCAAAGAATCTGGGTTCAAATCCTACCTCAGACACCTTTTATCTGTGTTACCTGGGCAAATCATGTAAGTTCCTTGAGCCTCAGTTGAAAGGGATTGGACTAGAAGATATCTACACGTCTTCTAGTTCTAGATCTATGAACTCTTGATTCAAGCAAATAGATAAGAATACTAGCACTAATTGAATTGGAGTTTCCTTAAGTTCTTCCAAAAGATGATGTTCAAACTGAGGTGAATTCTCATTTCAAAATTTTTTATTATGACTTAGTAACTAATAGTAAAAATTAGCCTTTGCTGTTTCTTTGAAATGCGTTTCTCTACTACTTCTTTATTGTTGTTTTTTTGCTTTTTGGAGGGGGAAAGGTAGGGCAATTGGGGTTAAGTGACTTGCCCAGGATCATACAGCTAATAAGTGTTAAATGTGTGAGGCCAGATTTGAACTCATATCCTCCTGACTGTAGGACTAGTCAGTGCTCTGTTCACTGCACCATCCTCTACCACTTCTAGATCTATATCCCAAAGAAATCAGAGAAAAAGGAAAAAGATACAAAATATTTATAGGAGCTCTTTTCGTGGTGGCAAAGAATTGGAAATTGAGAAGATGCTCATCAATTGACAAAGGACTGAACAAGTTGTGGCATATGATAGTGATGGAGTACTATTGTGCTATAAGAAATGACAAGGGAGTGGTTTCAGCAAAACATGGTAAGACCTATATGAACTGATACAAAGTGAAGTGAGAAGAATCAGGAGATCACTGTGCACAGTAACAACAACATTGTCATGATGATCAACTGTGAAAGATTTGGCTATTCTGATCAATACAATGACCAAAGGACTCAGATGAAAAAAAAATGTCATCCACCTCCAGAGAGAGAACTGATAAACTCTGAGTGCAAACTGAAGTACAGTTTTCTCACTTTATTTTTCTTGCTTTTTTTGGAAATGGCTAATATGGAAATATATTTTGCATGATTTCATGTATATAATTGATATCATATTGCTTGCCTTCTCAGTGGGTATGGGAGGGAGTAGGAGGGAGTTAGAGAATTTGGAATTTAAAATATAAAAAGAAAAGAATGTTAAAAATAAATAAACAGTATTTTATTTAAAAGAAATGTATTTCTCCTGATTTTTGTGGTGTTTTTATGATCAAAATTAGAGCTTGAATTCTTCATAGTCTTGCCATAATCAGTCACTTAGGATTCAGAACAAGAAAGTGGTTTGAAATTCAATTCAAAACAGAAGGTCCCCAATGCAAGTCTCAAATGGAATTGGGGCAGAGGAGGGGGTGGGAAGGCGGCAGATGAAGGCAGAGGGATGTAACCAGTATTCCAATAATCCTGTTAGTGATGGTAGAAGCACCCTCTAGGAACTTATAACAAATAGTCTTAAGCAATTCCTTTTGTTGACAACTTTATCCAAGAAATCATCTTCCCTGGAGACTTCACTAAACTTTAGACTAATCCTCTCCTTGCCACAGGAGCTTTTGTCAAGGGAGATTGTAGGCAGGCTCCAGGAGTGACAGGACCAGCTCAGTCTCTATATTCTTTCAATTGTCAGTCTCCCATCTGTCCTGTTGGGAAATCGATCTTCTGGTCCAGGGATCTCTCTATTAAATGATCAAGTGGAGGGGATTATTCAGAAGACCCAGTTCCCAGACTATCCTAATCTGTGTTGATCACTGAACCAATCAGAAGCTGAAAAATCCTTTGGAATTATTAAGTGGTGAGCAAACAGCCAGCAGCAATAACCCCCTTGATTTCTCTATGTATTTACACCTAAGAATCTGAGCACTCTCTTCACTGTTGATTTGCTCATGAGAGGGGATATTTAAAATGTGCCATATTTAAAATCTAGGGACAAGGGTGTAGGCAACCCACTGAACAAGGCTAAAATCTGAGGCATGTGAAAATGGAAAGACTATTAAGCTCAAGCTAAATAATGAATGAATGATAAATGGAAAGTGATCATTTAGAATAGAGGCAGTAAGAAAAGCAGCAGGGCTAAGGATACATTCAACAGATCTGAGAAGAGGGAGAAAGAGTCATCATGGAGACGCCACCTTTTCCATGGTCTTTAGACTGTCATTGTACTATTGGCTACAGGTAGACCATAAGAGCATAATAAAGGAACATGGGGAGAAGGAAGCACTGGAGAGACACACAGATTGTTTCCATGAGTTTATAGCTTGCTGTTTGGTAGGCAACTACAAAGACAGGGCTGAAAAGGTTCATTTGGTTACCCCAAATCCACTTCCAGGTAATAGAATCCTAGATGGAACTCAATCTTCACCTCTGCTGGTAAAATCCCTAGTCTTCCTTAAGAATTCAGCTCAGGTGACACCTTGTATAAGAGGCTTTCCTGTCCCTCCCAGCTTCTGCTGCCCTCCCTCCACATCACCCCATTGCTGTTTTGTACATACCTAAATGTATATGGGTGTCGCCTCTCTTGTTTAAGTTAGAATGTAAGCCTTCTGAGGATGGGAGCTATTTTACTTCTGTTTTTGTGTTACAGTGCTTGGTACATGTGGTTGTTCTTCAGTCATGTCTGACTCTTCGTGACTCCATTGGGGGTTTTCTTGGTAAAGATACTGGAGTGGTTTGCCATTTCCTTCACCAACTCCTTTCTCAGATGAGGAAACTGAGGCAAACAGGGTTGTGACTTATCCAGGATCACACAGCTAGCAAATGGCTAATTCTGGATTTAAACTCAGGTCTTCCTGATCACAGGCCAAGCACTCTATCCACCGTGCAACCTAGCTGCCTATATATAATACGCACTTAATAAATCCCTGTTGATTGGACTCAACAAACTGCAGCTCTCAAAACAGGCTAAAACTTGTTCTTGGATCATGTACTCAACAAGATTTTAGCACACATTTTGCTTTTTAAAAAACCTGACATTTTAAAAGCCCTTCTTTTTAGAATAGCCATCTTTGGTAGACTCAGAGGACTGAAGCTCATATTCTGCCTCCAATGTGTGTGATATTAGGCAAGTTATTTAATTCCTCTGGGTCTTCCTTTTCTTCTCTGGAAAATGGGTCTCCAAGGAGCTAATTCCATTATCTATTGACCAAGCTGTTTTCTAGGTGCCAACAAGAACATCAGGGGTTTCACTCAGTTTACAGTGTTCAACTGTCTTTACCATTTTCTATTCTACCTCTATTTTTAAGCATTATTACTTAAAAAGAACAGATTATGCAAACATATTATCCCTTCCTTAAGTTCATAATGCTTGGGTATTTAAAAAAAGTCATTTTCAGGGTAGTGGAAAAACATCATATTATACTTGGGTACTAACTAGTTCTAGGCAGCTGCTAATAAGCTATAGTTTTGGGCAAAATACTTCTCTCTGGGCCTCAGTTTCCACATTTGTAAATTAAAGCTAATAGCTCCCACTCACTATTCCCTAGAGTTGTAACAATCAGACGAAACACCACTTTAAGCCTATTCAAAGGTCTTTATTATTCATGGCAATGGTCCATGTCCGAGGTGTTATATAGATAGAAGTCTCATATCTGGGTAAAAAGACTCATGGTATATAATTTTCCTCTCAAGTAATTTTTTTTTGTTTTTGGAGTACGGAATGTGGGGCAATTGGGGTTAAGTGACTTGCCCGAGATCACACAGCTAGTAAGTGTTAAGTGTCTGAGGTCAAATTTGAACTCAGATCCTCCCGACTCCAGGGCTGGTGCTCTATTCACTACCACCTAGCTGCCCCACGTAATTTTCTGAAGGACAGTTTTTAGAAGGTTACTGGTATGCAGTTGAATCTGCCGTTTGAAAACACAAGACCATCTCAGCTATAGGCAACACCATTCTAGGAAGGCAGCATCCTCAGAGACACTTAATCAAGACGGGCTTGGACTGGCCATGACAATGGCCATAACAATAAAAATGTTATTTCTATTCTGGCTGAGTATAAATATGCAGCAATAACATGGATCTATCCTAGTCACTTATCCTGCCTCTCTGTGGTCCTCTGTGGTTTTAACAGGAGAGATCCCAACCTATGGATAATGAACTTTTCTTTAGTGTATCAGTGAAAATTGATCACACAAGCTATTGAAGCAAGCAATGAAACTTCTCCTGCAACCCAAACAGTTCAATAATCTCATGTTCTCCCTAACACTTCCAACATCAGCCTAGGAAACAAGTTATAAAGCATGGTAAAGGAAAACCTCAGCATTAGAAACATTTAATAAGTGACAGAGGTGTAGTAAAACTCTGTAGAGCTACAGAGATAAAGGCAGGTAAACTCATGGGGCCATTTGGGAATTGAATATCTTTCTCACAACATTCTTTTTCTAGGAAATAATTCTTTACTCAGGTCACTCAAGAATTAGTTTTGGTTTCAAGGACTTAGAAGTCACGTTTGATTAACTTGGTAGCTGCCAAAGATGGCTATCCCAAGAGGAAAGCCTCTTAGAATGTCAGTATAAAAAATATGGGGGGCACATACTAGAGCACAGCCCTAGAGTCAGGAGGACCTGAGTTCAAATCCAACCTCAGCCACTTAACACTTACTGGCTGTGTGACCTTGGGCAACTCACATAACCCCATTTGACCTGCCTTCCCCCCTCCAAAAAGGCAAAAAACAAAAACCAAAGAAAATAGGCTAAATATATGCTGTAACTGGATGAGTCTAGGATAGGAGAAACAGTTTCCTCCCCCCACACCCCCCAGGTATAATGCTTTTTTTAAAAATAAATTTATTTGTTTATTTTCTTGTTTACATTATTCATTTCCATGAAATTTTGAGTTACAGATTTTCCCCCCATCTTTCCCCTACCTACAACCCCAAAACAGCCCTATCCCACTGTATAATCCCTCTCCCCAATCTGCTCTCTTGGAGAACTAGTTTTAACCCATTTTGTGAGTTGCAATCTATTGTGTATAGGGATTTAAGTCCTTGATTACTCAGGCTGAGTACAGTGGTAGCAGTGTGGACCCCATGGTGAAGTGAAGCATCCCCTGCCCTCAGAAAGCTCATATTCTAACTGGGGAGACATTCTAACTAAGACATACACATGTCGATATATACCTAATAGCACTGAGATGGTTCAGAGGGAGGGCAGCAGCAGCCGGGAGGGGCAGGAAAAGCCTCTCATCCAGGGTGGCAGTTGAGTTGAGTTCTGAAGGGAGACTGCTGGGCCGTGGGCCATTGGACCCAGATGGCTCTGGAGGTCAAAGGGAGGCTGGTAACTGTGCACAGCTCTCCCTCACTTAAATCTAATTCACTTGCTAGTCGTGGCATCATCTTCCCAATATCATGATCCTCTTCCAGAGGGAAGGACAAACCACACACGAAGGGAGACTAGGGATATTATAACTGAGGTGAAGGGGGAGTGTACTCTAAGTGTGGATGAAAGCCAGTGCAAAGTTGTCTCCTACTGATATCCTCAAACCTAGAAGTTGGCTTGGGTCATTTTTAAGTCTTTTTTCATCCCTGTCTTTGTAGTTGCCTACTAGTCAGTGATGCTCTAAGCTCAAGGGGATAGTCCGTGTCCCCGGTGGTCTCCCCCTCCCCATCCTCCATTCTTCTTCATCTGCCTGCAGCCCAGAGAGATGATGACAATCTCAAGACCATGGAAAAGGTGGGGTCTCCATGATAGCTCATTGTCTCCCTTCCCGGCTTTGCCATGTGTACCCGTAGTCTTGCTGCTTTTGTTACTGTCTCTATTCCAGATGATCACCTTGTGTTTATTAATTCATTATTATCCTGAACATTACATTCCTTTTGGTGGAAGATTGACAATCCAATCAGATCCAATTCAACAAGCGTTTATTTAAGAGCTTGCTGTGTTGCAGGTACTGCGCTAGGCGCTGAGGATGGAAATGCGAAACCAAAAACAGTCCCTGACCTCACAGGGCTTACAGTCTACTGACAAGAACAACATCTATTCAGATTACTAAGCACAGAAAATACACAAAGTCAATACAAAGCAATTTGGTGGGTAAGAGGTTAAGTGTTAGGGGCATCACGTAGAAGGTGATACCTGAGCTGTGCCTTCAAGAAAGCTAGGATTCATATGTTTTCAAGGAAGATCCCAGGCTATGGTGACTTAGGGGGATGGCCTAATCCAGTAGGCCCCATTAATTATCCCTTCTATTAGGCCTCCTAAGCCTTCAAGAAATATGCCCCAACCCCAAAGGGCAATGAGCTCTTGAGGGTAAACCTCCTGACCCCAGGATTTTTGTCACCATCATCACTTCTGAAAGATTAAGTGGTTCTGGGGGTGGCATGGGGGAATTCCTTCAAGCAGTCAAGTTTCTTAAGAGATCCTCAGTATCTTCAGATAACTTTACTTCCTCCAAATAGCCTTGTTGACACTAGGGATGCCTCTGGAACAACTGCAACCCCAGTAGGAGGCATCCCTCTCAGCTTTGCCGGAAGCACCTGTGCCAGAAAGAATCCACGAAAGGGTTACTTCAGCCTTACAAACCTTCAGGCTGATCTCTGGGAAAAATATCAACTGGTGCCTTGAGTCAGCTCCTCTAATGCACCCAAGGAAGAGACGGGAAGGGAAAGAGCAGGAAAAGTGGATAAGAACCTCCCTTTCCCTAGGTGCTCAAGTGTCACCTGTCAAAGACAAAGACTACCCCAACCTGGAAATTAAGGAAGTTCAATTCTATTACTTGAGTGGAAACATATGGATAAATGATCTCAAAGTACCAGAGTGAATGCTGCTTCTTGAACCTTTTGTCATCTTTCTTGGGACGGGGGCAGACAAGTTGCACATATCTCCAGGTAAGAGAAAGGGAAGCAGGACTTGAAGTCAAAAGACTTGGGTTTAAATAAACTGAAGTCCAGTTCTCAAAGCCTATAGTTCCTAAGATGATTTTCATCTTCTCTGAACCTTTACTTCTTTAACTGTCAAATAAATCATCAGTGGTGAAAGGCTAGAAAAGGAACAGGGAAGCTTTGGGCGTAAAGTAATAGACAGATATTTGCTTTCCAGTTATGTCTCTAAAAAGCAATGTTGTCCAGAGGTCCATTACCTGGGAGGATTAGTGATTCTTCTTTACGCTCTTTTCACCAACACTTGCTAAATCGAGTTGTGTGATGACTTCTCTGGTAAGAGGCCAGGATATTGCAGGTTTCTGGTTTTAGTCTTACTCCTGGAACTGTAAACAAAGACTCCACTGTGGAAGAGGTATAAAGGAGAAAAGAAAAAAAAAGTACAAAAGGATGAATTCTTGAGGGTTTGCACAATGAGTTTTTTATAAGTTACAATATTTTATCATCTGAAGATATGTCAAGAGGTAAGCTGAACTTATCAATAAATTATACCAATACTTCAATATCTCTCTTATTTTCCATCAATAAATATCTGTTGCCTACTATGAGCCCAGAATTATACTTATAGTATATGCCAGATGGTACTTATTATATGTGTTCTCAAAAATTGAGTGTATTTATTATAACACAGCAGAAATATAGTATAATATAAATATAATAAAAGTTGAGTTTTTTATTATATTTATTTTTAATTTTTTTATTTTTTATAGTATATGCCAGATGGTTCTTATTATATGTGTTCTCAAAAATTGAGTGTATTTATTATAACACAGTAGAAATACAGCATAATATAAATATAATAAAAATTGAGTTTATTTTTTATTATATTTATCAGATTATATGTTGGATGCAATAAAGCAGTGGTTCTCAACCTTCCTAATGCCGCAACCCTTTAATACTCATATGTGGGCGTATCTGCTGTGGGCAGACCTGCCTGGAGACAGATAGAGGAGCGGTGTCTTGGATCCCAAGACCACTGGAAATATGTGCTTTCTGATGGTCTTAGGTAACCCCTGTGACCCCTGTGAAAGGGTCATTTGACCCCCCAAAGGGGTCACAACCCACAGGTTGAGAACCCCTGCACTAAATGATTTCACTGTTTAAAGGAATCTCCTAAGGTGCATCCTTTGGTAAAGCAAAGTATTCTTTTGTAATGAAAATACTGTCTTTCCTCCACCAGTATCTGTTTAGTGAGTTCAGATTTTTCATTTGTTGGATTTTTCTAAAGCTAGGTATGGTATGCCAGGCCCTATGCAAGAATCCTAGCTTCCAAGAGTTTACATTTTAAAGGACTCATAACTTGACTTCTTAGACTGAGACGAGCAGGAGACAGAAGGCCCTGTATCCATAAAAAGCATCCCAGACAGGTTATTGCTACCTACTTAACCAAGGTCAGGAACAACCTAAAACCTTGACTGGAGAATTTCCCTACCAGTATGTATTTTTTGCAGGGTTAGAACTCCTACAAATCTGGGCCACTCTAACCCTGCTAGCCTTTAACAGAGGACAACACTTCATAAGGAAGAGAAGCAAGAAATAATTTAATAACATAACTTACTGAAACTTACTTGCAGTCAATTTAAAAAAAAAAAGAAAGGGAGAGGGAAATTCAAGTGCCGAATTAGCTTCCACTCTACCTAGAATCCTGCTTTGGGTAGCTGGTGCCCCCTCCCCTCTGGTATGGAATTTCATCTCTGCAAAGCTGGAGATGGGAGACATCGAGTTGCCTAGCTAAAATAAACAGCATGTCAACTTCACAGATAACTCTCTCTCTAATCAACTGGAGTCCAAATTCCCTTTACAAACTTCTTCCTGGAAGAAAGGGTCTCTTTTGCCTTTTGGGCTAGTGGGAGGAGCATTTTCTCCCCTTCTAGGCTTCCCTGCCCCTAAAAAGCTCACTTATGGTTGCAAAGAAAAAAAGGGAGAGTGAGAGAGACAGCAAACCATTATCTGGCAGAACAGCAGTGGGAAAGCATCTAGTTAATCAAAAGGATTCCAATTCGTCTGTGGGCTGCTGCACTCTCCTTCCCACCCAGTAGAGAAAGAAAAAAAAAACCGCTTTAGAGCCAAGGCATAAACCTGCTCTCCTTCAGCAATCTCACAAATGCAAAACCTTCCACTCCAGTGACTCCTCATTAACTTACTGAATCTGACAGTATAATTATCGCAGCTGCTTCGCGCTTAGAATAAATAAATACGAAAGTGGGTGTTTAAAAAAAAATTGAGAGGGGAAATTCAGTCATCTAGACAGTCAATAGAAAGAGTTTATTTTAAATTTTTATATTCTTATGTATTTGGATCATTTGGGGGAGAGATAATGAGATAGTTGTCTTTCAGCCTAATTGAGTTCCTATGCCCATGGCTGCTTGCTGTCACCTCCTTTCAAACTTCACTTTAACTTTTGTTCCTTAGAAATCGGAGATCTCTGTGTCTCCATTTACTCCTCCTCCCTGCTGATAACCAGGTGAAGGCTCATTGGACTGGAGTGCAAAGTGACTTAATGGAATTGAGGATCTAAATAACCTTTCACAGGAAACAAGATAATCAAACCTCTTACTTGCCTTGAACAGCCTTGAGGAGCAAGCGCAGGTTAGCAAAAACTCAAAAGCAAATGGGAAATTAAGCAGTTTTCAAAAAAAAGTCTTGTAATTTCCCTTGTCACGCAGTGCCTGTATCGCTCACAGGCATCAACAAACATCAGCCGGAGTTGCTTAACCCATTTAATTTTCCAGAATGCACACAGCCCGATGATTATTCTGTAATTTTTAGCTCATGTGTATGTATATGGGGCTTGCATCTTCAAAGCCCGGAGGATCACACAGTGCTTTAAATTGGAGTTGCTGTCTAACATGGAGTGCACTTACAACTCTAACTGGGGGCACATCACCCACCCTTCCGATTAAAGCATATGATCTTTCCTCTTTTAATTAATTAGTGACTATTTACCTTATCTCATTCCCTCCCCACTTCCTTAGAGGATCGGATTTATATAGGAACTTTCTTTCAATGAGCTCAAAGGGTTTAAAAATAAATATTCTCCCATCAGCCTTCTAGGGAGGAAGAGAAAATTTTAAACAATCTCATTGTACAGATGTGGAAATTGAGGCTGACAGAGCTCAAGGTTGCATACTAAGAGAAAGTCAAGAATTCTGTTATGTCTTTTTGTTTTTAAAGAGGCAGCACAGTCCTAACGGGATGGAGAGGGTTAAGGAATCAAAGTGTTTCTTATACAAAAGGAAAGAATTTAAGTTTCAAAGAAGCATGTGCCCAGAATATTTTTATATCTGTACTAGAAAATCTTCTATGGTTATATAATGAACCCAGTGGTACATGCGTACTCTATCTGCTTCATCCATACAAATGTTTATACGTGCTCAGAACCACAGTGGAATTTTCGCATGCTGTGGGTGATGATACATTTGGACATATTTGTGGATGCGCTGGTGGCACTGCTTTACAGAAAACTTGGGAGGGAGGTGCTATTATTATTCAATTTTATAAAGGAGGAAATGGAAGTAAATAGGGGTTAAATGACTTATCTGGCATCACAGAGCTAGGAAGTGTCTAAGGTTGGATTCGAACTCAGGTCTTCCTGAATTCAGGTCCTGCACTCTTATCTACTGCACCACCTAGTGGCCTGTTTCCTCTTCCACATCCCCTGGTGCATATTAAGTGCATACATACAGTTCCTCCCAGGTGCATGAGAAGCATGAGGGAAGCAGTATTCAATTAGTGTAATTTGTGGTTAAGAAACAAAGATTCTGGACTTTGTGGAAAGGGAATAAATGAGACCTACCAGGAGGCAGTGGGAAGGTGGGCTGTGGTATCTCTACCCTAAAGCTCTTTGTCTCAGCTTCAAGGGCCCTGGTTGTCTCCTTGGTACAGAATCGGGTGACCACGAGAAACAGGGCTCAATATAGTTCTGCCTAGGACCCCCAAGATGGACCCTAGGACCTCTGGGGTGTCACGTTAGCCCTGTAATTTCTCCACACCTCCTGTGCTCAGACCCAATAGTGCTCCAGGGGTATGACCTACCCAGGCATTCCCTAGCAACATGATACACAATAACGTGTCCCCAGCCCATTCCAAGCAACCCAAGATTCTTGGTTGTCTTCATTTTTCATGTAAAAGGGAAGGAATACGATCATGAAAATTAAGAAAATGTTCAAGGCATATATGAGTTTTCATCACACACACACACACACAACACACACACAACACACACACACACACATCACAGGGTCCCAGATTTACAGCTAGAAGAGGCCGTCTAAGGTTCTGGGGAGATTAAGTGGTTTATTCAAAGTGATTGCGTCAAAGAAGGGATTTGAACTCACATCCAGAGCCAGGATTCTTTTCATCAGATTACATAGCCCCTAAGTGTATTTCTGTATATACACATATATGTATATGCACACACACATACATATGTTCACATATGTGTGTATAATATTTACATATATACATACATGCTATGTATATGTGTATATAGGACAACTAGGTGGTGCCATAATACATACAATGCCAGGCCTAGAGTCAGGAAGATGCATCCTCCTGATTTCACATCTGGCCTTAGACACTAAGCGGTGTGACCTTGGGCAAGTCACTTAACCCTGTTTGACTCAGTTTCTTCATCTGTTCTCATTAGAGAAGGAAATGGCAAACTATTTCACTATATCTGTCAAGAAAACCCTAAATGGGGTCACAAAGTAAGACAACTGAAATGACTCAACAAAATGTGTGTGTGTACACATTTACACACACACATATTCTTTTTACCGTATCACATTGCCTGTATGTATACATACACACACATACAATATGTGTTCATATATATATATATATAATACTTGTGAGCTGTATCCACAGTGGAAATATTATATTATCTATTATGTAATATAGCATATATTATAGATGCATATATGTTTATGTATACAATAAGCTTTCAAGGCTAGCTACCGACTGACCCAGCCTGACATTCTTTCCCTGAAACCAACTATAAAGCCAAAAGACTTTAAGACATAAATCTTGGGGTGGCTAGATGGTACAGTGAATAGAGGACGGGCCCTAGAGTCAGGAGGACCTGAGTTCAAATGCAGCCTCAGACCCTTAACACTCACTAGCTGTGTGACCTTGGGCAAGTCACATAATCCCAACTGCCCAGCCTTCCCCCTCCAAAAAGAAAAAAAAAGACATAAATCTTGAGAGTTCAGCTCTGGAGCTGGAAGGCATCTTGGCCATTAGTTCAACTCCCCTCATTTTCAGATGAAGAAACTGAGGTCAGGGAAGGCAAGTGACCTCCCCATGGTCAAATAGGTAGAAAGTATTATTTGAACACAGTTCCTCCAACTGCAGAGGCAGTGGTTTCTATTGTATCAGATCTTAAAAGCAAGCAGATGAAAATAATACCTCCCAGAAGGGTCTCCCTCAAGCCAACAACGATGAAGTACAGTTTTCAAGGCAAGTAATAAAAAATCCCTAAAAACCAGGCCCACTGATGCATAAAGCACAAAGATGGAGCCACGCTCTGCTTTGTTTATGGATGTTTCATGCTGTGGATAATGTAGGACTAAGAAACATGCCTTTAGAAGACAAGAGAAGCCCTGGAAATTGAGGGATAAGTGGGGGATCTGGAGGGGAACGAGCAACCATGTTTCAGGATTCAATGAACTACTTTCTTAAGATAAACCAAGAACAAATAAATGCCTGCATTATTTTAATTTCTATGTGGAAAGAGGGCACTTTTTTTTCACCAAGGTGCAGAAATTGGAGGCATTCAGGGCTTTCTCATTCCCACTCACCTCAACAAAGGTTGAGCATAGTTCCTACTCATTTCTGTATAGTTTATTGGCAGTCTCTTGTCAGTCCAGTATAGAAAAGTAGCCACACAAATATGGAAGGACTGCTTTGCAGAGGGCTTTAAGGTAGAAAGTTTGAAAATGCTTTTCCCAAGGAGTTTATGATGGATGTCTCTTTCCCTTAAAACAGTGGTTCTCAACCTTCCTAATGCCGCAACCCTTTACTACAGTTCCTCATGTTGCAGTGACCCCCAACCATAAAATTATTTTCGTTGCTACTTCATAACTGTGATTTTGCTACTGTTATGAATCGTAATGTAAATATCTGATATGCAGGATGTATTTTCATTGTCACAAAATGAACATAACCCACAGGTTGAGAACCGCCGCCTTAAAAGTTTGCGTGGCATTCTGGTTTAGAGACATCTTAGCTGTGTCAAAAATAGTTGTTTGGCCTCAGATTTCACTTTGGAAACTTGCTTTGATATATGCAAGTGCAGAGTGGTGCCTCACAGGGCCAGGTTTTGGATTTAGTATGGGTTAATGTTTTGGGTTTTTTTATTAGTGACTTTGACAGAATACAGAACACATGTATTATGTCTGGGGGGGACACAGATATATAATTACCAAATCATGCCTCTCCTTATTATCTGCCCCAACATTCTAAATGAAAAGTCACTTTTTGGGGAGGAGGCAAGTGAGATAAACAGCTTGCTTCAGAGACTCTGATATGGGGACACTAAAGAAGGCGGTAACATCTCTATATGCTGAAATAATACAGCTCAAATAGCATTGCATTTTAAGATATGCAAAACACTTTACATATATTCTTTTACTTGATCCTCCTGATAACTCTGTGAATCAGATACTATTATTATCCCCATTGCTGATGAGGAATCTGAGGCTGGGGGAGGGACTTGTCCAAGGTCATACGGATAATAAGTAGGTAAGGCAGTATTTGAACACATCTCACTCCAAGTTCAGTGATTTTGTTCACTGGGACATACCATGCCTTGAAATCGTTGCTGGGTTCAGGGATGTTTCCTCAGTATCCCTTAGTGAGTTTTCTCCCTTGCCCTGTCTCTGGCATTGAGTTCTCAGTCTCCTTGGGACTCCTGATCATGGCATGATACCATGTTAGCAGAGTGTAAAATTAGAATTAGAATGGAAAATGCCCCTATCAAGGAATAGGTAGAAATAAACTTGGAGAGACATATGTATTCAAAAGCACAGATAAAGAGAAATAAAACAACTTTTTAAGCATGAGAAGAATAATATCAAACTTGGCACAAGTACCTGACATGTAACAATAGCTTAATAAATACTTTAAGTATGGCATAAAGACGTTATGAAGGGTTATTATGGTGGCACATGAATCAGCAATGTACTGCTGCTATCAAAAAAATGGAAAATGATGTTAGACTATTTTATATGCAAGATATATGGGAAGTCATTCTTTTAGGCTCAGGTTAAAAGAGCTATTAAAAGAAAGGAAGACCTAGATATTTTTTCTTCCCTGAGGTTGGAGTAAGAGGAAATACAAAATATTCCAAAAATCTTGCTTCAGTTTTAAGTCACCAAAAGCTTTGAACTGCATTTGGACTTTTGAGACACTGAATCATATAGGGTGTAACTTCCCACAATGGGAAATCCAGGTTCAGCACAATGAAGAACTTTGTGCATCTAGAGGACCCATCCATCTGACTATTCAGCAACAATATTGCTCTTATTCAGGAATGTCTTTCATCACCAGATCCCATCAAACAATTCTAAACGCTTGATCATTTTTCTCTTAAGATGATCGGAAAGATCTGTAGATTTGGTCAAAGAGAAAAGGGTTCTAGAGAGAAGGGTGTGAAAATCATGTCTAGGATTAGAGAAGGACAGGACCACACAGAAATGGAAAAAGAGCCTTTGATGTCTTTTCTGAAGACTAAGGCGCACTGTTTCAGAATCAGGTCTAGAAACCAAATAGTATTTACTGCACTTTTCTTTTTCTTCAAATGCTCCCGTGGACCAGGGCCTATGATCCAAAGGCTATATTTCAAAATTACTCTTAGCGATCCAAGAGTAACATTTGAACTGTTCTCTGCAAAAATGGGCAGATTCCCTTTCTTTAAGGGGCAACTCACTTATTCTCCTTTTTTTCCTTCCCTCCCCCTAACCCTCGTAAACCCCCTCTCCCCCAAATTATTAAAGAATGTCTCTATCCCAAAGCACAAGTTCATGCTGAGGGCAAAGGGAATTAAATGAAGAGCCTAAACCTGAAGCTGAGATTAGAAGGTTGTGGGGAACCTAATTTTAGGTCGTTGCTACAACAGCTGCCATCCTGAGCTGCTTCCTCAGCCTGGAAGACTGAGTGTGGCCATAAGCTGGTGTCTGTGTAGGAAGAGAAGTCCACCCAGGCCATCTGGAAAAGTAATTAGAGAGCCTCGCTTGTATGCTTTTTTGGAGAGACTACAGATAATTTCTCCTTCAACAAATGTTTCTCCAGGTGTTCTGGAGTTCAGGAGAGGAAAATGTCAGAGCAAACCAAAAGTTACAACCCGCTTGTCCATTCTCATGTTCATGTTTACCTTCTTAAATGCATTTTTGATAAAGGAACTGATCCTGGAATTCTTGGCTCTTCTGATCTTTTTTTTTGTCATGGAAAGTGACCTCTAAAAATGTCCTCTGGCTATATAAACTTTCTGCAGCAAGTTTCAAAAAGAGAGAAATTCAGAATACAGCTGCTTAATGAAAATAGAAAAATAGAGCGATTCTTTAATTTGGTGGCTTTTCCCCCCTTTTCACTGGGAGTTAGATTGCTAGGGTTTTCTTTTCTTTTGACACATTCTCATTCACAGCCTTCATGTTTTAACTTTTTCCTTCAGAGGACATAAACTAATAGCCAGCACTCTCCAGAACAAAGTGGGGACAGAATATATTTAAAAGTGACACCTGTGTCATCATAGCAACCAGAATAATAAAATGATATGATTAAGCCCCACAATGATGTAATCCCAAAATGCCAACAGAGGACAACTACCTTGCGCAATTATGGCTGGGGAGAGAGTTCAGAATTACCCTTGGAATACTTCTGTGATCTTTGGACCATCCAGACAGTCGACTCATTTAGTGCATGCATGTGTGTCCATTCTTATGACATCCTATACTTACTTCTTGAGTATCAAACCAAGAAAGGTTTTGATTTTGTTCCCCTGCATGTCAATTTCTATGAAACACGTTAGAATCCACTGACCACAGAAAAGTCTGTGGTCCAGGTTAGTGATCCAGATGAACACAGATGATACATCATGGGTATTAAAAAAAAAATAGGATGATGGTGCCAGGCAAAAGGAATTTGTCCCTTGGCAGGGAAGGTGTCCTTGGTTGGAAATCCTGTCCCAGAGAGGGGTACACTGGGCCAAGATGTTGTCCTAGGTCTCCTCTTTTCAGTCTTAATTCTTCCGGATTTGCTTTTCCTTTGTAACCATCTCATCTGTCTCAGACTCAGTACCTATTTTTTTCCAACCGTCTGTCTCTTTCTATCTGTCTGTCTGCTAGCCTGCCTGTCTCTCTTCTCTATCTCTCCCTCTCTTTCTCCTTCTCTCTCTCTTTTCTCTCTCTCTCTCTCTCTCTCTCTCTCTCTCTCTCTCTCTCTCTCTCTCTCTCTCTCTCTCTCTCTCTCTCCACTAGCCCTTTCATCTCCTCCCTTGGGGATTTGAGATGTCACTGCAGGAAGTGCTTGTCGGCCTCTCAGGCAGCAGCAGAGCCCCGTGGCTTTGACAAACCTCATTTAATTGGGAGGAAGCCAGGAGGGTTTGAAAGAACTGAAACATCCACGAAACTCCTTTTATCAGGCATAATTTAAACTCTGCATGGAAAAACCCCTATATGTATAAAGAAAAGTCAACTTCCCTCCCGCTGTGAGCGCTCCTCTCCTCCCCCCCAGCACAGGCAGGCTCCTTCGAGATTCCATCTTTTCATTTTTCTAAAAGTGTCAAAGTAGATTTGTGCTCTGTGGCTGGGTGAACAGAAAGGGAAATGCAGATCTCTCTCTCTCTCTCTCTCTCTCTCTCTCTCTCTCTCTCTCTCTCTCTCTCTCTCTCTCTCTCGCTCTCTCTCGCTCTCTCTTCCTTCCCCTCTCTCCCTCTCCTCTCTTCTTTCTTTCATCTCTCTGCCTGTTTTTCTCTCTATCTCTGTCTCTCCATCCCTATCTGTATGTCTGCCTCTACCCTCTCCTCTCTGTTTGTGTCTCTTTCTATCTATCATCTCTGGCTCTCTGGTCTTCTCTCTCTTCCCTTCTGTCTGTTTCTCCTCCCTTCCTTTCATCTCTCTCTGTCTTTCTCTGTGTCTCTGTTTCTGTCTCCCTCTCCCTCTGTCAATCTGTTTCTGTCTCTTTGTCTATCTTTCCCCCTTTCCATCTGTCTATTACTCCATTTTTCTCTCTGTCTCTGTCTCTCTCTCCCCTCTGTTTATATATCTGTCTGTCTTTCTCGGTCTCTCTCTGTCTCTCTTCCTTTTCCTTAGTCTATTTCTGTCTGTTGCTCTGTTTCTGTCTCTGTCTGTCTCTCCCTCTGTCTGTCTCCTTCTCTCTGTATGTGTCTCTCCCCTTTTCCCTCTACCTGTCTTTGGCTTTCCCTCTGTTTCTGTCTTTTCTTCTCTTTCTCTATTTCTGTCTCTCTACAGAAAAAGAACATGTGCCCATACACACCAGGGCACAGGCATACACACATACATTTGCACACAGGTGGGCATGAGCACACATGTGCATAGCCTCTCTGTGAGGGTAGCAATTTGGAAGACATAGAAACTGCTTGGCAGTTTCTCTGCTTGGTATCTGTCAGGAAAAAAAACAACAACAAAGTTTCAAACAACACGTTAGGTTGGACAGTGACAGTTTCCTCTTAATTACTCTCTGCTAGGCGAAGGGCTGGTACCCGGAAAGCCCTCTTTGAAGAGCCCTGGAAGGGCTCAGCATATTAGACTAATGGGTACCAGAGGTGGGGCTTCAGGAGAGAATGCCAGTATGGCAGTGGACCTTGTTTCTTTAAACAGTGAAAAGGGTGTAATAGCATGTGAGAATGCACACGTGTGGGAAAGGGCATGACATTTGTATGTAAGAAAAAGAATGAAGGGAAAACTTGAAAAAATCCTACCAAACCATGAACTTCTGCTCTTTCAAACTGCTCAGAATCACCTCCCTCCATACTGGCAATCCCCTGTATCAACGCTCCCTCCAATCCCATCACCAATTTCCCTGAGTATTTGTGTAAAAATCACAGTAACTCAATATTAAACTTTCATACTGGCAAGGCACCTTCCTCACAACACCTCTGTGAGGTAGGAATTATAAGAATAATCATTCCCATTTCACAGGCAGGTAGCCTGAGGCTCTGAAAAGTTCAGTGTTTATCTCCTCATCTTTTGTGGTTATTCATATAAACATTGTGAATGTTTATATTATTTCTGTCTTTATGTTCGATAATGGTGGTGTTGTTCAGTCGTGTCCAACTCTTTGTAACCTCATTTGGAGTTTTCTTGGAAGAGATACTGGAGTGCTTTGCCATTTCCTTCTCCAGCTCCTTTCATAGATGAGGAAACTGAGGCAAACAGGGTTAAATGACTTACCCAGGGTCACACAGCTAGTAAGTATCTGAGGCTGGATTTGAACTCAAGAAGATGAGTCTTCTTGACTCTACGCCCAGCACTCTCCACTGCACACCACCTAGTTGCCTCTTGATGAGGATATCTTGTATTTGTATTTACAATTTAAAATTTGAAAAGTTATTTTTCTCACTTTATGATGGAAATAATGCAAGTAATGTCCCTTTTTAACATAGAGGTTTAAATTTAAATGGAGGTTCAGACAATCAAAGGGACTTAGCCAAGGTAATACAATTAGTTAAGTTGGAAGAGCCAAGATTCCTCCCTGAGTCTTCTAACACCAAGTCTATTCCTAAGAAATCCAAGACTCTCAAGAGTGGTAAACTAGTGACCAAGATCATACATTACCATATGTAAGCTTCTTCTACAACTGCATTCCTGAGGGCCATTTGCCCTCCTCTCCCTGCCCCCAGAATCTAGATCAGGAGTGGGGAACCTGCAACCTCAAGGCCACGTGCAGCCTTCTAGGTCCTTAAATGTGAGCTTTTGACTGAATTCAAATTTTATAGAACAAATGTGGCCTTTCAAGTCCTAAAGTGCAGCCTTTTGACTAAATGTTCTATAAAACCTGGATTTGATCAAAAGGTCACACTTAAGGACCTAGAAGGCCACAGGTGGCCTCAAGACCACAGGTTCCCCACCCCTGACCTAGACCCTCATTCTCAGTACTAGTTTAAGATATTTCCAGGCCCTGGAGTAGGGTGATAAAAGGATAAAGTGATGAGAAACATTTACTCATTCAGAGTAAATGACAAGACTTTAAACCACATTGTTAGAGTGGGACTTTAGGCCAAAGAGGGTGGTTCCAATGGAGAAAAGAATAAAATTCTTTCAAAGCACTTCAGGTTCACCTCCCAATAGGGATTCTTTCTCTTTTACCACACTAATATCTTGACTATGGAAATTTAGAAGCATCATATTACCCTATAAATAGCTTGCATTTATTTGTTCATCTAATCTCTTTCTCATAGGCATAATAGGTGTGTCAATATGGTGTAATAAATATGTACATAGATATACAATAATAGCATTATAATATACACGCTATTAGGATAAATAATATTATGCTTAGTATTACTGCTATAATATTGAGTTAATTAGAATAGCTAGGTGGATAGATCTAGGCTCAGTGGATAAAGGGTTGGGCCTAGAATCAGGAAGACCTGAGTTCAAATCCAGCCTCAGACACTCACTAGCCCTGTGACCTTGGGCAAGTCATTTAACCCTGACTGCCTCAGTTTATTCATCTGTAAAATGTGCTGAAGAAGGAAATGGCAAAACACTCTGGTATCTTTGCCAAGAAAACCCCTATTGGGGTCACAAAGAGTCAGACCTGCCTGAAGTGACTGAACAATAAGAACAAATGGGACAATTGTGGCAGGCCTTGGAGGCAGGAAGATATGAATTAACTCAAGTCTAGCTTTTTATGCATGCTGGCTGTTGGACCCTGGGCAAAATTTTTAACCTCTTGGCATCTGTAATGGGAATGGGAATTTAAAGATCTTCCCTGCTCCTTAATAGACCTAGGGGGGAGTCTGAAGCCCTCCCCTGCTTTGAAAGTAAACTCTGCCCCCTGATAGGCTGAATGTAGTCACATGGAGCTTGTGGTAGGAGGAGTTTGCTGAACGGAAGCAGAGTCCACAGGAAGCTGGTCAGAGCTAGCCAGACAGTGGGAGAGAGGATGCTCAGGCAAGGAGATAGAGAGGTTTGCAAGTAGATGTTGATCTTATATTGGTTTGTGGGAAGGCTGAAGAATGCTGTGGCTCTCAGCATTATTAGGGCTTCTGAATATCTTTGGTACTGTGATGGAATTGGCTTACTTACTGAGTTTGGGATTTGGTTTTCTAGTGTCTGAATAAATGCTTCAGTTCTATCCTCTATCTGGAGAGTTTGGTATATTTTGTGATCAAACGCCATGCAATACTTACAGTCATGGTCTTTATCGTGATCATGGGTGTGGTAAACATTGCATTGGTGCTACAGCATCCGAGGCAATTTTTCAAGAATCTAAGTTGCAAAAAGGGTACTGATCTGCTTTGGTAGAGGGCATTACCTATACCGGTGAAATCACAGATCAAGTCTTTATTATATTTATTTTACCATATATCTACTAGCATAGACCTTTAGTAAGGGCTTGGCAATGGTCTCTTCTGTCTGCCATGGAGAAATTCATCACCCAAAGATTGGCCCCCAGGTGACAAATTCTCTTCACTACAAAAGCTAATGAAGATTGTCTTGTAAGGCACAGAGAGATCAAGATGCATTAGTGAAGGAGGTACTTGCACTGAGGAAATCATGGATCCTTTATCAACAAGGCAGTGTGGTACAGCGGATGGTGTACTTGATTGGAGACAAAGATCTGGGTTCAAAGCCCTCTTCAAGCATCTATTAGCTATGTGACTTTGGGCAAGTCACATAAATTCTCTTGGATTCTATTTCTTCATCTTTAAAATGGAGGTGATAACAGCACCTGGCCTTCCACCAGGGCTGTATGAGGGAGCAGATGAGATAATGTATACAAGACACTTTGTCAGTTTTGAATGACTACAAAAGCGTGTGCTACTGTTATTCCTACTATGGTTATTATGTGGATAAGTAGAATGTTATATACATAATATACACATGTGATATAATATATAATATACAATATGTTTATACATTTTCACACACACATACATATACACTTGTATACATGCAAACACACAAATGTGGGGTCAGAGTTTGAAAACTTGGGTTTGATTTTACCGATATCCTCAGCAAAGCAACTTTCAGGCAGCTTCTATCTCTCATATATATATATTTATATATTTATATATATGTATGTATGTATGAAATTGTCAGACTGTAATTGAAAGCATGTTGAATATTATGGCTCAGGAGGGCCTTGTTAGCCCCACTCCACCATTACTTTTAGATTTGATAGGATCTCATAAGGAAATGCAACAAGCTGTGGACCTTATCTTGGCTCTCCCAAGGAGGCTGATCTCGAATGTCTCCTTTCCTGCAAATTCTATTCTTTAGCATCCAAAAATAGTTTGTGTGTTGGTATACACACATATACATACACACACATGTACTTACATACCATCTGGAAGCTGGTATAGCTCAGCTGGGAGAGTACTGAAATAATCATGGACAAGAGCTTCTTGGGCAGAGACCCGATCTCGTGGGAAGCCTCTGAGCATTTGAGAGGCCAGGTCTTCAGCTCCTGGAATCTTGCCCAACCTGGAAAAGTAGGAGAGAAAAATGAAAAATCTCCAGAGCCCTCCCTTACAAAAGAAATTTCACTTTGCAAAGGGAGAAAATAAACCCAATAAACCCAAAAGGCAAGAGGAGACAAGATTTAGAAGTGTGTGTGTGTGTGTGTGTGTGTGTGTGTGTGTGTGTGTGTGTTTCAAGTTGAATTTTCCTGGGATAGGTTAATACGAAAGTGATAAAATAGTCCCTCATCCCTTTCTCCTCTTCAATCCCCAACCAAATCCTTATCTACACTGTTAACGAGATGAAGGGGGAAATTCAGAAGCTTTATTCTTTTATTTCATTTTGTTTTTCCATGTCTCTGTTTGCTGAATTACACACAGCATTATAATGATAAAAACAGAAATCTATCATTAATGATTCCAGTATGATGGACATGGGAGCACAGACCAGGTAAGAAACCTGATTAAGTAGATGGTCTTGGTACAGGCTCTAAGGCAGTGGTTCTCAACTTTCCTAATGCCATAACCCTTTAATACAGTTCCTCATGTTGTGGTGACACCCAAGCATAAAATTATTTTCATTGCTACTTCATAACTGTAATTTTGCTACTGTTATGAATCATAATATAAATATCTGGTATGCAGGATGTAGTTTCAATGTTACAAACTGAACATAACTCACAGGTTGGGAACCACTGCTCTAAGGGTTATCAGGTTTCATGTCTGCCCAGCTCAGGAAGAGGGGGGAGTTCCCAGATATCAAATCCCAGGTAAAATCTACAGTGTCTCTGAAATTCAAATCCCAGGGAAGATCAGCAATGAAACCATCTTGATTTTCCCTGTGATGGATTAGAGGAACACTAATGAAAACATAATAATAGTACATGTTTCTACACTACATTAAGGTTTACAAAACACATTCCTTACAGGAAGAATCACTAAAGTAATCAGGACCCTCATCCTGACAATGTCGTGATGGTCCACATCCACTGTAACTCAGCCTTGTATGGAGTTAGATATTCATACTTAGTTACAACTTTTGGAAGTGTGCACTGATTCATGGATTATAATTATTTTTTGTATGCTTAACACTATAGCCTGGAGATAAATTTAGTCCATGAAAGCTCAGCGAGGAAAATTCTGCTGCCTCCTATAGTCAAAATCCTCACACATTCATTGACCTCTGAGCCTCAGCCGAGGACTACCTAGAACTAATTTTCATCCTAATGATGAAAATTCGGAAATTCAGTCCAGCAAATGTTTATTAAGCCCTTGCTAATACGCAAAGAAGTATTATGGCCTAATAGATGGAGCACCAGCCTCAAAGTCTCAAAGACTAGCAAATATACAAGCAAGCAAAGGTAGAGGAACTTTTTTTATACTAGGATCTAAATTTCTATTTTATTTTGACATGGAAGACAAGCTAAATAATTTTTTTCCTCCCTTTCCTAGAATCCCTGTCGCAGTGATATCAGAAGCCTCAGCTCAAAGAACTCAAATTACATTATTTCACATAAAATTACCCATGAAGCTAGAGAGTCTTAAACTCTTAGTATCTATTACTCAAAAAAAGATTACTTGTTTCTATAAAAGCCATATTCCAAAGCCACATTAAGAGTGACCCTTCTATATGTATGTAATAATTTACAAATTGAAAAATCTTCTCTCTGATCATAGGCTGAGTCCATAGAGAAAGGATTCCCATTTACAAATGCTAACTCATTAGTTCTTTTTATATATAGTCTGATAGGAAGCATGCTGACCTGAAGAATGATTACCAGGACACTGCCCTAGGGGCTACTCCCAATATCCCTGTCTGTGAATGTGTTACATGCAAGGTTCAGTTTAATAGAGAACAGGTAGCTTAGGGAAGTTGCAGCTGAGAGTGTAGAAATAAACCCATCTTATGTACTTATTTGACTTTTTTTGGCGTTATATTTATTAGCACATTATGTGAAGGAGCATTAGAGAAAGCACACACTAGGCTGCAACACTGGCCCTCAGAGAAGCTACAGCAAAAAGTTCAAAGTCCTTTGTGGATCCCCATTCACTCAAGATTCCCCTAGCTGAAGAAGTATTTATTTTTACTCCTCAGCCTGAGGGCACAATCATTTCAAAGCCAAAGCAAATACACAGTAAAAAAAAATATTATTAGGATGATGCCCTCATAAGCTGGGGGCACACATTCACACAAATACTTACACCATCCATAGAAGGGAAGCGTGGACATGCCTTGTAGACATGCATGGAGGGGCAAACACAAAGGGAACACATGTGGCCGGATCCCATATATGACAGACGACCGTGTTGTAGATGATGGAGGGTCACTAATGTCTTTTGGAGTCACTTAGATTTCCAAAAGGTAAGTTAATGTCTACAGATGTTCTAAAAATTGTGTGAGAGCCTGAGCACCCTTTTCTGTCACCATCTGCTACTATCACTGGCAGAAGCAGATGGAGATCTCACAGAACAACTGGCCATTTTGTAGCTGATTTACTTAATCCTTTTATCTCCCCCACCACTAATCACAGTGCCCTGCAGAAGGGAAGGCATAGCACAGGAACTGTGATTTTATAGGTGAGGGAGCTCCCCAGATGGAATTTACCTTTTCTATAACCTCTGGATGAGCAGACTCACTTCAATATGATACAGTGGCACCTTATATTCTTAGAGCACTGAAAGGTTAAGTAACTTCCCCAGGGTCACACAGCCAGCGTATGTTAGATTTAGAAATTGAATCTAGGTCTTTGAGACTTTGAGGCTGGTGCTCCATCTATTAGGCCATAATACTTCTTTGCGTATTAGCAAGGGCTTAATAAACATTTGCTGGACTGAATTTCCGAAACTGGGTTCAAGGTTTTCTGGTTTCTTTATGTTTTGCCTGGGCAGGTGAAAAAAAAAGTAATGCAATCTAACCAGTTTTGTTGGGTCCCCATCACTGATGTTCCATCCAGCTGTTCCTATTTAGGTGACCTATTCAGACTCAGTTGCACACATTTCCCTCACACAGGGTTCAGTGTTTGGAGGACTTAAGGAAGTAACCACATAGTTTTGTGAATCCAGTTTTCAGTGAAGCTCAGGTGTGGAAATTGGTTGCTAGGTTCATTCCCCATCTGGAACTATAATGACCACAGTCATTCCATTTAACAATTGAATTGGGGACGGTTACTTCATGGATCCTCGGGTCTCTGACTTTTTTAGAACACAAATAAGAATGTTCTCTGTACAACTAGAGTCCCAACTCAATTTCCCCTTGCTCAGTACCATACCTGTCCTTTGCCTCTACCCTTCGAGGTAACTGGATTTTTTGCCTTTTAAAGAAGAAGCAAGGTTCCATAAGAGTAAGTTATTGATTCACCCCAAGGGGGTCAGTACTATTCTATGTTTTATCAATACACAGTACTGTTCAATCTGATCTAGAGGAAAGATGTCTGCCACTTTCTTATAGACATTATTCCATAATTTGATTTAAAAAAACAACAACAACAAACAACTCCCTGAAAGGCAGTTAAGTTTAAACCCTAAAATCTCGAGGGCCTTTCTTGGATTTCAGACCATTTTTAGATGAAAGATCACCCCTGCCTTTGTATCTTTCATTTGTTTTGATCGAACTCTCTTACTTCCATTTCCTAGTCCTATAAACTTTTCTTACATCTTGACTTCTGGTGAATAAATTATGATCTTAAAACCTTACTAAGTCCATTTCCAGATTATTATCTCTACAACCCTTCTCTTTACAACTATTGTCTCTCTCAAGAATTCTCTGTGGGGAGAGGGATACAACTATCAGTCCCCTTTCTTCCAGTCATTAGTACTTATAGATTCCATTCACTCTCTGCCCCTGCTCAAAAGAGCTCAAATTCAAAAGTAATTATGTATTCAGGAAAAAGTTAGGAAGCCCTGGTACAAGTTACTACTCATAAGTACTTCATTAAATTAAAATCCTTTTGGAGTTCACCCATTTATTCCTTTATTAGACAAGTGAAGAAATAGGAGGCAATGTGGTATAGTGAAAATAATGAATTAGGAGTCAGAGGATCCTGGTTCAAAACCCAGTCCTACCATTCTCTTAACTTATTTGGCCTTGGAAAAGTCACTTGAAAGACAGTTTATTCTCTTTTGCTCTAGACAAAGAAGTATTAGATATGGACTATATTCAGCTATGACCTTATGAACTTCAAAATTTCAGCTTGAGCTTCAAGAGTCCTGGGGACCAGAATTTACAGTCCTCCAGTTATTCCCCAGACCAGCAGTATCAACTCTACAATCAAGATGCTGGATCTTACAACAGAGATGGATGGTGTTGTCCATTGGCTATGTCACATTCAGAAGTCATCAAGTGGGGAAAATATTTTGTAAAAACTATTTTATTCACATATCCACTCTTCTTAGGGACCAACAGGTATAAGAGAGATTGTGACCCGTATGCAAAAGCTAATTGTTTAATGATCCTGGGGTGCTAATCACTAACGATTAATATTAGAGAACATACTAGAATGAGGATCAAGCCAAAAACATTAGAGAAAACATCTCCTAATCTACGGGGTATCTCTAAGAAGGTGGAGTTAAAATGGACTGCGCTGGTGGATCAAAACTCTGGCATGGATTCTAGAACTTGTACCTTTAACTGTTCATTTTCCTGTCTTTTTGAAGCTAGAAGATTGCAATCTGGTACATTTTATCTTAAATTCTCCTTAAACTAAGGTGGAAAAAAAAACAAACACAAGAGAAATAAAAGCAATCACAGAGCCATGTGTTTGTGGGCTACATGGAGGAGGTTCAGGGGGGAAATTAAAAACCCAAGACTTTTGTCCCTCCTGGCGTTCCATAGCAATTCTTACTTCCTCCCTGGAATGCAACCACCCAAGGAAAAGAAAAATGCCTGGTCCTTAGTCTTTTTGTAAACATTCTCAGTTCTGGCTAAACATCTGATCAAAAGAATCTTCTTCAGGTAGTAAGCAGACCAAAAACAATACCAGAGTGTGCTCTGGATTCTATATGGTGATTGTGTTAGCAGAACACATTGTACAAGCTCATAAAGACTGGGTACCCATAACATCTAAAATTAGGGGGTAGGACTAGATGGTCTGTAAAGTCCCTTGAAGATCTATTCCAGTGGTTCTCAACCTATGGGTCACAACCCTTTTGGGGGTCACCTAAGATCATCGGAAAACACACATTTCCAGTGGTGTCTGGAACTGACACCACTCCTCTATCCTTCTCCAGGCAGGTCCTCCCAAATGCAGATATGCCCACATATGAGTATTCAAGTGTTGCAGCATTAGGAAGGTTGAGAACCACTGATCTATTCAATTATTCAGAGTTTGTTAATAAAGGAGGAAAAAAAATCCTGTCATTTACTTTTTTTCCAGGTTCATTTCAAGGAATACAGTGTACTTCAGATATCCAATGATTATAAAACTTCTGATACAACTAATCAAGAAGTATTTATGAGAGCCAAAATGGCAGAGTAGAGGAAGAATTTCAGTCAAGTTTTCATGAAATCCCCCTCCAAACAACTTTAAAATATTCTTTCAAATCAAATCAAAATCTGGAGTGGTAGAGACAATAAAAGGTAGGGGTGAGACATTTTCCCAGCTCAAGACAAAATAGAAGGTCAGAAGGAGAAGTAAGGAGTCACATAGTAGCAATACCAACTATAGAACTTGATGGTGGTGACTGCAGTAGCAGCAGTATCTTTGGGAGCTCTCAAGCCAGAGACAGCAAAGGGATGGGATAACTTGTCAGAAAGAGGTTACAGGAAACTCCTGTTGTTAAAAAGGAGAAGGGACCTTTTGTCAGTAAGGACTAGAGCACAGACAATGACAGTGGTGACTACATCTCTCCCTGAATGATACTACCTTGGAAGCACCTAAAACCTCCACATTCCCATAACTAGCTCTGAAGCTTGAGACAATGCCCCTTTCTCTCCATCCCTGTCACTCTGGGAACACAGTCCACGTTTGACATAAAGTTCAAAGTCAAGAAATAGGCTGGGAAAATGAACAAAATTTCTAGAAAAGAATCTGATTATAAAAAGCTACTATGGTGACAGAGAAGATCAAGACAAACTCAAAAGAAGATGATGTCAAAACAGCTACAAGAAAACCTCAAAGAAAAAAAGTGCATTGGACACAAACTCAATAAGAATCCCTGGAAAAGGTTAAATAATTTTTAAAATCACATAAGAGTAGAGGAAAAATCGGGAAAATAAATTAGAGTGATACAAGAAAATTATGAAGAGACAATTAACAACTTGATAAAAGAAGCACAAAAATACCAAAGAAAATACCTTCCTAAAGAGCAGAATTGCTCAAATGGAAAAAGAGGTACAAAAGCTCAGTGATAAATATCATTTCTTAAAAATTAGAATTGAGCAAGTGGAAGTTAATGACTTCATGAGACATCAAGAAACAATAAAACAAAGTCAAAAGAATTTTTTAAAAGGAGAAGAAAAGGTGAAATTATCTCACTGGAAAGATAACTGACCTGGAAAATAGGTTGAGGAGAGATCATTTAAGAATTGTTGGACTACCTGAAACTTGTGATCAAAGAAAAAGTCTAGGTATCATATTTCAAGAATTTTTTTTAATTTTTTGCTTTTTGGAGGGGCAACTGGGGTTAAGTGACTTGCCCAAGGTCACATGGCTAGTAAGTGTTAAGTGTCTGAGGTCAGATTTGAACTCAGGTCCTCCTGACTCCAGGGTCCAGTCCTCTATTCAGTGCACCACCTAGCTGCTCCCTTCAAGAAATTATTAAGGAAAACTACCCCAATATCCTAGAGCCAGAGGGTAAAATAAAAATTGAAAGAATCCACTGTTCACCTTCTGAAAGAGATCCCAAAATGAAAACTCCCAGAAATATTATACTCAAATTCCAGAGGTCTCAGATCAAAGAGAAAATGCTTTAAGCAGTTAGAAAGAAACCATTCAAACACCATGAAGCTATAGCAGGATCACACAAAATTTACCAGCTACCATGTTAAAAAAAAAAACAGAGGGCTTGGAATGTGATATGCCAGATGGTAAAGGAGCTAGGACAACCTAGCTTTTTTTACAACCAAGAAAAACCTACCCAGTAAAACCGAGTATAATCCTTCAGAGGAAAAATGGATATTTAATGAAATAGAAGACTCACAAGCATTCTTGATAATAAAAAAATAATTAAAGATGAATGGAAAATTTGACTGTCAAGTAACAAGACTCAAGAGAAGCATAAAAAAGTAAACATTCAAGAGAAAATATAAGGGACTTACTAAGGTTGAACTGTTCACATTCCTATATTGGGAGGTAATACATGTAGCTCCTAAGAACTTTATAATTATTAGGGTAGTTAGAAGGACAGAGAAGTAAGTCAATTATGGTAGAATTATCTTTTTAAAAGGGATGGGTAATAAAAAATAATGCACTGGGAAAAGGGGGAAAATTAACTCACTTATAAGAGGCATGCAAAGAAGAGCTTTTACAATGGAGGGGGAAATGGTGGTAGGGGCAATGCTTGAACCTCACTCTCATCTGAATTGGTTCAAGAATATACATATATATGTACATATATGTGTGTTTGTGTATGTACATACATATGTGTGTATGTATATATACACACATACATACATACATTTGGGTATAGAAATCTATCTTACCCAATATGTAAGTGGAAGAGGAATGGCATAAGAGAAAATAGGGTGGAAGGCGGTGATAAAAGGGAAAGTAGATTAAGAGAGGCAGTGATCAGAAGCAAAGCGGTATTTTGAGAAGGGACAGGATAATGAGAGACAGACAGACAGACAGAATGAGAGAAAGAGAGAGAGAGGGAGAGACTGGAAATGCACAATTAGTAAACATAGCTGTGAATGGGATGAACTGAAAACAGAAGCAGAAGGCAGAATGGATTAGAAACCAGAATCCAACAATATGTTGTTCAAAAGACACATACTTGAAATAGAAAGACACATATGGTTAAAATAGGGGGCTAGAGCAAGATCTATTGTGCTTCAGCTGAAGCAAAAAAAAAAAGCAGGGGGAGCAATAATGATCTTAGACAAAGCAAAAACAAACTTATTAAAAGAGATAAACAAGGAAACTACATCTTGCTAAAATGTATATATAATGAAATAATACACATACTAAACATGTATGCACCATATGCTATAGCATCCAAATCCTTAAAGGAAAAGTTAAATGAGTTAGAGAAGGAAAGAGATGCTAAAACTATACTAGTGGGGGGATCTCAACTTTCCCCTCTCAGAATTAAATAAATCTAGCCATAAAGTAAATAAAAAAGAAATTAAAGAAATGAATAGAATTTCAGAAAAGGTAGATATGTTAGACCTCTAGAGAAAACTGAATGGGGATATAAAAGACTATACCATTTTCTCAACAGTATATAGCACCTTCACAAAAATTGACCATGTATTAGGGCATAAAAACTTCACAAACAAATGCAGAAAAGCAGATATAATAAATGTACCATTTTTCCAGTCATAATGCCTCATGTTCAACAAAGGACATGGAAACCTAGATTGAAAATTAATTGGATAGGGGAGGCTAGGTGATGCAGTGAACAGAGCATCAGCCTTGAAGTTAGGAGGACCTGAGTTCAAATTTGGCCTCAGATATTTAACACTCACTAGCCACGTGACCTTGGACAAGTCACTTAACCCCAATTGCCCTTTAAAAAGAAAAAAATTCAATTGGAGACTAAATTATTTAATCCTAAAAATAATGGGAATATAGAGCAAATCATAGAAATAATCAATAATTTAATTAAAGATAATTACAATAATGAAACAACATAATAAAATTGTGTGGGATACAGCTAAAGTAATACTCGGGAAATTTTATATCTCTAAATATTTACATCAATTAAAAAAAAGAGCAGATCAATAAATTGGGCATGCAGTTTAAAAAAACTAGTAAAAGAATAAATTAAAAATCTCCACTTAAACACCAAAATAGAAATCCTGAAAATCAAAGGAGATAGTAATAAAACTGAAAGGTTTTTTTAAAATGAACTAATAAATAAAACTGTTTTTTAAAAATAGTTTTTCATAAAACTGTGGTTTTATTAAAAAACAATAAAATAGATAAACTATTCATTAATTTTATTTTAAAAAAGAAAGAAGAAAACCAAATTAATAATCTCAAAAAGTGACTATACCACCAATGAAGATGAAATTAAAATAATTATTGAGAGATATCTGCCCAATCTAAGTGAAATGGATGAATATTTACAAATCTATAAATTGTCCACATTAACACATGAGGAAATGAAATGCTTAAATAACCCTATCTTAGAAAAATAAATTGAACAAGTCAGTTTCCCTAATGAATATTGATACAAAATGTTTAAATTAAATACTAGCAAGGAGATTGTAGCAATACATCACAAGAATCAAACACTCTGACCAGGTGGGATTTATTCAAGGAATGCAGGGCTGAATCAATATTAGAAAAAGTATAAATGTAATTGACCATATCAATAAGAAAAGCAACAAAAACCATATGATTATATTAATAGAGGTTGAAAAAAAAAGCTATTGTCAAAATACAACACCCATTCCTACCCAAAACCCTAGAAAGCAGAGGAATGTGTGGAACTTTTCTTAAAATAAGTAGTATCCATCTAAAACCAATAGTAAGCATTTTCTGTAATGGGAGTAAACTTGCAGCCTCCCTAATAAGATCAGAGGTAAATCAAGGATGTCTGTTATCACCACTATTATTCAATATTGCATTAGAAATGCTAGCTATACCAATACAATAAGAAAAAGAAATTAAAATAATAAAATAGGCAATGAGTAAACAAAACTATCCTATACTATGATATGACGGCATACTTAGAGAGCCCTAGAGAATCAACCCTAGAGAAGTAAAACAGGAAACTGGGGGAAGGGGGAATTTTAAAACAAGTTTCTCTGACAAAGGCCTCATTTCTCAAATATATAGGGAACTGAGCAAAAGTTATCACCCAGCTGGTAAATGGTCAAAAGATATTAATAGGCAGTTTTCAGGAGAAATCAAAGCTATCAACAATTATGTGAAAAATGCTCTAAATCAATATTAATGAAAGAAATGTAAATTATAACAACTCTGATATATCACCTCATATCCATCAGATTGGTTAACATGAGAGAAAAGGAAAATGACAAGTGCTAGAGGGGATGTAGAAAAATTGGGACACTAATGCACTGTTGCTAGAGTTGTGAACTGACCTAGTAATTCTGGAGAACAATTTGGAACCATGCCCAAAAGGCTATAAATTGTACATAATTTTAGACCCAGCAATATCACTGCTAGGTCTGTATGTCCAAGAAGTCAAAGAAAAGGGGAAAGAAACTATAGGTACAAAAATATTTATAACAGCTCTTTTTGTGGTGGCAAAGAGTTGGAAATTGTGGGGATGTTCATCAATTGGGAAGTGGCTGAACAAATTGTGGTTTGTGATGAAATACTATGATTGTGATGGAATACTACTATACTAAAAATTTATGAAGGGTATGGTTTTAGAAAAACCTGTGAAGACTTATATGAACTGACATGAAGTGAAGTAAGCAGAACCAGGAGAACATTGTGACTTAGCTACTCTGATCAATACAATGGCTACCTTAGATAATTCCAAAGGACCCTCAGTGAAAAATACTATATATCTCCAGACAGAGATGAACTGAAGGCAGATCAAAGCATATTTTTTTCACTTTCTTTATGTTTCTTGCTATTTATTTTTGGCAACATGGCTAATGTAGATATATATGTCTTGCATGACTTCACATATATAACTGACAATAGCTTGCCCTCTCAATGAGTAGCAGAAGGTTGAGAGGGAGGAAGAGAATTAGAGTCTCAAAACTTTAATAAATAAATCCTAAAAATAAATTTTAAAAGGGGGTAGGGGAAGAAGTATTTATTAAGTGCTTCCCATGTGCCAGGCACCATGGTAAGTGCCAGGGATACAAAGAAGAAAAATAAAGTACTTTCTCTCAAAGATTTATATTCTAATGGGAAAGATATCAGATAGATAGATGGTTAGGTAGGTAGGTAGGTATGTAGAGGTAGATAGATAGACTGATGGATAGATAGATAGATAGATAGAAAGATAGATGATAGATAGATAGATTGATGATAGATAGATGATAGATTGATGATAGATAGATAGATTATAGATAGATAGATAGATGATAGATATTGATCTATGAAGAGTAATAAGAAGACTTCTTTTTAATTCTGTCCATCTCACCTAGGGATATGCCAAGTAAAGGCTCTTTTTGTACTCTTGAGAGTAATTCCTAACTTACCCTTATAAACTATTGCTCTATGAACTTATCTCTCCCACCAGGTGATTGATTGGCAATGATGAGGACAGGTAGAGCCATAAATCAGGTGGGTCAATGAGAGCTTTGCCCAAGGGAACCCAAATTTAGAGGGTATTGACAATATTTATACTCTAGAAGTATAACAATAGAGCTTAGCACATAGTAAGAAGAATTAGCAAATTAACAGACTGCATGCTTCCCACCACCACACCCCAGCTCACCAAGCAATTGTACTTTAGGTAAGTTCCTCTTCAACTTTGTTCCACCCAGTTCCCTCCTCTCTCCAGTGGCTTCTCTAGCAGCAAACTTGAAGTGGGTCAGGGTCTCTTTTTTCCTTCTTCTACCCATCTCACAAGGATTTGAGCCATAACGTCTTTCTTCTCCCTTCTTTTTCCTTTCCCACAATTTGAATATTTCTTTAAGAGTTTTTCTAAGGGTGCATTTTGTGAATCTTGTGCCAGGTGCCAAAGGATCAATGTGTGTTGATGCCAGTGATTTGTGGTGGTGGTGGTGGTGGGGTTATGCTTCTCTACCATGTTTCATAGAAGCACTAACAGGAATTTCATGGACAAATGTCTTGACCCCACTCTCCCCATACAATTGCCATATTTACTCTAAAGATATGTATTGTGGCTACACTTGGAAAAAAAAAGTAAATCCTACTATTCCAGGAATAAAACTTTCATCTTGTCTTTCCATTACTTTTCATACTGACTTCTCAGAACTAACTGGTACTTTCTGAAATGTTCCCACAAAGAGTAGTTATACCTTCACAGCCATTATGAAATTATGTCATAAATTATGATAGTCAGCTCTATGTCCTCAGAAACATTTCCTGCTAGGCTACATGATGAGACAGCAGGAGTGGGACCTGGCCTTGCATCCTGTAAGATTCATGTCAAAGGTACTTAGCAAGATAAGGAAGATCTGCCCTATTATTAAGAATTCATTAATAAAAATTTTAAGAGAACCCTGTCATGGATCTTTCCTTCCAATATCAACTCAAAGGACATGGTGTTCTTTCAGCTGGCTAAATTTGAAGAAGTGACAGTGTCCAATGATTATTAAAATTCTGAAATATGTTAAAATTATGCATGTAACCTGAAAGTTATTCTTTGTATGAAGATACTAGCATTTCATTTAGGAAGTTTGGAAGAAGAAACATAAATAACAGTAAAATTCAAGTCAGTCTCAAGTGATAGCTTGTGAAAAGCACTAACTGGCCATCATAGAACATATATAGAATCTGGATGCTCTTAAGAGTTTGTGGCAATAGCAGTGATTTCTTAATGAATAGACTGGCTTCAGATGCAAAGAATTCCCATGGATGTTCCTATTAGCCCATTGGGATGTTCTCATTGGTCCATTGGCCCATTGGGATACTCCCAAATCCCATTGCCCAAAAGACATAGGATCATAAGTTTTAGAGCTGGAAAAAAACCTGGAGATTATCTAGTCTTGGGGTTCATAACCCAGGGTCTGTGAACTTATTTTTTTTAGAAAAATATTTTTCACAACTTATTTTAATATAATTGATAATTAATATAATATAATATTAATATAATATAATTGATTTTCTTTGTAATCTGATGTATTTTATTTTATACATTTGAAAATATTATTCTGAGAAGGGGTTCATAGGTTTTGGTAGAATGAAAAAGGGATCCATAATATGAAAAAGGTTTGGGCCCTCTGATTTGTTCAAATTCCTCATTTTACAGATGAGGAAGTCAGAGTTCAGAGAGGCTAAGGGACACCCACAATCACACAGCAACCAAATAACATTGGAATTTGAACCCAGGTTGTTTGCCTCCAGATGCAGAGAGCTCTTTCTCCACCAACCTCTCACTTGTTTACAGGATCTTCCTTAGTCAATGTTCATTTGTTTGCTGGGGAAATCTTTCTTCCCAGTAATTCATAGGACCATATATTCAGATCTAAAAGGGACTTGTAAGCTTCATGAAGGCTAGGGATTTTGATTATATCATATACATATACATACATACACACAGATGATATAGTCATAAATTTGGAGGTCATTTTACATCCCCTGTTTTCCAGACGAGGAAACTGAGGTGATTGGCCCAAGGTCATACAGGTTGTAAGGGGGCAATACTGAATCTGGAATCCAGATTCTCTCACTGCAAAGCCAGAAAGGCACCAGGCTGGGAGAGTGGCCTTTTAATGCTCCAAGTTCCATCAGTACCTAATGAAGTAGCTTCCCACAATAAGACAAAAAAGCCTGTCACACACATCGCTATTTCCCAGTCAGAAACAACATGGGAAATGCTTTGTTGTTGCTTGTCAGTCAGGTCAGGTAGCATGTGGGTGGTAGTTGGTTAAGTAATAAATTCAGGGCAATCACAATCAAACCATGGGCATATCACTCAATAGTTTTCAGGCTTATGCTGTCTAGTGACCAGCATGGCCCCTCTCAGGAGCCAAGATGGTTTCCCCAAGGAGATCGAATGATGCAGAGATGACAGCAATACTTCTGTAATCTTTTTTTTTTCCAGCACACTTTCTAATAGCAAACATAAGCCCCTTCGTGAGATTTCCATGAGATGATACATGCATTGCTCCATGAATGAATGAATAAATGAATGAATGAACGATGGATGGATGGATGAATGAAGGAATGGATGAATGAATGAATGAATGAATGAAAAAGCATTTTAGCTCCTTACTGTCTGCCAGGCACGTCATCATAACTGAGGATTTGTATTTTGTGGAAATTCAAAAACAGTCCTTGCCCCTACATCCTAATAGGAAAAACAACATATATAGGGGAGTGGTTGTCAGGGAAGGGAGTTTTGGACCCACAAATCAAAGGGATTGAGAATGGAGCCTAAACTATAAGCAGTGTCAATTAGATAGTGTCACGAGCAAGGGAAGGTGTTTGGATCTGGTGGCATTGGGGGGAAAAGAAGGTAGAAAACCCCAAGAAGCATTCCTTAAGATTCCATCCTGCCTACCTTTAATAGCAGCAAGTGTCCTCTCCTATGTCATGGAATTTAAGTTTT
>CM053600.1:139119974-139146718 GCA_028646575.1 Pseudocheirus occidentalis
TGCCATCCCTGGAATTAGATGATAAATGAAAGTCCCTTTGAGCCTACCTCCAAGTTAGCTGTGTAAGTGACATTGGATCTCAGGCCCTACTCTGCCTTTAAAAAACAGTAGAGGATTATGAAGACACACTGACCAGAAGTCAACCCTGACATCTTTCACTGTGTATCAAGGTTTGTGACATACACCTAGGCTTCAGATTTGGACCCATCCTCCACCCCCAACTCCCCTACTCTGCATTCATGGACTTTTAAAAGCCTTCAAAGTGTGGAAAGAGCAAACAGTTTGCACGTGATTTTCAGTGGAAAATATTCCCAGGTTCAGATAGAATCTTGGCAGATGAAATCCTTTTCTGTATCTCCCCACCTGTGAGAGTATGTTTTCCTTTGACATGTAAGCTCCTTTTCCCAGTCTCTCCCTCTCTAATGTTTCCTTCGATGTGCTTTCTGCGACTTCAGTGAAGCAAAAAGAACAGGGTCTTGGCTAATTAGTCTCCGATCAAATAATGCCGGTTATTGTAATTGGTCATTGTCCGAAGACGCCGAGTTCTTCTCCAGCCTCTAGGTTGCCTGGCACAGTTTAGTTAGCTAACTATTCTGGGAATGTCCCTATTATCTGTTTTTCTTTGCAAAAGAAACTGGGGTTTGTTGAAAGCTGGTAATAAAAGTCTGCTCTGGTCTGAGCTGAGACTGCGCAGAGAGGGCCTGGGAAAGCATGACCTCCATGAATCAAATGCCCCCACCCCAAATAGCCACTCAATGATGTTTAATTTCTATGTGTATGAGAAGAATAAACCCACAAGGTTTTCCTGCTAGCTAACACTCCCTCCTCTAAGGATCCAGCGCTCTGCTGAGGGGCCACAAAACAAATTTAATGACCGAAAGCATTGAGGGTAAGATGGTTATACAGAAAAACTAACAGACTCACAGATAGCTTCTTAGTAATCACCTTCTGCATCTCCATGGTGTCTACTGTCCAAAGATTCCGGTGCTCAGAGATACTATTGAATGCTAGGTCTACTTTTCTCTTTGATCTCGACTTAGAGAAAGGATGCTCTAGGACTAAGTAGGTTTACCTGTTCCAGACGACCTGAAGGCTCTCGGGCTTACTCAGCAGGAACCACTCTGGAAAAGGAATTCCACAGAATGATTAAAAATGAAATGGATGGGAGAAAACACACTCCCTCACCTAAAACCCAACTAATCCTATGCCAATAGCATTCTTTAAGGCATTGCCAACTATTTTATGAACATTCTAAAGGCTTTGGAGAAAGAATCACTAAATACTGAGTTAGCTAACAAGAAATCCTCAAACACTAACTATATGCAGAAGGCTGTCCTGAGTGCTGTATGGAGTACAAAAGAAATCAGGCAAAGGAGCATTTATTTATGTCTACTATGTGTGCCAGGCTGAGTTCAAGGCACTAGAAATACCAAGGGGGAAATATGAAATGGTCTCCTCTCCCAAGGGAATGGAAGGGAAGGGAAGGGAAAGAAAGGGAAGGAGAGCCAAAATGTGCATGTATAAGTATATACCAAACATATATATATGTGTATACATATATATATACACATACACACACACACATATACATGTAACAAGGCAATTTGGTGGGAGAAACTAGCAGCCAAAGTCATCAACCTCGGAAGTCTTCCAATTTTGTTGACAGAACAAAACATACACATATGAAAAGACATGAGCTCTACTGCAGGACAAAATAGCAATAGTTCCAGTGATAAATGAAGTAAGACTATAAGGGAAGGAGAGGAAGGGAACGGGCATTTATGCAGAACCTACTATGCACCAGGTACTCTACTAAATGTTTTTTACAAATATTAATTCATTTGATCCTTACAATAACCCTGCAAGGTAGGTGCTGTTATTACCCCTGTTTTACAATGGGGGAAACTGAGGCAACAGGTTAAGTGACTTGCCCAGGGTCACCCAGCTAGTGTCTGAGGCTAGACTGGAACTCGGGTCTTCCTGACTCCAGGCCCAGCACTCTGTTCACTAGCTCCCTCTAGGCAATGCAATATGGTGAAATATTCTTATTACCTTATGGTAACCGTTCATACAATCAATTCAATGATCTGCACCAATGGAAAGGTGTTCTGGTAGGGATAATCCATAATCTATAATCAGAAAATCATTTTAATTTGCCTTTAGAGAATGTTCAGCACTTATATTTCCATATGGATGAGCATTGATATTTATTTAGTGCTTTAAAAGTTTTCAAAGGATTTTTCCACATGCTTTTCTCCTGAGCTTCACAACAAATAGTAAAGTAGGTCCTGCTGGTATAGTGTTATTGTTATCCCCCCTTTACAGATGAGGAAACTGAGGCTCAGAGGGGAAGTGACTTATCCAGGGTCATACTGCACATCAATATGAGAGCCAGGATTTGAACCCATGTGTTCCAGATTCCAGGGCCAACATCATGCTGATGTGAAAAGGAGGAGCAGATGGGTTACAACAATCTTCACTGAGAGAGGAAATGCCCACATCAAGAAATTTGTAAACCTGCTACCCAAGTACTATAGAACAGATTTTGCCGGTTTGTGGAATTTGTAATTTTTAAAAAAGAAAACATTCTGCAATGATAAATTTTCAAAGTTCTCACTCAGTTTTTCCATTACGGGTCAAATAAGGTATTTTCACACTGTATTTTTACAAGTTTTACAAGTTTTCTCCGTCGCCCCCCACCCAGATTCCACAAACACTCATTCACATCCCCATGCCCCATAACCACAACTTAAATTCCCATTCCTTCACTTTTTCTTTTCTTCAGTTCTTCTTCCCTCGAAGCCTTACAGGCTACATCCCTAGTCTTTTACAGTCTGACACTATTCCTTTTGTTAAATGTCCATACATACGATTAGGCCTTACGTTATCCTTGAGTTCTCTGAGGCTTTTTCCTTCCCTCGCCCCGGACACTTTCCTCGATTTCTAGCTGGTCTTGTGTTTTTTTTTAATGCCCATCTCTCCTCTGCATTTCTACATCTTTCATCTGCAATTAGGTCTCCTTCCCTTCTTGTCCTTTTCCGTTTTGCTCTTGCCATCCTTTCATTCCCCCAGATGTTCTCCATCTTCCTTCTCATCGCTCCAAAGCCACTACATCGGCTCTTCTTTTCCTGCTTTTGTTCCTCTCTAGCAACTGTCTCAGATTTCAAGTGACAGAAGGTGAGTGGGGGAGGTAGAGAAGAAAACAATCTTCATTCTCCCCTATCTCTTCTGGAAACCCCCTTACACCATCCTTCAGAGGCAGGAGTAGAGAGATACTTTATTAGACCCATTTCACAGCTGAAGAAATGGATCAAATAATTTAAATTCTGCAAAACAAATTAAGACCATGTAGAAGTATCAGAAGTAAAGCCTAAGTCCCCAAACTTTTGCTCTTTCTGTTAGCATAGGCCTAGTATAGTTGTTGTTGTTCAGCCATTTCAGTCACATCCAACTCTTTGTGACCCCTTTTTGGGTTTTCTTGGTAAAGATACTAGAGTGGTTTTCTATTTCCTTCTTCAGCTCCTTTTATAGATGAGAAAACTGAAGCAAACAGGGTTAAGTGACTCACCCAGGTCACACAGCTAGGAATATCTGAGGTCTTCCTGACTCCAAGCGTGACACTCTAACCATTACTCTACTTAGCTGCCCTAGGACAGAGTAGGCAGTTAATAAATGCTTATTGGTTGACTGAGTCCATTACCAAGAGTACATGCAATTTGATTTCTCATCTATAAAGGACAGAGTGGAAGTAGGTCTGGAAACTTTGCCTTCTGGCACAAAGATCATTAGAGTTGGCTAAAAATTGAGCCTTGTAAGTAGATCAAACTGGGCTGGGTAATTGTTTCAAGTTCATACTTATGGAATCCCCTTCCAGGGGTGGGGAATCTGTGGCCTCAAGGCCACATGTGACCCTTTGACTGCAAGGACAACACTTGAGGACCTAGAGGTCTCAAGGCTGCAGGTTCCCCACCCCTGCACCTTGGCCAATCGATGATGCAGGGACAGTGCTTATAAAAACGCTATTCTTCACATTTCCTGGAATGAATTCAGCATTTCCAAAGAGGACAATCAGGGCATGCAAGTTCCTGAGGGAGAAAAAGGCAGGGCCCTCAACCTGTCTTTCAAGTTTAGGACTCCAAGCTTAATGACTCACCACATTTTCACTAGTCAGCCTTTCCCCTACTTACTTGTATCATGAAAATGCTGTATTTTCTGAATGTGAGCTTTTTTTTTTAAATGAATTAAATACCAGTGTGCTGGAGCAATGTTCTTTTACGTTTAACTTTGTAGCATATCTAATAAAGAAGTACATTCTTGGTTGGTACTCCCAAGAAGAGCACCATAATAAAAAGAACACTGGACTTTAAGTCACATACTCAGAGTTGGAAGGGTGTATTGAGGCTATATAAATTCATAGATTTAGAGCTGGAAGGAACCTCAGAGGCCAATTACCCCATTTTATAGATCAGCAAACTGGACCTGCAGGTTATGTGACTTACCCAGGATGACACAAATATCACACACATTAAGATTCGAAGGCAAAATTTGAATATAGGTCCCTTGATTCCACAACCGATGTTCTTTCCATTATATGATGAGATAGGCTTTATCTATACAATTTGAACCTAAATAGGATACCCTTCTATAATATCTCTGACATGTGGTTGCCCAGCCTCCTTTTAAAGACCTCCAGGTATAGGGAGCTTACTATCCCTCAAAGCAATATATTCCACTTTTAGGCAGCCCTGAGTGTTAGAGAGATTTCCTCATATTGAAATGAAATCTGTCTCCTGTGTGCTAGAACCGACTCATACTGGTACACAAAAGCAGATTGTTAAGTTCTCAGTGAGAGCATTCACACATATTGAAATTGGCAAATGCTTCCTATCAGGATTTAATTTGTTTTGTCCCTAAACTTTATAAAGTTTTGGGAAAATGCGATTAATGCAAAGTAAACTGAAAAATGTCATATATACAATTTTTGAGAGCCCATTGTTAAACATTTACTAGCACATCCCTGAATATATGACAATTCCACTCTTCTTGGCAGAATACATGACTATGGAAAGGATCGTTGTTGTGGCTCAATCATGGCCATGTGACCACATTCATTCTCCATAATAATTAAGCACAAAATGAGCTATTTTTTAGAATCAAGTATATAGATTTTAACTTGTGTCTTATGACATGAAAGCCTGCTATCAAAGGTAGAACCCAATTCTCATAAATTCTAGCAACAAAAGGAAGATTTTATGTTTCCTGATAATGATTAAGTGTTTCCTGAAATTACATTTTTGGACCTCAAAGAACAGTGTGTTGCACATAGGAGAGGCTGAATAAATATTTCTCAATTGCCCAATTAACTATGAAAATTTTTCCTACTAGGTCTGTCTCATACCTGGATAAACTGAGGCACAGAGAAATTGATCTGTCCAGGATCTGAGAAGCACAATCAAGTCTTTTAAATCCTAAGACTTTTGTCTTGCACTAGCCCACCCTCCCACTCCCATACAGATAACCCAATGCAAAGTGAGCTTGCATCTCTCATATTGATTTTTCCTGTAGTTAAACAGCTCCAATCAATGAGAGAATGCTCCCCAAACAGATAAGTGTTTTACCCAGCACCATTCCAGGAGGAATTGATTCTTCTGTTTTTAACTTCTTCTGAAAATAACAGGTCTATATGTGGCTTCCTCTTCTCTCCTATCACAACTATTTTGTAATAAATCATTGGTACAAGACTTTGCTCCCTTTCCTTTACCTTCTATATATTTTTAGAAGGATTCCCGTTGAGTACAACGGAAATTCTGAAGAGGGACACCAGAAATTTGCAAAAGAGAACCAACCTACTGAAAGCCTTGATTAAAGCACTAAAATTAAAACAAGTGCTGAATGGTTACTACCCTAACAAAAGGCTATATTTTATATAAATGTTTAATGAAGTCAAATTCACAACTGATGGAAACATGGCTACTGCTTAGTCAACAAACACTTGCTGATTAGTGGCTAATAGTACCGGAACATCACTGTTTGGATTCTGCTTACAACATTTTCCAGTTACTAGGGTTTTGGCACAATAGCACGAGGGTTATCTTGCTGAACAACGTCACCCTGTATTTCTCAAATACAAGATATTCTTGAGATATGATATATTTGAGCAGTTGATAATGTTCCTGCTGTTCCTTGGCTGTCTTAAATAGTAACTTAAAAAAAAACAACTCTTTAAACCAAAAGTGAATATATATGTAAAGTGCTTATATGTATATATGCCAGAATTTTTTGTTAAAGCTAAGGTAGTACTATGAAAATATGTGGCCCATTTGTGTCTGCCATAGCAGCTGCTGTCTTTATTAGTGGATGGGATTGTTGGGCTTTTCCAAGGTTTCTAGTCTCTTCTTGAATAGTCAGGCTGCCAAAGTATTCCCAGGTCATATTTGGGAAGGTGTCCTTTGGAGTGGGGATTGGGCACTTGTGTTTACATTTTCTTTCAAAGATTTAAAATAAACTTTCTTGGGCCATCAGAAAGAGGGAACCTCACGGTATACAACTAAGGACTTGAAAGTTGCTTCTAAGGACTATAGTCCCCATCCAGTAGTACAGTAAAAAGTTATTGGATTCAGAGTCGGAGGATGTGGACATGAATCCTGGCTCTCCTACTTACTGAATGACCATGGCCTCTTTGGGGCTCATTTTCATTATCTGTAAAATGAAGGGATTGGACCAGATAAACGATAAGATCCTTTCTAGCTTATGATCCTACCTGTTCAAGGGATGGCAAGGAGAGGAGGAATCCCAGGTAGAGTACGCAGGCATCCCTGTTGCCTTTCAAAGGGAATCCTGCCTTTTAACACAGGGACACTCTCAGGAACTAGACTAACTCTTGAACACATCACAACAGCGAAGTCCATTTCCTCCACAATGTTTTTAAATCAAAAGTTGAAAAATTACAAATTTTGATGGTCAGATAAAAACTTCTTGAGGACAGGGGACATTCTCCTTTCGACTTTGTAGCCCCATGGCCTAGAATAGTGGTTTATGGATGATAGGATCACAAATTTAGAAATGAAAGGGAATCAGAAATCACCAAGTCCAGCATCTCCATTTTACAGATGAGGAAGTGATGAGACCTTCCTTGATATGGCCTGAGAATATTTGGCATCCCGACCATACAAGATGAGACCATAAGCCTTGGTAATGCTAAACAATTCCAGTGCATAATAATATAGTCACTTTTATCCAAAGGGCAAGGAAGCTCATCTACTGAAGAAAGATAGCTGCTACCATGGTAGACACAAACAGGCCACATATTTTTACAATGCTATCTCAGCTCTAAGAAACCATTCTGACTTGCCTGTGGTCACATATGTAAGTACTTAAAAATGTTTGTTGGGTCGAATTTATTTGATGGGAGTAATGAGGAGATATTTATCAAAACACCATTAAAATGCCTTTAATATAACACTAAAGGGTCCATTTGAAGATATTTCTTGATTTTAGAGTTTAATTGAGCATGGATGTGCTTTCTTGGAAATTGAACCAACACCATAGTTCAGGCCCAAAGCACCTCCCTGGGCAAGGAAAGAACTTGACTTTTCTCCATAAAATCATTTCACCTGCTTTTGATTTGCTACCATTTTTTCCCAATCTAAGATCATGTATTCCTACTCAATATACACTAATAATTGCCACCAAATAAATTAAAGATGAGAAAACTAAAAATAAATGTAGGGACTAGGAGAAACTATTAATGAAGATCAAAGTGGAATGTGTATCTAAATTAATTTCAGTGACTGATTTGGGGAATGGGTTAATAAAGATGTTAATAGTAACTCCCCAGGAGCTTTTTTGCTAAGCTCTAGGACTGAAATAGTAATGAGCCCAATCATGGTTCATAGCATCTCAAATGCTGGGACCTTCATTAGCATCTGGGAGGGAAGGCTGCTGGAATTCTAAGGCAAGTACAGAAAACTGTGATTCTACTGATAGGGTATTTTAGAAACCTGTTACCAAAATGTCTTAATCACTTTAGGACAGAGATTCTAAAAGCAAGTATGGGCTGGAGGGCACAAGGCACAAAGTGAGTTTTCTGATTCTAAAATTTAGGCCTATCTTGCCTGAAATGACTAAAAAGATTTTATAGATGCCCTTTTTAAGACACTTAGTATAGTGAGGACTCAACAAATGTTTTAGATGATGATAATAATACCTGTGATTTTAGAATATTAGATTTAGAATATTAGAATATTTAGAATATTCACCAGTTACCTCCCTAATGCTTAGAAAAATGTAGAAAAAAGAGATAATAAACAGAGAGGGGGGAGAGAGAAGGAGATAGGGAGGGGGGGAGAGAGAGAGAAGGAGAGAGAGACGGAGTTTACTCATCATGAGTAGCCTAGAAAACTCAGAATGTCTAGAAAGATTGGAGCTCCTTCCAAAGGAACCCAAGCTAGGAGAAAGTCTTCATTTGCCACGATCTTCACAAAACTTGGATCAGGGCGACAGGAGAGAGGTCAATTAATTAGCTGCATGGGATCATCAAAAGAGGGTGGAAGTAAAATTACCAGCTGCTCAACCTGATTTGGTGTTGAGATTTGAAGCCAGTGTAATCCTGGAATATCAGACTGACTTCAAAAATTCAGTCAAGGTTTACTAGTGGTTATTAACCCAAGGTCCATGGATTTTTTTAAAGATATATTGACAATTGTATTTAAATATAATTGGTTTCCTTTGTTTTCCTATGTATTTTATTTTATGTATTTAAAAATATTATTCTGAGAAGGGGTTCTTAGGCTTCACTAGGCTGGCAAAGGGGTCCAGGGCACAAAAAGGGTAAGAATCCCTATTTTAGAACAAGGCAAGGACTGACAAAAAGATTGTCAGTAGTCCAGAGGTAGAAGAGTTGACATTCAGTGAGTGGCAAGGCACTAACTTGGAAGGTAGGAACTAAAGGGAGTGAAATGAGATGGAAGTATTTGGAGACATCAGATCTCAAGCACATCACCCAAAATACTAAATTTCCCCACCAGGCTAGAAGACTTGGATTTCCCAGTAGCATTATATGACTTAGGGATCACAGAATATAAGAATTGGAAGGGTTCTTAGTGGCCATCTAATTTAACGTATATATGAAAATAATTCCCACTGCAACATATCTTACCAATAGTCATCCAGCCTATGCTTAAAAACCTCTAAGGAGGAGGAACTATCTCTCCAGGAAGGTCCTTCCACTGTTGGACAACTCTAATCATTAGGAATTTATTTTTCTAACATCAAGCTTAAGTTTGCTTCTTTAACTCCTACCCATTGTTCCTGGTTCTACTCTCTGGGGACAAACAGAACTAATCTAAACCTTCTTCTACAAAACAGCCTTTCAAATACTTTCCCCTACCACCATCACTATGATCCCAGGCTTCTCTTCTCAGGCTAAACATCCCTATTTCCTTTAACTGATCCTCATATATCACAGACTCGAGGACTTTTATCATCGTAGTTGCCTTCTTCTGGACACCCTTTGGTTTATCAATGCCCTTCTTAAGCCATGATGCTCAGAACTGAACATCAACCTCAAATGAGGTCAGACTATAGTAAGACTCCTACATCCCTGTGTAGCCTCAAATCACATTAAATTTTTTGGCTACCACATCACACTGTGGCTTCATAATGAGCTTGTAGTCTTCTAAGGCCTCACTAAAATCTCTAGATCTTCTTCAGAACAATTACTGTCTATGCTTTCCTCCCCATTTTTGTTTGTGAAATAGATTTTTTTTAACTCAGGTACAAGTCTTTACATTTATCCCTATTGAATTTCATTTTATTATGGAATATTATAATGCCCTAGCTTGTTAAAAATCCTTTCATTAATCAATAAGCATTTATTAAAAGTTTACTATGTCAATCTAGGAACTGTGCTAAGTGCTGAGAATACAGATACAGATAAAGGTAAAAGAGAGTCTCTGTTCTCAAAGGGCTCACAGACTAATAGTGGAAACAATATACAAACTATAAATTCGAAATAGTCAGCAGAGGGAAGGCATTAGAATTAAGGGGGATCTGGAAAATTTCCTGGAGGAAATGGGATTTTAGTTAGGACTTGAAGGAAGCTAGGGAAGCCAGGAAGCAGAGGTGAAGGAGAAGAACATTCCAGGTAAGGGTATAACCAGTGAAAATACCCAGATTCGGGAGATGGAGTCTCTTTTTTCAGAAATGGCAAGGAGGCCAGTGTCCCTGTATTGCAGAATACATACAAGAGTTGGGGGACAGGGCAGGAAGATGTAAGAAGACTGGAAAGGTAAGGGGTGCTAGATTATAAAGGGCTTGGCTCCTTTGCCAAGGAGGATTTTATAGTTGATCCTGGAGTCACTGTGGTTTATTGAGGGGGGCAGTGTTTGTGACATGGTGAGATCCTCAATTTAGGAAGATTATTTTGAAAGTTGAGAGGATAGATTAGAGTGGGGGGAGAATCATGGCAGACAACCAAACAACAAACAGGCTGGTGCTATACTTCAGGTGTAAGAAGATGAGAATCAACACCACAGTGGTGGCAGTGCCAGAGGAAAGAAGGGGATGCATGTGAGAAATACTACAAAAGAAAAATTAAAAGGCATTGGTAACTGATTGGATATGGGGGAGAGACAGTGAGGAGTTAAGGATAACACCCAGGTTTTGAGCCTTGGTGACTTGGTGAAAGGGTTGCACCATCAGAAGTGATAGGGAAATAAGGAAGGAGAGAGGGTTTGGGAGAGAAGATGATAAGTTCAGTTTTAGACATGTTGATTGTAAGATGTCTACTAGATATCTGGTTCCACATGTGTTACTGGCATTCATTGATGCAAGTCTGGAGGTCATTAAAAAGGTCAGAGAGCAAGAAGTAGACTGGAGAGTCTTTTGGATCCTGAACTTTCATTCACTCTGATAACTTCTTGTTATCAATTAATTCCCATAGCACAGTTTCTGGTGTCCATGAATACCACTGCATCAAAAGACCATTCCAGATAGCTACTAGGCACTTGGGAGCTACAGGTCTGATTGCATTCACATGTGCAAACCTACTTGGAGATGGTTCAAACCCTTTGGAGTCAGAGTATTATAGCTCCTTATCATCACAATAGGGACTTTCATCATTTACAAATTTCAATCTTCATCTGTCCTATGGAGAGTGAAGCATCCATACTGGAATTCAGATAAAAACTGAACCTTCTGAGAATGGAGGCTTTCACTCTGACAAGCTGCCATCTGATACCATTTGGAAGTTGCTGGCTATTTCTTGCTTCCATCTTGTGGTGGAAAGCTGAAAACACAAGAAAGAATCTGGGAGCCTGTTGTAGGTAGGATTCCCTTTGACTCCCTCTAATACTCTAATACATTTGATTCTCAGTCCCTGCAGAGCCTTTTGGAAAAACTGTTTCCAGGTCTTCCGATTTCCACCAAATTCTTCCCATTTGAAAACTTCCAGAGTGAAGGTTTCCTTCCTCTAACAACGGAATGAGCACCAACTAGGATAATCCCTGATGTTCCCCTGTTGCTGAACTCATGCCTCCAATCAGTCATGACTTCAGCAGCAGATATTCCTTTAAAAGTTACAAGGACTCTCTGGACTATACTCTCTTCCCTATGGGAACAAGCATCAAAGAGACAGGAATAAAATTCTTTGCACACATCAGGAACTAATTGCCAATTTGGCAAATGCATTGACTAATGTCATTCACTGTTATTTCTAAATCCTCTCCTGTCCTTGACCCCCACTATCTAGATGTAAACTTGGAACCATTAGTGGAGAAGGATAAAGTCTTCTGGTACCACCAATGGAATTGAGAGGGATTTAAATTCCGTGCTTTTGAGTGTGGAGAAATGAACACAGCAGTACATTAATGCTAGGATTTGAGCTCACACAGCATGAGAGCTTTCAAAAACCATGTTTAAGGAAGCAAACAGAGCTACTACCAACCCTTTCAGAGGAAGCAAAAGGAGTCGGACAAAACAAGGGAGTACAAATAAAAACTGCAACTGTGCTGGAATGAGGAAGGAAGAAAAAAGGACTTTCTTTACCAAAGAAGATTCACATATGGGATAGTGACAGTACACCCTGCAAAAGGCTGGGAAGCTTTGGTTGGTTAGATGCTGCTGGAGACTTGGAAGCATCTTCAAACTGCCCCCACATTTGGCTGGCAAAACTGGGTCAATTGTCAGGGTGGAATCTGGACCGAAACATCAGAGGAAATGAAATTGGGAAAACCAGAGCGGAGAACCAGAACCACTGAAGTATAAATAATAATAACAACAACAAAACCCCATACATCCTAATTTTCTCTCAAAATTGACTGTTTCATGTTATCAAGAAAAACAAGTTGCTTAGTTTAGGATTAGATAGATGACTTTAGATTTTCTCTTTATTAGTTCTAACTGGTTTTTCCAGCCCTTGTGTGGGCCATGGATCAAATCAATAATATTCTTTAAATGTATAATGTACCGAGCGCCATATTTCCTATTCAAATGAACCCTCTTGATCCCCAAAGGAGAGGTGATCCCAAAGTACAAATATTCCTTCAGGAAAAGGGGGAGGTACATTGTAAAAAAAAAAAAGGAGGGGGAGGGGACTTAGAAGTCCCAAAGTTAAATTAATACTGCACCAAAATTCCATATTAGCAAATTTTAATGAGGAAAAAGTTTCAGCTTGCTCTGAACACCTGGATTTCTTTTTCTATGCCCTAAGCAGCCAGCCTCCCCACACCCACCTATATTCTCTGTTCCTCCTGGAATTATTCAGATTTTTAACATCTTCAAACTTTAAGATGATTGACTCTCATTTCTACTCCATGCCATCCTGGTTTATTTTCTGCCAACTCCTATAATATTGTTAATTAAAGAGAATCCAAATTCAAATTCTTCTCTAGTCCTATTCCCCTCCCCCCACCACAGACTGGTTAGTTTTGGAGACGACACATTTCCAGTTCTCCCCGCCAGTTTGATTAATGTGTCTTGGCTAATTGTGTGAAAGATGGCAGTTCTTTAGCAAGTGTGACCAGTTTATTGTTCAGCCAATCACGGGAGCCTCAGTTAGCATGTGAAAGGGGTGGGGGGAGGGGGGAAGGGTGAGTGTTCTATCGGCTGAGTCAAAGGAGGAGCATTTTGGGGGGTCACAGGGCAACACCCACTTCTTTGAGGGGATGTTACTATGCTCTACTAAACCTGTAAACCTCTTACTCAAAGCACTTTTTTCTTCTCCCTCCTTTTTCAAGTAGATCTTTTTTTCCCATGGTGCAAGCAAGCAAGACACCGGCTAGTCTGCAGACAGATTTCATGTTCCAGGGTTTTTAATATTTCACTTTTATATTTCGGTTAGAGAATGATCCTGCTGAGAGGCTGGGAATCCGTGCTCATCAGATCCCCTCGCTGACACTTGGATATATTGCTCTGAAAGCTATCCCAGGAGAAAACATTAAACAAAAAAAAAAGCCTACTTTTCAAAGCCTACTTCTCAATCTGCCCACATCAAAATAAGACAACTGGCCCTTTGAAGTTGAGGACACAGACTTCTCAGCCAGCTTCCAAAAAAAAGAAAAGAAAGAAAGAAAAAAGGAAGGAAAAAGAAAAGGAAAAAGAGAGAGAAAAAGAAAATGAGAAAGAAATGTCTTTTAAATAGTATACCCTTCTCACCTTGCCCACATCAAAATCAGGGACAGGAGCCCCTTAAATCATGACCAGAAAACCTTGCAACTTAATTCTATTAATAAAGGTCATCATGAGAGCAGGGAAAAGGTGCTTTACCACCTTGTGCTGCCCTACTAGCCAATACAAAATGTCCAGTCCTAAGCCATGTCAGCCCTCTGTTCTGTGCTGACTATTAGTACTGAAGACTGGTTTTCTGGTTATAAATGAATATCAAAATAGAAGGAACTGAGTTCTTGGTATATAACAGAAGGCATATTTGTACCTTTCAGTGATTCCTTCAGGTTTTCACCCAACTCCCTTCTCATTTTCAATGGAAAGGAGAAAGTAGAGCTTGGGGAAGTGGAGTCAAAAATACAAGACCAAGGACAGGTGGTTCTCAGGGATACTTCTAGGCTGACACAAGATATTAATCTTCTATCATATGTTGTTGCCTCCTTACAAAGTACAGCCTGTTGTGAATGTAGTTTACCTTATTGATGTCATTGGTCCTGTGTCCAGTACATAACAGATTCTTCAGTTGTCAATATACAAGGTATCTTTTTTTTTTGGAGGATAAATTATTTTTTTATTTTTTAAATTGATTTGTTTATTTACTTTTAGTTTACAAGATTCAGTTCGACAGTCCCTTGAGTTTCAGATTTTCTCCCCTCCTTCCCTTCCCCCGGCCTGATGGCAGCGTGCAGTCAGGTATAGGAACTGCAAATACTTTCACATTGGACATTAGTCTGGTTATTTAGGACTGTGACCGATGGAGTGAACACTGGGAAAGAAGAGACAAAACCAAACATGGAAAAGAACGAATATACACGGTATCTTAAAAGACTTAGTGCTGTTCTCAGTTTAAACAACTTTAAAAGCTTAAAATGGCACTAAGACATTTGGGACACTCTGAATGTACCAGAACAGCTTACTAATAACTTGATGGAGGAGAATAGACAGAAGATTTTGAATGAATCAGTTAGAATAATTGGTTTTAGCTGTTGCCACTGTCCTAAGCAGAAAAAAAATTCTTACCAATGTGCACCTTGGCTAAAAAAAAGATTTGATAAGACACTGGGTGAGTTACTACAAATCCACCAGCGCTATTTGAACAAAATGTCTAAGAGATACAGAGCCCTTCGTAAAAACTGAAATCATGATATAAATGTTAGCTATTATAAATATAATGATGTTATTGTTAATTGTACTCATCAGCATAATTGATTAACGAAGGGAATCTGGTGGCAGTGGCCTTTGCAGCAGTTACACTTAATGTTTGTTGTGTCTTCCATAAAATAGCCGTGCCCCTAAACTTCTTCTAAGTAAAACACTGTGGAATCTTAAAGGGACCATCTTTCTGGCCCTCCCAGTGCACGATAGGAAGCATGAAGGGAAGAAGAAAATGAGGAGTCAATTTCCCTCATTCTGATAGTTGAAGGGCACTGTTATCATCAGGGCCTTGGTTTCAGTAAGGAGTCTGTTAGCTGTCTTTCTTCACTGAGCCCTAGGGGCAGGGAATGGGATTGGGGAAATGGGCCTATTCCAAACCAGTTTACTTGCTGGGGTGGAGACTGATTTTTGTTAAAATTTCCAAACTATAGCTCAATTGCTAAGCAGTTGTAAGTTAGTATATTATCATTTCATTTGGACGTCATAATTCTCAAAGCAACCAAATATGTTTTACAGTTATTACCTCTCCTTCAAGGCCAAGGAAACCCTATATGAGACTACAGAATGTCTGTGTAAATCTTCTTGATTAAACCAAGATGTCTGCTGGTTGATGTGCAGCTGGTTGAGCTAGGACAGTAGAAAAGTAAAATACTCAGCCTTCTATCTCTCCCTGTCTCCTCCTCACTTCCAATTTGCCTACCTTTCCCTTCCCTCCCCCACTCGCACACTATTTCCTGCTTTCCAAAGGCCTCTCTCCGGGGTAAACTCAGACCAAAGGTGGCAAAAACAACATTACTGAACTGTCAGACAGAAAGAAAATGAAAGGAATCCAAGTGATCTGTTGGTCTAAGTAGACCTGCTCTGCTTCTCTTCTCCATGAAATCCCAGATCTTTGAAGTATTAGGATGAAGTAACTGGTGGATGTATTCCATCCGCCAACAATGATCACAACCCTTCTACAACTAGGTAACAAGTCTCTCCAAGGTTAGGCTGATTCTTTGATGACGGACATATACTCTATGACCAGGCCCACAGTGGAAGTCTACCTAATTTGATAGAACTTACAAGAACTTACATTTCCACCGGCAAAGCTTCTGAGAACCCACAGTACCCTCCACACCATGATGAGAAAGAAACCTGTAGCCTATTTCAGGACATTTGTGGAAGTTATTTCCTTTAGTTTTCTTCCTATACTTTATATTATGTGACTGTCACAGGATTTAGCAGAAGGAAAATGTAGTGACCTGAATGGGTTTCCCTTAGCTAGATACCTTTGATGACCCTTATTAATAGAATTAAGTTGCAAGGTTTTTGAGTCATGATTTAAGGGGCTGCTGTCACTGTTTCTGATGTGGGCAAGGTAAAGGGTATACATATAAAAAAGATGATTTCCTTCTTTCTTTTTGAGGGAGATGCCATAGCCTGCCCTCTTCAATACAGCTGAATGGATTAGAGAACAGAGATGGGATTAACCAGTATGTTAGTTTCAACCATTGATCAGTTCTATTTTTACTTTCTAGGGTTAAGAGAAGCCAGTTAACTTCACCTCTTGCCACAGAGTTCTGTTAGAAAAGAACTAATTGAGGCAGCTCCGTCAAATATCTAGGGAATAATGAGTAGCCGAAACTTCACTGGACAGCTGACAGAAGACTTGAATCTGGTTCTTGATGGTCAATGTTGTACTTACATGGTTCCTCCTAAGAGTGTTCTGAAGCTCTGTCAGCATTACCTGGATTGTAGTTAGGCAGCTTGGAAACTCCAGGCCAAGTATCCTCAGTAGGGACCCCCAATACCTAAGAAGCCAAAGGCAGAGAGGTGGGATGAGTAGGGCAAATCAAAAGGGAGATGGTCCAGAAATGGTAGAATGAGGGAAGAAGTTGCTATAAAATACTCACAAAAACTTTTGTATTAGACATGATTTAGGAAAGTTTCTTGGGAAACACTTATGGTCTAAGTCTATAAGCCAATATCAATGGATATAAGTATAAATTACATACATTACCACTAATTTGTTGGTTAATCTTGATTGGTTATGATCATAGAGCCCTAAGGCTTTATCTCAAGGTATTCCTCTTTGTGCATTCTACCACTCCAGATAAAATGACCTTCTAGATGTTCCCCAAATTCAACATTCCATCTTTTCCCTCCATGTATTTGCAGAGGCTGTCCTCCATGTCTGAAATGCATCTACTCCTCATCTCTCTCTCTCTCTCTTTCTCTCTCTCTCTCTCTCTCTCTCTCTCTCTCTCTCTCTCTCTCTCTCTCTCTCTCTCTCTCCTCTCTCTCTCTTTCTCTCTCTCTCTCTCTTTCAGAATACTTGGTTTCCTTCAAGGCTCATTTCAGGTGCTACCACCAATGGAAGCCTTTCCTAACTCCCAAACGTTAGCATTTGAATTATATATTTTTCTGCATGTGTTTTATCTCCACAGTAAATGTAGTAATCACTAGTGCATATGCATATATAGAGAGTTTTAAGATGTGTAAAGTACTTCATGTGTGTTAGCTCATTTGATCTTTTCAACAGCTATGACTATCCCCATTTTACAGATGAGGAAACTCAGGCTGATGTTAAGGGACTCTCCAAAGATCACACAGCTAGTAAAAATCTGAGACAGGATTCAAACTCAGGTCTTAATGATTCCAAGTTCAATAGCAGTCCATCTACTACACCACATAGAAGCCTTATTTCTTTTTCCTTTTTCTTTTTCTTTTTTCTTTTTGGAGGGGGAAAGGTAGGGCAATTGGGGTTAAGTGACTTGCCCAAGGTCACACGGCTAGTTTTGTGTTAAGTGTCTGAGGTCACATTTGAACTCAGGTCACTGCACCACCTAGCCACCCCTAGAAGCCTTATTTCAAGAATGAAAGCTTCTTGAAAGCAGAAGCTGTTTCATTTTTGTCTCTCTACTCTACAAATCCAGCCTAGAAGGTGCTTAACATATGTTCATTGAACTGAATTAAATCTACAGTATCATACTCAAATTTAACACCTGCTCATAAATATAGAAATTACTTTAATTGTTCCAGTCTCATCATCACAACCCAACCATGAGCCATACCCCATTACCAATACCCATCCATACCCATTCCTGGGAACCACAGCAGCATTACAAAAATAGTTCCTTTGTAATAGTTTACATCTATAATACTGACATGTAGAGACCTCTCAGAAGCACTGAATATAAGTAGGAGGTATTTAAGTTTGACCTATTTAAACATGAATGGAGTCTGAACTTCTGCAGTGGAATTGCCTAGCTATATAGAAGGATATAATAAATAAGTTCAGATCTTAACTTTTTTTGGCTTGGGAGTCCAAGACTCTAGTTGAGAAACATGTTTCAGGCCTCACAAGGTACTGAAGTGCTCTTTTTTCCTCATTAAAATCAAATGCATAGAAGATAGCATGGGGTAGGAGAAAGAGCATTTGGTCTGGAGGAAGAACATGTAGACTCAAGTCCCAGTTCCACTATTTATTACGTGTTTTAGATTATACGTGTGATTCTGGGCATATGACTTTTCCTCTCTGAACTCTAGTTGTCTCACCTTAAAAAAAAGGTGAGGGTGAAAATAGATGATCTTTAAGGACCTATTCAGTTCTGACATTCTCAGCCCTCTAAGGTACCCTTCTTCTACTCCCTTCTCTAAGCGAATGAAAAAACACCTGGAATGCCTATAGAGTTTTCCACACAGTCACCTCTAGGCTAAGGGTAGCACAGAGAATGTTGGAATCCATTCTGAAAGAAAAAAAAAAATCAGGCCAATTAAAAAGGAAAAACACAGAAACAACTACCACACACTGATTAATCTCTCAACTCCCTTCCAGCTCTAAAGTTCTAAGCTCTGTGTGTGTAAACAAGTGGGTGTGGCTCACTTGTGCCCACAAGTTTTCCCTTGATTCAGACTTTGAGATGTGCCTACCAGCTGGTTGATGAGAATGAAAAGAAAGCAAGTCAACTGCTTGACAATGACAGGATAGGACCAATGGTGAATTCAGACTCCTAAGGACAAAAACAAAATCAGCCCCAATTCCTTTTTTGTTGTATCTATCAGAATACTAGAATTGTTACGACTTATTCTTTGGTTTAAAGTGGGAGCTACATATTTATTTTCAACTATTGAGTTACAGTTCAGTGGTTCCAACCTTTCTAAGTATGAAGGCCTCATTGTAACATCAAAAATTTTATTGGACCTTCATGTGATAGTATTTGTACTATTTTTATCTACTGTTTGAGAAAATAACATAATGACAAAGATATAACAAATTCAGTAACACTTTAAAGTGAATTTCTATTTTATTAATCATAAGAGCATCTACCTATATTTGAAGAACAGTCATGCATATCTATATATATGCAAAGTACATTATTTATTTAGTCTATGGAAGGTACGTTTGCTTATTTATGGATTTGAATAACTTCTTAACTCCTACTCCTTCCCCCAAGGGTCTGTATCCTGTAGGCTGAAAAACATGCTTTTGGCTTTTAACGTGACATTTTAAAGTTCCAACAAGATTTTAGCAAATTTTAAGTCTCTGATAACTTCTTGCCTCTTAGCTTTCTCTGAGGGTGATGGGGAGAATTTTCCTAAAGTAAATTAGCAAGAGAAAATCTTTAGTATGGTTTACAAGTAAAGTTAAAGACCACTAATTAAAACTAAGAGTCAATGAATAGAGGTTGTTTTTCTGTTTTGTTTTGTTTTGGTATTTGCATGTTTGGGGTTGAACCCATTATGGGTTGATGTAGCTAACAATTTTATTTACCTTTTAAAAATAGGAATTAAGATTAAATGGGAATTCCCATTGATAAACGGGAAGACAGTATAATTCATCTTATTCTTACTTCAACAAGGACTAAATCTTTTGCTGAAATGTTTAGAACTAGCAAAATACATGAAAGTTTGATCCCAAAGACAATGGTGCTGGGAATTATGGAAGAAAAGAAAATTCATAGGAATGGCATTTTAGGAAGCTGGGTGACTATAGATACAGGTTTCTTCTTTACGTGTATGCCTCTGAGACTGGACATCTTTATACTTACAAAATAAACTAAAAGGGAAACGGTGGTTAGAGATTGGTAAATTTGGACCCAAATCAGAAAAATTTTGATTTAAGAAAAAAATTTGTTACATCAAATACAATGATTATTTTTTGGTCTATACCTGTGATTTCATTAATACTGGGAATGATCTGTAGCTTCCAGTCTTAGGGAGTTGCCAGGGACAGCAAAAGGTTAGGTGATTTGCCCTAGTCATATAGCTAATATATATCAGAGGAAGGATTTGAATGCAGGTCTTTTTTACTTTTAAACTAGTACTCTATCCACTCTACCATATTGCCTTTCATATATGTGTGTGTGTGTGTGTATGTACATGTACATGTATATGTGTGTATATGTATATGTATATGTATATATAATATAACTTGAAATTCCTGGTCTTCTTTGAAACTCAGCTCAACCTCCATTTTCTGCATGAAGCCATCATTCCTGGTCCCTTCAGATATTGGTGCCTTTCTATCCAAGGCTACCTTGTATCTGTTTTGTATGTGTCCTGTATGTTAGTAATAGATGTACATATTATCTCTCAAGCTCCATGAGAGCAAGAACTGTTTTGCTTTTGTCTTTCTATCCCTAGTGCCTATTACAGTGCCAAGCACATAAATACTTAATAAATATTTCTTGATTCATAAGTTAAGATGTAAAGAATTTTTGCAAATTTTAAAGCCCTACAGAAATGTGAGTTATTATTATTTGTCAGCATCAGCATCCCTGCAGGGTATTTGGCCAGTTGGTTTTGATATAGTCTACATACAGGGAAATAAACTGAGAAGCTTGAGGTTATAGAAATTATGCCTCATTTATTTAATTTTTTAAAATTTTCCTAAAATGTTGTTACATTAAACAGGCAGCAGGTGGACTATTTTATGACTTTCTTCCATTATATCAAAGCAAGAGAGTGGAGATGCAACAACAAGGCTGCTCTATCAAGATAGCATGGAGTAGTGAAAGAACACAAAATTTGGAGTCAGATGATACGGATTTGATTTCCTTCTCTGTGACTTACTCTCCCAGCATGGGAAAGTCACTCACCTTTTCTGGGACTCTGCTTACCCATATATGAGATGAGGGGGATTGGATTAAATTATTTCTGTGGTCTCTTCCAGATCTCTATGTATCTGAAAGATTTGGAAATAAAACTACTCACTGTCATAAGATACATTTATTCTTTGTATAAGATACTGGGGAATAGGATATCCAGGAGGAATATGTCCAGGAGAAATATAAGTATCTTATCTCATCACTTTAAAAGACTATGACATTTTTAAACAATAGTGTATAGGTCAGCAATGAGTTACATGAGTCAATAAAACTGGAAAATAATTCTACTTTGGGGAAGAAAAATTTAATGAGCAAGGAAGGATATTGATTTTTTTTAAAGGAGAAGCTGGGTAATAGCAAGTTCTTCATGCTTTGTTCAATCTGTTGCTGTTTAATTGGTCTTAAATTTTTGATGCATTATCATAAGCAACAAAGAGAAGTCCCCATGTTTTATTACACTGTGTATAAGACAACTATCCAAATGAAAATGGCTTTTGTGGCATAACCATCAGCTCTCCATGTTAAACTGATCATAATGATACCTTAGATTGTATGGTTTACAAAAAAGCCTTCTTCACAATGATCCTTTGGAGGAAGAAGTGCAAATATTATTTCTATTTTGCCGATGGGAAAATTGAAACTTAGAGTCTATAAATGAATAGTAATTGTTAGAATCAGGACTTGAAACTGTCTTCTGACTTGAGAGTCTGTGTGATGGACTTGGAGTCAGGGGATGGGTTCAGATCTTTCTTCCAACATTTACCAGTTGTGTACAAGTCACTTCTCAGAGCCTCCATTTACTCATATAAAATGGTGATAATAATACTTTTTTATAGTATATTTCACAGGGCTACTCTGAAAAAAGTGTTTTGCAAACTTTGAAAAATGTGAATTATCATTATTTTTATTATTATTATTCAAGATCAATGCTCTTTCCAGTGCTCTACATTAATTAATTAATTTTTTAAAAAATCAAAAAGCTCCCCCAAACCAAAAATCTTTTTAAAAAAATTTTTAAGACTAAACTGGGAGGGAAAGACCCTCAGGGATGCTGAGTTGAGGATTTCAATTAAAGGGGCCATCCCTTGTCTTACTTCTTAAAGAGGTCTATTCACTAAATGGGTGTTACTCAAAGTAGGAACCTGAAAAGACCTTAGCATAAAAGGGCCAGAGTCTCCCATTGCATCATAGGCAATCTCCAGTTGTCCTGATGAATATCTGGCCACTGGACCCAGATGGTATTAGAAGAGAAAGTGAGGCTGGTGACTTTATACAGCCTTCCCTCACTCAAATCACCTTACAGGGGCAGAGTCAAGATGGTGACATGAAAGAAAGCATTTTTTGCCTTAGCTCTCCCTCATACCTCTTCCACAATAACCTAGAAAAGGGGCGACCTGAATTCTGAATGGGAAAGCCAAGAAAAAATCACAGTGAATCATTTTTCCAGTTCAGGGCAGCTTAGGAAGACAGGCAGAAAGCTCTGTAGACACTTGTGTGGAAGCTGGCCAGGAAAATGCAACATGGTGGGGATGGAGAGCTTTCTTTTGCACAGGGACCAAAAGAAAGACAAGGCAGAGGACCAGGGAAAAAAGCACTGGGGCAGAAAGAAAACCTAAAGGATCCCTAAACTAGAGCTAGAAACAGTAATGGATGCTCTCTGGAAGCTCAGTTGCCTATATCCAAGTTCTAAGTCACAGAGCCAGTGGGGAGACGACTGGTCATTAGTGAACCCTTGCTGAGTACAAAACACAGAATAAGTTCCAGATACTTAGTTGTATGGATTTGAGCCCAGGAACAGGGCAGCGACTCAGTTCTACCTTTTAGCCAGCACATAAGCCTGCACTGGAAAAACCAGAGCAGAAGACCAAGATCAAAGAGGAGCCAGCAATTCAGTCACTCTGAACCTGCAGAACCTCCCAGAAGCCTAACAGTCTACTGAAATTCAGCTATACATAAGCCAACAGATCCAACTTGCAGAACTCAGACCAAGAGGGCAGTGAACAGATCTCATCCTGGATCACACTACTTTGGAAGCACCAAAAACTTGCAGGCCCAGAAAATTAGCTGTGAAAGCTGCAGAAGGATTAAAAAAAGACAGAGGATAAGACCAGACATCACACACACACCCATATACCTTCAGAGGTAAACAAAATCCAAGATCAACATAAAATCTAAAATCAAGAGCAATGAGCAAACAAAAACAGAACTTGACCATAAGGAGCTACTATGGTGACAAGAAAATTCAAGACTCAAACACAGAAGAAGATAATGATTTAAAAATATCTACAAGCAAAACCTCAAAGGAAAATTCAGATTGGACACAAATTAAACAAGAATTCCTCAAATAATTAGAGAAAAAACTAAAAATTATTTTAAAAGTCAAATGAGGGCTATGGAAGAAAGATATGAAAGAGAATTAGCAGGTTGGTAAAAAGAGGTACAAAACCTTACCAAATTTTTCTTGAAAATTAGAATGTGCCTAATAGAAGTTAATGACTCCATGACAGGTCAAGATATAATAAAACAAAGTTTTAAAAAATTGAAAAGCAGAAGAAAGAGCAAAATAAAGGAAAAACAACTGACCTGGAAAACAGATTAAGGAGAAATAAGAATCATTGAACTACCTAAAACCTATGAACAAAAAAAGAGTCTAGATATCATATTTCAAGAAATTATAAAGGAATATTGCCCAGATATCTTAGAACCAGAGGGGAAAGTAGAAATTGAAAGAATATAGCAGTCACCATCTGAAAGAAATTCCAAAATGAAAACTTCCAGGAATATTATAGCCAAAATCCAGAGATCCCAGTTCAAGGAGAAAACACTTCAAGCAGCTAGAAAGAAACCATTCAAATGCCTTGGAACCACAGTCATGATCACACAAGATTTAGCAGCCACTACTGCTAAAGGGTTGGAATATGGTATTCCTGAAGGCAAGGGATCTAGAATTACAACCAAGAATAACCTACCCAGTAATACTGAGTATAATCCTAATGAGGAAAATGAATATTTAGTGACCTAGAGACCTTTCAAGCATTCCCAATATGGCTTTTGCCTATTAGATAATTATGTTCATTGTTTTCCTAATGCTTAAGCATCTTTACATTCCTGATATCAACTTAACTTGGGGGCACTGAATTATTTTCTGAATATATTGCTATAGTCTCCTTTTTATTCAAACCTTTTACATCAACATTCATTAGTGAAATGACTATTTTCTCTGCTTTATGTCTCCCTGGTTTGGATAAAAGAACCATATTTGTTTCATAAAAGGAATGTGATTGAGTGCCTTTTTAAAAGGAAAGCAAATAAATCTGGGGCAATAATATCCTTATGACAAAAAAAGCTCGTGTCTAAAAGGGCATCCTCCCAAAGGACAAAGGAATGACCCAGGCTAGCACTGCCCTGGTTTGAGGGTATAGGATAGAAAGATATCACAGGAATGGTTGTGCCAGGTACCAGGAGCTGGTAAGATGATCATCAATTAGTTTTTCTATAAGAATGACAAAAGAAATTTGTACATAGTCACAGATACATCATATGTGTTATGACCAACTTTGAAAAACTGGACTCCTCTCAGCAACACACAGTTAAAAGACAACTCTACAAGTCTCAGGATGGAAGGAGATGTCTACACTCAGAGAAAGATCCAGAAGGACCAGAGTTTAAATGGAGACTGAAGCAATGCATGCTATCATTCTTTTCTATGTTTGGTTTTTGTTTCTCTTTTCTCATTGTTCACTCCATTGACTATAACACTGGTATAACCAGACTATTGTACAATGTGAAAGAGTCTGCAGATCTTATACATGATTGTATACCACCATGGCGGGGGTGAGAGGTGGGGAGGAAGGGGAGAAAAATCTGAAACTCAAGTGATTCTGGAACTGAATCTTGTAAACTAAAAGTAAACAAACAAGTCAATAAAAAAAAGAATGACATAAGAGTAGGTTCTTTTAATTCTCCTCTTCCTATCATTGCTTATATTTGCTACACTTAGGTTTTTTCCTTATTATTTGGTGTGATATAGGGAAAACTTCATTCTAAGTTGCTTTTCATTCTGTCACATCTTCTCAGGACTCCCAAAACATTTTAAAGAAAAAGCTGGTTTACCCAAAGGGGTTGACTTAAGATGCAAAGCAGGTCCCCATTAAAAAATTGTCCACACCTCCCACCCCCACCCCGACCCCCAGTGATAAATGTTTTCAGTCACAGGAACTCAGTAATCCATTTTCTAAGACATGTGGGATCTCAATGTGTATAAGGGGAAAGAATATTCACACCAATGAAATCAAAGACTTTGGAGTGGTGCTTTATCAGCACAAATCATTTTTCATAGGTTATATAGTGAATATATAATAGGTTCATACATACATACTGAACCAATATGATGATTATTTTAAAATTTTCCTTTTGTTCCCTCTCCTTGACCTCTCAAATTTGTCCAGTGGGAGACAAAGGCCACTCAGCCATTTGGTTTTATTTTTTCTGCTGACTTCTTATTTGATGAATGAAAGAAATCAGATAAATACTGCACAGCCCTCTTAACTGCTGCTATTATTATTATTATGTACTGAAAAGAAGGAAATGAAGGTTTTATGACTATGCCAAAAATTTTTTAAAAGGTAGAGGTACTCCAAATAACAATGAGAAGAAAGTCATAAAGAAACTGACTCTCCCTTAAAAAGTCATTCTGGCATCTCTTCCCAAGAAACTCTGGTGGGAGACTCCAGGTAATATTCATAATCAAGATGATTACTCAAGAGTTGCCTGCCTCCTTGAGTATCAAGTTTCAAAATTACCTGGGAGTAAATCTCTAGATTAACACATTTGACCATTTGAATGACTCCATTTGCCCTAAGTTAAGAAACTGTATTGGACCTCTATATAACAAGGGTATACTAAAATCAAATCTTTGTGTTTAATAAATAGAGTATTTCTGAATACAGTCAGTGGTTTGTAGGTGTATGTCTGGTGTGTTTGTGTGTTTGTGTGTGTGTGTGTGAATGGATAGTATGGATGCTGGAAGAAGAAGATGGTGGCTGCTGGGAATTATGAATGAGGCTCTCTTGCTGTTCCTTGCAAAAATTAGCTCTGGGAGAAAATCATGGGTTGAGGTCACGAAGGAGAACAAGAAGACCTGACTTTCAAGGAAGACTAATGGACTATTATAAAATCACAGTAGGGGCAGCTGGAATCTACAGGAGAACAGATCAGAGGCACCTGGGGCAATCTCCACACTTATCAAGCCAAAAGAAATCAGGTAAAGAGAAAGGTCAGTGGAATTCAAGCTAAATTGGGGGGAAAAAAGTGGTCTGGCCAAACTTCCCCCAGGGCAGGGAAGTGGCGGGAAGCAGCAGGAACAACTGCAAGTGGCAACACTGGGCTGCTTCAGAGCTCTTGGCCTGCAAATAGCAGGGGGGCCAAGACAATTGATCAGGGCCAAGGGCTCTTACTTTGAGTGGCCTGGATCCATATCATGGTCTTGGGTGGTGGTTGGTCCTAGGGTGCAATTTCAGCAAGCCAAAGCTGGTGGGGGGCTGCAGCACCCCCCTAATAGCTCCGGCAGCTGTGAAAATGCCAGCGATTTGGGACAGAGCTTTCCCCCCGGAAGCAGAGCTCTACAGAACTAAAAAAATATCAAGCAATTAATTGACTGGACAACATGAGGAAAAGGAAGCAAAGCAAGTATAGCAATAAAACTCTAGAATCCTTTTTTGTGGACAAAAAGGATCAAAGCATGGAACGGGAGGAAGACAACACAGTCAGAACTCCCACACCAAATGCTTCCAAGAAACATGAAGATTGCCTACAAGCCATAGATCAACTTAAAAA